>JAJLUW010000006.1:0-600000 GCA_030570115.1 Wilhelminamyces savonicus | reverse complement strand
TTTTTGACCAACCCTTCTTCCAAATTGACCAAATCCTCACTGAAATAGTTGTCCAACGAGTCATAAATATCCTTAGGGTGGTCGCTGACATTGATAATCAAACTGAAAAACCGCTCAAGCGACACTCTGGGCTTGGAACCCGGCTTATTCATTGGCGTGATCGTCTGCTTGGTTTTGCCGTAAAACAACTTTTTGATCAAATCGTATTGCTCGCCATCAGTTTCGAGGAACTTGGGCTCTAAAGCAGTTTCAATTTGAAACGTCACATTCTCAATACACTCAGTGACGTCCTGTTGTCTTCCAACTTCAATGGTACTTTCCATTTGGTCGGTGCTTATAGCCAAAATGCGAGGTTCTCCCTTGTCAAGAGCTTCTTCTTCTGTAGAGGTTTCTTCTTCTTTGGAGGTCTCTTCTTCTTTGGAGGGATCTTCTTCTTTAGAGGGATCTTCTTCTTTAGAGGGCTCTCCCTCTTGAATGACTTCTCCATTGAAAACAGGTCCTTTTGGTCCTTCATCGTCGAGATCCATAAGATCGGGCTCTTCCTCAACTCTTTTATTGCCATCTTCAGAACTTTCTGGTGTGGAAGCCCCAGAAGAAACGACCATCGGAAATTCCTCGGCACCAACTCCATTATCCATATCCACATCTTCTGGTCCGCTCTCTTTAAACGTCACCGGCTGTGATAACGGAAGAAACGAAAGATACGCCAACTCCTTGCTAGGTTGAACACATCTCTTATCTGAATGAATCATTTCCTCAAATAAATGCTTAAGATGGTAGATAAACTGGTAAGACCGCTGGATCTCCGATTGCTCCACTTTGCGGCCGCCTATCTTTCTGTTTTCGTGTTTTAAGGGGTCGATGTCATACTCGTTGAAGTTCAAAACTGTGTCCCTTAACGGCTTGAGACAAAAGTAGTACTGCAATAACGAGTTCAAGTAGCAGGTGTTTCCAATATTGTCTAGGCCAGCAGGCCAGTTTTCAGCAGGCAAAAGCGATGCGTCAATCTGGCCCGACGTCAAGAAACCCATCAACACTTTGGAGTCTTTTCTGGATGCTATCACACGGAGTGCTTTCCTTAGAGTGCGTATATCGGAAATTTCGCTTTCCGACTGTTCCCCGTTGGCCAGTGAGCTTATGAGTTTCTCTTGGAAGCGTGAAATCACCTCGAAATCATTGGCTGTGGTGGAAATATCCAACCTTTTGCAGGCGTCGTCGAAGGAGATTTCAGAAACGTTCAAAATCTCCGGGACTTTGGTCTCAATATAGTTCATCAAGATGTAGCTTCTTCTATTGACTGCCACCGATAATAAGGCCTTCTTTAAGAGATTGATTTCACTTGTGTTGGCGTTGAAATTGGATGCCGAAAAGACATCGTCCAATTTGAATTCAAAAGCGGTGATTACCACCTCATCTTCGGTAATTTCCTCGATCCCCAACTCGTCGAAAGCAAGGGATATAGGGACTATTTCATTTTTGAGAAAACGAGTCAACTTTTCCGATTTCCTCACGCTGGAAATGATCCGAAGATGCTTGCTGAAATAGCCGTAGTTCTTGGGATCGCTTTTGATCGACGTGTTGTACATGCCTATGATCAAATCGTCGTCTACCTCGATGCTTTCAGAAAGAACCTCAATGCCTATGGTCTTCAAACTGGCGATGTAGTCGGAATAGCCTACCATCTCGCCCTTGCTGGTCATATTGGAGTAGTAGGCGCGCAACTTGTTGTTGGAAGAAGATGTAGAAGTGGACGACCTATGCTGGAGAACGCTTTTGAAGTCGTCCACGTAGTTCATCTGGTTAGAGGGGTCCGATTTGATGGTGTTCTCGAAACACCGGATAATCAACTCGTCTTGGAAGAAGGTGCAAATGCTTAAATCAATAAAGCTGCTTAGGGTGTTGGAACTGTGGTTTTTGCCAACCGACTGACACATGTGTCTGTCGACCTCGTTGAAGGTTCTGTAGATCAACGAGAGATTGTCGCTGAAGGAGTAGGTAGAGTCGAAATCGTTTCTGAAGTCGCCCTTAAGGCTCTTCCCGAGGAAGATAAGCTCGTAGATCTTTCGGACAAACGCTTCTTTTAGCGACGGATTGGCGGAAAGCTGTGGAGGAACCAAATCGTCATCCTTTATGGAGAAAGATAGCTTTTCAAAAAGCAAGGAAATGTCGATTTTGGCACTGAGGGACGTCCTGGTAGCGCTGATAGTTTGAATCGGCTGGTCTGGCGCCAATAGAACCGGGCCCCTGAGCACCTTTATCAAGGTCTGGAAGCACTGGGGTGGCGACGGAACTGTTTCCGGCAGCAAGCCTGAGTCTTCGGTGCTTTGGATGTAGTTTAAATAGCGATTTTTGATGGATTCCGGGTCAGAAATCGGCATCAAATCGGCGTTTTCGAATTCTGAAGCATAGACTGAGACCCTCAAGATGTGATTGTGCGGCCCGTTGGCGCTCTTGAAAAAGGCGTCTTCAATGAGGTTTGGCGCTGGGACCGCCGGGTCGTTAAAAGAGTCCAAATCGTCTTTGGAAACCAAGTCTTTGGGAATCACGTGATATTCGTGCTTATCAACGCTGGAGGAGACAAATTCGGAAGGAGACCTTTCCAAAATACGGATTTTGAAATGGCCAATGTTTCCCGACTGGGAATTGACAATTAGGCCCTGAATTGCCACCAAAACCTGGCTCTTTTCGGGAAGTTGAGTAGTCTCACAAACTGGCACGTAATTGACGAGGTTGTTCAAAATGAGCACATCGCAAGCATAGCGGCCCAGGCGGTCGTTTCCCAATAGGGACGCAAGCTCTTTGGAGTAGGAGATGGGTCGGGAATTCATCAATCCCGGCGCACCGGGCCGGTGTTGCTGGAACGCTCCGGTATAGCGCATGTCATCGATGATACGATTTAAGGTTTTGAACGGATAACGGTCGAGGTCGCCAGGAGTAACGGCCGTTGACACATAACGGCGCGGCGGCAGCGTGAGGGCGGCTGCAAACGGGTTGTTGGAGCGTGGGGGCTCTGTGGGGGCGCGTGGGGCCAGAGTAGGTGCGTTTGCGGGCTCCGTGGGGGCGCCGGCGGGGGAATCTGTGGGTGGAGGAGCCGCAGGGGGGTCCTGGGACGGTTTCATGGCGCCGCTGGATCGCTAGAGGCAAATAGGCGCTGGTTGGAGTGGTGTGGAATGACGAGGGCGTTTCTTAGGTGGCCCTGGGCTATGTGCAGGATTTTGATGAATTTCTGGCGCGTATACAGGATTTGAATTTTCAGGCTAGAACCACCAAAATGGCCTCTTCTAGCGGATTGGACCTCCAGCGCATCCGCGACGCTTCCGATGGCACGGTGGGCGGCACGGTGCGGCTGGCGTTCACTGAGGTCATGGGTTCGAACCCCTACTTTGCGGCCGGCGGCGGCTTAATGCTTCTTGGAACGGGGTTGGCGGTAGCTCGTCTGGGATTGGTCAAGCTGCTGGGGTTGATATATAGACAAATGGTGGTGGATTTGGAGATTCCGTCCAAGGACAAGCTGTACATTTGGTTTTTGGAGTGGATGGCACAGCACAAGCAGCGGCTGTCGCGGCACTTACTGGTGGAGACCAGCTTCATACAGCACGATAACGGGGCCATTTCTACGAAGTTTGCGTTGGTGCCGGGGCCGGGAAAACACATGATTCGGTATAAGGGCGCATTCATGCTTGTGAACCGTGAAAGACTGGGAAAACTCCTTGATATGACGAGCGGTGCGCCTTTCGAAACCGTCACTTTGACCACCCTCTATAGGGATCGAAACCTCTTCCACGACTTGCTTGGAGAGGCCAAAAAAATGGCCTTGAAGGTGCGTGAGGGCAAGACGGTGCTCTACACGTCTTGGGGGCCCGAATGGCGGCCGTTTGGACAGCCCCGGAAGAAGAGAATGCTCGGCCTGGTGATTCTTGATGAAGGAGTGGGCGATACCATCGTGGCTGACGTCAAGGACTTTTTGGCCAGCGGCGACTGGTACCACCAGCGAGGAATCCCTTATCGCCGAGGATACCTTCTCTACGGGCCGCCGGGAAGCGGAAAAACCTCGTACATCCAGGCTTTGGCGGGAGAGTTGGACTACAACATCTGCATCTTGAACTTGTCTGAGAACAACTTGACGGACGACCGGTTGAACCATCTCATGAACCACATTCCCGAGCGGTCCATCTTGCTTTTGGAGGACATCGACGCTGCTTTCAACAAAAGAGACGCTTCTGAAGAGCAGGGGTTCCAGGGCCTGGGGGTGACGTTTTCCGGCTTGTTGAACGCGTTGGACGGAGTCGCCAGCGCCGAGGAATGCATCACGTTCATGACAACAAACCATCCGGAGAAGTTGGACCCGGCGTTGTTGCGGCCGGGAAGAGTGGACTATAAGGTATTGGTGGCCAATGCCTCAGAGTACCAGGTGAGAAAGATGTTTATGCGGTTCTACGAGGGAGAAGACGAGTTATGCGACGAGTTTTTGCAGAGGTTCAGGGAATTGGGGTTGGCCAATGTGAGCACTGCCCAGCTCCAGGGGCTCTTCGTCTATAACAAGCGGGATGCAAAAAACGCTATAGCGATGATTGAGACGTTGAGGCATCCCAATGGGGGTTTCTGAGGAAGGGACAGGACTGTGGAAGAGAAAGGGGAGGGAGAAGAAAAAAGGGGAGGGAGAAGAAGAAAGGAGAGGGAGAAGAAGAAAGGAGAGGGAGAAGAAGAAGGGGGAGGCATGCGGAGGAAAAGTGAGGAATAATGAGGATACTGACGAGAACCAGAAAGGAATACTCCGATGGTGAAGAATCATTCACCTTGATGCAAATGGTGATTTATGGATGCGGACTTTGTCAGCGAACAGTCGAATCACCATCATTGAATACGGAAGAGTGACTTTGAATTGGTCCTTTTTTGAGGGAGACTTGATATCGGCCTCAATGGGTTCCGAAGTCAAATCGGATGAACTTTGGCTGACCGAATTTGTCGTCAACCTTTTTGTTGTCCGAAAGGAAATTTCCCAAGTCGACAATCATTTTTTGTCTCAAATACTGTTCGCTCTAAGTTGAATCAAACGGGCCCTAGAATGACCTGAAAATGGCCTGAAAATGAACATAGAGTCATTGGCAAAAGCCAACCAAATTCGCCATTTCACTTCCCGAATCTTAATTTCCAGTTTGGAGGATTCTGGATGCCGACTTAGCCTTTTGCACATTTCTTGACTTCACCAAATTTAACTCTTATGGAAAGTCTACTTGTGATCAAAATAGCGATGTTTTCTTCTTTGTCAAGGGCCAAGCTATACAACTTCCTGGCTATTTCTTGACTCACGGCGTGGAGTTGGAAAGCTGAGGTGACTTGTGGATATCTGTTGGCTGAGTTTTACTGTATCCCTTACAAAGTGCAGTTGCCTACTTTAAACCTTCTTTTCTCGTCACTTATCTCCCTTCATACGCCTGTTGGGCTCAAACTGTACATAGCTGTTCTCTGTATATAATATACCATACAGTATACTATAGAATATACCATACAGAATACCATATAGTATACCATAGAATATACCATAGACTATACCATAGAATCTACCATCCAGTATACCATATAATATACCATACAGTATACAATACCGTATACCATCCAGTATACCATACACTATACCACAAACTGTCTTGCGTATCGCCGTTATTCATAACCTATTTGCTGTATTCCAATGGTCCTGTGACGAATAGACCATACTTAGTGGTATTCAGTAGACCTCTCTCTGTAGCATGTCTCAAAGACCTGCTGCTCATGTGCAATAGACTGCTCCATGTAAGAACCACCGTTCTTCTCCTTCTCTTTCCCCTTCTCTACAATCTCCTCCATAACCGTGAAACGTTCATTGCAAAACTAGGAACTTTGAAATGTATCATTTTGCACCACGTGCAGCTGACAGGTCGGAAAGTGACAAAAACCCTGGACATTAGACATTAGATGAGGTATAAAAAGCGTGAGTGGACAAAAACCCGAACAGAATCGTGTATGATGAGCAAAATTCCCAGTAACAAGGATGATGCAGGGGCCAGCAGTGGCTGCTGGCGTGAAGGGATAAAAACTATGCATTGGTGCCCTCGGCCGTGTTCAAGTAGTCGGAGTAGTACGACCCGAACACGTTCCAGTGGAACTTGACCAAGGTGGAGATTCTCAAGGCGATGTTCTTGGTTTCGGAGTTGAGTTTGGCGGGAGACTCGTCCAGCGCCGGCTTGAGCGCGTGCTCGTCGCTGATGTTCAAGAGGTTGATGGAGTTTTCCACCTCTAGGTTGGCGTTGATCTCCTTGACCAAGTCCTTGAAGATCTTGTCCTCCATCAATCCGTAGATGTCGGAGTTGGGCTGAATCTGCTTGATCAACCAGTTGTACGAGAAGTCGATCATGGACTGCGGGAGCTCGGTCTTGGACGAGAACGCCGTGTTCTGGGGGTTGGTCACCACATTTTTGACCAACTGGAGCAGAATGGCCTGGACGTTGCGGGTCCACTTAATGTTGCCGTTGTCGTCGGTGACGATGGAGAGAATCTCCTCCTGGACCTTGCTCAAGTTGGCAGGCTTGAAGCACTCGGAGATGTAGGCTCCAGCGGGCTTGTAGTTCAACAACAACTGCTTGTAGAGCACCACACAGAGCTGGACGCAAACAAGCTGGCGGACGTCGGCCCGCAACAACACCAACCGGGTGTGGTCGAAAGCAAGAGTGGACGGAAACTCCGTGGCCATGTTGCGGCACGATAAAAGATCGATGACGGACGCGGTGATGTACGGCTTCAAGTCGCCGTTTTCGGCGTTCTCCAAGGGCCGTTTCTTGTGGTAGTTCTTGTAGAACCACTTGAGAGAGTCGGAGATGTCGATTTTCCCAAGACCCATCAACAGCGAGAAGTAGTCCTTTTCAAAGTCCACGGCGGTCTCGATAAGAACGGGCCTTAAAATGCGGATCTGGTGGTTGGCCACGTCCAACTTCATGGCCTCCAAGATGGAGAAGATCATTCTCAACCCCTGCACCAACTTTTCCACCGAGTTGAGCTCGTACGCCTTCTGGAACTTCTCGATCATGTCGCTGACCCACTGGTCTCTCATGGGGGCACAGTGGCTCTTGAACACTTCGCCGAGCCACCGGCTCAACGAGACAAAGTCAAACGACCCATGCTTCAACTGCTGAACCAAAAGCTCGATGTCCATGATCTCGTTGACGGCGGCACGGTCCTTGTACGGCAAAAGAGAGAGAAGGATGTCTCTTAATGTGGAGAACAAAACGGGAAGCCGCAGAATGGCCGTGTGGCCGCTGCTGGTGGCGAAGAACTGGCCACACTCCTTCTGAATGTCGCCCCAGTACTTGTCGATGACGGTCTTCTTCTTTCTGCCGCGCTCTCCGTCTAAATTGGGTCTAAACTGCAACTGCGGGTCGAAGAGAATGTCGTGTCTTAACTGGGGGTTTTTCAAGATTTCATGGAGGTCGATTTCCTTTAAGCTCTGCAAGTTGATGGGGGGTAAAGGCGGAGCAGGAACCGCCACATTTACCTGTGAGTTTTGGCCCACAGCTGTGTGAGTTTTGGAGGGCGCAAGATGGTTCTGGAAAACATGGGATCTGGCAGACAGGTAATTAATGATGGGCAACGAGCGCAGTCTGAACCGGCGCACGAACTTGGGCGCCTTCAGGTACTTGTTGGAGGATGTCTTGCGCAAGACCTGCAGCATGTTGAGGTGACTGGGGGCCGGCTGCGCGGGCTGCAGTTGTGGTGCAGCGTGCGTTGATGTTGACGCAGGCTGTGCGGTTGGCGACAACGCGGCAGCATCGGGGTCGCGCACAGACGTGTCCGGCGAGGAGGGGTCGCCGCCCGACGAATGCGTCTGGATGGCCTGGATGGCCAGGCTGCGGCGCCGCTGGTGCGTGTGGTGCAGCGGCTGGCGGAGATGGTGCGCGGGGGCGGGCGCGCTTTCGAGGTCCATGCGGTGGATGTTTCTGTTCAGGGAGGCGGACGGGTCCACCACGCCTGCGTCCAACCGCACGCGTTTGGCCAGCTCGTTGGTGGACAGTGTAGAGTTGCGTTTGGAAGACAGGTCGAAGAAGACGGGCCGGAAGGTATCCTCCTGGAAAATCTGGTCCTGGTTGTCGTTGGAGTTATTTAGTTGCGAGTTCATGGTCAACAGGGGCGAGTGCGAGGAAACTGCGGGAAAACTGCGTAGACGGGGCGACGAAAGTGCGTGGGGCGCTGCGTGGAGACTGCGTCCTATTAGAGTATAGAGTAGCGGTGCGCAAGGGAGTAGATGGGAAGAGTTGGTGGAGTGGTAGTTTTATGGAAGTGTAAGGAAAACGGGTTTCTGTGCGGTACTAATTACAAATTTTGTCAGGTGTCAGTCAGTCCGCCTGCGAGTGGGGGCCCGCGCAAGTAAGCGGAAATTTCTTTTGCGCGGGCGTTTCGGGCGTAGTGTTTCTTTTTCTGCGCGCTGAATGCGAGCTATCTGCGCCGATACGGAAAATTTCAGGTGCCGGTAGCGGCACTACAATGACAGGCTTAGACACTAATAGCTTGGGCCGCGGCCATGCAGGCGGCGCATGATGCCGATGGGCCGCCCGCAGGCGCTATACGCGCGCACGTGACGTACCAGAACAATACGCAGCCGTGAAATGACACCTGTGCACCCGCGGTGTCCATGGGTGCGTCCTTCGCTGCGTCACATACGGGATGACGGCACCACAAGCCACGACATTTTTCTTGGTCAGTGCCGTGCCGCGCCTTTGGCGCAATTTACGAGAAATGTCGCTCTAAGTGCGCGCAGTGACGCCAACATGCAGCTGGAAGAGAGCCGTGGTACTTTTCAGCACGTCCCTGTAATTATGGGCATATCCGTACCCTGTCTGAGTCGGTTTTTGCACTGTGTCTGCATCTGACGTCTCTAGTGTGACGGTGTCTGGGAACAGCTCCAGCGGGGTCTGATCCTCTCTCTTTCTGTCTCTTTGTCTGGCTGTGTTTGCTGTTTTTCTCTGTGTCCTCTTTCCACCTCTTTTGCCTACCCTCATTTCTGCGTTCCGCATTTGGCGAACACCAAAATTCCCCAATCTGCGCTTTCCACGCTCCAAAGGTGCCCTATCTGCGCCGACTGCGTCCTGAACCCTTCCTACCAGGCCGACATGTCTGCCAACACCCCCACGCTTCGACCAGAACCGGGTGTGTTTCCCACGGACCCGATAATACCCGAAAAGCCCTCTATAAATACCTCCGATATTCCCCATGCTGCGTCGGCGGGTAAACCCCAAACCGTCTTCATTCACAAACTCTACGACATGTTGGAGGACTCTTCCATCTCGCACTTGATATGGTGGCTGTCCAATAACGACCTGTTCTGTCTTCTTCCCGGGGAGGAGTTCTCTAAGGTACTTTCCCAGTACTTTAAGCACACCAACATTGCATCCTTCATTCGCCAGTTGAACATGTACGGTTTTCACAAGGTCAACGACAGCTTCCAGAATGAAGATCAGCCGTCAAATCCTGTGCTGCGCTGGGAGTTTCGCCACTCCACCTCGCAGTTCAGGAAAGGCGATTTGGAACTGCTCAAACTCATCAAACGCCGTCTGCTGAAGAATATCAATCTGCATAAGGAGATTGTCAACCTTAAGTCCATTCCGCCGACGTCAAACCCCGTGGATCTGGACCAGGAACTGGGTCCACAGCCATTTTTGCACCAGCAGGAACTGGCGCATGCGCTGGAGACGCTGTCGCCGCTGAATCCGTATCCCTACCAGCCGTACGAGGCGCAAATAGTGCGGCCGCAGCTTGCAAATGCTCCGTCTTTCGAAAACTCCCTTAGCGTCAAGTTGGTCGAGTTGACGGGTCTTTACAAGCACTTGCATGCAGACCACCAGCACCTCCAGGCGCAGCACGACATCGTGGTCACGGAACTCAAGCGTACCCACACAGATTTCCTACGAATTTTGGACCTTTTCGAAGCCCATACTCGACAAGCCCCAGCGCCAGTTCAACCGGCGCCTCAGCGACTTGGCCCTGACGACATTGTGGATAGAAATAGGAACAAAACACCGGTCACCGTGTCTACTGACGATACGGGTGCTTCTCCCATGACAAGAGTACTGCCCAACATTGCGGCTGATGTGGGCGCATTGCGCTCACAAATAGCGTCGCGTGCAACTATGTTTCTGCATGCTGCTCGGGCCCTGCACTCGGCGCAGCTGCTGCAATTGGCGCAACCGCTGGCGCAGAATCTGTACCATTTAAGCGACACGCCTGTGTTGGCCCAGCCGCGCGCGGATTCCGCCCAGCACATTGTTCCCCAGCACTATCCGCTCAATCCCAACTATACAGTGTATCCGGCAAATGAGATTGCGTTTCGCCAGTTCAATATGAATAAGGATGATACCCCATCTCGCCACCTACTGGTTTTGATGGATCCATTACAGCCAGTCCCGTCGTCGCAAAAGACCGTGGATCAGCATCTCCAGCCACATGCAGATAACCGCAGCTACAGTCCTCTTTCGGTGCAACAACGCAAAACGTCGCTGTCATCAAATCTTCAGCAACATCCAGGGCCTCCACCACCGCAAGCCGCGCCTCAGTATCTGTACCATTATCCTTATTATGGTGGATATCCCCCACATCCTCCCCAACCTCCGCATACTTATCGTGTGGCGGAGAATTCCGAGCTTAGGACCAACCTGTTACCGATTTTGGACCCTCCCAATGTGGCTCCAGGTCATGCTATCAAACAGGAACAGTTTCAACGGCATCTGTTGACGTCAATTCAAGCAGAGTACCCGGCCCCACCGAGATCTTTGAATGTTCACCGGAACAGCTCGCTGGCGTCTTTATCCATCAATTTTCCGCCTCATCCTGCAACCTATGCGGCGCTGCTGCCCCCTCCGGGCACCCCCTCTTCGTCTGGCCCGGGTATTCCAACTACTCCTACAGACAAGCCTCTCGCCGGCCTTCCTCGGACAGTTTTGAAGGGAACTGGGGCCTACATCGGCACTGACTCAGGCCCTGGAAGTGCTGGAAGATCCATAGTCTCAGAGGAAAAGAAGAAGCAGCTCCCGTCGATGTCGGAACTCGATAAGTCTATCAAGAATATCGCAGGGTCGCCGGTGTACAGCTTGTTGAATGCTAGGCGAGAGTCGCGGGCTCAAGATGCTTCCGAGGAGATGCACATAAAGCAGGAGGACGATACGAAGCCCAAGAAACGCCGGCTTTAGCCGGCATATGTATTATGTTTATAGACGTAAACCAGCTGCGTGCGTGGACCGCACGGGTTGGTAAAATGTCGCGTGGAATAAATGTCGCGCAAAGTTATCGAATCTGGAAAGTGAATGAAATAGGCGACTGTCGCGAAAAATCGGTAATGTCTCTGAATGTCGCGGGTCTATATGCGGTGTTTCGAATGTCGCAAGAATATATGCAGGTCGCGCATATTTTAGATGAATATCGCATGTATGTTTACTAGTAACACCACATTCATTCCCATTCAATTTGGCACAATGCCGGACAGTGGGAAGCCCAAGAAGCCTGCAGCAGGATTCAGCACCTCTTCTTCCGCGTCATACAAGAAAGCGCAGTTCAAAAAGGCTCTTAAGAGCCATACTAGGCATTCTTTCAAAAACGATAATAGCGACCTTTTGGTGTATTTGATTTACCTAAACTACTTGAAGAAATTGGTTGAAGGATCGCAGGAAGTAAGCGAAACGGGAGAGATCTCCGTTCGGTCGCTCGATGCGGTAAATGAAGACTTGATGAGACAATTCCGAGGGTAAACGGTTGCATATAGCATGATAAAGGGTAATATAAGGAACATGACGGATAAACTGAACGTCCAATTTAGTATGGCAATCACCAGGATAGGAATTAGACTGGGATTGGATCGACCGAAAGCCAAAGGGCCAGCAAAAGGACCCTGTCAGAGATGTTCAGGCATCACTATGACCAGTCACAAGAGTGAGATAGGAGACCCCAAAAGGCCAAAAAGCCTAATTAATCCGTTGATTCACGTCTGCTACTCCACGGTAACCTCAAGGTCATTGATGTAGCATTGGACGTGGACCAAAACAAGCAAATGGCGGCACTTTTGCTCGAGCGGCTCCAAGTCGCGGCCAATTTCCTGTTTGATAAGTTTCTGGGTCAAATAACGGGCCAACTCCTCATTTGAAAGACAATAGTTTGCCAACACGAGGGCAGCCTTTTTTCTGAACCGCAAAACAAGATAAACCGTGAACTGCTGTATCTTTTTGGAAACCTCAAAGTACAAGGTACAATTGTGGGTTGTATCCAAGGGAGAAGAAGAAGGCACTACTCCAATAGTTTCTTCGTCGGCAGAAGGCCTGAAAATGCTTAATTTGTCAATAGACCGAACGATTGATCTTCCAAGGCTCACCAAAGCACTATCTGTGGGTTCGCTTTCCACCGTTTGCGAGTGCACCTTGACCAAATTGGTGGGTTGCAACCACGGAAGCGAGGTTTTGGATTCCGCGCCACACGAGCCGGCCAGCGGCGGTCGGGCGCTCACAAAGTGGATTTTCTTCACCACGCCGTTACCGTAATAGCGGTTGTTCAGGGTCATTCTGACCTTCCTCGGATGGCAGTTTCTGGCCCTCGGCAGCCCGGAGCTGTGGTTGGAACCGGCTGAAGGTAAGCGTTTTGCAGCAGCCGACGTGCCACAGGCTTCTGGCAGCGCAGATCGGGCCGGCATTGGTCGGATGGGGTGTGTATAGACGTTTTCCAAATGTGGTAGTTGCTCCCCTGAGTGAAAAATGGTGCCGAAGGGCCTATATATAGGCCAGCTACTTATGTTTCACATTTGTTTCAAAACGGTCAATGGCGGTCGATTGGGTGCCCAATGTGTCGGCCAAGCTGTCGTAGTGTGAAAGGAGGGTATTTCCAGCCGTAGAGTTGATGGTGGAAAAGGGGGTTGTTTCGTCCTCGTTTTCGTCGTCTTCGGTGATGGTATTCATTTCTGGGTTAGCCTCCAGTTTAAGGATTCGTTCCGGCGTTTGGAGAGCCACCAATTGCTTGTCTAGAAGCCGTAAAGGAGTAGGGGAATCGGGTCCTGGAGACTCCTCCATGGACTCTCCAGCCGAAACCAAGTAGTCTTCCAAAGATGCCAAATAGTCGTCTCCAGACGCCAAATAGTTGTAGCCGTCGTCATCCTCGTAGGCGTACTGGTGTCTTGTCTCAGAGGGGGCCCATGATTTCGTAGGAGACAGCTCCAGGGCCTTTTGCGGGCGGTAAGCGTTGTTGGACTCGAAGTGCTCGTTTTTGACGAAAACCTCCTCTTTTGGACGCACAGGAAGCGGGTCAAGGGGCCCAATATTGGACTCTTCCTTCTTGATGCGTTTTTCGGGCTTTCTGAACGCCACACCAGACTGAAGCGTCTTTGCGGGAGGATTGCGGAGGCGTTCTCTTTTGATGATTTTTGGCGGGGTTTTCTTGACCAACGAGAACACCGCTGTGATTAGCGAGAGGTTGAGGCCCACGCCAACTCCCACTACAGCGCCTAGAAGAACGCTGGCCATGAAATAGTGCACCAAAGTGACAGCAAAGAACCGTATCTGAGGAAGCAACAGTATGGCAAGGTTGAATAGGGAAACCTCCACAGCGTCATTTGGATCGAGGTGGATTTCAAGCAAGAAGAGGAACGGTCGCAAAGGCAAGTAGACGAAGCCGTAGATGTAGATTCTGAACACGAGTATTATAGGAACAACAACTGTATGGTGAAGGATCAGGTAGAAGAAGCGTAGGGTCGGAAGAAGGAGGTTTGAGAACGGGAATTTGGCAATGGCTAACGCCTTGTATAGGGCCCATTGGGCCACTAGCGCCGTTTGGGAAGCGTACGACGGCATAAATGGAAGGAGGGTGGTGGGTTTATATAGTGAGATTTCGCGATTGCACCCAGAAATGGGAAAGGGCAGGAACAGGGAAAAAGGAAGAATTGGAGGAGAAATGGAGGGAAAAGGAAAGAATCGGAGGTGGAGGTGGAGGTGGAGCTTTCAATGAGGAGAAGCTGATTAGAGGGTTGGCGTGAAAACGATGATGGAATAAAGAGGCGGAAAAGGGACGACCTGGGCTACTTCGGGGAAGGCGTTAAACGAGCGTGAAAGAGAAGGGAAGGACTTGCTGGGGTTTGTATGGTGTTAGGAGTTCATCTGGTGTCAATTGCCCTAGACGACGGTACGAGTTCCATACGATGGTGGTGTGGGAAATTTGGGTTACGGCCACACTAGCAAGAGCTATTAAGGGTCTATCTCTATAGTGTTTGGAACTCGTAGTTTCGTCACCAGATCGCGATTACTGTGATAAAAGAGATTGCGGCATCGGTTCGGATTGCACAGGAATTGGAATATTCCATGGCCTTTAACTAGGGAAGGTGACTGAAGATATGAAGTATGGCAATAGGAGGAATGCTAGAAATACGCGAATTTAGCGTAAAAAGACCATTTATCGCAAAATCCGGTGCACCAACGGCCAGTCATCAGAGAACCAAATTTAGCAGAATAGGCCCATCCAGTTGAATGTATAGAGCACGTTGCCACAGAAACGCCCTTTTTTGACTTACATCCTGTAACCAGTATATCTCAGGCACGGTTTGCTTGCTCAGTAGGCTGCGGAAATTGGGCTGCAAAATCCCAGATCCACGTATATAGTGCGTTTTCTACTCCGAACCCAAAATCTGCGAATTCTTACCAGATACTCCCCTTCACCACCTACAACACCACCTACAACACCACGCTTTCCAACTGTTGTCTATAATCAACCTCTACTGCCTCTCAAGTTTCCCACTCAGCTCTCCTCCCTCACAAAGATCTCTCTGGGCCCCTCTCTTTCTCCCTTCCTTTCACAACATCGCACTGGCGTTTCCAGGGCTCGGAGGTACACTGCCGGTCTCCCACGTCTTCTGCTCCGTTCCCATCTGGAACTCGATTTTTCCGCCGTTGGTGAAAATGTCCTCGTGGCTGACCCAGTTCTGTCCATAACTGTTCCCATTGACCTTCACACTCTGAACATAGAAACTCTCACTGGTTAAATTCAGAGAGATAATCTCCAACTGCTTTCCGTTCTCAAGATTAATACCCACATAAGGAACAAACGGTGACCCCAATAAATAGGTGGTCGTTCCCGCAACCGGATAAAGCCCGATAAGCGCAAAAAAGTACCACGACTGCATGGCTCCCGCATCAGAGTTTCCCGGCAACGCCTTCGGCCCGACGGAGAACTTCGTATTGATCAAGTACCGGATAAGCTCCACGGTCTTGTGGTGCTGGTTGACGTAATTGTAGAGATACGGCGTTAAGAAGCTCGGCTCATTGCCTATATCGGCCACATCCGATCCGTGGAGACCGAACATGTCGTCTAATCTCCGGGCAAAGAGCTCATCTGAGCCAATGAACTTCTTGAGCGTCTGGACATCGAAAGGAACCGCCCACCCGTATTCCATGGGCTTTCCCTCGTACTCGTCGTCGCCCCAGTAACAGCCTCCACAGGAGGTGGGGTCGTAGTTGTCGTAGTTGAATGCTCCGTCGGAGTTCCTCGGCTGAATAAATCCCTTGTAGTCGTAGTCTTTCGACGAAGCATCGAAGTTCCACATCTTCTGCCACCCCTCAGACCTCTTGAGGTACTTCTGGTAGTCGTCCTTGAGTCCCAACCCAAGGGCCACCTGCAGGAGGGCAAAATCGTCATACGAGTACTCCATGGTACGAGTGACGGAACGGGTGTAGTTTCGGGTAATGTACCCGTACTTGAGCCAATCGGGAAGGGCTCCGCGGCCCTGCTTGGAGGAGTCTGTTGGCGAATGCGCGTCGTACCAATAAGGAGGGGCGACCTCTGCGTTTTTTTGCATGGCTGCAAAAGCCTCGGTCCAATTGACGCCGCTAATGCCTTTTACGTAAGCATCCGCCATGACGATATCGGAGTTGGATCCGCCCTGGGTACGGCCGTTCTGATTGGCCGAGCGGCCGTCCGGCGTGTATCCCTCGTTTTTGTAGATATTTACGAGGGATTGCACGATTTCCAGGGCTCGTGTGGGGTTCAAGATGTTGAAAAGCGGATGCAGCAGCCGGAACGTGTCCCAAAGAGTGAACCAGTCATCGTAGTACGTCAGCTGGGTTTCCCAATTGGGGTTTTCTCCGGTCCTGTTGGACGGTAAAAGGTGTGCGCCGTACAATGTCGTGTAGATGAGGCCTGCCAACGTGGAGTTGTCGGTGGCCACGTTGACACGGCCGAACACTTCATCGTGCCAGTGCTGCTGCGCGACATTCACGGCGGAGTCAATGTCGTAGGTGTCTGCAAAATCCGTTTTGATGTTGGCGCACGCCTGTTGCACAGACATGAACGAGACTCCGACACGCGTCTGCACGCGACGCAGGTTGGGGAAGCCGAGCACCACGCCGAACGATTCGTCCTGCGCAGCGCTGGAAATGTCGCGCTGCCCAGGGTATGTAGTGTGCGTGTGGAACGCCGTGACGTCGGTAGCGGCGGTGTCGAAATCCGCGCAGTAATAAATAGTCCATGGCGTCTGCAAGCCCCAGCCGCCCTTAATGGTAGCCTGGCCCGTGTACCCACGAAGGTCGTCGTTGACGGAAATAGAGCCGTTGACAAAATACTGCGTCCACCAAGGTCTTGAGGGTGCGGTCAAGTGGTGCGCGACATTTACGATGACCTTGGCATCGCTGTTGTCTGTGCCGAAATCGTACGCAAGAATGCCCGACCGCTCACCCGCAGCTGCGTCCACAGAAATGCCGTTGGTGAAGTTGCACAGGTAGCGGCCCACGGTTGCCACGTCCGGGCCCGTCCGCTTAAGAGAGGCGTCCTTGGTAAAGTCGATCGCGCCCAAATACGGAAGTTGCGAAACAATCCCGTATTCAGGGGCGCCTCCCGTTCCGCTTTCGTGCATCATGGAGAATCCCGAGACGTTGCCGTCGGGCGCGTAGCCGGAATAGGTATCTGCGGACGCGCCAATGACGTCAACCCCCAACTTGACCATACCGAATGGCCGGGTTGCACCTGGAAACACGTTGCCACCGCCAGCGGTGCCAAAAAATAGATCAACGTGGTCCACGGGGTTCAGCACAAAGGTCTTGGAAAGCACAGCGCGGCGTGCATCCCTCTTAAGCTCGAGTTCCTCGAGAAGCTCTCTGCTTTCCAGTATCTTGTGGATTAGGGGCGGCCTATACCCGAAAACGACCGCGGCGCACTGCGCGGCGAGCACGAGAATAAGAAGGGTCAGTCTGTGCATGGTGCAGAACACGGGGTGTAAAATAACGCGGCTGCGAAACGCAGAGACTCGTGAACATCACATAGTCCGGAGATGGGGCTCTTATATAATTTCCCGGGCGGGCGTTAGGGCGTGCCGAATCCGGATTTGATGCAAAAAGCCACTGCATAAATACGAGCGGCGGCGGTCTGTATGCAGGTAAACGCATTCTGTTTCGCCTATGGGATGGCAACTTGCGCGTGAGCCCGGGGCACCACGAGGGTGAAACCCGTGGGTGCACTTAGGACGACCACATGGCCAGATTGGGGAGCCCGATTGGCAGAATAGCGGTTCAGAGATATTAAGGGCCTGCAGCTCGGCTTTGTAGCCCGATGCCCACACGACCGGAGCCGCCCGGCGCAAGTCACGTGACAATGTGCACGTGACAATGTGCACGTGATGCGGCGTGCCGTGCCCAAAATTTATGCACTCCGCGCTGGTGGTGTGCGGGTACGAGACGGCAGCTGCGGCGGCACCTATTTACGGTCGCGGCGACGAGCATTGCGTGGCGGTGGCATGCAACGCGAAAATCGCATTAGTGCGATCTTGTTCTGGCCAGAAAAATTTTAGTCGGCCCTCGCAAAATTCCGACGCCGGCAGCGCACCTGCGCCACCGTCACCGTCGCGTGCGCTCGTCACCAGTGCATGGTGCCCGGTCACCTGCGCAGGGTGCAGCCGCCGTTTATTCAGCGTGCAGTGGCTGCGGCGCATGCGTCAGCTCAGTAAGCGCCGCAAAATATTCCCTCATTAATAAGTATTTGTAGTGCGCGGATTTCTGGTTTTCGAGCTATTTTTGCAGTTCCACCTATAATCCTTCTTCAGCCCATGGGCGACTCAAAACATAAGACCATGACCAAATTGGGCCGGTTATTTGGGAAGCTGTCCACCAATCTAACGCATGTGGCCGACCACCAGATATCTGCCTCCGAAAACCCCGATATTCAAACTCCAAATTTGCCGCTTTGTAATGAGGAAGACTTTATACTATCACAACAGGAAAATGACCAGGTGTCACCCCTTCCCCAAAACAGAGCGGTTTCTCCCAAAACCGTGACCTCTGGACACGTGGCGTTGTCGCCACTGCACTCTTTGTCGTCTGCAAATGAAAATGTACTTATACACCCACAGCCGCAGTCTTTACTGGCGGTGCATCTTCAGGAAAGCCACGGGTCTTCTTCCAACATACGATCCCCTCCAGTGCTGCGCTCTTCATCTTTAAGTGGCGCCAGGAGACAAGCCACCACGCCAGAATCACGCTCTTCGTCTGTCAAGAGAACCCCCAGCACAGTGGCAAAAAACGGTAAAGAGGGCACCGTGTCCCCAGCTCCAAACACCCAGAAAGACGTGGTGAAGCCACGCTTCAAGATATTGGACTCCGGGCTCCATGAGCACAATTTGCGGTCTGCCAAACGCCAGGAAAAGCTTTCAAATATGTTGAAGGACCTTATGGGGGCGAAAAAGCTACGGAACGAGGCTAAAAGCGCCGTTCCCAATATCCTCCAGGCGCCTGGCGCTGCGCCCGCAAGCGCAAACAACCAAATGCCGCCCACGCTTTTTGCGGGGCTCGTCAGCCAGGTCAAAAACAACACCTCTCCTTACCACGGCCAGGTCATAGAAGCGGACCAGCAGCAGGACTGCCGCTCTTTTGTGGAGAAGTACGGGCGGTGCCAGGAAGTCATTGGCCGGGGCGCCTTTGGCGTTGTTCGTGTTTCCCATAAGAAGTTGGCGGCGTCCAATACTTCAGATGAGGTGTTATATGCCGTGAAGGAGTTCAAACGAAGACCCAACGAAGCAGAGAAGAAGTATAACCGTCGGTTGACATCAGAGTTTTGCATCTCCTCGTCGCTCAAGAACATTAATATCATCGATACGCTCGATTTGCTCAAAGACGCAAAAGGAGACTACTGTGAAGTGATGGAGTTCTGCCTGGGAGGCGACCTCTACACGTTGATCATTGCGTCGGGAAAGCTCGAGTACGCCGAGGCAGACTGTTTCTTCAAGCAGATGATTCGGGGTGTCAACTACATGCACGACATGGGCGTAGCACACCGGGACTTGAAGCCCGAGAACCTCTTGTTGACGCAACAGGGAGTTCTCAAAATCACCGATTTCGGCAACGGCGAGTGCTTCAAAATGGCGTGGGAAGACGAAGTCCACCTCAGCGAAGGCGTTTCGGGGTCGTCGCCCTACATCGCGCCAGAGGAGTTCACTCAAAAGGAGTTTGATCCCAGATGCGTGGACATTTGGGCGTGTGGCGTGATCTACATGGCCATGAGAACCGGCCGGCAGTTGTGGAAGCTCGCTGACGCCAGAAAAGACGAGTTTTTCGAGGAGTACTTGGCTAAACGAAAGGACGCCAAAGGCTACGAGCCCATCGAGCTGCTCAAAAGGGCGCGGTGCCGCAACGTCATCTACTCGATCTTGGACCCCAAGCCGGAGCGCAGAATCACCGGAAAACAGATTCTCAGCTCCGAATGGGGCCGCGAGATCAAAGTGTGCGACGCGGGCGACGGGCGGCTGGCCGCGCCGGTGGTGCCTCCGCCAACGCCTCTTAGCGCCCTCGCAGACGAGGTGCACCGCACCAGCGTGAGTGCGTGAGATGCCGCTGCAACCCACGCAGACGCACGCGGCGCCGGCGCCAAGACCCCTGCGCCACCCTTGCATGAAACCCAGTTTCCAAAGTATATAGTAGCGAACAAGCAACAAATACCGTCTGTGTGCCTTCAGTAGACGCCGATTGACGCGCATAGCGTGCTGCAACTGGCGCATTCAACGCGTGGTTTGTTCCGAAAAATGCGTCTGTTTTCGAACATCCAAAACCACAACAATCGACAGGCGTCCACCACCGCGTTTATTTCGTTTAGCCACGTCTCCAGAACCCGCCACTTGTCTGATCCTCTCATCCACCAGACAGAAATGGTTGAATTGTCTGACTACCAGCGCCAGGAGAAAGTGGGAGAAGGTATGTTGCTTTTAGCTGTCTAGCTGTTAGCTATTGGCTGATCAACTATTTAGCTGTTTAACTATTCAGCTGTATAACTATTTAGCTGTTTAACTATTCAGCTACTCAGCTCTTATGGCTACTGTAGCGTTTACCAATACGGTAAGGGCTAAGAAGAAAGGAGAAAGGAAGCTTAGGTGAGAGGGGCCGTGGTCGCCGCTAAAACTTGGGCTATATAGGGAGAGTGCTTCCTCACGAAGGTGGCCCTGAAACCGTCAACGCCAGTCAAAGGCCCTCTTGGCCATTCCCCTGTTGTGACCGCTCAACGGTTTCCCGAATGTCACTGTCCAAAACGTCTTTCCGAATGTCACTGTCCAAAACGCCTTCCTTTCCCCTCTCTTTCTTCTCCACCGCCCAATACTAACAACAGGCACCTACGGAGTCGTCTACAAGGCGCTCGATCTCAAACACAACAACAGGGTTGTTGCGTTGAAAAAGATCCGGTTGGAATCGGAAGATGAAGGCGTTCCCTCCACCGCCATCCGGGAAATCTCCCTTTTGAAGGAAATGAAGGACGACAACATCGTCCGCTTATACGATATAATACACTCGGATCTGCACAAGTTGTACCTAGTCTTTGAGTTCTTGGACTTGGACTTGAAAAAGTACATGGAGCTGATTCCCCAGGGCGTGGGCTTGGGCGCCAGCATGGTCAAGCGGTTTATGAACCAGTTGGTCAAGGGCATCAAGCACTGCCACAGCCACCGTGTCTTGCACCGTGATTTGAAGCCCCAAAACTTGTTGATCGACAAGGAGGGTAACTTGAAGTTGGCGGATTTCGGCTTGGCAAGGGCCTTTGGTGTTCCTTTGAGGGCCTATACGCATGAAGTGGTGACTCTATGGTACCGGGCGCCCGAAATCTTGTTGGGCGGCAAGCAGTACTCCACCGGCGTGGACATGTGGTCTGTGGGGTGTATTTTTGCGGAGATGTGCAACAGAAAGCCGTTGTTCCCCGGCGACTCGGAGATCGATGAGATCTTCCGTATCTTCAGAATCTTGGGTACGCCCACGGAGGAGATCTGGCCGGACGTGACGTACTTGCCGGACTTCAAGCCGACGTTCCCCAAGTGGGCCAAGAAGAACTTGGCGGAGTTTGTTCCGACGTTGGACGAGGACGGCATCGATTTGCTAGAACAGATGTTGGTGTTCGACCCCAGCGGCCGCATCAGTGCCAAACGCGCCATTATCCACCCGTATTTCCAGGAGGAAAACCCCGATAACTACGACAGCTTCCCGCGGTCCGTCAACATGGGCTAGTGCGAGCACTGGCAGGCTGTTGTGGCATGTGCATTTCATTCTATTTTCGTTACTTGTTAGATCTAATATACAAAAAGGACAGACGGTAGGCCGGTGAAATGTGGAAGGAAGTGTGGAAGAAATGTGGAAGAAATGTGGAAGGAAAGTGTAAGAAGAAAAGCGATGGTGATGGTGATAAGGAGAATTGAACGACAAATGGACAGAACTCTGGAAATGACGAATTTTCTTCTTTGAACTACCAGTATGGCTTAATAATAGCCCTAGAACCACTAGAGCCACTAGAACCACTAGAACCACTAGAACCACTAGAGCCACTAGAACCACTAGAGCCACTAGAACCACTAGAGCCACTAGAACCGTTCTATGACGAAAACCATGCGCCCTTCTTTGTGACCGCAATAGCAGCGTGTATATCCCGTGGGCGTGCCGTCAGCATTTGAACAAATACGATATTATCACCGTTAGTATCGTCGCTAGAATGAGAAATGCCGTAAATGTCGTTGTTCCTGAGCCCCTTTTGCCTGTAGGAATCTGCAACCCCAAACCCGCTAATGGAGGAACGGGAAGAGACATCGGGGACGTTATTTGACGGCTTTCACCGCCTGCTTCTTTTTCTTCTTGGGGCCTTTTGAGCCCGTTGATTTCATTCTGAAGCATCTCCAGCTCGTGTCTTATCAGCCGAAGTCTTTCGCCCAACTCGTCGTTGCTCTGCTGGAGATTACGCAAGAAGCTTCTATCCTTCACACTCTGCGTTTTCAAACTGTCAAGCTTGATTTCCACTACTGAAAAGCTCTGTTCCACACTCACATAGTGGTCCTCTATCTGGTCCAATAAGTCGCCCACGCAAAATGAGCCTTTTGGCGAAAACCGCTGCTTCGCCGCCCCGAAATCCTCGGTTTTCATCTGCTCCTCAAAATCCACCGACACTGGAGAGCTGTGCTTTCTCAGGTGCCGCGATCGTATTTCCATTAACGATTCCGTGTCGTCTATGTCGTCATCGTCATCGGTGAGATCCAGCAATTCCTTATAGATCAAGTTCTGCTGGTTGTCTTGGTACACACTGTAGGGGTCCCTGAAGGTGCCGTAAAGCCTGTTGGCGGAGCTATCCACCACTTTGATGTCCGCCAAAAGATCCACTATGATCTCCAGGATATCAGTTTCCAGGAGTGTGAGTTCGTGGGCTGGAAGCCCCGTTTTTCGGCCCAAGGTGTCTATTTTAACCCCCAAATTGTGACGTATCAACGGATCTTGACTGAGAAAAGCCGCCGGTAGCGCCAACAGCGTTTCTATTCTGGTGAGGACCGCATTTACTTCGGACAAAGGAACCGGGTTTTTCTCGTCGTTGAGGTCGCTGAAACACGCGCTCAAAAGGGAAGGCGAAGCCGAGTTGTAACTGGCCATAGCAGATTCCAGAGTGAGTCGCTACAGCTAAAACTGAAGGATTTGTGGCGTGTATTATAGGACCGATTGCTGCGTACGACAGAAGAGAAATGTTTGGGTTTTTGTTGGCCCACTACCCTGTCAACAATTTGGGAAATCGCCTAATCGGGAAATGTAATGACCAAATACGAAACGCACGAAACCCGGTGAGAAATACTGCAGGTTGCGTTTGCAGGTTAAGGCTTCGTGCGCCTACCAAGACGTCGTTAGTTAACGAAAAAACGCCCCGGCGGCCCAAACACAGCTATTATCCGCAACTCAGCTTATTCTTTACGATGAGCGGACGGGGATACCGCGGCGGCCATTATGAAAACAGCTACTCTTCCAATAGGGGCGGTTACCGGGGCCGCGGCTCGAACTACCGGGGCGGATATAAAGGGACTAGGTACGACCCCTACTATAACAGCCGGAACAACGACTACGGCCGAGAACACGAATACAGCGAAAGCTACGACAATCGTGAGCTGAGGGAGAGCCACGACTCGCGTGAGGCCCGTTCTGGCAGCCATTCCAGCGAAAACTACGAAGAACAACACGATAACCGTCCTTCTCTGGGGAGGTATAGAGGATCCAATTACCGGGGCTCCAATTATCGGGGAAGCGGGTTTAGAGGCGGCCATGGCGGCCACGGAGGCCATCACAGCGAGAGAAGCAGTTTTCTGAGCGAAAGAGGCGCCCGAAATGGCTCTTTTTCAGACACCCATTCCAGCTCGCGAGAAAGCGGTTCTGTGTCGACAGCACCACGAAAAACACAAGATCCGTGGATCCTGATTCTCAAAATCAAGGATGAGAAGACCCAGGTGCGTTTGGACGCCAGCCACCGCACGTTGGCGTCGCTAGACCGGCAATTGGTGGAGCTCCAAAAGGGCCGTTTGCGGCTCGAGGCGTCCGTGGCCCATTTGGAAAGAAACGCCGTGAAAGAAGCTCTAAACGTGCAATCGACACACGAAAAGCTCGAGGAATTTGCCTTTTTATAGCGTATTTGTGCGCTTGTATATATTATATATTGTACTATAGGGATAGCGGCTTGAGGCAAAATTCAAAAACGCGACACCGTTCTCTTCGAACTCCTCGTTCTTCTTCTTCAACTATGTCCTTCAGCGCCAGAATTGACGGCCTTGTTGGCTTCATGCAGAACTGTGCCCTCATCAAGGGTCTCATCTACGTGTCGTTGGTTTTGGGAGTTTTCCGGTTGACGTCGCTTTTGTTGGGCGTTTTTTCGTTGGCTTATGAGTTGGTTTTGGCTCCCGCCGCCAACTACAAGAAATACGGTGCCAAGCAGGGCAAATGGGCGGTTGTTACCGGCGCTTCCGACGGTCTCGGAAAGGAGTACGCTTTGCAATTGGCGGCCAAGGGTCTTAATATCGTTTTGGTTTCCAGAACTCAGTCGAAATTGGAGTTGTTAGCCGCCGACATCGAGTCGAAATACCACGTGCAGACGCGCGTGGTGGCGTTTGACGCGTCTTCTGGAAAAGAGTCCAACTACGACGCTGTCGCTGGTGCCATTGACGGCTTGCCGGTGACCATTTTGATCAATAACGTGGGCCAGTCGCACTCTATCCCTGTTCCGTTCTTGGAGACCGAAAAGAAGGAGCTTGCGGACATCGTGGAGATCAACAACGTCTTCACGTTGCGCGTCACGCAGGTGGTGGCTCCTGTGATCCAGAAAACCGTCGAGAAAGAGGGAAAGAAGGTGCGCGGCTTGATTTTGACCATGAGCTCTTTTGGCGGCTTGCTCCCTACCCCCTACTTGGCCACTTACTCTGGCTCCAAGGCGTTCTTGCAGGCGTGGTCTGCTGCTCTTGCGGGCGAGTTGAAGCCCAAGGGAATCGACGTGGAAGTGGTGTTCCTGTACTTGGTGACTTCTGCCATGTCGAAGGTGAGACGCACCTCCCTTACCATTCCCAACCCCAAGCAGTTTGTGAAGGCCACTTTGGCCAGCGTTGGACGCAGGGTCGGTGCTCAGGACCGCTACGCCACGTCCACGCCATACTGGTCCCACGCTTTGATGCATTTTGGTATTGCCAACACCGTGGGTGTCTACTCCAAAATTGCCAATAAGCTCAACCTCGACATGCACAAGAGCATCCGCGTGCGTGCGTTGAAGAAGGCTGCGCGTCTTGCGGCTGACAAGAAGGAGTAGGTGGGTTTGTCGCTGTTTCTCTGGAATGTATGTCACAATTGCGTTTGGCGACCTTCAAGACAAGTTTTGTTTCTTATGACGCTTTCGGGCGTTAAACAAGGTGAGTGAACCGCGTTTTTCTGCCCTTCAAAGCCGAAGACGTATATGCCAACCTACCCTTGTGCTACCTGAAAGAGCAACGTCTCTTGAGTGTGTCTGGACCTTTATGCTATATAGGCTGTTTTTTGCTTAAGAAACAAAGAAAGTGGAAACAGAGTGCGTGAAATGTATTTAAGCCCGATGTAAGTTTGATTTACCTGCTAGCTGCAACAGAGGCTTGTCTAATTCGCTGGAATGAACTACGGGGGCCCTTCAAAACGTCAGAGACGCGCTCTATGCCAGCAAGATGGACGGCTGTAGTCTCCTTCAGTATCCAGGTCCGTGATACCCTCAAAAGATCGGGACGGCCTTGGCAGTGAGTGAATACGGGTGAGTTTTGCACCCACGCGACGTAAAGAGCCCAATGTGCGGTGCTTGAAAACACCAATTTTGCCGCCAATCTCCAGTTTCAAAGCGAAACCGGCCAAATAGAACGCTCTCTAAGGATTCCCCACCGTCACTCCACAAGGGAAACCATTTTTCACATTCTTTACATGGGCCTAAAACCCCACCCCTAAGCTGGTGTACGGGTGTTTATCACGTGACCATCGCGGTCACGTGACGCCAGTGGAACTTTCTAGAAGGCCCTCGAAGCGCATTCCACGATCCGTCCGCCAATATATAGTCGGCGTTCGCAGTCAGTTTTCCACCTTCTTTTCTGCCTCACATAATGGTCAAGGAAACTAAGCTCTACTCTTTGCTCGGGGTGCTGCCCACCGCCAGCGAAACTGAGATCAAAAAAGCCTACAGAAAGGCCGCCTTGAAGTACCACCCAGACAAGCCTACCGGAGATACCGAAAAGTTTAAGGAGATCTCCGAGGCGTTTGATATCTTGTCCAACGAGGACAAAAGACAGGTTTACGATGACTACGGCATAGAAGCCGCCCGGGGAAATGCTCCTGCAGGCGGCGCCGGCGGAAACCCTTTTGGAGGAGGTGCTTCTTTTGGAGGCGGTGGATTTCCCGGTGGCGGCCATGGGTTCTCGCAGAACGACGCTTTCAACATCTTCTCGCAAATGGGCGGTTTTGGAATGGGCGGCGGTGATGAATTCGGCGGTTTCGGCGGTGGTGCGCACGGCTTTGGCGGCGGCTTTGGCGGCGGAATGCCCGGCGGATTTGGCGGCCATGGCGGCCAGCGCCAGCGGCCAGAACCCGACACCATCACCATCAACTTGCCTGTGACGTTGGAGGACTTGTTCTCTGGAACCACTAAGAAGATGAAGCTCAACAGAAAGGGCATCAACGGCACCAAGGAAAGCAAGGTGATTGAAATCAGCGTCAAGCCCGGCTGGAAAGCCGGCACCAAAATCAACTTCACCAACGAGGGCGACTACCAGCCCGAGTGTCAGGCCAGACAGACGGTGCAGTTCGTGATCGACGAGAAGCCGCACGCCCTCTTCAAGCGCGAAGGCAACGACTTGAACATGGTTGTTCCCATCTCGTTCAAGGAGTCGTTGTTGGGCTTCGACAAGGAGGTGACTACCATCGACGGCAGAAGAATCACCTTGCTGAGATCCAGCCCGTTGCAGCCCACCAGCACAAACATGTACCCTGGGTTGGGCATGCCCATCAGCAAGACGCCCAGCCAGAGAGGCGACCTCAAAATCTCCTACAAGATTGATTTCCCGTTGGGGTTGACGCCGCAGCAGAAACAGGCGATTGCGGAGAACTTTTAACTCCTCTCCGTCCTAACGACACAGACACGAAACGACTTATAGATGCATCTTTCTGTACTTCCTAACGATGGGCAGGCACCCTGCCGTAGACTTTAATACACGGACACGTTGAGTTGCCGATGCCAATGGATGCATGGCTGTATATAGTACTGTCCGGCGTGAGCCACTATAGAATAGACAGGTATATTACGAGGTGTAGGTGGGATTGTGCCTACATGGGAAGATGGGCTGGCATAGTAGTTCAGCTGGGTTTTAATTTCAGATTCTGTGATAATGCAGTAGATACGCCACCAATGAAGGTGTAATTCGACCTTCTGGGTCTTGAGTTCTGCTGGGCCCTTCAACTGCTGGGCCCTGTTTACCATGCTGGGCGTGAAGCTATGCCGGCTGTTTAGCTATGCCGGCTGTTTAGCTATGCTGACAACAAGTCGGTCACCATTCCATCATATACTGCAATCCATGCCATTATGTACAAGGGCCATTTCTTCGGATACACTAGGATTCTTTCCACCTTTGCGATTTGACACATTTGCAGCCAAAGATTCGTTGGCTGCGAAAAGGTCCACCGCAGCGAACGCACAAGTTTGAGCAGCAGACTAAAGCAGCAGCATCCGCCCCGCTCCACCACACCCACCATGCTGCTCCAACAGTATGCCAGAAGCTACCATGCTGACCAGAAAGTATTAAAAAAGCGATCCCCCGCGGATTCAAAAATCCAAAAACTAGAGCTTCCCAGTACCGATGTTATACAAATCACAGCTTCCCCGCAAAAATTACTTCCTTCAGCTCGCCGGCAGAGATGGCAGTGCCCGCTATGTTAAGAACCAGTTGTACAGCAAGCGCAGACAGAATCCCCGGTATATTCGAGTGCTGTATACGCCGTCCAATTTTACCTCCTTGCACCCCGGCAACAACGCCATGCATCTCCCTGTTAAGGTGAACATTGAGGGCGTGTGCAACTTGTGCGAGGACTTGTGCTATTTCGATGTCGTCTCTTTGGAGTATGCTCAGCATATGGCCATATTTCACGAGGTTTCGGTACCCCGGGAGACCGAAGTACAGATCGAGCTCGGAAAGTACTGCTCAGGAGATAATCTTCCTAGGGTTGAGTGCAGACTGTATTCACAGTTTCTCAGGGAGAAGAAGCCGCCTTCGGGGCTCCGGAACCAGTACCACAAGCTGGATTTATCTGGCTTAGATAAGACGGTTGTTTTCCGGACCAAGCCCCGAATGCAAGAGTTCATTGAGCTGGTGGAGCTGGAAGACGACAAGGAGATTCCCGAAGGGCCTTTCCAAGGGTTATATCATGGCCACACGGTGTTTATATTCTGATGGTGGAGATTTGGCAAGCGGAAGGTGGCTGCGAAAAACGTGATCGGAGGTTTAAGTTTGGGTTGAGGGAAACGACGTGAACAGTTCCTTGATTTGACCTAGGAGGAAAATACGGGGTATGCTACAAGTTTTCCAAGGGTTATGATGGTCTAAGAACGACTCTCTGAGAGTTGTGCTCTTATAAACTGTTAGTTTGACCTGACAGTAAGTAATATGGGCATTGATTATTGACCTAAGAGACTGAGGATCAAGAGATCGACCTTACAGTTTCCTTACTGAGGTTTCAAGGCTGGAGCTTTTCAAATTGTGGATCTTCACGGCTGAGTTCTTTGTGGGAGATGCCTAAAGGCTGCTACTTGAAAGGCTACTGGCTGTGAATCTACTGTTCCAAGGTATCTTGAGCAGATCTTACGGGTCACAAACTTCTGGATAACTCATAACTCCCAGGAGCTCCATGACTCCTAGGGCAGCAGGGCTTCTGTGAACTTGAAAGCCATAGACTGCAAA
Organism: Wilhelminamyces savonicus; assembly: GCA_030570115.1. Lineage (NCBI taxonomy): Eukaryota > Fungi > Ascomycota > Pichiomycetes > Serinales > Metschnikowiaceae > Wilhelminamyces > Wilhelminamyces savonicus. The sequence goes on along the minus strand of JAJLUW010000006.1, from coordinate 571,253 downwards.
AGTGACCACCGTCTGTTTTTAAGGAATAGGGAGTTGAACAGCGCCAGACCCGATCCCTGGACTGGTCCCGTGGCTGTCGTAGCAAGAATGCTGCAAGGGATTGAATTTTGCAGCTATCTCCCTCAAGCCAAAATATGCCATGAACAATGTTCCATGACATGATCAATGTCCTATGACATGATTGCCGCGTCTTTTCCCCTTTGCTCTGCACCCACGGAAGTGCCTATTCTCTCTCTGCACTCACGGAAGTGCCTATTCTCTGTCTTTCCATTTCCCAGCACTTATGGCTCTCGCCATTATATAGCTTATATATGTTATCACATTATAGTTAGCTGGACGTAGCCCCTTCTGTTATTCGTTATTGCTGCTCAAAGTTGCAGCCCTTTTGCAGCACCTGGCAAACGTTGGATTTTCCGCGTTTTTCTATATAATCTTAGAAATGCCAAATACTTCCAAACCTCAGAAAATCCCATTATCAAATACTCTCAATCTCATTAATTCCCTTCCCATATTCCAGCCACTCTTTCTCCCACACGCATCTTATCCTACCCGTCCAGCACCCTAAATGTCGGTAATACTCGCCTCGGCAGGCTACGACCACACAATCCGCTTCTGGGACGCCCTCACAGGCGTTTGTTCCAGAACTATCCAACACACCGATTCTCAGGTCAACAGGCTAGAGATCACCTCCGACAAGCGGTTCCTAGCCGCCGCCGGAAACCTTTATGTCAGACTCTACGATATCCGTCAGACCGGCAGTGCTGGAAATAACGCCACGTCGGCAGCTATGGCCAACTCGTCGTCTGCAAACGCCTCGTCCAACAACAGCACCTCCAACCCCGTCATGACGTTCGAGGGCCACACCAACAACGTCACCTCCATAGCGTTCCAGGTGGACAACAAGTGGATGGTGTCCTCGCTGGAAGATGGCATGGTCAATGTCTGGGACGTCCGGTCGCCGTCGGTCCAGCGCACCTACAAGCACCACTGCCCTGTCAACGAGGTGGTGATTCACCCGAACCAGGGCGAGCTCATCAGCTGCGACCAGGATGGAAATATACGTATCTGGGACTTGGGTGAGAACCAATGCACCCACAGACTCATTCCCGAGGACGACGTGCCCATAAACCTGCTTCTGGTGGCCAGCGACGGCCTGATGTTGGTGGCAGGAAACAACAAGGGCAACTGCTACGTGTGGAAGATGCAGAACCAGAAGGACATGACGTCTTTGGTGCCGGTGACGAAGTTCCGCTCGCATCTGAAGTACATCACCCGCGTGGTGCTACTGACGGACATGAAACATTTGGCCACCTGTTCGGCCGACCACACCGCGAGAATATGGTCGACGGAGCAGAACTTCAACCTCGAGACCACGCTCCAGGGCCACCAGCGTTGGGTGTGGGACTGCGCGTTCAGTGCTGACAGTGCGTACTTGGTGACGGCCTGCTCCGACCATTACGTGCGCTTGTGGGACTTGCTGAATAGCGAGACCGTGAGACAATATAACGGGCACCATAAGGGCGCGGTGTGCGTGGCGTTGAACGATGTTTAGAGGAAACCATAGAAAAGAAACACGTTGTTTTCAACGGGAAAAGTGGCCGATGCCGACGCTAAGGATGTGTGCTCAGCATATACTGGCAGAAAGAGGTCTAGAAAAGGGCCCGTGGGCAAGGAAGGTAGCTTCCCGGGCGTCAAAAAGAGGGCTCTGTTATCTATACCACTGAAGTGATGGAGAAGTATCAGCAGTGGCAAAATGACTTACATTGAGGCAGGCGGTTCGACCATATGCCATGAGAGACACTGGAAGGTAAGCAAACTTCAAATTGAAACCATCAACTGCATTCATTTCAAGTTGGGCAAGTAACAGACGCATTTAACAAGAATGCGGCATCTTCAAGACAAAGACAGCCACGGGTACCAAAAAACATTTTCCCAGTCTCTACCTTCCAGTTCATAATCTAAATCACCCCTTCAATGCAAACCTCCAACTAACAGCCAATGCTACTATTCACAAGGAGCATTAAAATCGAGCAACCCGAAAACCCAAGACCGTCAGCTAAGCGCGGATATACCTGAGCTTATCAAAAGGAAAAAAGAGCTGAAACCGCTTTCTGTCGGCAGAAACCATAGCAAAACCATCCTTATCCAAAATCACCGGGACCGCAGCCTCCTCAAAGAGCTCAGCTAATTCCTCCGTTATGGAATCGTCGGTGAATAGGGCCTCTTTATACCACGTTCGAGCATTCTCTGGAAGCCAACCAGAAGAGTGGATATACTCGAGAGATCTCTTTATGGCACGGAGCTCCTCAAAAGAAGTACCGTTGGTCTTGTTGGCCTTGGAAAAGAGTTCCATTGTTTGAGAGCTGAAGAAGAAGGCCAACTTGAAGGCGAAATTAGCAAATTTCTGCTGGTCTTCTTTCTGGAGCGGGTTTCGTCCTCTTCTTGGGTGGAAAAGACTGTCGACGAGAATCATAATGGTGTTGGTGCACTCCAAGAAGTGAATAGCTCTCGAAACCTTGGTTCTCGTGAGGTCAATGGGAATATCGACGAGAAAGCGTTGGCGGACCGTGAGAAATATGTTGGAAAGTGCTTCTTGGGGAGTAAGAAAAATTCCCGAAGCAGGTCTGACAGTTGCAATTTCCGTCAAGAAGGGTACCGCAAGGTTTACAGGAAAGCAGTAGGCTGGAATGAAGCCACCGACGAGCAATTCCTGGCACAACTCCAGAAGAAGGCCCGTGTTCTCCCCCCAGCTCTTGCGAGGGTCAAAGAGTCTGCAGCTTTCCACCAATTCTTCCTCAGAGAGAGCGAAGTAGTCAATCTTGTCGATGACCCCAACGATTTCCTCTATGCTCTGGCTTTGGAGTGCAGTTTTTCTTAAATCATCATCGAACTCACTGAGGTAAAACACCCCAAAGAGAGCCAAATGGAGTTTCCTGGACCGCTTGAAGGCGGCTTCGTCAATCTGGTGACCACAGGAACACGAAAAGGGAGTTTCGTCGCTGAACTTGAGCGAGGCCGTGGATTTATCCAATGCTCCCCTTATCAGGGTGCTGCACCACAAATTTCCACAGCTGGGACAGTTATAGGAAAGAAAGAGGTCGTGCTTCTCGCAGCAAAGACGGCATTGGCACTGAAAATTGAACTGCTGCCAAAGCTGAGCCTGGCGCATCTCCCGAGGAAAGGAAGTGAAGCAGTAGTTGGTGGTGATCTCCGTATGGGGGGACAAGGGCTCAGCCGCAACCAAAGCAAACGACTGGTTTGAAATGCCTCTCACCACAGTATTGGGGACACACAGGTGGTTAATGAGGGCGAAGTCGGGATCCATGGCCACGCCTATAGCCTCACCCTCGGCATTCATCATGATGTTGGAGTTGACGACAACAAGCGAAAGAATGGTGTCAAAATAGTTGAGCTCCGTTCTGTCCAACGCAGTGGCCATGGAAGTTGCAAAACGCTTCATCCATATAAAAGACCCCTGGCTCTTGAAGTGGTCTCTGTGATGGGTCAACAGATTGACGTTGACACGAAAGCGGTCGTCTTGCGACATGAGAAAGTGGATCTTCAACGCAAGCAACACATATTCGGGAATCCCGTCTCCGGTAAACCCCGTTCGAAGCTCCGCTAGAGCCCGACACTCCAGTCTGTGCAAGTCCCATGTATTGCCCCCAGAACACAGGTTGGCACAGAACATGGCCACGTTGCAGACACCACATGGCTGCAAAAACGCCGGGCCACGACTGCTGAAGCAGCGCCAGCACGTGTTTTGGCTGAATACGTCGCTGCTGGCGCTGGGAGTGCAGTTCATACTGAGAATGGGTGGGTTGAAGGTGATCACGGTATCATTCTCAGCAAACGCCGAGGTAACTTCCAAACCCCGTTTCACAGGTCCTTCCGTCGGGTGGATAACCCGCACATTGGAATAGTCCCTGTATGTCCAGCCAGAATGGCCCAAATCCGGTACGTGGCCTTCCATGGGGTTTGTAAACGAAGTTGCAAATCGCTTTTGCGGCAATGCCAAAGGGAGAATCAGGCGTCCTGCAGATAAATAGAAGCGGGATAGAAAAACACCCGTACACCTTATGCTTCAATTCCACTACTACACCGTCTTCCTTCCTTCAGATCCCTTTCTCTGCTTCGCTCTTCTCCTACAATTCTGTAATGATATGATTACGGACTATACCGTATTGATGCAAAGAGACCGCGGTGGCGGCCTCATTAGGGCGCGAGATCTATCCCAAGATGTCGTCGTGCTTATCAAAGATGTCGTAGTTCAAAACAACATCGTGGCCCGCCGTCTCCTCCTTGAAGGCGTCAGGCCCGTAGGCACCATCCAAGAGGTCCACAACGCTTCCTGCACGTAACAGGACAGCGCCAGGATCTCCGAGAAGCTGGGTCTCCGAGGGCCCTGAAATGTGCCCTCCAGTTTCGTGGGTAGCAGAAATGGCCCCGCCAGCTTCGTCGGGATGGGCCTCGTAATGCAAATTGGTAGACCTGGGGGGCCTGGTATCCTGAAAATGCAAAGGGAACTCGTCCTGGAGGAAACCTCCGAGTTCAAAACACCATGCGAGGTACTCGTCGGTCCAGCACCGCACGATCCACCAAGCTCCGAAGCCTTGGCCACCGTTGAGCGAGATTTCACGAAGACACGTCGTCAAGAGGTTGGAAGCCACTAATAAAAAGAGCCTCGGGTTGACTCTGGCAAACTTGGCAGGCATTTCCGCAAGATACTGCGCTATGGGGACCAACACACTTAACCCCTCATTGGGAGCGTGTTGAGGCGAAGCAGCCTCCAACAACCGTATGATATCGGACGAGAAAATGGTGATAACCTGGCCAACGTTGTCGCGAGAGCACGGTGCTTCCCGCATAATGGTGTCGCTGAGATCCAACTTCATCCAGTCCTCAACCATGGACTGTTTTTCACTATAGTTATTCAAGATGCGGGCTGCCAGTTGGCCCGTCTCGATCACCTTGAGCAAACGTGACAACACCACCACGAAGTTCTTGCCATGTTTCATCTTCATTGCCACGAAGTTCTTTGGCATCTTGGTCTGGAGCGATAACAGCAATTTGGCCACGTACTGTTTGGTCACCTGGCGCAATTCTGACACCACCTCATCGGGAACACTCTGGAGATGCAATTTGGTCAACATCTTGGCCATGGTACGGTACATGACCAAGTCCAGCTCGCGAACCCACTCCAAAACCGACTCGGAAGTGTAGAGCTTGAAAACTGGCGCGGTAAGGATACTGGCAAAGCCGGAGAATGCCAGGAAGATCTTGCGGATGTGCATGTAGCGCAAACTCTCGAAGATGGACGTGCAATGGACCCGGTACAACAGATACAAAGTGTCTGCAATGTCATAGTCGGTGTCCTTGGGCAAGTAGGGGTATATGGAGGGCAACACGAGCGGTGAGCTCATGTCCCTGGTGTTGAGCAGCGCTTCTATCATGGAGAACAACCCAGGAACGTGTTTCAACGGGTGGGCATGGAAATGGTCAGCTATGTGAATCAGGTTCAATGGAGTAGAAAGAACCGTTTGGCTGGGACTTCCTGATAAAGACGGCGTGTTTGGGTTCAAGGATTGGGGAGAATCGAGCCCAAAGGAAGCGGTCGATGCTGGCAGGCCGCCCTGGAAGTTCTGGTCGCCCACAAGCTTGATTCCACAATAATGGTACTTTGACTGGCCACGCATTCCGAGCCTTCTTGTGGTCAACGCAGGAAACAAGATTCTGACCAACTTACCAAAGCTGGCAGGAGATAAAGGCGAAAGGCTGTTATCGGCGCAGATTTGCACGTAGCGAGCGTAGATGCGGTTTCTGGGAACAACTGCTGTAGGAGACAGTTCACACAGATTGAGGAGCCATACCATGCCGAATATTTGTCTTTGGCGTTCTTTTGAGACGTCCAGAGACGCAGAATTTGCGGAGCTGCGTGTTTCTGGGATCGAGTCGTCATTTTCGATGGATTTGATGCGATGAGCGAGTTCTGCAAGGGGCATAGCAGCTGCACTAAAAGCGAGCTGCTTGAGTTCCAAGTCGCCATCGTCGCCTTTGGTCAGATGGTCGGCTCGTCTATGGCGTTTTCGGGACGCGTCGTCGTGACTGGGGCCCGGCAGACGCGAGATATTCAGATCCATTGATCTCTGGTGGTGGTGGCCGGTAAACGCATGCGGATAGTTATAGGCGTGTGGGTTTTGCGGCAATGGCGGCGGGTACGGCCCTTCGGGCGGGTACTCGTACTGCACAAGCGGCTTCTGGAAGCTGGGGTGGTGGATGGGCAGGCCCAATGCGGAGTTTTCTCCGGGTTCGGATTTAACGTACACATTGGGGTTTTGCGGCGCGTAGAACGGCGGCTGCGGCGGCTGTCGGTCGTGGGGGTTCATGTGGGGGGCTGTGGACGCATGTGGGGGCGTTTTTGGGGGGCGTGGGACCGGATATGAGGCCAAGTGGGCTTGTAGGTAGGGGCGTTGATCCTGGACGCAGCAGATGGCGGGCGCTATTGAAACGCTGGCAAATCCTGAAAATACGTGCAAGTAGTGCGCAGACGGAGGCTCGCGCGGAAAGGGGGTGTGGTGGCGGCGCTGGCGACGGGCCTAAGGGCTGCTATATTTGGTACCGACGCTAATTGAGCAAGAACTACCGCTGGTGTAGGGGTCCAACTGACAGCAAGCCCTGGAGGAGGACAGGTGGTGTCTGAGGTGGGAGTACAGGCGCAAATTGGCCGCAAATGCTATGGTGGGCGCAAAAGAAGGGGTTTCTGTGGGCAGTTAAATGACTAGTAGGAAAAAAATTGGCAGTGATGGGAGCAGTTAGGGCTGTGCAGTGTGCAGGAGCGGAGTCATAGGGTGGGTGCCGGGGTCAGTGGCGCCACGCAAAATGCGCGAGGTACAGGTACACAGGGTTCAGAGACGGCTGCAGGGAACGCAGTTGGGGCTACGATCGGCAGCCGGCTGTTGTGGCGTGGCGAGCTTGAAGGGGCCGCAGTTGGAGGGGCGCATGCGCGGAAGTTCCGGTCTGCGCCACGCAAGGGATATTTTCCCCTCGTCGCCAGCAACCAGAAGGTGCGCAGAAAGTGGCTGGCAACCCAGGTGCAAGCGGCGCAAGCGGCACACACTAGTGCGCAGTGGGCGTGTCAATTCGGCTGCGGCTGCTCTAAATCGCGCCCAGATGGGGATCGGCGCTTACGCACCATCAAACCTTTTGCACCCACACGACAGGGGTTGCAGCCAGAAGCGAGAATTATGTACAGGACCAATGGCCCATGCGATGCAAGGGAATGCGGGTGGAGCGCGAAAGGTAGACTTCCCAATTGGGCAAGTAGCGAAACGCAAGCATAGGTGCGGTTGGGCTCATCGCCGCGGCAGAAAATTTCAGGACGGATTAACTCATCTCTAGCACACCCCCAGCAAATGGCCATCTTAAACTCCAACCCCGAGGTGCTCTTGCGCAAGCGGAAGAATGCGGACCAGAAGCGGTTGCTCAAGCAGCAGGAGGCCAAAAGGAGGGACCTCGAGAAGCGCAAGAGACCCAACCTCCGCACTACCGACTTCGTCCGTGCCGAGACGTTGATTTCCAACTACAAGTCCAATGAATTGGAGAACAAGCGTATTGACCACATAAGCAAGTTCGAGTCGCAGAATGGCGCCAGAGAAGTCGCTGGAAAGGACGTCAAGGACCAGTTGTTATTCGTGATCAGAGTGCCCAACCACACCAAGGGCTTGACCATTCCCGAGAAGCCAGCGCAGGTGTTGAAGTTGTTGCGTTTGGAGACCGCCAACACGGGCGTGTTTGTGAAGCAGACCAAGTTGACATACCCGTTGTTGCGTATGGTGTCGCCGTATATCGTTACCGGGCGTCCTTCGCTAGCGAGCGTTCGCCAGCTTTTCCAGAAGAGAGCCACCGTCACCGAGGCACAGGAGGAGGGTGACCCCATTTCCGTGAAGTTGGACAACAACCAAGCTGTGGAGGACAAGTTTGGCGACGATTTGGGATTCATCTGTATCGAGGACTTGGTGCACGAGCTCGTTTCGTTGGGAGACGGATTCAAGAAGGTCAGCTACTGGTTGAACCCGTTTGAGATGAATGCGCCCGTCACGGGATGGGACTCGGTGGCGCGGTTGGCTCGTGTGGAGCACGCGAACGCGAGCAAGAGAAAGGTGAGTTTGGCGGGAAATGCGCCTTTGGTGGAGATTGATATTGATGCGGTGATTGAGAAGCAGAACTAGGGGTGTATAGTAGATGAACAAGTAAGAAAAAGAAGAGAAGAGGAAGAGGAGAAGTAAAAGAGAGGTAGAGAAGGAAGAGAAAGAAGTTTGAAGAAGGCAGAAGTGGACGACTGTGAGATATTCGGACGGGCTCTGCTATGGTGAACGATATACGGCACTTAGGAGACGCTGGAGATTATATCGTGAATAGGAGGTGTTCAGCATGAATACTTCGAGGGTTTAGCTAGACCAACGCAGACTATAGAGTGAGTTGTTACTAATGCGGTCACGAAGTATCTATAGTGATGCAGCAGAAGAGTATACCCCCAGTGCACTTTCTCATAGACCTTACTGTACACTAAGTTGCACGCTATAATGGTACTGTAAGTAGTAGTTCGTAGTACACTATAATAGAGAACACTGTGCAGTTAGTCGTACACTAGAATAGAGAACACTGTACAGTTGGTAGCACAGTTGGTAGTACCGCTGGTAGTACAGCTAGTAGTACAGCTAGTAGTACAGCTAGTAGTACAGCTAGTAATACAACTAGTAGTACGCTATACTGTACACTTACTAGGTCAGTAGTACTCTCTCTTGTGACACTGGATCAGTTCAGTTAGCAGTGCACCGGCAAACACCCTCACTAGTACTCCTACCCTCTCAATAACAGGCTGTAGACCAGTATACTTTTCACGGCCCATTACCTCCCGCTCTTTCCACCCGCTCTTTCCTCCTCCATTTTTGCCAGTCCCCCAGTGCCACCAATGCTCTCTCCCTCACTACTACGCTCTCCTCTTCAACAACGCTCTCCCCCAAATCACCGCGCCTTTCGCCGCCAACTATTCTGTTCTTTTTCCTTACTCTTTTCACACTCTAAGCTCTTCCTTCCACTCTAAGTCATACGCTAAATCACCTTTTTCACAGCCACTGACGCGTCTAACTTAGTACATGGAACAGCTAGCTCCTTTTTCACCCCCGTGACTACAAAACGCCCTTTCCACCAATATCATCGTCATTTTACCAACTGCATCTTCGTACCACCCTCTCCTCTTCTTCATAACCTACCATTTCTCCTCCTCAATTACCGTCTGACATTCTCGCTTTTCGTTACACCTACTATCGCACTAACATTTTTCATACTACCACACCTGGAGCCAAAACCACATCCATCCATAATACGCCGGGTTCACTCTCGTCTCACTGACTTCCAACAGTATCTCCCACCATCATATTTCATCTTACTCCTCAAATTCCACCCTCTCACTTCCACAACCTTCCACTACTCAGCATGCCCACGCCGTCGTACCACGCATATAACCAGCTTTCTTCGTCTCCAGACCATCTCTACAAACTCATCCAGCTTCCCAAAGACCTCTTGCTGAATCTCGAAGACGATGGACACGAACTCGTCATAAAATCGTCCCCAGATACTCCCAACGACATGGCCGTGTGCACGGCGTCTGCCACGTGGAAAATGCGCCAAATGAACCACTCCAACACCGTCATTCTCTTGAAGAACACCAACATCAATAACCTGACATCCCTAAAACACTTTTCTTCGCCGGAAAACGACGCGTTGCCTAATAAACTTGTGGGCTTCTACACCCACACCTACGACTACGAATTGGCCAAATCGCTGGGAAGTATCAATATTCAAAAAGTGCCTCTTTACTCCGGAAAGCCGGTGGCCTCTTTGCAGACTGTGCGCAATTTGCTCGAAAACTCCCTCATTTCGACCGCAGAATTCTATGATGAATGGTACGGCCTTTGTGGCTGTGAAATCGACGGTAACGCCGTCATTCTTGATGGAGAATACGTGACAGAGGCTTTAACTGCGTTGATCCTGCTTTTGATCTCCCATGAAATCGACTATACGGATTCTGCCTTCGTGGTTGACCAAAAGAAGTTTGCTCGTTTACTTTCCGAACACTCTTATTCTCCGGAGGTGGTGACCACTCTTCTTCACAAATTCGGCCGCAAAGATCCCGAAACGAGCCTGTTCTCGCTAAACAACCCGGCGATAGCAAAGTGGTACGGAATCCAGACTCTCCGCGCCACAGGTTCGGTTCCAGTGGACCCCAAGGACTTCTTATTGCGGTGGAAATCGGCCTTTCCGCCGTTCTACAATGTTCCCATAGATTTGAGCCATTTGAGAGGCTACTACGCCCGGCCGCTGCAAGACCGCATCCAGCATTTGAGTCCTACGTCTTTGACCAGAAACGACGTCAGCACTCGTTTCAAAGAACTTTTCCAGTTCTCCAAAGAGTGGGATTTGGACGACTTTGTCCCCTATATCCAGGAGTTCATTCCAGCCGGCAAGAAACCCGACTCGGTGATCTTGAAGTACGCGAAGAAGAAACGGGTTGGAAAGCGGTTTGTGATTTGTCCACGGTAACAGAAGTGAGGAAGATGGAAGGAAGGAGCTTCCATTGAAGACTATCAGGGATAGAACAAACAAAGGTCTGATCGCTTTCTTGGAGAATCGAAGTCTTCAAGCTTATTTCGGAAGTGGTAAAACGCTCGGGGTGCTTTGTTAAAGATAGCGCTTATGAGACCCGATATCGAAACACCTCCAAAAGTGCACCCAAAATAGCCGAAAGAAAGCAAAATGCCAACCAATGACTGCTACTACAATACTCCTGCATTCCGATAAAAGTCACACCCTCACATAGTCAATGGGCTGAAGTGGACCGGGGGTGCTGTTTTCAAGACGACCTTGGAAATATGCGAAACTGCATCAAAAACCGCCTTAAGGCCATCAAAAGCTCCTGAAGGGCCATCCGGATCATTTAAGATTACTTTCTATCTCCGCCACGGTGTCACGCTGGCCAATCGGCAAATTGATTACTAAAGACCAAGCGCCGCTATTCCGGCTTCGATTTTGTCACGTGACCGAACGCGGACTTTTGGAACCGATTTTTCACTATGATACACCACCAAATGGACAACCACACATTCGTCATTTCGCTCATAGTATGTTGTCCTGATTCGATATCACCAATGATGATCCCATAATTCTCTTTTTCAAAGTTTACTAACTTTCAGAGCGGCGCTTGTGCGGGTACGTCCACAGACCTCGCATTCTTCCCCATTGACACCCTAAAAACCCGATTACAGGCCAAAGGAGGGTTCTTTGCCAACGGAGGATGGGCCGGAATATATAAAGGGCTCGGGTCCGCGGTCGTGGCATCTGCACCCCTGGCGTCGTTATTCTTCGTCACCTACGATTCCATGAAAGCGCTCACAAAAGACTCTTTTGGGTCGCCTGTGGCCAGCCATATGGTTTCTGCTTCTTGTGGAGAAGTGGCGGCATGTCTTGTGCGTGTTCCTGCTGAGGTGATCAAGCAGAGAACGCAGGCGGGCATTTTGGGAGTCGGGAACAAGGCCTCGTCCATTGCCAATTTCCGGTACCTTCTCGAGAACCGGCTGGGAGAGGGCATATTCCGGGGCCTTTACCGTGGGTGGAATACCACCATAATGCGAGAAATACCCTTCACGGTGATCCAGTTCCCGCTATACGAATATCTCAAGAAAAAGTGGTCTCAGTACGACAACACCGAGCTTCTGGTTCTCAAGGGCGCGTTATGCGGCTCGGTGGCTGGAGGAGTAGCTGCTGCTGCTACCACGCCGTTGGATGTTATCAAGACCCGCATCATGTTGCATAAAGAGCGTGTGGGGGTGGTTCTGTTGGTGAAAACAATGGCTCGAGAGGAAGGCTACGGGGTGTTTTTGAGTGGCATTGGACCGAGGACATGCTGGATTTCGGCGGGAGGAGCTATCTTTTTAGGGTGCTACGAGTTGGTGCATGCGAATTTGACCGGATATGGAACCGAAATGATTCCGTGAGTGAAACCGGAAATCGGCCCGTGAGGACCGGCTTAAGAAAGGATTTCACTGGCACGACATGACTTGCGAGAAAGCATTGGATTTAATAGACATCGGTAGAAGTTCCAATAGAGACCGATTCGCCAGCAGTAGAAAACGACCGGATTTGAATAGACCCGGCTCTTCTCGACCGAATTAAAAAACCGACCAGATTACTAAGAAGCACCTGTCATCAGAAAAGTCAAAAAATGGCAGGAGAAAGGCCCTTAGTACAATAGTAGCCCCGGGATTGCAATAAAGTACGTAAGCAGTCTCCATATGTGGTACCCTGCTTTAACACGAAGAGACAAGCAGTCAACCGGAATGCGCCAGGTCTTCGACGATCCGGTGGAAACCCCCGGAACTCACCCTCAGGCACCCCCGGAACTCGATCCGGTGCCTGCGTACGGGTCGTTTCCTGCACATGCCGCGCTATCTTTTTCTCAAACTCCTCCTTTCTTCTCTCCACCGCCACCAAATGCTTGCCAAAAACCTCAAATTTGCGGCCTTTGCGGCCCGTGGCTCGTTCTACCGAACCTTTTCGAAGGCCTCGGCGGCCAGCTTGGCCACCGGGTCGGCAACTCCGCTTGAAATTCCGACCACGGTTGTTCCTCCCAAGGGCTCCTCCATTTCTCTTCTGAATGCCTCCAGAGATGACTCTCAGTTTGGCTCCAGACCCATCTATTTGGATGTGCAGGCGACTACTCCCACCGACCCTCGTGTGCTCGATAAGATGTTGCAGTTCTACACGGGGCTATACGGAAACCCCCACTCTTCTACCCACGCCTATGGCTGGGAGACAGAGAAGGAGGTGGAAAAGGCCCGCCAACACATCGCTGACGTGATCAAGGCCGATCCCAAGGAAATAATCTTCACCTCGGGTGCCACAGAGTCCAACAACATGGCCATCAAGGGCGTCCCGCGCTTCTACAAGAAGACCAAGAAACACATCATCACCACTCAGACTGAACATAAGTGCGTGTTGGACTCCGCCAGACACATGCAGGACGAGGGCTTTGACGTGACCTACTTGCCTGTTTCCTCTGAAGGTTTGGTGAGTCTCGATGATTTGCGCAAGGCCATCAGAAAAGACACCGTGTTGGTGTCGGTGATGGCGGTGAACAACGAGATTGGCGTGATCCAGCCGTTGAAGGAAATCGGCCAGATCTGCCGCGAAAACAAGATCTTCTTCCACACTGACGCGGCCCAGGCCTACGGAAAGATCGCCATCGACGTCAACGACATGAACATCGACTTGTTGTCCATCTCGTCCCACAAGATCTACGGCCCCATGGGAATCGGAGCTTGTTACGTCAGAAGAAGACCCAGAGTCAGATTGGACCCGATAATCACCGGAGGAGGCCAGGAAAGAGGCTTGAGATCCGGAACTCTCGCTCCTGCCTTGGTGGCTGGCTTCGGTGAGGCTGCGCGGTTGATGCAGACCGAGATGGACTACGACCAGCGCTACATCCACAAGCTTTCTGAGAAGTTGAAGGCCGGCTTGTTGTCTATCCCCTCCACACAGTTCAACGGTGTTTTGGACAGACCCGAGAGCCAGTATTCTGGCTGTGTGAACATCTCTTTTGCCTACATCGAGGGAGAGTCGTTGTTGATGGCGTTGAAGGATATCGCGTTGTCTTCGGGCTCTGCGTGCACTTCTGCTTCTTTGGAGCCGTCCTACGTTTTGCACGCCTTGGGAGCCGACGACGCCTTAGCCCATTCGTCCATCAGATTCGGAATTGGCAGATTCACCACCGAGGCCGAAATCGATTATGTCATCCAGGCCATCAACGAGAGAGTGGACTTTTTGCGGAAAATGTCGCCCTTGTGGGAAATGGTCCAGGACGGAATCGACTTGAATACCATTGAATGGAGTGGCCATTAGGGATGCTGAATGTATATATGAGATTTATTGTGTTTCCGTTGCCAGAATGAAACTTCACATATGATTTTGCACCCGTACACCAGTAAGAAATGTTACGTGGAATCGCTTTTGTGCACCAAATGACGGTAAAAGGGAGAACCTCATTTTATTCGATCCAATGCCCGTAGCCGTGCCGTATTTCGTCAGAATGATAAATGCTGACGGAAGACAAACCTCACCCACTTCGAAGACATTCCCCTAAAAACTGGCCCATTTGACGTGGCTCTTCAATGCCCTAAGAAACGGGACCCAGATATACGTAAAGCGTAATTCTCAGTACACCGGGCCGTTACCGGCGTTCGTCCATATATATAGGCCTTCCCCCACCTTTTCGGCACCCCAGAATAAGCAATTGACCATGTCGCAGCCAGAAACCAAAAAGCCCAAAACCGTCGTCACTAAGACCATCACGCTTTTGCCAGGCGACCACGTGGGGTCCGAAGTCGTCGCAGAAGCCGTCAAGGTGTTGAGGGCCATTGAAAAGCACACTCCCCACCAGGATATCAGTTTCGAGTTCAAAGAGCATCTCATTGGCGGAGCCGCCATTGACGCCACTGGAGTTCCGCTTCCGGACGATGCTTTGGCGGCTGCAAAGGCCTCGGATGCCGTTTTGTTGGGAGCTGTCGGAGGTCCCAAATGGGGAACCGGCACCGTTCGCCCCGAACAGGGCCTCTTGAAGATCAGAAAGGAGTTGAACTTATATGCCAATCTCCGTCCCTGCAACTTTGTCTCCGACAGTCTTCTTGAGTTGTCGCCTTTGCGTTCGGAGCGTGTCAAAGGAACGGACTTCACCGTTGTTCGTGAGTTGGTTGGCGGAATATACTTTGGAGAGAGACAGGAGCAGGAAGACTCACCCGACGGAGAAAGCGCGTGGGATACAGAGAAGTACTCTGTTTCCGAGGTGACGAGAATCACCAGAATGGCCGCTTTCATGGCTTTGCAGCACTCGCCCCCATTGCCCATTTGGTCGTTGGACAAGGCCAACGTTTTGGCGTCTTCCAGATTATGGAGAAAGACCGTGGACAAGGTGATTTCTGAAGAGTTCCCGCAATTGACGGTCCAGCACCAGTTGATCGACTCGGCGGCCATGATTTTGATCCAAACGCCCACCAAGTTGAACGGAATCGTGATCACCAGCAACATGTTTGGAGATATCATTTCAGACGAGGCTTCGGTTATTCCCGGCTCCTTGGGACTTCTTCCCTCGGCTTCTTTGGCGTCTTTGCCAGACACAAACTCTGCCTTTGGCCTCTATGAGCCTTGCCACGGCTCTGCGCCCGATTTGCCCAAGAACAAGGTTAACCCAGTGGCCACCATCTTGTCTGTGGCCATGATGTTGAGGTTATCGTTGGACAGTTTGAAGGAGGCCGAGGCTTTGGAGAAGGCCGTTGGCTTGGTGTTGGACTCTGGTGTGATGACCGCCGACTTGCGTGGAACGAGCTCCACTTCTGAAGTTGGCGACGCCGTTGCTGAAACAGTCGGAAGACTTTTGAGAGAGGCTGCTTAAAAAGAGGAAGAGAGAGAAGGAGAGAATGGAACAAGGAGAGAACAGAACAAGAAAAGATAATCAATGACTAATTAACGTGGTTGTAGGAACACGCCAGGAAACAAGACCCAGGACATACTATAAGGTTAGCTGATCCAGAGGACGTTTTTACCTTACATCTGCAGCATTGTCGTACGATCCCTTTTGCGATTATTAACATCCGTATTCTTATATATCCTGGTTATGCCCTTGGTTATATCCTTCTCGGGTGCTATTCTCACTGAAGGGTACTTCCTCTAAGTTGGAGAAAACACCCAAACTTCTCGCTGTGAGAGCTGTGCAAGTTAGCAAGAAGTTTCAGCCTTCAAGACCACTGAAGCTACACTATGGTGAAATTCATCCATTAAAGAGGATCTCAGATTTTTCTCTCCACCTGCTCTCCTCCTCGAAATACTTCTAAATGAACACCTCCGATTCCGACACATCTGCTGTTCCACTAATAATATCCGACAAATATGCCACTGAGTCGAACCTATTGCTAAAGGGCGCCTTTTCTGTCGCTGCTCCCACAGGCAACATGGGCAACGCCTTGTTCTTCTCTTGAACCTTTCCCTTATCGTCTCTTGCATAATCGTTGATGATAGTGCCGTCGCTAGAGTAGCTGTTCAACGTCAATGGAGATTCAGAATAGTTTGCAGCGTTAACAATATGTGCCAACTGCGGACTCGTGTACTCGTCGGTCGAAAAGAACTCTTCCTCCGAGCTGGTAATACTGATCACCAAGTTGGGCTTCTTCCGATCATCGTTAGTCTGCTCAAAAGTAAGGTTATCATCCTTTCCTGAAGAGCTGCCGCTTCCGTTCTGGTGCGAAAACAAGCTGACGGTCTCGTCAATCAGAACATTAAACAGCTTCTCGTCCAAACGAGCAAGACTCGAAAAGTTGACATCGATCTGTCTGCCAAATTCATCAATATATTGCGAAGACGTGAGCGATTGAATTGATTCGTCTTTGGTACGGTATCCAAACGGAACAATACTGTCGTGAGTAAAGGTCAGACTCTTTCTTTCCCCAAAATGAGCACTCGGTTCAGAATTGGGAGTTAAAAATGCGTCTGAGCCGATATTGGAAAGCTCCTCAATAACCTCACTCTCGAATGGTCCCGGACTGGCCTTGCTGTCCTGGCTGATTTCGTTCAGTTGACGGATATCGGCCATTGCCTGCTGTATTTCGGGCTCAAGAAGGGAAGAGTTTTCTCTCGAGAATGTGGTCCAGTTTGAGCCACCGTCCTTATAGAACTGCTCCTCGGTGTATGTTGCATACAATGCACTTTTGTCGGCGTTGGACTGCTCTCTTGCCGTATCCCGAATTTGGTCCAAGATCATCATGTTGTCCTCAGTGATGGACTTTCTCTTTTCCCTTTCGGTGACAGGAACAGGTTGCTGCTGAAACGACTCAATCGCTTTTTTCTGCAAGCGTCCATGATCAATTTCCGGGGACTGCCCGACTGGGAACGCGTAGTCGTCTTGAGCAACGATGGATCGCTGTGAATATAACGAACTGACTGTCTCGTCGAAGACAGCAGAATCTGGCACGTATTCAGGTACTGGAGGTTGAGCCGGCGATACCTGATCCACCCTCCTTCCGGAGAGACTCGCTCTCCTCAACTCTGGTGCAGGGACGTATAACCGAGAGAACTCCTGTTGTTCGCCTCTGGGGATCTCTGTATCAGTGACTTTCCGTTGTTTCTCAACATTTCCCTTAGGGGTTTCAAGTTCGTTGTGTTTGTTCGGCGACTTCTTGAATGCATCAAGAAGTAGTTTAATCAACGACTTTCTGCGTTTGAGTGGTCTTTCAGCCAGTCGGGTTTTGGTATGTTCATAGTGGTGCACAGAATGCTCATAGTTATTTTCAATAACAGAATTGGGCGGCCCTATACGCATCTTATTTGACTCCAGAACAGAGTAAACGTCAGCGTTTGGTGCCGATTCTGGTGCTGCGGCTGGAGCCTCCGAAAGCTTATTTCCTTCTGATGAGGTTGCATCGGGGTTATTGAAAACGTGAACATAGTAAGCCAAGTCAATCTGGTAACCCTTGGTAAGAACTCTAGTAGTAGAAGCGTCAGTGCTGAATAAGAGCTTATAGTTCGTGGCTATGATCTCCTTCAAATATCCAGCCAATTTGCCACTAGCAATTATAGCATCAACATTAAAGGATCCACTTCTGTTCATTCCTGTAAGCCTGACTTGGCTCTCATTGACAAAGGAGACATTCAATATAAGATACAACTCAAGATTTTGGTCAAGAAGCGCCGGGAAGTCAATCTGTGAGGAATTCATAAACAATGCAAATGGGGACTTGCCCTGTTCCTCCGTATAGGCTTCTTTTTCGTGGGCAGTTGAATAGATGTGTAAGGAAGGATCGGCTGACTTGAACAAATGGAATGGTTGTGTTTTATGCAAAACTTTGGCTTTGTTGATAAGCTCGATGATCTTATTACCGTCGTAGTCAGACTTGTGTTTTCTGGTAACTTCAAAGTACTCGGTGTAGGATCTTTCATCACTTTCATTTATACCGAAGCCATTTGATGAAACATTGACGAACCGCAAAAAGTCCTCTTCGCTGGACGTCTTGGACGAAATGCTTCTGTAAGTACTCACAAACACGTCATTCATGCCAGACCAGAACTTCACTTTCATTCGAGGAAACAGAGAGAACGACGGGAGGGGTTTCTCGTTCACAAGAGAATGCATAAGAATGTCAGAAAGAGAAAGCGTTTTGAATGGACCAGTCTCCTTGCGTTCGTAATACAGATCATCGGCAATATTCAAGAACAACAAGTGGTCCGAGAAGATGATCAAGATATCTGAATCATGGGAGATTTTGTCAAAAGGCTTGACGTTCCTCAATTCAAAGATGCCCACAACCTTGCGGGATAACCAACCATACTGCAACTCAGGAGGCCAGTTGGAGGCCAACTCAGTCAAAATTTTACCCGTGGGAGTGAACACCCTGTGCTGGCTTCCAATGCGATTTTCGTGATTCGTTTGCACCTGTCCAAAGGCGTCGATGACATCAATGGCGGACTTGTAGTAGGTCTCGATTATTGCAGACTCGTCATTATCGCCAGCCTCGAAGTTGGTCAACTTGTTTGACTCGCTTTGTATCGAGTCATAGAGACGTTTGATAATCAACTTCAATCTTGGTAACTCCAACAAGGACCCGGCCACAATAGACTCGATCTCCAAAAGCGTGAAATTGGACTTGTTAATCTCGCTATTGGCAAAAACCTGTTTATGGTTCTTTTTGTTGAAGCGACTGAGGCGAGCGGTAAATCCCTTTAAGTTGGCTTCGTGCCTGATGAAGGCCTTGTAGAAATATGGGAGTATTATTCCAAGAACCTTGATGACCTCAACGTAGCCATACTTGGCGGCCTTCTCCAACGAGTCGTGCAAAATGCAGTTGATTCTGGTAATTTCGTCAATGGTAGGAGGGAAAACCTTGTTGATCTTGGTGATTCCAGCCCCCGGGGCCGCTGAAAGCACGTATATGCGAAGGGGTATGATGAAGTTCTGCAACAAGTTGACGAACCCCATTGTGAAGTTGGTCTGAATCGTTAGCAACTCCGCCACGATGGAATTTACCAAGTTGCTATGCTGAATGAGCGGTTTCACGTGCCTGTGAGTGCTTGGCGGGGTGTAGGTGATGTCCATGGCCTCCGGAGAGTACTCGAGAAGCGGATCGAAGAGCTGGTCTAACTGGTGGCCCAACAAATACACCATTTTGTTGTTGCTCTCCACCATGGCCGCGTTAGACGCCGACGAATTGTCGTACACCACATCTAAAATCACCGACTGGATGGCATGCGGCTGTAGCAAGCCCATTTCCAACAACTTGATCCCAAGCTGATCTGGTTTGCGTTCCGTGAGCAATTCCATGCGGTTTGCAAGAGTTCCCGCATTAGTCTCGTCCCAGTGTTTGTTGATATGAAAATGGCCCGGGTTGTTGGCGATTTTGTTATAGTTCTTGAGATTTGTGATAGCCAAAGCACGTCTCACATTCGACTTTTGATAGGCCGGAAGAAGGTTCTCGCAACTGGGCCAAAACCGAGACCGGGCGTCCAATATCAAGTCCTCGTACGCTGTTATGCCAAAAGCAGTAAAAGACAACGTACAGATCTTTCCAGAGCGTCTGTTCTCGTACACTATTACCACCACATTTCCAAATAGCACCTCATCATAGCCAGTAAAATAGGCAGCATTTGGAAAGAGCGAAAGCCATTCTGTGGTAGCACGATGCCAATCTTCGCCCAGCAGAGCCTCCGGCCCAAACAGACCGCCTAAAGACAGTAATTGGATGTAACCAGTCAAAACAGGGCCATTTTCAACGGGAGAAACGCCGTCATCGGTCTTCCGTGGCCCAAAAAACGCCTCGTCGTGCTCCCGTGACGTGTAGCGGTGATACACGCTCATTTTGGAGCTACTAATGGCCGTTTTAAACGAACGGGTGTAGTGAGTAGTAGCGATTAAAGGTCTATTGTTGTGAGAAGTACGCCATATAGAGAATGTAAACAAACCCGGAATGCGAATTTTGCACCCGTGCACCATAGAACACCCGTACACCACCGATATGGGCCCCGTTTCCCAAGGGCCGCACAGACGGCTCTATGGTACCAACCTCGGTCGAAATGACGGAATAGCATATATCATATCACACACCAATTTCTAGCACTAAGACTGCAAAAATGGGCCCGTTCACACGGCCCTTTAAAACACCTCAACTAACTGTGCCCGGATTTACGCCGCACGTAATTTTCGGGCCGCGCCCGCCCCGCCTAGCTAAACGTAACGGTTCTGGGATCCAACGGCACGCCATCTGAGCCAATATTGTTCAGTCCCAACTGGTTTTGGAGGTACTGAAGACGGGCCTCGTCAAACAGAAGTCCTTTGGATGCCATCGAGCGCTTAATCTCCGCCGTTGCTGCTTCCAGAAGGCCCTGACGCAGGTCGCCAGCTGCAATATTGGATTCTATATCGAAATTGGCACTGGAAAGCCCGTCTTCCAAATCGTCAGCAAAGGAGCCACTCACACTGGCATACCGCATTCTTCTTCTGGTCCTGAATCTGTCGTGGGCCTCGGCTATCCTGTTTCTAAAATGGAATATCAAAATGGCCCCTAAAATCACCAAAAAAAGCACAACGTGGTGGGACCTCACGCCGGAAGCCGCCGTCAGAAGCCCGCTGACGTAACTGTATGTGCTGCTAGGCTCATTGGCCTCCTGGTCCTCGGCAGACATGCTCTTTATGGGTAGGTACTAGCAGTAGAAGAAAAGTGGAGTTCATCACGTGATGTAAGGGTTTAGATTTAAATTTCGCGGACACGTGACTAATTCACGTGATCTACAGCAGACAGCTGCTGGTGTTGTATATTACAGTGCTTTTATGCCCCAATGGGAGGCTCTGGCTGGGCCTCGGCCATGTCGGCATCCGCCACGTTCTCGAATACCGGCTCGGCAGCGTAGTCGCCATTTCCACCAGAAGGAGCGCCGTACTGGTCCTCGTAACCACCAGCGCTCTGTCCAGGGGTGTTAGCGTAGGTGATACGCAAGTCACGGCCACCGTAGTTGTAGCGATCCAAGTTTTTGATGGCCAAGTCGGCGAGGTCCTCTAACTCAAACTGCACCACGGCATTACCCGACGGTCTTCCACTGTTGTTATACTGGATCTCCGCCTTCGTCACACGACCAATGGTCTCAAACAACTCGAACAAGTCCTCCACGCTGGTGACAAACGGCAAGTTGGCGACGTAAATAGTACTGCTAACGCTACCATTGCCAGTGACACCCTCGGTGAAGGCGGTGTTGGTCTTTGGAGGCTCTCTGGCCGAGGTGCTGTACGACTGCTGCTGGTCCTGGCGCTCGTTACCAGCTCCACCACCAGAACCACGGCCCAAACGAGTGTCGATTCTTCTTCCGTCCATCTCGTATCCCTGGAACTGCAGAATGGCCGCCTGCGCCTCCTCCGGGGTAGCAAAAATGACGGTTCCGAACCCGCGCGACTTGCCCCAGTTGTCGGTCTTCACGTCCGCTCTCACCACGCTACCGGCGCCACGCATCAAGTCCTTCAAGTTCTGCCAGGTGGCAGAGAAAGGCAAGTTGCCAACGAAAACCTCGGTTCCAGGAGCCCCGGAGCCGCCAGCGCTGTCGCGGCCAACGTCCCTTCTTCTTTCGGGTCTTTCTGAGCCTCTCTCGCGTCTCTTATCGCCGGGAGGAGGATAGTCCTGTCTAACAAATATCTCCCTTCCCTGCAACTCGAAGTGGTCGAAGTTCGCAATAGCGTTGCGCACATCGTCCTTGCTGCCGAACTCTACCGTGGCCATGCCTCGAGACTGGCCTCTATTGGTGACAATGTCGGCTCTAACAATGGTATACAGGTCCCTGAAAAGATCTCTGATATCCTGCGAAGTGGCTGTGAAGGGCACGTTTCCAATGAAGATGGAGTTGTCGTAGTTTCTGTCGGGTCTGGAGCTGGCGAAATCTCTGCCGCCTCTTCCTCCACGGTCTCTTCTTCTGCCGGCGTCGTTTCTGCTGAAATCGCCTCTTCCTTCACGGTCGCCACGGGTGCTTCCAGAGTCATTTCTAGAAGGAGAAGCCGATCTGTCTCTCACGGGAGAGCGATCCTGGAGGTCAGTATTTGAATGTTCGATGGATCGGTGAAAAATGCCGCTACCGGGCCGATTTCGGGCCGATTTGGACCCTGGTTCGCCCAATTTGCTCTTTGTTGTCGCCTAGATGTTAAAACATACCCTTCTGTAGTCGTCGATGTCCATTTCCTCCATTTTGCCTGCGTAGTATGAGGATTTTGATAACCACAGCCGTTTTCTTTGTACTCGACGTTTTTCGGCGTGCGCGCACGACCTCCACCTATCCGACTACAACGTTACATGGGCCACAAGACCATCTACTTGGGGCCTCTGGTGTTTGATGTATTGGTCATTAAAGCTTTTCGGTGCAATCAAAGCTGTTTCATTTTGAAAATGTAGTGTTCCCACGTATCTCAAATACTGGGATCTCGCATGATGCCCTCACCAGCCCGTCCTTTTTGGACACCTCGTTCCGTCTCATCTTTAATTCCTCTCCTTGCTCCATCTCTTTCCTTCCTCTCCTTGCTCCATCTCTTTCCTTCCTCTCTTTTGCTGCATCTCTTCTTCGGTCACTCATGCCTCCGGAAACGGAAGAACGAGCCGGCGCTCCACCTCGGTCTCCTTATTAACCTCCTCCTCTCCGTCGAACTTGAGCCGGACGTTTCCCTTGCGCTCTCCCACCACCAACGCGGGGTAAAACGTCGTCGTTTCCGGATAACGCGCCAAAACCTTGGTTCCGTACGGGTAATTCTTCAACGTGGGCACATCGTCCAACCTCGGAATGAGAAGAATCTCCTTGTAGGTGGCCTTGAACGTCTGGCCCGGGTTATTGTTCTCGTCCGGCTCCGGGTCCCTGATCTCGAACTTGGTGCCGTCGCCAATGACCTTCATGACCTCGCACTGGATCCACTCCTCGAAATGGCGGTTTCGCAACTTGTACGCCACCTCCGACAGCACGGAAACCGGCTCCAGCGGGTTGAATTTGGACGTGTAGTACAGACTGCCGTGCTTTTTGTTGTTTTTCTTCGTCGACGCGCCCTTGCTGGCAGACCCGCCCTTGCCGGTATATTTCGACGACCCCTTATTGCTGACAGAGTTGGTTCTGGTGGGCGCTTGTCTGACAGAAGGAACGTTAGCCGCCGCCGCAGAATGGGCGAGTATGGTGGAGACGTTTTCGCGGGCGGTGTCCACCAATCTCCTGGCCTGGCCAATATTGGCCCTGTGTTCCAAGACGTCTTTTCGGAGCTTGTGGAGCTCTGCTTCGTCATCTGGAAGCTCCCCACTGGCGTATTTAGAATAGGAGTTATCGAACAGCGACGACTCGTTGGTGTTGCAAATGTCTTGAAGTGACGTGACCACAATATCCCAGTGGCCCTCCATGGCAGCCAGCATTAGAAAGTATGTTGACGAAAGGCTGCAAATATGCCGTGGTATTGACCAGTTCTTAGGAGAAGATGCAAATAGCGAGTGCGAAACACGGTATAGTGTAAGTACTATAATAGTGCGTGCGAATATAATAGAACAAAGCGAAAACTAAAGCCGGTGCGAAATGCTACCTTAACTATACAGTCTATCATACTAAACAGAGTAAACCAAAAACCACTTTCCAGATTACCACAATGAAATGGGCCCCCAGCTTATGTTTCTAGCCGAGGGTCTTCGCGTGGCAAACCTCATCAACCAGGTCCGTTTCAATAAACTCCACCGGTCCATCTACGGGCTTTCTTTCGATTACACGCTATTCCAGTGGATCTCCTACTTCTGTACGGTCTCCTCCTCCGTCAATTATGCGTGTAATCCTATTATACGGAGCCAGTACGCGCTGAGGTACCCGCTAAATCCGCCAATACGAGTGCAATTGCCGCTTTTATTGGTCCATATACTGGGCCTTTTGGCAGCCTCCGGTCTTTGCTGGCAATGCTGGCGGTTGTACCACCGGACCAGAAACACCAACCAGGGCATCAGCACTTTGGCCAGGCAGCTTTTGGGCTTTTTGGGCGCGCTTTTCGTGGGAACTGTCTACCTTTTTCTCTACGGCAAGTATACCGTCAATGTGCTTGATTTGACGAATTGCGTGTGGCTCATGGGCCAGATATTGGCCTGTATGGCCCTCTTTCCGCAGCTCTTTATGAACTGGTTCGACGCCTGCGTCGCAGGAACTCATAGGACATTTTTGCGCTATTCCGTGGCATCTTTATTGCTTCTAGCAGCTTCAAAAACGGTCATGTTGGCTTCAGAAGAGTATGCGTGGCACCGCCAGCCGCCGGGTTACAACACGTGGGCATTTTTGGGGTTCAACTCGGTGCTTTTTGCTGTTTTGGCGGTACAACTGGAATGGTTTTATAAAGGAAATAAGCCGGCGTTAGGACTCGCAGAGCACAGCGAGAGACTTGATTAGCGGGAGAAAAGAATAAGAAAACTCGAGGAAGGAAACAGAAGGGTTTAAAGGAGGGTATGAAAGTCTTTCATAGCGGATTACGACTCCTTTTCAGGCTGTGGATGTTCACTCCATTTCAAATCGTGTTGAGGCTGACTCCTATCAAATGGCCATGGCACACATTCATAACAGCTTCCGGCAATCATATTCACTTCTATCTTCAGCGACTTATGAACTCTTAAGGACTATTACAGGCCCACTTTTCAGAATCTTTAGCATTCCCTGCTCACTCTATGTTGCTGTATTCAATATATACATGGCGATGCATCCACAGACTCTATAGTACAGTCGTCACCTCACTCCTATAACTTACCTCCAAAGAGCTTCACAAGAACCTGCACCAGGTACCCGATTCTTCTATCCTCATCCACTGCATATACTGGCTCCTTGGGCGTCTCGGAAGGCTCTTCCGAATCCTGGGATTTAGGCAAAGGCTGAAGCTTAGGGTCGAAATCACTCAAGTGCAAGGGCGACGCGTACGTCTGCAAATGCTCCACCTCAAGACGGAGCTGTCTCTTCAAGTTTTTGTCCTTGGTGATTATCACGGCGTTGGTCTCCAAATCACACAGGTACGACCTCTTGGTATAGTTCGAGGAGCCTATGACTGTGATAGACGGCTCGTCCTCTTCTGGAACCGTAATCCAGAGGCCCTTGGCGTGGTAAGTCCAGCCTCCAGGAGTGTTGACCATGCCGTTCTTCCACTCCAACACGCTAATGAGATGGTCCTTTCCCCGGCGGGCAACCTCGTGCAAGAAGTTTTTCGCAAAGAGCATATATGCCTCTGGAATGTACCCCAGGATACCCTTGGATTTATAGAAGGAGTTGGCGTGCGCGTGCGCCGTGATAACCGTTCCCCTGGCCTGGGCGCTGAGCAAGCGCTCCTGGATCTGCGGAAGCATGTTGAAGTACCCCGCCGTGAACCACCACTTGATTTTGGGCGAGTCCAAAAACGACAATAACCGCAAAACAGCGGGTTTCTCGGTGGATATGTCGTTCTGTTCCTGCAACAACGGTGTCAACTGCGAGATCGGATAAATCACGGTGTGCACGTCGTTGATTTCCGCCTCAGTGAGCGACTCGTCCGTCTCAAACTCGTTGGCGGTGTGCTGTTTCAACAACGGCTCAAGCAAAAAGGACGAGTCGCTGATGAACCGCTCGTGGTTGACCCCGGGCTCGCACGACTTGTTGGAAGTGGGCCACGACAACCGGAAGCCAAGCTTGGCGGTCTGGGAAGTGAGAACCTGGTACGAAAGCGACAGCACCGCGGAATGGAGCCCGAAGTAGTAGTCTGTCAACTTTTTGCTGCGAATAAGATGGTACCGGTCCTGTCTATCGGTGAAGTAGTCGTGAGAAAGATTGGCTCCCAGCATAATTACCTCGTCGTCGAAACCGTAGAGTTTCATATGCTGCAATCCCCAGGTCTCGTTGATGCGTTTTGGCGCAAAGTACTTCGAAACGCCTGCCAAATGCGGCGTGTGGTACATGCGGGCATCGACCCTATGTTTTCCGAAGCGCTTGACCAAAGGGACAAGCAACAGCGCAGTACACGCGTGATCGGGCGCCTCCCTTGTTCCACGAAGCGCGTCCGTAAGAATGTGCACCTTCAAGTTGTCGTTGGTCTCAAGGGCCTTCTCAAGCGTGGCCACAAGCTCGTGTTCCTCCTTTCCCACATAAAGCGTGCTCAAGAAAACACGGTCCTTTGCACCCAAAATCTTCTGTTTGAGCGTGGTGTAGAACTGCTCCGGGGAGAGAAGAACCTCCACATCTCCCGGACCGACCACAAACCGTGGAGCAAGCAGATCTAGCTGCTGAAACACCGTCTTCAACCTGGAATGAAAGGCATCGGTCGCTGAAGCCGACATCGCCGGATTATGTGTGGTATACTGGCGGATCGCCGTCTCGGGAGACCCGAATATACGGGCGTATAAGTTGAACATGAGAGAGTTATTGGCCCCTAGGCTGCGTGTAAAAAGCCTTTCTGTGGAGGCTGAGATGGCCGTTTTGAGCATACACACGGTACTGGACCAGAAAGACGTGCAGCAGATACGTGTAAGGGATCTGCAACCGTGGAAAGCAGATAACCAAAACAGCGCCTTCGTGAGCGCAGTAGAGCAGTTTTCCAGTCACGTGATTGGTGGGTGCACGTCCATGGAGGGAGACATCACGGTGGTATCTGGCGGTGATGCAAGCGGCTTAGTATTGTTTGGGGGCATGATAAGTTGGAGAAACCAGTTTATGGTGGGTCTGGGGAAGTTTGGCGAAGTTACGGGCTTTTTTGGTGGTGAAGTGGGGACCACTTACCGGTAGGTAATAAGATATCAAGCAGAGGGCCATAGGACATCGAAAACGCTGCAGAAGCCGTTTTTCAGGTACACAGGCTTGTTCCCTACCATTGTGTCGATTCAACCTTCTTTTGCAACAATTGGGCTATCTATGACCAGAAAAGGTATCCTACATTAATTTCTCTACATTTGCCGGAACCTCGCTGGACCCCATGACGGGTCTCCTCCTGCAGTTGGAAGCCGCATCAGGCGTCAATTACGACTGTCACGTTGCAGCCGTAAACGCTCTGGGACGCCACTCCTTCTGTCTATTACATGAAGTATGCACCAAGTGTGATGCAAACCGCCCACAGATGAGCCACCGTAATTGCGTCAAGGGCGGACAAAAGAATGAGTAGAAAATAGGGGACAGACAGAACAGCAAGCAAGTAAGAGCATTGGGGCTTAAGCGATATGGATGCAATAAACAAACACAGAGACGGTGTTTTACTCTATTCAAAGTTAGATGCGAATGAGAAATAATTGCGTCTAACTCCGGCAAAAACAACCTTCAAGCTCCAAAGCATTACAACAACCGCTACCAAATAAGGTAATCTGATTCGATATCCGATACACGATTCTCCTACAACAACTCCGAGAGGAAAACCGCGGCCCTGGTGTTCCATTCCACCCCAATGCCTTGTTTCGGCACTTTCTGGCCATGGGCCGAACTGTGGCACATCGCAGCCGTTCAAACACACGGCGGCAATTTCTGGATGCACTTAGAAAGCACCGACTTCAATACTAAGGTTTCGGCTTTCGTTGTGGCTCTCCGAACGCCTCTATCGGCTAAACATACGGGCCCACATGGCCACTATTACACATATAACACTCATTTACAACGCCACAGTTCCATCAGCGCGTTGGCCCAAAAAGGTTCTTTTCGATGGTTGGGACGGGAATTGACCATACGGCACTGCATCGTCCTGTATGTAATACTATCCCACCTGCGTTCGGAGATGCCTCCAGGACCCACAATCAGCTCGAGACCGGCTCTTTTTGGAGACTAAAAGCCTTCTGTAGGTATACTGCTACTCAGGAGACCGCCAGACCTCTCCTAGACGGTATTAGGCACCCGGAGAAATTTGGCCTGTCAAATGTGTCAAAGTCGCCGCACCTGTCAAAAAAAAAAATAGAAAGAAAATACTCAGGTCACGTGCGATGTCAAAATCAGGGACGGGTGCAAATTATGTGAGACTATTGTACCCCAAGGCGGCCTGCAGCGATTATAAATACGGCCATGGCCAGCTATAACATGGCACGACAAAAATGACAGAAAAGGCCTCCGCGGTGTCTAGCGGCGTGAGCCATAAAGAGTCTCATGCAAGGGCCAGTACCGAGTACTATACGGACCCTCTCGAGCCCGAGAAAAAAGGCGATGTGGATGTTGAGGCCGACCGTGTGTCGGGTTCCTCCGACGACGAGTATTTGGACGCCGACGTGTTGGAGTTGCCCAAGGTGGTGCGTGAGATCGTGCCTCTTGAGGACGACCCCACGATTCCCGTCCTCACATTCAGATACTTCTTGTTATCGGTGATTTTCATTGCACCCGGCGCCTTCCTCTCGACCATGAACTCGTTCAGAACCACGGCCGCTCCCTACTCCATTTTTTTCGTGCAAATTGCTTCCCATTGGGTGGGAAAATGGCTCGCTCAAGTGCTTCCTACCCGCAGATGGAAGCCCTTCGGATCGGAGAAGTACTCCTTCACTTTGAACCCCGGTCCCTGGTCCATCAAGGAAACAGCGTTGGTGACTATTACTGCCAGTTCAGGAGCTACCGGCTCTTTGGCCACCGACGCTATTGCTTTGGGAGAGCTCTTTTTCGACCAGACCGTTAGCCCAGCCGCTGCCATCTTCTTCATGTGGGCTGTGGTTTTCGTGGGCTACTCTTATGCAGCCATCGCCAGAAACTTCTTGCTTTATGACCCGCAGTTCATCTGGCCCCAGGCGCTCATGCAGACCACGTTATTCCAGTCCTTCGATAAGGCCGACCACGACTCCAAAATGGGGTCCAAGCAGAGAAGAGTGTTCTTCTTCGTTCTTTTGGGTGTCACCGCCTGGGAGTTTTTCCCGGAATACATTTTCCCCATGACCTCCTCCCTTGCCTTTTTGTGCTGGGTGGCGCCAGAAAACGCCACTGCTAACTTTATTGGCAGTGGTTTGGGCGGAATGGGTTTCTTGAACTTCACGCTTGATTGGTCCAACATCACGTCGTCCATCATGT
This sequence comes from Wilhelminamyces savonicus, assembly GCA_030570115.1. NCBI lineage: Eukaryota > Fungi > Ascomycota > Pichiomycetes > Serinales > Metschnikowiaceae > Wilhelminamyces > Wilhelminamyces savonicus. The sequence continues at coordinate 542,150 of JAJLUW010000006.1, read as the reverse complement.
TGTATCCTTACTGGGTGCAAATCATCCAGTTTGTTGCATTTGTCCTCGGTGCCTGGGTCCTTATTCCGGCTGCCAAATGGGGAAACTTGCTGTCTTTCTCCTATGGCTTGATGTCCAACAGTTTGTTCACCTCGGCTGGTGACAAATACCCGACCGCGGATTTGGTTACGGCCGACTTCAAGTTCAACCAGACCGCCTATGACATCCACGGGCCCGTCTTCTTGGGCGCCCAGAGAGCCTGGAACATGTTCTTCGACTACGCGTCCTACATCTCGGGTATCACCTGGGTGGTTGTCTTTGGCTACGGCAGCTTGAAGAGCTCGTTGACCAAATTCATTTCCAACAGAAAGAACCTCCGCCAGGCCAAAAAGGACGGCATCAAGAGGTCCATCAACGACCAGTACACCGACAGACTCAACAAGTTGCAGACCGCCTACGAGGAGGTGCCGCTTTGGTGGTACGTTACGCTTTTCGGCTGCTGTTTCGTCACTCTCATGACCATCTTCGGCACCAAGAGTCTCCCCATGCCGTGGTGGGCGTGCTTGGTTGGCTTGGGAATAGGCTCGGTGATCGTCACCCCTTTGGCGTGGTTATACGCCTTGTCCAACTTCCAGTTGGCCATTGGAACCTTCAACGAAATGCTCTTCGGATACATGGTTCAGCACAGGTCCACCAAAAGTGGAATGTCCGCTACGCTCTACGGCTGTATTGCGGGAGATGCCTGGTACAGAGCCCAGTACATCTTGCAGGACCAGAAGATCGGTCACTACCTCCACCTTCCGCCCAAGGCGGTCTTCTTCTCCCAGGTTTTTGGCGAGCTTATCGGTGTTCCCATCAACTACGGCTGTCTTAAGTGGGTGTTGCGTACTAAGAAGGCCTTCCTCGATGGCTCTGTTGAGGACCCCTTGCACCAGTGGACTGGCCAGACCATCGTTTCCGACCACACCAATGCCATCCAGTACGTGGTTTTGGGCCCTCTGAGACTTTTCCACAAGTACCCCATGTTACCGTACGGCTTCTTGTTGGGCGCGGTGGCCCCTCTTGTTCTCTACGGCTTGTACCGTCTTTTCCCCAAGTCTCGCTTGCACTTCAACTTGTGGAACACCACCATCTTCTTCTCCACCTTGAGCAACTTCTACGGTAACGTTTCTACTGGCTACTTGTCGTCGTTTATCGGTGGAACAGTCACCATGTTCTGGGCTTACAACTATAAGCACGACTTGTGGAAGAAGTACAACTACATTGTGGGTGCAGCAGGCGACACCGGCTACAACTTGGCAGTGTTGTTGATTTTCATTTTCTTTTCGGCGGCAAAGACCGTCAACATGCCCAATTGGTGGGGTAACAATGCTGAGAGTGTTGAGAGATGCTTTGCATTGTAGGCCCAGTTATAGATTAATAGTAATGGTTACGATATAGATTAGACATGGCTTCAGAGGGATCGTCACGTGGTCTCGTATTGTGTTTTCGGTAGGGTCGGCGTTTATAATTGTGTTTTGCAGTCGTCGGCGTGTTTCTCGTAGATTCATTTTTAGGCGTGTTTTGCAGCCGTATTAAGGCTCTTTAATGAGACTATACACAAGAATCCAGTTTCTGTGTGCCCACCAGTTGAGAACGCTAAGATGTAATGCCGGGAGGCGGAAACCTGTGATATGCCATATATGGCTTTCTGCTAGGTATCTGCCATATATGACTTTCTGCTAGGTATCTGCCGTCGCCTATTCATCTACTCCATTAAGTATTGCCCTATTAATCTACTCCATTAACTACTTCCGCCAATACATAGTAGCAGTCTTTGCTTGCATACACCCTGCTGAAGACATTCTTTGCAGCATTATTCCAGTACTACACCTTGAAACATTTCATCTCACACGTATACATCTACAACTCCATTCCATACACTTGACCTCTTCTTCAATACTCTATATACACGGTCTTCTCTCTATGCATTATATACAGCGTCCACTCCTTACCACGTCCGTGAACCCGTCTTAGTTTTTACCTCGAGTGACCTCCAGCGGCCTTGATAAGAAGAACATCGCCGTCCTCCACCACATAGGTCTTTCCCCCTCTATACTGCTTTCCCTTGCTCTTCAACGCAGCCTCGTTCAACGGCAGCGTTTCCTTCTCCAAATCCACGTATTTGTACACTTGCGCCGAAACAAACGTCTTCTGCAAGTCTGTGTGGATCACACCTGCGGCCTCGGGCGCAAACAGGCCCTCTCTCACCGACCATTGGCGGGCCTCCTTGGGGCCACAGGTGTAGAATGAAATCAAATGCAACGCTTCCCTCATGGCGTCCACGATGGCTGGCATGCAGCTTTTGGCGGACGGGGCGGTTTTTCCTGCCTCTCGGGCTTCATTGAGCTGTGTTTCATGCTGCGCTGAGAATAACACAAGCTTGTCGTTAGGACAGTTCTCGGAAATCCACTCGGTGACAGCACCGGCAAATTCGTTCGCTCCGGAAACGTAGTCCGCTTCATTGACGTTGAGCAACACCACACTGGGCTTCGCGGTTAGGAAGTTGTAGCTGTTGATGATCTCGATCTCTTCGTCTGTCCATTCGAAAGCCACGATCTTCTTTCCGTCATACAAAAAGTCCAGGATCTTCTGCAACGTCTGGATCTCTAGCGTGAGCGCGGCCTTGTCCGAATGGGGCTTTTTGAGCTTTCTTTCGGTATTTTCGATGCCGCTCTCCACGAACTCCAAATCCTTCAAAATCAACTCATCTGTGACTATGACTAGATCTCTGACGGGGTCCACGTTATTCTCAATATGGATGATTTCCTCGTCCCTAAACCCACGAACAACCTGGAAAAGGCCGTCCACTTGTCTTATATCCGACAAGAACTTGTTTCCTAGGCCCGCACCGCTGGAGGCGTTTCTGGTGAGACCCGCTATATCAAAGATTGTGAGCGACGTAGGCACCTGTTTTTGAGACTGGTACAATTGGCTCAAATGGTCGAGTTTTGCTGATTCCACCACCACCTGCGACTCCTCGGGCTCGATGGTTGCAAAAGGATAGTTGGCAGGGTTTCCGAGAGTGGATCTGGTGATGGCCTGGAAGAAGGTGCTTTTTCCCACGTTTGCAAGCCCTACTACTCCCAGGGTGAGCTTATTGCTGGGTCTTCCCAAATACTTATGTTTTGCAGCCTCGGTGGTCTTCTTCGCTAGAGTTCGTAACGAGTAACTTAGCCATCTTTGGCCGCTATAATGCATGGTGGTGGAGAAAGAGAGATATATATATGAGTGAAAAATCATCGCGAAATTGAGAAAGTGGGGAGGTAAATTGCAGCCATTATAAAAGAGAGAAATAAGAAACGAATCGTACGAGGAGTCTTGGTAAAACTTCAGGCCAGAGGTTCAAGTTTATTTTAGGTTAGTTGGGAGAAGCTTGCCAATTATGATGTTTCCTTTCTTTTGGACCAAAATATGGAAAATGCGAAAAAATTGAAGAATATGAGTACTCCGATTTCCAAACATGCAAGCCGGATAGGTTATCATTCCAGCCGGAAGCCACTTTCGTGTTACATTACATGTCTAGTGAAGTTTATCAATTGGTGTCTTTATCAATCTTCTGATCTCGCCTAACATACCACAATCTTTTCAAGTCAAAAACATCCGCGATAGTTTAGTGGCTAGAATTACCGCTTGTCGCGCGGTAGACCGGGGTTCAATTCCCCGTCGCGGAGCATTTCCTTGCGCCAATGGTTTAGTGGTAAAATTCATCGTTGCCATCGATGAGCCCCTGGTTCGATTCCTGGTTGGCGCATTTTTTTTGTTCCTGAGAACCTAATAATTACAGTTTTTAGTATTAATCATTTTTGTTCTCTACGGCTGCGATTGTTCGCTGGAAGCTCTATAGCTGCCGTTCAAAAGCCTGAACTCCTCAACATGGGCGCCTGGGGTGAGGACTACTTCGAAAACGACGCTGCCTGTGATGCGTTTGCATTTTTGGCGAACTCTGCTTCTCCTATTGAAGAAGTCAAGAAGATCTTTGTGCACTTTTCCGAATTGGAGTACATTGAGACAGATGATGCTGGCGATGCCATAGCTGCTGCAATTCTAGTTTCTGGCTTCAAAGACCGCACTAACATCACCAACAAGGCCGATGCTATAAACGAGTACTACAGAACAAGAATATTCGCCATTATCGAGAAGAACGCCGCCGATTGGGCAAAACTAAGGAACAAAGGAGAAGACGGTGTCTTATTCCAACAGATTAGGACCGGTTTGACCCAAATTATCTCTGAAAAGAGCGAGCTTCTTGAATTGTGGGGAGAAACTGCGAGTTTAGAGCAATGGAAGCGGACTATCATGCGATTACAAGCGGATTTTGAATAGTCTCAGCCTAAGCATTCCTATGAAGCAACAGACTAGCTTCAAAGATAACAAGAACTTCTTAGGGCCACTTGGGGCCATTTCAAGACGTCTTATAATCGTACCACGATTTACGCTACCATTCCCCAGTGCGAAATCTGGGCACGCGAATTTTTCACTCAGCAAAATTTAGTCCTCTATCAAACCACCCATTTAAAGGCCAATGTCACTCTTCAAGCACGTAAGCCCGGTGGGTACACGGCTAGGAAACATTCATGTTTCGGCTTTAAACAATGTCACCCAAATTCGTACCGCCACAAAGAGAGTATCCGGTTCAAAAACCAACAAAAACGACTCAGCCGGTAGGAGATTGGGTCCCAAAGCATACGAAGGCCACCTTGTCAAGCCGGGCCAGATCATAATGAGACAGAGAGGAACGAAAATACACCCCGGCGAAAACGTAGATATCGGAAAGGACCACACCATTTTTGCCATAGAGCCAGGGTATGTGCGTTTCTATCTTGATCCATTCCATCCTTTGAGAAAGTATGTTGGTGTGGCTTTAAAGAAGGAGTTGTCCTTGCCTACTCCTCATTTCGAGCCGCGGGTTCGCAGGTTTGGCTATGAAGAGATCGCTGATCCCGAAGAGGCCGAGAAAGAGGAGTCCCATATGTCCAGAAAGGAGTGGCTCCAGCAGGACGGGTTGAAGCAGATCGCCGAGGCCAAGGAGCAGGAGAACAAGGCTGCTCTTGCCAATTACGAGGCTGCATTGGCGGAACTCGGACTCGGCTTGAATGAGTCCGACTCCAAGCTAGCCGCTGCTCGTTTGTTGAACATTCATCAGTTACTCAAGGTTGGCGAGACTCATGCTGCTGCTGCTAACCAGGCCACCTACACCTACGTGCACGGGCTTAAGACTAGGGTTAACAGAAATGAAATCCGCGCAGACGACGCTGCCGACTTGAAGAAGCATTATCTCGCGTTCAGTGCCGATTTCGACCAGAAAGCAGCCATTGACGAGCTCGGAAAGGTTCACAAGGCCCTCACAGAGTCCGAGAGAGCCAGCACACGCGCCGAGAGCATCCAGAAACTTAAGACTTTTGTCGACAAGCTCATCTCCAAGGACGACAAGCAAACCATCGAAAGGTTGATTGGTGCGCCCGGAATCTTCACCATGGCCGAGCAGAAAAACCTCTCCACGACATACTTGCCGGCGGTCTTGCCCGTGTCGGTTCCAGGCACCACTGTGGAGATCGCGGACCCCAAGAAGCCGCCCAAGGGCGTCACGGTAGTGCGCGTTTTCGACGAGGAGTCCAAACTGGTCAGAGTGGTGGGCAGAACCAAGGAGAGCTTTTTGCAGTAGAACACTCAGCATGGTGGCGCCAGCACCAGACCCTGTACATAATGGCGTGGGCCGGTCTATGGCCTGGTAGTGGCCGTAAGTGGGATTTAGCACCCATAGCAATATACAGTCCCCAATTAATGCGCGTGTGCGTGTTTTTTAAAACCCACCACATATTCTTCTTTATATACCTTCACTGTGCCGATTTATTCCATCCCCTTATCCACCATGGCCATTGACTTTTCGTCAAAGGAGTTCCAGGAGAACCCCGCTTTCCAGCAGGTGTTGAAATTGAAGGTGACGTACCAGAAACTAGTGGACCAGCTGGTCCCTCACAAGTTCTACAGATGGGTCGCTTTTGGCGCTATTTTGGCGCTCTTTATGTTGCGCATCGTGGTTGTCCAGGGCTGGTACATCATCTGCTATGCGTTGGGTATCTACTTGTTGAACTTGTTTTTGGCGTTTTTAACCCCCAAATTCGACCCTTCTTTGGAGCAAGAGAGCAGGAGTGAGAACCTCGAGGAGGGCGTCCCGGAGGACGGGCAAATTGCGCCCGAGGACGAGGAGGAGTTCCGCCCTTTCATCAGACGGTTGCCGGAGTTTAAGTTTTGGCACAACGCCACGCGGGCCACGGTGTTGTCGCTTTTCTTGTCGTTCTGGAGCATTTTCGATATCCCAGTGTTCTGGCCCATTTTGTTGGTGTACTTCATCACTTTATTTGCGTTGACCATGCGGAAACAGATCCAGCATATGATGAAGTACCGGTACTTGCCGTTTGATTTCGGTAAGGCGAAGTACAGCCACTCGCACTCGCACTAGAGGAAGTATTTATTGACGCAGCGGCGGCAGCCAGCTGAATAAACGCGGAGAAGGAGAAGAAACGGATGTTGAATAGTGCTGGAAGAACGTGAATGTGCGTATCACCGAAGACGAGGTAGTAGCAAGGGACGAGCAGAGACAGAGCTGGAAGAGACGTTATAGAGCAAGAGGTCCAGTGGCCCGTCAAGTTACCGATGCGTAAAACATAGTTGACAGGTGTATAGCAGATCATATCAAGTTACATAAGATCGATACCAGATCAAATTTGTTCGATATCAGATCAATCAGATCGGGATAGAAGAGAACTGCCTGTATTGGACGACCGGGCCTAAATGTGCACTAAGAAAGGTCCAGCAGAAACACACAAAAAGGGGGACAAGAATACACTACACTACATACACGTCCCTTAGTCTCTACTCTCCGCGGCCCTCATACTGGCCAATTGCCTCAACGGCCCACGCTGTCTTTTTCGTTTTGCTTCCTCCGCTCATTTCTTCCACGCAAAAACCCGTACCTCCCATATGCCCTACCCTACCTAATAAAAATAACTTACCAACTGTTCGGATTCTCGGCGGATTTCGGCTCCCCTTCTCCATAGCCTCTTCTCGGTCGTCTACTCTGTCCCTTCTCTTCCGCCCCTCTTTTCGTCTCCCCTCCTTTCCGCAGTTCTTCTCTTCGGCTTCTCCGTCATTCTCCCACAGCCCTCCTGCATACACCACCTTTTTCCACCCCTAAGTCTCCCTCCACACAAACTCCACCTTCTAAAGCCCCATCAATTGCCATGAGTCGCGCAGAAGTCGACCTTCAGATCGCCGTCAAGAAGGCGTGCAGCGTGGAGGAGGTGCCCCCCAAAAGAAAGCACGTGAGAGCATGTATTGTGTACACCTGGGACCATAAGAACTCCCGGGCCTTCTGGAACGCTGTCAAAGTGCAGCCTTTGCAGAGTGACGAGGTCCAGCTCTTCAAGGCGTTGATTATGATCCACAAGGTGTTGCAAGAGGGCCATCCCAACACGCTCAAGGATGCGTTTAGAAACAGAGACTTCCTCGCTTCGTTGGCTACCGTGTTTCCCACCCACGGCTCCTCCTACGGCCGCTTGGTTTCCCAGTACGACAAGTACATTCTCCACAAGTTGGACTTCCACCGCAACAACCCGGGCTTCAACGGAATTTTCGAGTATGAGGAGTACATCTCGTTGAGGGCTGTCAACGACCCCAACGAGGGCTTTGAGTCTATTGTGCAGTTGATGGACCTCCAGGACCTGATCAACGACTTGCAGAAGTTGATCTTTGCCACCATCCACCAGACACCCAAGAACTTGTGTAAGGTGAGTGCGCTTGTGCCGCTTATTGCCGAGTCCTACGGTATCTACAAATTCTGCACCTCAATGTTGCGGGCTTTGTACCAGCAGTTGGGCCCGGACGAGGCGTTGAACTTCTTATTTGAGCGCTTTGACTCGCAGCACTTCATGCTCCGTGATTTCTATACGGATTCGCAGGCCATCAAGTTCTTGACCAGCTTGATTACCATTCCGCGCTTGCAGAACAGCCCTCCCGACTTGAAGGCTACCGAAGATGGATCGGCCCCCGTTTCTCGCCCGAGATCTGTGACCAACGACTCCACTCCGCAGTTGTCCTCGCAGCCCACGGGCTTTGAAGCCCCGGCGGAGGCTCCTCCCGTGGACCTGGTGTTTCTCCAGCAAACAGGCGTTTTTGACCAGCAACAGCAGGAGCAGCAGCGTATCCAGCAACAGTTGGAATTGCAGAGACAGCAGCAATTACAGGAACAGCTCCAGAAACAGCAGTTGTTTGAGGAACAGCAGCGCCAGCAGGAACAGCGTTTCTTGCAAGAACAGCAGCTCTTGCAGCAGCAGCAGACTCAGGTACAGCAGTCACGCGTGAGTGAGTTGGAACACGACTTATTGATGTTCAAAAACCAGTACGACAACGACCAGCTGTTGTTGCAGCAATACGACGGCCGGTTGAAGACGTTAGAAATGGAGTTGGTCAACATTAACGACACCGCGTCGCAGCAGATTGCGTCCAAAGACGAGCAGATCAAGAATTTGGAGGAGCAGATCACTAACTGGGCCAAAAAGTATGAGTCCTTGGCCAAGTTGTACTCGCAATTGCGCCAGGAGCACTTGAACTTGTTGGCCAAATTCAAGAAGATCCAGCAGAAGATCAACAGTGCGCAGGAGTCCATCATGAAGAAGGAGAAGTTTGAGAAGGACTTGAAGGCCAAGAACATTGAGTTGGCCGACTTGATTCGCGAGAGAGACAGAGCCAGGTTGGACTTGGATAGACTCAAGGGCGCCAAAGACCAGGAAATCGAGAAGCTCCAAGCCGAGGTTCGCGAGTTGAACAGCCAGGCTAACGAAAGCGGTAAGTTGCAGTCGTTGAATTTCTCCAGTATTCTTTCCAAGCACCAGAAGGAGGTGGACGACTTGAACGCCCAGTTGGCGGAGAGAGACTTGAAGATGACCTCCTTGGGCTCCGATAGCTTGTTAGAGAAATTGAAGGAGAAGGACATGGACTTGGAGATTGCGCAGGAGTCATTGGACAGTGCATTGACAGAGTTGGCCAACTTCAAAAACGACCAGGACGACCTCATCAACGCCGAAATTGACCACATTTTGCTCAAAAACATCGACAAATTGCGCCGGTTCCTCGACATCTTCTTGATGAACAACGTCAAGCGTATACAGGATTCCAAGTATGAGCTCGAGTCTGAATTACAGGCCGGAAACTTGAACTCGTCTCCAGAGTACTTGTTGTCGCTTTTGGAATTGTGTTCAGACACCGCCACAGAGTTTGCCACCACTTTCAACAGCTTCATCGCCGACGGAAAGTCCACCTACGAGGATGATGACAACAGCTACGCGGACATAATCTTGACCAGTTCCGAATTGACTTCGTTGGTGAATGACTTGATGTTGAACGCCAAAGGTATCGGCAGAAACATCCCCCAGAAAGACGAGGACAAGATTTTGGCCAACGTTTCCAGGGTTTTGCACAGCACCGAGAACTTCTTCAGTAACATGATGTCCGACATTTTGAACACGCTTGAGGACGACGAGGAGCGCTTGGATCACGTCATTGACTGCAATTTGCAGCTCCAGGACGACTTACAGGACTTGGGTAAGCACATAGACACCTTGAGATCCACCCACGGTATCAACTGGAGCCTGGGAAACTTGGAAGACATTGTTAAGAGCGAGATGGATCAGACTGCGCAGGCGGTGTCGTCGGCGTCGAAGTTCTTGCAGGACCTCTTGTTGAACCCCAACATTAAGGGAGGCAACTTGGAGGTCCACGAGGCCTTGGTCCATGCTGCTGTGGCCATTACCGACGCAGTGGCGATGTTGATCAAGGCATCTGCCGAGTCACAGAAGGAGATTGTCAGCAAAGGAAAAGGCACCCAGTCGCGGACGGAGTTCTACAAAAAGAACAGCAGATGGACGGAGGGTCTCATCAGTGCCTCCAAGGCCGTGGCGGGTGCTACCAATATCTTGATTCAGACTGCTGACGGTGTTTTGAAGGATTCCAACTCGCATGAGCAGTTGATTGTGGCATCCAACGAGGTGGCCGCTTCCACTGCTCAGTTGGTGGCAGCATCTCGTGTGAAGGCCAACTTCGTCTCCAAGACCCAGGACAACTTGGAGGTGGCGTCCTCCAAGGTTTCCAGCGCATGCAAGGCATTGGTGGTTAAGGTACAACAGCTTTTATCGACGGACGAAGGCTCCAACAACGATATTGACTTAAGCAAGTTGACCCCATATGAAGGAAAAACCGTGGAGATGGAGCAGCAGGTGCAGATCTTGAAATTAGAGAACTCGTTGAATGCTGCTCGTAAGCGGTTGGTGGAAATTAGAAAGCACGGATACCGCGACGACAACAGCGACGACGAGGAATGAAGAGCCTTTGATTGGAAGATTGCGTGAAGAGGTGTATATCGTTTATGGATCTTATGCTGCAACGAGCCGAAAAGTATCAGTATTAACACTTCTATAGTGAAAAGACAAAAGTACCGCTATGAAAGAAAGGGCTGTAGGATATGGTTGAGGATGAATGAAGAGGGGCCATCGAAGAGAAAGAGAAATGGTCGCCTTTGGTGAGATAGGGAGTTGGCTGCCGTTGGAAGCTAGTATGGCTGTTCTAAGCGAACTAGGCCAAGTCGAGAGATTAACAACGACTGATAAGCGCCATTTTTTAGAAGCCAGTGCTTATCAGCAGCTAAATGCTAGGGAAATACAATCAATGCGAGGTTACTTTATTGAATCTTCCGTCTTTCAAATAGAATCATTGGGAGCCATAGAAATATTTAGAATAGTCACCATAGTGGCGTACCGTTGAGAGCATGAGTGCCGCGGTATCGCTCTTTAGCTATATCTTCGCGATGAAGTGGGAGAAAGGGGCGCGGAAAGCCTCTTTAGGGTCCTCTTCAATGGTGTTTCCGTGGACAGGCACCAATCTCTCGAAGTTCCAGCTCTTATAGATTAGCCGAAGGCCATCTCTAGCCTCCTCTTTCTTGGTAACATTGATTCTGTTCACGATGAACGATCCCACGGCACTGTTGGGCTGCAAATAGCGGCCCAAGAAGGACCAGCCCGTAGAAGGGATATAGTCACGTGGCATTCCGACTTCCTCGGAGTACTGTTCCAACTTGACGTCGCCAGAAACGGAGCCTGGAACGCCGACGTTGAAAATGACGTCTCCGAGAAACAACGTCTTGGACGCCTTCTCATATAGGGCAATGTCGCGGTTCTGGTGGTACGACAAGTAGATCACTTCCAAGTTGTCCACTATAGCAGGCTCGGTCACGCCAAACGCCTCGTTGAAAAGGCTGGCATCAAACACCTGATTGGCGTACTGCTTATCGAAGGCATAGTCGAGAGCCACGCCTTCTCCCAACAGCGTTCCTGCTGGGGCAAACACCTTCACGTCGGGGTACTCCTTCTTGAAGGTGCGAGCACACAAGTTGTGTTCCAAGTTGATCACGAAAATGTGGGAGATGTTGAAGCGGGTATCTTTGGTTCCCGTCAACAACTGCAAGCCTTCGATGACGGCTTCTCCATAAGGAAGCGGCGACCAAATGACTATCTTATCGCCGTACTTGAACAGAGCCATTCGGGCGCCAATATGGACCTTACCCAAGATGGAAAAAGGGCAAGAAGAAAGCACCACGTTGGGAGCGATCTTTCTGTGCACAGCACGAAGGGGAGTGTCGTAGCCCATGGCGATGGAGATTGGGAAGAAGAAGTGAAGGCAAAGGAGATGGCGGACGAAGAAGTGAAACGGTAATTTATGGCTTCCCACCTCGGGCAGCTTTTGCCCCTGCAGGTTTCAAAAAGCGCGGGGAAGCCATAGCTGCGAAAGGCGAGAGGTGGAGTAGGCGCTGCTAGGAACTGTATGGTGGGAAGACGGAATGGTGGAAAAGGGTGGATAACAGGATACGGGCCAACTGCTATCGGACACAATTACTGCCGGGTCAGGTCTGATGATTAGTGCTTGCGATTTGGCTCATATGGTGGCTATTATATGGAGAATAAGGTGCTGTGTGTATAGAGAAGAAAGCACGAAGTGAACATGGGTGTCGATTCTGGAAGCAGGAGGGACATATTCGAACATGTGCTGTTCCTGGGGTCTATAAGTTTTGTTCCTGGGGTCTGTATTAAGTGGCACCATTACTATCGCTGTGGTTTATTGGCTGGAACGGAGCTCGCACCCCCGCCTTTTCGTATTCCACGCCCACTGCTAGCAAGTAGCATCTTTGTTTTGGAAGTCAATAAGCAATGAATACACAGACATGCCATTCTCCATCTCCCGTTATATCCAATTTAACGATCGCAATTGCCGTCGCCACCACTGTAATCAGTTAGCTTACTATATACAGCCGCACAGGGAACAGCCCAATATTTGCAACCAAAAAAGACCACTTTTAGAACCAACCCGAAGTAAGGATGGACTTTATCTCGGATTCAAAAAAGCTTTGCTTACGAAAAATCAGTACAGCATAATCCACATATACTTACCATACTATTCATCACTATTTGGACAAGATGTTTGCTGCTGCCGCCAGTTTCTCGTGTCTTTCGCGGACCGCAAGTTCCGGACGGTTGAGTGCGGTCTCAAGAACTTCACTATAGGGCGCCTTAGTCTCTGAAGGTGGGTTGGCAGCGTTGACTATGCCGAAGTAGTTCTCATAGACATCACCATTGTAGTTACCAATGGCAGAACCAAGAATGGCATCTGGCTGCTGGAAAGAGTCCGTCAAGATGATGGCCTCGGGTCTTAATGCCCGACAGGCATTGGGCATCAAACGGCCAGTGACTTCCATTTTGACGGCCGTCGACATAACATTCTGCAGCAAGAACTCGGCCGTGAATGCCTCCAAAATCCACGCAAGAACGTACAACTGTACCACGTTTTGCAACAGCTGACGTAACAGCAGCTCGGCGTTCTCAAGACGAGCGAGGAACGCTTCCAAAAGATAGTGGTGACAGCGCAACTTGGACAAGATGACTCTCTCGTGCGAAATCTGGTCCCAGTCGCCATCAGTCTCCTTCAAAACAGTAAGAGCAGAGGCAGAAAGACGAACCATCAACACCTCCAATGCCCTCAACACATTGTGGGGTGTCACATCTTTCGAAGATGCCAAATAAACCCGGTCTCCCACATATTCCTTGGCACGTGACAAGAAACTAAGGGTACCGTCCACCAGGCGGCCCTTTTGAAGCACCTGTTCCACGTTTTTAACGATGGTCTTTCCTGCCAGCATGGAAAGAACACTGTTGTCACCTTCCCACGTGCACTGGACCACCCAATCGCCATAGGTCTTTCCAAAGCCGTTATAAGCTGAGTAGCCGTGTCCTCCACAAGCCTGGCGAGTCTGATCAATGCAATCAGCAGCCAACCACGTTAAGGACGCCTTGAGGGAGCCGGAGTCCACAAAAAGTGACTTTGTGACGTCAAGACCGGCACGAATAGCCTTCTCATCGTTGGCAGCAATGGCAGCATCCAACTCCTTCAAAACAGCCGTGTGCTGGTCCTCCAACTTGGAGGTTCCCACAGCCAGAACGTATGCCAAAGCCAAATATGGCAACAAACGTTTTTGGTGGAGAGGGTAGTCCAACAAAAGTGTCTCTTCGGTGTTTCCCTTAGACGCAAATTGGCGTCTAGCAACCGCGTAACGCAAGGCTATGGTAACAAAACGAGCACAGATCCGGTACAGGTCAACGGCCATGCCTACACGGCCTCCCAACAACGAAATGTAACTCAACTGCTCCAAAGGTGGAAGTTCCACAGTTCCGTCACGGGAAACCTTGCAGAATCTCTGCAACATGAAGAAGCGGGGAATTCTCACGGAGGAGAACTGGATCCAGCCGTTATCGACACCCAGACGGCCCATTTTGTGGCCGATATCGCCAATACTGACTCCGGGTAGAAGATCATGGTTGGAGTCTCTCAACGGAACCACAAAAGTCTTGACTCCGTAGTCCTTGCCCTTCACAATTAACCTAGCGTAGATGGAAGAGTGGGTAGCGGAATGCGCTGCTCCGCCGATCCACCATTTGGTGGCGCCAATATGGGGCGTGTTGATAATAAACTCGTCTGTTGCCTCATCAAAGACGGCAGTGGTCTCACATCCAGCCACGTTGGACCCGTGGCCCAACTCCGTCATTCCGAAACAGCCGTACAACTGCTTCATGTGCCTGGCTTCCTTGTCAACACACCAGTAGCGGTACTGGTCCGGGGTTCCGTTTCCACGGATACAGTTGATGTACAAACCCAAGTTGACACTAATCCTGATTCCCAAGGACGGGTCAAACATCGTGACCAAATTCAACCTTCTGTTGAACACCTCAATGGGCTCCAGTTCAATGTAGCGGGTCATTCTCTCGATTCTGCGGGTGGTCTGCACTCTGTGTTCGTCTGTGGAAAGCTCGTAATCTTTGTAGGAAGGCTTGATAACAGGGTCTCTCTCAAGAGACTGGTAGAGCAGAAGAACGAGGTTGGACTTAGCCTCTGAGCCCTCGATAAACTGGTGCATTTTCAGAAGGTCAAAAGGCCGGTTCTGGCGCTCCTGACGGAGCAGACCAGCTGGGTCCGGTGCAGGAGAGCTGTTTACCAGGTTTGTGCCGACGATTGCCATTTTTCACTTTTCGTTGGTGAATTTTTGGAGGGATTCGGGCCCTTTTATAGTCGATGTGGGGTTTTTGTGGGGTCCCCTCACTTCCCCGGATAATAGCCGGGATGGCCGTTCTGCGCAAAAAGGGACAAAATTTGCAGAATTGCCTATAGAGACGGAGCCGGGTTGGCGGTTTGAATAAGATGGGCCTTTTCCGTTCAATTTTGGCCAAAAGTCACCGGATTCTTACTCTGGTGGTGGCGGCACATGCGAGGGCTTAGAAGGCGGAACAATCGCCGAAAAAGACGCTCCGGAAAGCCGAGGGCCAGTTGAAAATGAGAAGGGCTCATTGAGAGCGTCGCAGGTTTCCTAATGATGGATTTAGGGGCTTTCCTGCCTCTACGGGTGAAATTGCTGATATATGACAAATGGGCTACTCCTATAGTTAAATCTCTGTTTGAAGAAAAGGGAAGATTGAAATTTTAAATAGAGTCTTTCCGTTGAAAACCGGATTGGGAAACGGTTAAGTAGTTTTTGTTTCGTTGTTAAAAGATATTCCATTCTCTCGGTGAGGTTTGATTTTGAAGGTGTTTCTGGATTTTTCATGACTTTGGCCATATTCTCAGTAAAATTATGGTCTTTTATATGAAGCCCATAAATACAGTAATCTTTAATTTGGTTCACCCAAAATTCCACGTTAAAGGAAATTTCCAAAAAGTATCCATCACGCTTCATAAGCTTCTGGTCTGCTTCGTTTGTAGCTCCAACCGTCATCGGACATATAGCAACATCATGCTGACTGAATTCACAGTACTGACAGAAACCCAGCCAGAAAACCATAGTACCGAGGAACACTACGCCTACTCTTTCTTCCGATCCGTAACATTCTACTAAACAATAAATAGATGCAATCACTTCGACAAGACGCGGGCCGCCTCGGCCGACTTCTCGAATCTTTCTCTCACGTCCTTGCTGGGCCTGTTCAACATGGTCTCGAGCTCGGCGCTGTAAGGGGCCTTGGTAAATTTGGGAGGGTTTTGAGCCTTCACAATGTTGAAGTAATTCTCGTAAATGTCTCCGTTGTATTTGCCAATGCCAGAGTTGATGATCATGTCCGACTGCTGGAAGCCGTCGGTGTAGGCCACCGTGTGGGGTCTGACCTCTCTGCAAAGAGCAGGGATGATCTTGGAGGTCAACTCGCCGACCAACTTGGTGGACAACACCGAGTAGGTCAAGAATTCGCCGGCAAACTTGTCGAAAACGACGGTGGCAGCGTAAAGCTGGCCCTGCAACTCCAAGAAAGGAACCAACGCCTTCTGCTCGGCAGGAATGCTCTTGACTCTCTCCAAGAACTCGTTGAACAAGTAGTGGTGGGCCTTCAACTTGGAGAGCACCACAAGCTCGGGGCCGATGGTGTCGGTGTCGCCGTTGTTGGCCTTCAAGGTCTGCGAAGCCTGGTAGGCGGCTCTGGTGATCACAACCTCGATGGCGGTCAACAACTTCTTCGAGTCCTTGAAGTCAGCAGCTGAGGTCAAGAAGTGGTCCTCGTTCAAGTACTGCTTAGCGTTGTTTAAGAAAGCGGTAGAACCCCTGATCTTCTTGCCCAGCTCGACAACCTGGCTAACCTCCTTGACAATAGGCTTACCGGCAGACATAGCCAACACGTTGTTGTCACCCTCCCATGTGCATTGCACGACCCAGTCGTTGTAGGCCTTACCGAAACCGGAGTAGGACGAGTAACCGTGGCCACCACAGGCCTGTCTGGACTGGTCGATGACATCAGCAGTCAACCAAGTCGCGGTGGACTTCAAGGAGCCCGAGTCCACGAACAAGGACTTCATGCCCACGATGGAAGCACCGATCTGCTTCATGTCGTTGGCAGCCACCGCCTTCTCCAAAGTGTCTATGGTGGAGTAGATGGTCTGCTCCAACTTGTAGGCACCGGCCGACAACACATAGGACCAGGCCAAGAATGGCAACAATCTTCTCTGGTGCAAGGGGTAGTCCAACAACTGGCTCTCCTTGTCACCGCCCTTAGCGGGCTTGAACTGTCTTCTGCCGATGGCGTATCTCAAGGCCACGGTGGCGAATCTGGCGGACATTCTGTACGAGTCCATCACCATGGTGACTCTACCACCCAAAAGGGCCGAGTAAGACAACTGCTCCAAAGGAGGAAGAGTAACCTCACCCTCTCTGGTCACCTTGCAGAACTTCTGCAACATGAAGAAACGGGGCACTCTGACGGACGAAAACTGGATCCAGCCGTTGTCGATGGCGTCTCTGCCCATTTTGGCGCCAATGTCGCCGCAAGTCACACCGGGTTGCAAGTTGTGGTTAGAGTCTCTCAAGGGGACAACAAAGGTCTTAACACCGTAGTCCTTGCCGTCCACAATCAAACGCGCGTAAACGGAACAGTGAGAGGCGGAGTGAGCAGCACCTCCAATCCACCACTTGGTGGCACCAATGTGGGGGGTGTTGATGACAAACTCGTCAGTCTCCTTGTCGAAGGTGGCGGTGGTCTCAAGTCCGGCCACATTCGAGCCGTGGGCCAACTCGGTCATACCAAAGCAACCGTAGATACCCTTGATGAACTCGGTCTCCTTGGTCAGGGACCAGTACTTCACCTGCTCGGCAGTACCGTTACCTCTGACACACGAGAGGAAAAGTCCCAAGTTGATACCCACACGAGTGGAAAGAGCGGGGTCAAACACACCGATAAGCGCCAACCGTTTCAGGAAGTCCTCGGTGGACTCCTGCTCGATATACTGCGACAATCTGGCGATCTTCACAGCAGCAAGCTCTCTGGACTGGTCCTTGGTCAAGTCGTAGTACGACGAGTCCACAGCCAAAATGGGGTCTCTTTCCATCTGCTGAACAAACATCTTGGTCTTCTCAGAGCGCTCTTGGTTGCCCTCCAAGAAGTAGTTCATCAAAACGGGGTCGAACTGCAGCTGGGCGCGTTCGGTCTGGATCAGGGTGGCGGGATCAGGCGCCGCAAGCGTGTCGACGCTGTTGGAAGCTTTTGTGACGGGAAGAACCATTTTGGGGTATAAAAAGATGGTTGGAAAATCTGGGGAAACGGGGCTTTATATGTCAATGACCTGCATTTGGCCTCGGTATGTCGCAACCGAGGCTTGAAAAGCTTACGTCAGCGCCGAATTGCGGGGTCTATTTTTCATCGGTCCGCTTCTGGTGCCATTTGCAGCTATGTGGACCAGAGAGTGAGCTGATACTACTGGTACTGAGCCTACACCGTAAGGGACTGCTTGGGGGCGTCTTTTGAGCGGAAAAAGGAGACTTTTAGCGTATACGGTAGAGGCTTGTGGAATCACTAACTCAAAGAGGAAATTTGATAAGTGTTTCTGTTCCTAATTGTCTAGACTCATAGCGGGACAAATATCATCTAGACGGATATGCTTTTGGACACGAGCAAAAGACTGACTTGAAACTTCCTTTTTGGGCATGTGGTCGATTTGCCCGCTTATATGCGCGATCGCAACCTGTTATCTCCGCCAGCTACTTCCACATGCACCCAGAACATGGGGCCACAAGTGGACCCACACGCGTACCGAACAGTAGTCGCTGTAGTCGCCAAAGCCACTGGTAGCCCGCTTAGTGCCAAGGATACGGGAGCTAAGCCACGTGAATGGTTCTAAGCATGGCCGACGAGTGCAGCACGTGATTTGCACGTGATCAGCGTCACGTGATCCGTGTCGATGACTGGACTGGTGGCGGCCTCCAACTGTCTTGGCCAAGGGCGGGATCATAGGCGCCAGCTACAGCTTAGTGCGTTGTTATCTTATCCACATTGTATTGGCTATAACATATATACAGAGGCCTCAAGCCGCGGACCTAAAGCTGCGGAACCAACATCTCCATCAAAGGCGACTGGATGAACAAAACACCGGCCACGAAAAGGCCGGCGTTCAACGCCACGGTGAAAGCGGGGGTCTTGGTGAACTGCGCAATTGCGGATTCCTTCTGGGGGACGGGACGACCTGACATATTGGTATAAGTAGTAGTGAGATACAGACGTTTAGCAAGTGAAAAATTTGATATGGGGGCTGTATGCCGGAAGACCTCTAACCACTCCTTACTCCTTATAAACCGACCAATGGCCTCTGTTGACGTTGAGCTTGGCGTTAGCCCTGAATCCACATACTCTGTTGCTGGAAAGCAGCTCAAGTTTGACTCTCATGCGGACATCGAGCCCTACTTGAAGGAGCTTGGTGGCCGCAAGGGCTTAACTAAGATTGACTTCTCGGGAAACACCATTGGAGTGGAGGCTTCTGGAAGCCTTGCGAAGGCACTTTTGCAGCATAAGGACACTGTTGTGGAGGTGGACTTTTCTGACCTTTACACGGGCCGTTTAAACACGGAGATTCCCAAGTCGTTGGACTACTTGTTACCGGCGTTATTGCAGTTCTCTCAATTGAGATTGGTCAACTTGAGCGACAATGCCTTTGGCTTACAGACCATTGACCCCATAGAGCGGTACTTGTCGCGTGCTACTACGTTGAACCACCTTATTTTGTCCAACAACGGCATGGGTCCGTTTGCTGGTGCCAGAATAGGAAAGTCGTTGTTCCACTTGGCCCGCGCACAGAAGAAGGCGAAGACCGGGTCGTTGAAGACTTTCATTTGTGGCAGAAACAGGTTGGAGAACGGCTCCATCGACTACCTCGCCATTGGCTTGAGGAACCACGCTGATTTGGAGACCGTCAGGTTGTATCAGAACGGTATCAGACCTGCGGGAATTGCCAAGTTGGTGGCCAAGGGCTTGTCGCAGAATAAGGCGTTGAAGGTGCTCGATTTGCAGGACAACACCATCACTACAAAGGGGGCTGTTGAGTTGAGCGGCCAATTGGAGAAGTCCACGTGGCTGCACTTGGTGGAGTTGAACTTGAACGATTGCTTGTTGAAACCCAAAGGCTCGTTGAAGTTGGCGGATGCCTTGGCCAGCGGGGCCACGTTGAACTCGTTGAAAACATTGAAGTTGCAGTATAACGAGTTGGAGAACGATGCGTTGAAGGCGTTGGCCTCTGCCCTCAAGAACTTGCCCAAATTGCACGTCTTGGAGTTGAACGGTAACAGATTCGAGGAGGACGCTGAGGCCGTCGAGGAAATCAACTCCGTCTTTGAGGAAAGAGGGTTTGGCGAGTTGGATGAGTTGGACGAGTTGGAAGAGATAGACAGCGACGAGGACGAGGAGGATGACGAGGAAGACGAAGACGAAGAAGACGCCGAGGACTTGGAGGACTTAGAAAGGGCGTTGGAGGGCGTCAAGCTCGAGGATGACGACAAGTCTGTGGACGACATCACGGGCTCCTTGTCCAAGACTCACCTCGGTTAGATTACTTGTTTTGTCTATTAATGCATTAAATATTAGTATCGACATAGGAAGAAGGGGGTGGTGCAAAGCGAAGTGCAAGAAGTGAAACGTAAGAATTATAGTAAAAATACGTGTTTCCGTGGGTCATATCATAAATCGGAATCCTGGATGATGTGAATGTTAGTGCTTCCGCGGATAACAAACGGCGTGTTTCAATGAGCAAAGCAGGTGTTATCTCATAAGCATATACTTGGCCACATAGCAAGCGGTGATAAGGTCACAGTGCTGCCTTGCAGGTAGCATTACTTCCATGGACTGAAGGCTGGCCCAATATTTTATGTCCTTCGTGTTGTTGTGTTTCATATCATGTCGAGCCAGTCTTTCCCTGAACAGCCGGATCATTTCTCGACACCAGCTCAATCCTTGCCAATTTTCACTGGCATTTTCATTCTGACGACTTCCCCGTTCGAGATCACAATCATTACCTTTATGTAGTAAAATCTGGCAATATGGCAAGACTGAAAACTGGGAACAAGCGTGAAATCATTGTAGAATCTGTAGGCGGGAGAAGCTGACATTCCGCTTGTTGCTTTCATTCGAGCAGAAGCGAGGTTCAAACAAAGATCGAACTTTTTGCACACCTCGTTTGAAGACGAAGGTTCCCATTTCATCGAGTTGATTTCCTTGATGGAAATCGCTTTTTGGGTGGTGGAGTTGACCATCTTGGCGTCCTCGACCTTCAAATTCATGTACTTGGCGTCGATGTTGCAAAAACTTTTTAGGTCGTCGATCAACGACTTCTCCACACGAAACACCTCAGTTCCGAGTGCCTTGAAAAGATTATAGAGTTCGTTGGCGATCTTCTGCAACGGCTTCTTGACCACGTGCGTAAAGTTATCCGAGTCTACGTATGGGTTGTTGGTTGTATCGGTGGAGACCACATTTCGGAAAAGCAAGCTGTGGTCCATTTCGAGCGGAATGGCGTACTCTGTTGATTTCAATGTCAAAGCCACCAAATCAGTCTCGATATGCTTGATATCAGGAAACTTTCCGTCGGCCGCTGGCCCAATACTGGATTTCAAGAAGCTGAATTCGATAGGAACTTTCACCCTCCAGGAGCTTTCATCGACGGCCTCGTTGTTTCTGAACCGCAAAGGCGGAATATACGTGAGCTTATATTCGGCCTTAGGGAAACTGAATTTGATGGTTCCCTGTGCCTTGGGACTCTTAAGTAGACTTTTCTTGGATAAGAAAGGAACGACCATTTCATACTTAGCGATTGTAGGCACTAAAGGTGGACGCTTTTCCTTCTTTATGTCTCCCATATTGCAGTGAACACTTTGATCGTAAAGCTGTCTGTACTTCACGATGTCGCTCAAAGACGAGGTGGAGAGCTTTTCTGCCAATTTTATGGTATCGACATCATTTTCCTTCTGCATAGCATTCAAAAGCTCGTTTCCAATATCAACCTTTTCCTGGAGCCTGCCCAAGAAGTTTGAATACATCACGCTGATCTGGTTGGCGTGCATGATCATGGTTGAGGTGTCAGTCTTCTTGCATTGCTGCAAAATGCGAATGGAGTTGCAGGCTTCCTTAAAGATGATAAACTCATCACCCTTTGAGTTAAACATCAACGGCCTGATTCCGAGATCCTTGACATCGTTAGAAGCGAGGTTATATTTGGAGGCACGTCCAATGAACCTGGCTACTATGGCATAGTTGAGGTTTGTATCTGGGAACAGGAAGTCCTTGACCTCAGTACTGGTTTCTCTGGCTCTTGTACCGTCCACTGAGCCAAAGGTTGGGGGCAATTCGGTGTGTTTCAGCAAGTTGTGGTCTCTGCATTCTGTGTCAAGCAAGTTCTCGGGAATTTTGAATGTGAAGAAACGTTTATAGGTCTTTCCAGCGCCGATAACACGCTCTCGGAAAGCCAAAGAGGAGCCGTCCAACGCATCGCGCAAATCGGGGCATTCAAAGGTGTTCTGGAAGTCCGTGAGCAAACGGTCGATGTGGGCCTCATTCCAAGAAGCACTGAAGTCGAACATCTCCAAGAACTTTTTGATTTTGACCGGGGTTCTAATTGTGGCATGTGCCTTTGTTTCAAGAACAACGAAATTGCCTTCAAAGACAAGATAGAACATTTCGAACGGAATATCGTAATCCAGGTCATTATGAATAAGCGCGTATCCGTTTATGAAGTCGCCCTGTTTATACTCGTAGAGCAGGGGATCCACAAAGGTGGGTTCCACGCCTGGCTCGCCGCACTCCTTGGTAAATTTGATAGAAATGGACACGGCCTGCGACTTCTCGTTATGTGTATCGGTCAAATTTCTGAGTTTGTGCATGTTGTCCAAAAGCGTTTCCCGCCAATAGTTCGTGGTCTCATCAGCAATGATCCGGTCACTGCTGTCGCCACTCGTAATGGTATTGGGGGCCAGGGTCTGCGTCGGCGCCGTCAAATTGGTGTTCAGGCGCAGACGGTCTGCCGATTCGGAATTGGACCCCGAGGTCGAGTCGGCCAAAGACGAAGAAGAGTCCTCGTAATTGGGGGGATCCAACAAATCCGCGTCAGTAATAGTGGAGCTCTTGTTGATAGTATTGGTGTACATGTAGTACGAAGGAAGAATGCTCCAAATGGGGTCCTGTTGGGCCTGGGTCGGGCCGGTAAGAGCTGGCAACGGCCCTTTCTTGTCGCCGTGGTCTTCGGAGGGCATTTGGAGAATACGGCAGAAGAATATGGCGGCGTAGAGAGCGGGCACGCGCGGCCATATATATATGCGGCTGCTAGATGCGTTAGTAATCGCAGCCGATATGCAAGTCGCGCTGACTCATGTGGAGACCGTCCGAATGCGGTAGAACGTTCTGCAATTTGCGCGCAGACTGCCCGACCTTTGGGCTGACAGCCGACCTCTCATTCGCCGGTTGCCATCCCATAGATGCGGGGCCCTCAACCCTCGCCGTGTCTTGGCTACCGCAGTGTCTATTTCGAGGTGGGTCGGGTCCGGCCGAATCAGTGCCGGTTGTGCGCCCGCGCAGAGCGAACTGTTGGAGTGCATGTAACGGCTGTACAGCCGTATCGGGAGTCGGATCCGAGATTTTGCATGCAGTAGCGCGCAGTTTGCGTGCAACTACGCCGTCCATCCTGCACGCACGCCATTTCGACCCAACCCCGACATCGGCTCCGTGATGACTCCCCGCGTGATGTGTCAGCTTGCCGCATTCAATAGCGTAAGCTGCGCGAACGTACAGATGCCTTGCGCGCGGTATAGGCGCTGGCATGGCTTAAGACCGGCCAGCCGGTGACTCATTGACCTACTCAGTTTCGTGTACCGTGTATTGTGCGCGCTATTAGCGGCCGAAATGCTTCAATTCCAAGTACCGGAGAACCGGGTACGCCACGCCGCTGAAGCCCATGCACAACCACATGGCAACGTCTCCTCCCAACTCCCCTCCCACTTTGCGTGCCACAGGGCCGACCCAGTACGCCTGCGCCATTCCAACGGCGGCGCCCAGTGCGCCCACCAAGAACGCCGCGGTGGCTGCAAAACCGTACGTGAGACGATCGTAGTCGTTCCAAATGCGGAAGTTGTAGTGGTCAGGCTTTCTGCGGCGGTATAAAGGCTTTTCAGCATGCACAGAGAAGTCGTTCTCGATGGCAGGATCGAACTCTTTGGTGTACAAGTGACCGAAGAAGCGGGTGCGAAAGATGCAGTTTTCCTCCAACAAAATCATAAAGTACATGGAGATCCAGTAGCCGATCATCGGGAGGAAGTTGCTCAAGATGTCTGCAAACTTGTTGCGGCCAACCAAAGCACAAACCAAGTAAATTGCGGTCACAACAATGGCCCAGAGCCACCGCGGCACCTTCGCAAGGCTAACGCCAGCCAACTGCACGGAAAATGCCGCCGAG
Source organism: Wilhelminamyces savonicus (assembly GCA_030570115.1). Classification (NCBI taxonomy): domain Eukaryota; kingdom Fungi; phylum Ascomycota; class Pichiomycetes; order Serinales; family Metschnikowiaceae; genus Wilhelminamyces; species Wilhelminamyces savonicus. The sequence goes on along the minus strand of JAJLUW010000006.1, from coordinate 518,297 downwards.
TATGTGTTCAAGATATTGTTAGAAATCAACAGCAAGAAGATCAACATGAGGAGAAACTTTCCGCCTCCGCCCCACGGCAAAAACACCTCGTTAAGCAAGCCGCCCATACCAAATTTGGCATAGGCAGCGTTCCAGGGCTGGTAAGAAAGAGCCACATTGCCAATAAGCAACGCCAGAACACCGACAAAAGACGTGGGGATGAAAATCCCGAAGAAGGTGATCATGAACACCTGCAAGTCGGGGGTATCCTCGGGAAAAAGGATATAGTAATCGGACGCAATGGATCCCCAAGTGGAAGTAACGGAGTAGCACAAGGAGAAGAACGACAACCAGCCACCACGCACCGCCAACGCATCCTGGCCATAGTTGGAGTCCCACTCCAAGTGCTGGAACTGCTTTGAGGCCACCACGTACAACATCAAGAACGCAAAGTTGACGGGAAGACTCAACAACAGTTCCACCCTCAAAAGGTGTTTAATTCCGCCTATGGCCACCACAAGCGACACCACGGCAATGATGATGATTCCAACAACTAGCGGAACTTTCCCGCTGCTCATACTGGCCAAGATTTGGCCGCCCACCACGCAGTTGACGACCGACCAGCCGCCCACGCCGATGATGCTGACCAAACTAACGAGCTTGACGAACCACCAGCCAAAAAGAAACCGGGCGCCAACCATTTGTCTGCATCCGGACCTCGGCCCCATGAGAGAGCAGTAGGCTGCGATTCCGCATCCCAAAGTGTGGCCCACGAGACCTGCCACGAGGGTCTTTTTCAACCCCAACTCAAAGAGTAAAGGGCCTAGATAAAAAGTGGACATGGAGCTCAAACCGCCACAAGCCGAAAGCCAGAATCCTGTGACGGAGACAAGCTGGCGCACCCGATTCGTAGATCTTTCGTAGGGCTCGATCCTCTCGATTCCTCTAGCTTCCACTCCGAAAGAGTCTAGTTTGGTGGATAGCGTCTTGATGAAGTCCAAAGAAGACAGTTTTTTTTGCGACGATGAAGGTTCTAGCTTCACCGTGTGAACCTCCTCGGAGGAAGATTCCGTTTTGGCGCCCATTCTCGTGTTTTGGAAGAAAGTAGGCGGATGGGAAACTATTTAACTGGAGATTAATCTTGAAAAATGACTAATTGGCTGGAGAAAAAAAGATATGAGGCGGAAATCAAGGCTTATTTGCAGTCAAAGAAAATAAGAAAACTGGAAGAAGACGAAGAACAAAGACCCGTAATAAGCCTTAAGTAGATTAAGCAAAATGGGCTGTCTGCAACAAAGTATACGTCCCGAGTAAACGTCTCGAATCACCTTAGAGTTCTGTGTCGTATCTTATAGTACAGCCTTTATCGATAAGATCGCATAGAAAAAACCTTATAGGCGGACAACGTTCGCTTGAAAAATTTACGAGTCGGACCTTTTCTAAGGTCTTTAGACTGAACTACTGATGCAAAGCGAAGTAGCCGAATTGTAACAAAGCAGGCATATTGATATGAGTTTTAGGTCTGGGTGAAGGTGTGGTTAGAAGATCCATATACGTTCTTCCATATCTCAATAAACTACGCTGATTTCGGGAATCATGGCTTACAATAGCCAATGCTTAGGTACACTCATATAAGGAAAAATAGCAGAAACCAACAGATGGGCTTTACAGAAAAGTGGCTGATTATTAGCACACCAGACAGAACCCATACAGTCCTTGAAGAGTATGGACGGGTTTTTTACGGTGGAAATCGCACAAGTTATCGGACTGTTCTCGAGATTGGCCTGATGCATTATTTCAGCGTGACATGGTATTGGGCTGCATCCGCTGTTGGCTCATCTTCGAGTTAGTGACATGGTGCTTTTCCTTGAACGGGTGCAAAATCACGTTATGAACTTACTCGCCACCCTTGCGAGTTGATGGCTTTCTTCTGCTTCCCAGCCTTTAAGATTTAATGGCAAACCACAGACTTCCAGTAATAAGTCTGAGTTACTTCAGACTGCAATATTGCAGCCAGCCGTTCATCAAGCATCATAAGGTGTGCCTCATTTTCTTCCACATCAGAAAGTCGCCTGGCTAGCTCAATCGGTAGAGCATTTGACTCTTAAGATAAGCAATCAAAAGGTTGCGGGTTCGAGCCCCGCGTCGGGCTTACAACGCCTGTACAGCGACTTCTTTTTTTGCATTTCATTTGATGTAGCGATAGAACGGCCCACTTTTAAAGAAGCCGCTTTTACTCAGTTAAGTGAAACATTGTGGTTTCTACTTTTAGGAAGTTTAAACCTTTGTCGATGGTGTAATTCATTTTTTTGTGAGGTTTCTACGCATTTCGCAATTTTCACTTACAATTCATACTTTTATATAAAGCCAGGCTGGGCCAGGCGGAATTCCAAATGCCTTTCCTACAAACTCTTAGTCACTATCTTTAAGCTCTCCAATTTACGGACTTAGCCGTGTATCCACTGTTTCTTAAAATATCTCCTTCCATTTTGAAAAACACCGACCTCTTCTACAATGCCTCATCTCACGTTCTTTCTATTGTACAATCACTCCTCTTTAACTAGCCCTTGAGAACTGCATCCAAAGTATCGGCGTCAAACATGTTGCTGCCAGACTGCAAAACCTTGGCCAACAAAACCAACGACTTATCGGTGAAATCCGGTCTCTTTCTCAACTGGTCCAAGTCGTCACCAAAATTGGCCGCCATCAACCCCAAATACTCGTTTTCTAGCTGAGCCTTGTCCTTGCGAACAGCCTCCTTGATCTGGCTGGCGTTTTTGGCGTTGGGTTCGATTCCGGGTGCAAACTTGATGGTATCGATTTTCTTCTGGATATCCGCCGGGAGGGCCTCGTTTTTCTCCAGAGCCTCCTCGGCATCCGAATCTATGTCAATGTCGTCTATGCTTACCACTGCAGGCTTGGAAACGGGCTCTTCGGCATCGTCTTCATTTTCCTCATCCGACGAAGAAGATGACGAGGAAGAGGACGATTCGTCCGAAGAAAAATCCTCTGTTCTTCTCTTCTTTCTCCGTCTGCTGCCTTTGGCATTCTTGCCCCTTTCTCCAGCGGGAACAGCAGCCATAGTTTAAAAGTTAGTGGCGGTGCAAGGGCATCGCATTTCTACTTTTTGTCCCAACGGGGCGTCCTGCACATAGCCCAATGGGTTCGTACATCTAGTATACTCTCTAGTTCAATTTGGCGCGTTTTTTGCCGTCTTTGGCGTCCTTGGCGGGCTTGCGCTTCTTCACCATGGACGTCAAGTCGTTGACGGCGGGGGAGGCCGGCTTGGGGGCTTTTTCGCCGCCTGTAGCCTCGCCTAGAATGCCCTTAATGATATCGAGCTGTTCGGCCTGTATCTCCTCCGCAGGGTCCTTTTGCAACTCGTGGTATCTCACAAGCAAGTCCTTGACCAAACCATCGTTGTCCTCCTTCTTTTTAGGGTCGGTTTCGGCCGCGTTGCGCCTTTTGACCGAGTCAATGGCCAACTTCATCTGCTCCGCAGCCCTCTGTCTCAGGTTCGGGTCCTCCACGCAAAATTCCAACGCGAGAGACAACTTGTAGTGGGCCTCGGATATCAATGACAGGTTCTCGGGGTTGTACAAGAGCAAACGCAATTCCAATGACTTCTGCAAGTCCACGGCTGATTGAGGGAAGTTCTCGGCTTCCAATGAAACTTCTCCAAGTAAATCGTACACTTCGGCCAACTTCTTGGTCAAAACGATGTAGTCATTGTCAGAGTCCTCCGTGTCGGTCTTCAAGAAGGGCGGGGTCGGCTTGTTGGTGTCCGAAAGCCCCTCCAAACGGTCCTCCAATAAGGAACGCGTCAAATCAAGGATTTCCCACGCCACCTCGAAGTCGCTTTGGGACTCCTCTTCGTTGTCTTCGTTTTCGCCGTCATTTTCGTTGGTTTCGTTATTTTCGTCGCCATTTCCTTCGTCTGCTTCTTCATTATCCTCCTCTTCCTGGCGGTCTAACGCGTTGTTTTCGTCGTCATCCTCCGCCAACGCGTCTTCGTGGAATTGGAAGTTTCCGTCCTCCTCCTCCTCCTTCTCTTCAGTCTTCTGGGGCTGCTCGGCAGTCCCACCAAAAACCTCCGATCGCAAAACGGCGCTTTGAAACAACGCCTTTCCATAGAGTAGAAGCAAGTCTGGGTCATCGCTGTTGTGTTCAATATTGTACGACTCACACGCATCTGCGTACTTCTCAGAAGCTTGGTCGTACTCCTTAACCGCGTAGAGCTTAGCTGCGTCCGCCAAAAGCGCGTTAATTGCGTCTGAATACCCCATGCTTAAATACTAGTGGTATATACGTGGTTCAGTATATGTGGTGCACGGGTGTAATGAGTACCCCAGGTGTACGGGTGTTCTCCGAATTAATGAGTACGCTTTCCTACTTGGGTCTCGCTACTTCTATTTCCATTTGCGGCGACATTATAACCCAATTGGTGTTGCCACTGCTTACGCCACTGCTATAACAGATCCTGCCTAAACAGGCGCCATTCCGGGGGTTTTGCCGCGTTCATAGGGCCATTATTGCCGGAGCAACTACTCTTGTTTATACTATTGAAGAGTCCACTACACGCTGATTGCAACGCCAAAAAAACCCAATCACGCTGTTTTCGCTACTATGTCGGGTCAGCCACCCAAAAGGTCTCTAAGGAGAAAACCTCCGCCCGAAATGGACCCGGAATTGACTGAGTTCTCTAACTCCGAAAACCCCCGTCCCATAGGCCCCAGAAATCCGAGTTTTCTGACGGTTCCAGTGGAATCACAAAGAAAGGCGCTGGGATTACGTGTGCAGACACTGCCAGAACCCGACATCGCATTTGAGGGCACTTTGGAGGAGCAAAGGCGCCTTTACTTGAAACTACAACAGGAAAACCGCCACAACGCCGCCGTGAACCCGGCAAACGACCTGTTGCGTCCTTCCACGGAGCATTCCGAATACTTTACGCTTCCACAGAAGTCGCCAAATCTTCCTTATCCCGTTCAATTCCCGCTTGATTACGATGAGGAGACCCATTTTCCGGTTCCTACGGCCCACTCCCCATACCCCGAACTCGAGCAGCTGTTTCCGGTGCCTCAAGAGCTCCACCCTGAACCTCTACCGGAGGAATCGTTTTTGTCGCACGAAAGTCCGCGCCCCAGGGGGCCAGTGGAGCTTCCCCAATACGACGAGGAATACGATGCTTTTGGGTCTTCCAACGTGGTCAGAATAACGAGAAACAGACCGGTAAGACACTTCCAGGAACTCCTGCGCAGCGCTAATATGCCGCCATACCCACAAGCGTTGCCAGAATACGAGGAGATAGAAACGCCCGCGGCAGAACTGGAGGAGTACTTTCATTCGGACGAGACACCACCGCATTTTGGACATCCAGGCATTTCCAACGCTGATACACCTTCTAGAACGTCGCAGATAATAGCCCAGTCGCTCTCCACACCTTCTAAAATCCCCCAACTAGAGTCTACGGCCCTTGACATGTCACCGTTGCAATCTAGAAAGTCTCTACCTACGTTGAAAGTGGCAGTCGACGATGGAAACGTCAGCTACCATTCCGACTATCACCTGCAAGCATATAGCTCGAGCCGAGAGTCGTTTACACCACCATTAGCTGCCACGAAAACGCCTTCTCCATTCGCAAATCAGCGTACTTCACTCAGCAAATCGCGCTCGTCCTCGCCCACACGTTCTCTTACTTTAGCAGCCACTAGAAGTAACGGATTTCACGACGAACAAGCAGCTCAGAGACGCAGCAAGTCCACCAGATCCAGCAGATCCCCATCTCCCAACAACAGGTACGGGAGATCCCCTTCTTTGATGTACCCCGGCAATTACTTCCCCCAGAACGAGGAGGGGGACTATGAAAACGAGTACGATAACACCTACTTCAAGTACAGTACTCAGAATGACTCTTTCGACGGCCCATCTCCCCCCTATCCTGACGAAGTGGGTGCCTCTAGATGGAACTCAATCGGCAGTGGGTTGACAGGAAGGACAGAATTGAGCGACTATGTGAACGAACCCATAGACTACGCTGAAACGCCTGCTTCCTCTTACTTCGACTACCTGATATTGCCAGAGTTGCCACCAAGAGATACAACCAACGATAGGCCCAAAGTTCCGCTAAACCCTTCCATTTCTTTCACCAACAGAGACCCCTCCTATGGAAGAGCAGTGTCGATCTCTAATAAGAGAAAAGACGACGCTCTTCCTCCCGTTCCCTTAGACCTACCACAGCTTCCCTTTTCAGCCTCTTCGTTGCTCACCCAGCACTTTTCTTGCTGCTCAAATGTGTGGTCACTCAGCAGTATTTTCGAGTGGTGTGTCAGGTTGCGTGTTTGGCTTCACGGACAGTACATCTCTCAGAGAGAGTTCAAGAAGGCTCTCATCAAGTTACTTGTTTTCCACCGCAGAGACGTGCCCATCGACTTGATCAGAGAAAATGTGGATCGCATCGTGGAAGTGTTCTTGAAAGAAGGCGCTGTTGTCCAGTATTCTTTGGATGAAGAGAAGGAAAATGACGTTACTGAGGGGAACCCAGAGGTGAAAAAGACTAGAAAACTAAACAACGATGCTGGAATACTCATGGACGAGAGTGTTTCCATAAGCGGTGTTCTCGTTGACCTCACGCATTGCTATTGTCATGATCCAGACCACGATGAAGAGAGCAACGCATCTGAAGACGCCAGATTGCGGCTAAGATGTTACTCATCTCAGTGCCATCTCAACACTGTTCTCGAATATGAATGGCGTATGAAGAATACCAATATTCACGAGATGGTCCTTGGTGATGATTGGGCTTCACATTGGAAATTGACAGCAGATGAACTCAACCGTTACGATAAAACACTTTCAAAGAGACAGTCGCTAATCTTCGACTTGTTGAGATACGAGCAGACATTCATCCAGAGAGCAAAGTGTTTTGTGGAATTGGTTGGACCAGAGTTCATCAAAGCAGCGCAAGTTTTGGTTGGATCACACGATATTGTACTGGTAAACAGGTTCGAGGACGATGTTTTAAAGCCAGGAGAGGAGCTCGTGAATGTACACGAGAAGGTTTTATTCGAACCATTGCTCAAGATCTTGATTTCGGATGGAAAATTTATTCAGAACGTGGTGGAAATCTCTAACATCTACTATGAATGGTCCATTTCTGCGAAGAATGCTTTACTCAGATATATGAGTACCGTTCCGATGATAGAGGACCTTTTGAGCTCCGAAAACGTAAAGCAATGGGTCGATGTGAACGTCAGAAACATGAGCCGTGTCAAGGAGTTGAAGGTGAACGGTCCTCTTTTGTTCATGAGCACTTTCAACTCGCGGTATCAGTCATTGCCTTTGCAGTTATCCGATATCAGAAAGTTGTTCGATACTGAGGATGCTGAATACGCCGCGCTAACAAAGGCGTTGGACGGTATCAAGAAATTAGGGTCCAAAGTGAACGAAATGAAGGTTCACGCAGATAATATCTACGCTTTGAAACGGCTCCATAAGCAGCTTTTTTGGAAGAACAGTATCGTTCAGCCCAATATCAATTTGAGTTCCGAAAACAGACGGTTTCACTACCGTGGAGACCTCCTAAGAAGAGGCGACCTCAAGATTGGCACTTCCATGAACCACATCATCTTACTCGACAACTACTTGTTTGTGACAGAAAAGACGCGCAATGCGCGGTCAAATGGCTTCAATTACAAGGTGGTTGAGAACCCCATTCCCATCGAGTTTCTTCTTTTTGAGATCAAGGATAAAGAGACCTCGTCGAGTCCCACCGTTGAGACAAACACCGCGCTGCTGTCCAGTCCCATCTCTCCAGAGACCGCTATTGGAGATAAAGAAGAGGACCCTCTGTCGTTTGCTTTCAAGATTAGATACGCAGGACGCGGCAAGCACAATGCGTTCACTTTCTTTGCTCGTTCCGACAGAGAGCGCAAGGAGTGGATCGCGCATTTGACCGATGCCAAAAGCAACCTCTGTTTACGACTCAAAAAGGCCGAGCCCTATACATTGCGGCTCATCTCTAACAGCAATTTTGCTTACGAGTTTAACAACAGAGTGTTGAAATTGCCCATCTGTGCTCCGCACGATCCTATGGAGGCTATAACGGCAGATTCGCTTCTGAACTTGAAGCAGGTGGGAGTCAAAGGGGAGGTGTATTCTGCGCCTACCGGGAAACACAATATCGTTTTGAGCAAGGTACAGAGTGTTTCTCCCGACTCTTTGCGCACCTTCAAGAACTTTGGCACCGATATCTACTCTCTCCCGCCTGGCAAACACACTATAGTGTACAGCAAGGTTCACACGGTGACGGACTTCAAGTACCGCGGTATTCAGCTTTATTTCGTTGGTTTAGGATCTGGAATCTATTGCAGTGACCTCAATAATGCGTGGAAGAAGGTGGCCAGTGGCAACGATATCTCCAAAATCAGCGTTCTTCCGGAGTTGAACCTCGTTATTGTGCTAGGAGACAGGCATCTTCGCACATATATGCTTGAGCTGCTTATGAGCATCTACTATGGCAGCCGCGAAAGCGCCGGTGCGGTGTCTTTATCCAATGAGCCGGTGGTTTTCTTTTCTGTGGGTAGACACAAGGGCGTGACAATGGTCTTCTACGCCAAAAAGAAGAGTGGCTCTTCTGGTACGACCAACTTCAAGGTCCTTATTCCAGAGACCGATATCGACGGAGTGTTTAGCACTTTCAAGGTGGCCAAGAAGTTCTACGTCCAAGCCGAGTGTTTCGGCATTTCCATCTTCAACACGTCTTTTGCGGTGCACACCAATAAGGGATTTGAGATTCTCGAGCTCGACAAGCTCTTGCCGCGGTCTGTTCCTGAGATCCCGTTGCTGGACGGACCCATGGCGAAGAAAATCGATGGCTATAGTCGCAGACTCATAGGAAATAACTCGCCGCTGGTGGCGGCGTCACCTGGGGCGTCTCAGACTGTCCAGCTGGGCATAGAAGCCATCAAAAAGACCATCTTTAGTGCCGGTGTGCGGCCTATGGGAATGTACAAGTTGCAGAACAACGCCGAGTTCTTGCTTGTCTACAACGACTGTGCTGTTTTCACCAACAAACACGGAAAGCTCCTGCGGTTCCTGCTTCTTCGTTTCGAGTTCCGGGCCAAATCGGTGGCATTCCGCAACAACCATCTTTTCCTCGCGTGCGACGAGGCCATAGAGGTTTGGGCCATCAGCGATGCCGTGAAAGGCACCAACCGGCTAATACAGGTTATTACCGGAAAGGACGTTGCTATGGTGGGCACAGACGGACCCCTCAGCTTCAGCATGGCCAATCCGCGGGTGCCGGGGCTCCAGGTTGTGTTCCGGCTCAGCCAGTAGTTATTCCCGGTATTTCCGGGGTGGCCCGCGGTGTATACTATGTACATATAATGTATATTATGATAAAGCTAAGGGAGCGGGAGCGGGACCTGGGCAGAGGAGTGACGGCGGACGGCGGATGCAAATTGCGGCCGGGCGCGAGGGATGCGTGCAACCTGCGCGGCACCTGCCCTTGTGCGTGGTGGCTGCGTGCAATTTGCGAGGCACTTGCGTCCTGCACAATTTTGACGTTCCCCCCGTATCTTTTCAGATGCACCCGCGGCACACTTGTGGGGTAACTGCGCGCGGTATATAAAACGCCAAAATCATCTGGAAATGTTCCACCACCCCCTTCTTCTTCTAACTAAGCAAAATGGTGGACTTTAACGTCAATGGAAAGAACGCCGTCGTCACCGGCGGCAGTAGAGGCCTCGGCTTGTACGCGGCCGAGACGTACGTTCTCAACGGTGCCAAAACCGTGGTGATTACTTCCAGAAAGGTTAAGGCTTGCGAGGAGGCCAAGGCGTACCTTGAGAAATTGGCCAAGGACCACGGCAAGCCCGCCAAAATCATTTCGCTTCCCGCAGATCTCACTGTGGAGGAAGAGGCGGTCAAGTTTGCCCAAGACGTCGCCAAACACGTTGACAAGCTCCACATTTTGGTGGCCAATGCTGGTGCCACCTGGGGAGCTCCTTTGAACGAGCACCCCATTTCAGCAATCAAGAAGGTGTTGAACTTGAACGTTGTTTCTGTGTTCCACAGCATCCAGTTGTTTGCGCCGTTGTTGGAGGCGGCCGGAACCCCCGAGGACCCTGCTCGTGTTCTTATCATGTCTTCCGTGGCAGGCATTGTGTCCACTGACGGTGCTGGCACTTACGGCTACTTGGCGTCCAAGGCCGGTGTTTCCCACTTGGGAAAGACGTTGGCCACGCAGTTAGGTCCCTACAACATCACCGTCAACCTGTTGGCGCCAGGGTTCTTCCCCACCAAGATGTCGTCGGGCTTGTTGGAGGTTGCGGGCGACATGATGACTGAGAGCAACCCCAGACAGCGTTTGGGTGTCAAGGAGGACATCCAGGCCGCGGTTCTCTTCTTGAGCGCGAAGCAGCTGAACTACATCAACGGTATTGTTTTGCCTGTGGACGGTGGTTCGCACTTGGGCGGCAACTTTGCGCCCAAGCTTTAGCTGGTCTTGTTTAGACGATATTGTACAGCCCCTATGAGCAACGTAGTGTGGTGGAGCGTAGGGCGCCAGAACCGCGCAGGATTCACGCGGTGAGTGCGCAGCCAGAGACAGCGGCCCGCAAAACGCACGCACATTTCGCCACCAGACATCTTAGCCCGCAAAACGCACGCAACGTATCCGCCGCAGACGACACCGGCACGCAATTAGCACGCACACTGTACATCTCCCACACTCCCGGCACACACCACACCATGGGCGCCGGCTCCTCCAAGATCATAGACTCCCTTATGGAGGGCACCAACTTCGACAGAGACGAGGTGGACCGTCTACGCAAGCGTTTCATGAAGTTGGACAAGGACGGCAGTGGAACCATCGACAAGCAGGAGTTTTTGGGAATTCCCGGAATCGCCTCCAACCCCTTGGCCACTCGTCTTATGGACGTGTTCGATGAGGATGGCAGTGGCACCATCGATTTCCAGGAGTTTATTACTGGGTTATCTGCGTTCAGCGGAAAGACATCCAAAATCGACAAGTTGAAGTTTGCGTTCAAGATCTACGACATCGACAGAGACGGGTACATTGGCAACGGCGAGCTTTTCATTGTGATGAAGATGATGGTGGGCAAGAATTTGCAGGATGAGGAGTTGCAGCAGATTGTGGATAAGACGATGATGGAGGCGGATTTGAACGGAGACGGGCGGTTGGACTTTGACGAGTTTAAGAATGCGGTGGATTCGAAGTCGGTGGCCTCGGCGTTGACGCTTAATATGTTTTAAGGCAATGGAAGACAATGAAAGACGATTGATGGGAGGGCGATGTAGAGATTCATGGGAGGGCGATGTAGAGATTGATGGGAGGGCGATGTAGAGATTGATGGGAGGGCAATGTAGAGATGGACAGAGGTAGACAAATGAGGAGGAAAGACCACAGTAGATCTCTCGAAATAGGATATTGGGAATGGGATAATTGATCAGAGAGGAAGAAGACTATGGAGTGTTGAAGATGAGTAGACAGATCAGAGGAGATTGAGGAGCAAAAGACTGAAGGAGAGGAAAAGTAGGAGATTAAGGGGGATGGAGATAGGGACATGGAAGGAAATATGGATGGAAAGGATAGGATTTGTAGCACCAACATGGAGAATCGTCCTACTGGCCAAACGAGAAGCAGCCCTATATAGTCTCTTTTCAGTAGTATTAAATATACGAAAACGAACAGAAAGAAGAGCCATAACCCGTGGAGTCTGTTCATCTTTTCTACCACATGATAGCCCCAGAACCATACCAATCCATTTTATGCCATAATACACTGGCAGTTATCTCCATATATTCGCTTTAATCCACAAATTCACCCTAAATTCGCACAATATCGCCCTTATTATATGGACCTCATAAACCGCACAGATTTGCAACAAGAGAATACCCGCCCAGAAACCACCCGCTTTTACGCCATACCTCATATTTCATCTTACCCGGCCCATACAGTGCCTGTTCCAAATAGGCAGTAGTTCAACCCCACGCAATTCAACAACCTCCTCCACTTTCACACTACACACTTCTTTCCTTATCTAACAAGCAACTTTCCTATGGACCAGCAACAGCCGCTTCTGGGCGCCAGCATATTCGAGTCCATCAACCTCGAGACTTCGGCACACCCTATCGGAAACCACACACGAAATACCGACGTTCCACGCATTCCAGGGTCAGATTCTACCTCCGATGAAGACGGACTCGATCCCACGGAGTTTCTCTCGTCCCAAAACCGCCTCGGAGAACTCCCCGAGGAGCCCGAACCGACTTCGGAATCCACAATGGGGCGGTTGAGGTCGCCCACTATTCCTGATCACGAGTTTTTCCTGAATCCGTCCCGTATATTGAATCAGAATGAAGATAAGGGACCAGAAAACTCGCTTCAAAGCACTCTACTACAAGCCTCAGCCAGCATATCGGGTCCTGGATCGTTCAAAATCAACACGTTTGACTTTTCTCGCTCACAATCTAACGAATCGCCTTTGGATTACTTGCAGAATCGCCAGAAAGCCCTCCATTTGGAGACCAGAAAGAACATAGCCGCCCACAGAACGGCTCTAGAGGACCAGAATCTCCCCAACAGGCTTCGCAGCATGCTAGCACAAAATCTAGAACAACTTTCCGATAACTACGTTTCTTTGCAGGAAGTATATTCACGGAATAGGGCTTCCACCGAGGACTTGCTCACAAGCTTTGAGAAATGGGATAGGAAGCGAGCCAAAATACTTGCGAAGATCCAGGATATAAAGAGCCAAAGCAACAAGCACGGAACCAAGTTGGCAACACTTCTAGATGAGAGGTCTGTGGTGGATAACGAAATCAATGAATTAGAGCAGAAACTACTGGAGTTGCGTCTGACCAGACGTCTTCTTGACACAGAAGTCGAGAAAACAAGCTCTGTTCTTGAAAGTCGCTCTGCAAAGTACGTGGAATCCTTCAGAACACTTGAAAAACACGGCGAACACACTATCCGCCAGTACCTTGAGCTCAATGGCGTCCCCGAAAAAGAAGTTCCCGTGATGTTACGACGGGAAATTGTCGATGTGACTTTTACCAACCACTACAATAGGCAACTGAAGCAGCTCAAGCCGCCATTAGAGCCCGCGGTAGCCAAAAAAGCATCACCTTCTGCTCTGACCATGGGAATTCAGCCATTTATTATCCCCGATGAGCCTGTTTCTGTAAAAGACGAGGACCTCAACCACGATAAGGGGCCCACAGCATACGAAAAGGGCTTTGCTAGAGGAACGAAGCAGTCTTCCGAGGTCAAGGGAAACCTTCAGCTATTTTTGACCAAATTGATGGCAAATAAAGAGCCCAAGAGAGCCCAAAACGACCCCAAATTGAACGTCGACGATACTGAGAACACCATAACCGAGAAGATAGACCTAGAGCCTATTGTCAAACATTTGTACCATAACATTGAGGCCCTCGAAGCATTGGAGCTTCAAACCTCGAAAAAGACCACGCTCTTCCATGAGCACAGCATAGTTTGGAAGGATGCTATAAAGGTTATTAAACTGCAAGAAGCCAAACTCCTGCAGCAAATCACCGAGTCGCAGTTAGCCACAAAGGAGGAGAACCAGAGTCGGTTTCTCTCTATTTTAGGCGCCACTTTCAACCACCTCCATTCCTCGATAAAGACAGTACCAAGGCCACTTCTGACAGAGTTCTTAACAGAAAATGTGGTTTTCAATGCCTTGTTGAATGAGCTCTCAGCGGTAGCTAAAGCATTGTCTCTCGTTTCCGAGGACAAGGGGTTTGCCAGCATCTTATCTGGTTATGAAGGGCTTGGTTTTCAGAACATATACATATCCCCAAGAACCTCTTATCAGAACGTGTTAATGATGTCAAATGAGCTGTTGGAAGAGCCAATCTTCTCCACATGGGAAGATAGACAAACGGCTCTATCTTCGCTTGATAATCGTCGCATTTCATCGGCGCCCAGAGGTGATAAAACTCCTACGAAAACACCCTTGAGACCCCAGACAAACCAATATTCTGCTCTTTCTACCAAGCTGGTCAAAAAAGAGTAATATGCAATGCATTTATTACCGATGGCAGCGACACCTAAGACTATAAATGCTTCTAATGAGGAGGACGCGGCGGCACCTTTTTCCTCTGGTTGATAAATATGCTGGGAGTTTTCTTGGGCTGCGGTCGCTGAATTTGGCCCGAAGAAGTAGGCGTTATACGCTGAGGAGCGGCCTCTGAGGTGCTCTGAACAGGATTCGAAGCGCCATTCGATGAAGGTCCGGTTGGAAAACGATTGTTTGGCTTCGAGCTGTGAACGTACACGTTCTTATGTTTTTTGGGGTGCTTAGGAGGATGCACTGGGCCAGTTTTTGAAGGGCCCTTTGGGTGCGCATTGGCAGAAGATGTGTCTTGCGGTGTATGAGAAGGTGGTGGAACTATGCGTTTCTGCTGCGGTGCTTCTTTATTTGTAGAAACGGGCGACTTTTGCTGTGGAGGAGCCTCCTTTTGAACATGCTCCTTCGCAGGACCTGCTCCATTGGAACCTGTTTCCGGAGCTGGGTTTGACTCATCAATCTTCTGTTTCTTATAGTGAGTGGCCGTATCATCATTAGTTCTTCTCTTGTAGGTCGTTGGCATGGGTTTCTTCATAAATCCAGGATAGGCCTCGGAAACAGCATCCCGTGACTCAGCATCGGACAATAACCGGTTCCATACCTTGTTCCTCTTCAAAGAGTTCATATTTCCGAGAATCCATAGCGAGGTTTTGGCACGAGTAAGTGCCACATTCATACGACGAACGTCGCTCAAAAAACCGACATTTCCGGTATCGCTAGCACGAACACACGACATGATGATGATCTCCTTCTCCTGACCCTGGAAACCATCGACGGTATTGAAGTCAATCTCGTCGAGAATGGCGTGTCCGTACTTCTTTCTGAACACATCTTTGAGAGTCCGGATCTGCTCTTTATAAGGCGAGATGATACCTATTCTTCCCTTGAACTTGTTATCCGGCAAGATAACCATTAAGTGCTCAACAAGTTCTAGGGCTACCTTGGCCTCTTGCATGTTGAAAAGCGACCGTGAGAGCTGATTCTGCAGATGTCTTCCGACGATATCGAAGAACCTATAGGGAGTAAGAAGGCCCGAATGCCACGCACGAGCGTTTTTCTCGGCCATTCCCGGCCCGTCCTTCAACCGAGAGTGGTAGAACTCCGAGCTGGGGAATTTGGAAATATCAGGATGCATACGGTATTGCACATCCAAGAGATAGACCGACTCTGGGTAGTTTTTCTGCATTCTCACGAACAAACTCTGTTCATAGTTGAAAGAGGCCGCTGCCTGCGACAACACCGTGGGAGGCAACTGATTGGGGTCTCCCACCATGATACACTTTTTGCAGCCATATCTCAACGGGATGATAGCCGATAACTCCACCGATTGACACGCCTCATCGATTATGACCTGCTCGAACTTCACTGATAAACTGGCCAAAAAGTCGTGGGCTGAACCTGATAGAGTAGAGCAGATGATCTGAGCACTGTTCAAGATCTTGGCCTGCAACTGGCGTTTTTCGATTTCCCTTGTTCTGTAGGCAATAGAGGCGTTTTCTCGTTGGTCATCCAAGCGTTTACCAAGGTCGTTTCGCTTCTTGTTGATTTCTCTCAACTCTGCTTCCAACGCCGAAGTGTCCTTTTCACTTAAACCTCCCTCGCTTAACTTCTTTCTCACACGGTCCCTTTCCTGAATGCATTTCGTGTGTTCCGTTCTGATGTTGGGATCGATAGAGACTTCGCTAGCTTTGGACTTCAACTGCTTATCAACAAGTTCCTCTAGGGTCAAATCTCTAACAGCCGCATTGATGGCATCACTGCGACCCATTCTAACAACCTTGGGAATGACGGTTTCGCCCTTGGTATTGCGGACTCCATTCCTCAAACGAAGCACCAATTCGTCCACTGCTGCATTACTGGGCGCACAAACGAGAATCTTGTTTTTGCAGAACTCTTCCGGAGAGGGGCTCTTAGAGGAGGATGCGCTTTCGCCGGCTATAATGGCATTGGGCGTACGTTGTTGCGACAAAGAGTAGCCCACAATTCCAAGAATGGTCTTTGTCTTACCCGTACCGGGGGGACCCTGAATCAAAGAAAAGCCCTCGCTATTATAGGAACCCATGATAGCCTTGGCTTGCGATTTGTTGAGATCGTACATGGCAAGCATCTTCTGAGCATTGCTGTCGCTGATGTCAACCGGCTCATTGGGTTTTGCCGAAATAATGGAGCTCGCCAAGTCATAGTATTGCAAACCCTTCAAAGACGTGAACTCTCTTTCTATGGTGATCATTTGCATCACCTTCATTCCGATAATGACCGATTTGGGGGTTAATAGCCCCATCATGGGCCCTTGGGGAAATACCCGCAACGTGATATCGCTGTAATCGGCGTTGGCCGACTTGATTTCACGCACTTTGGCCAAACACGTCTGGCCCTCTTCAGATTTCAAATAAGACGCCATTTCGTGTTCAGAAGAGAACTGGTGGTTTCCCGCATGGCCTAAGACCACCAAGTCGGAATCACCGATCTTTCTTTCACTCAAGTCCTTCTTTTTGATGGACGCATAAACGTCAAAGAATCCGTCACAGCTGGCTCTGCTTCCCACCAAGAGCTCAAAAGGAGCCTCTTGTCCGGTGTTTTTAGCAGACTGGATACCCTGCCAACATTCAAGCATTAGTAAGGGTTCTGTGGTTCTCACATAGTCCTTGATGTCACTGTAAGTATCGCTTGTAGGTCTGTAGATATCGCGCTCAGCACTGGGGTAGTTGCTGGAGGAGTTATAGTTCCACTTCAAGATGTTCGTGTATAATGGCTTCAAGTTCACATTCAACCGTAACCGCATGTTCTCCTCATCAATGCGCTCCTGGGTCATTTTCTTCTTCTGAGCGCTCTTGATGACGGGCCGTCCGTGGATGTCAACCTCCACAACCTTCGGCCTGCTCTTCTTTTCCACAAAGAGATCAGAGAGGTCCACCTCATCCTCTTCATCGTCGTCATCTGAGCTATCAGAGTCAGTTTTCCGTTTCTTGAGTTTATTCAAAGAGCGCCCAATGACTGGCGGTGCCCCAGAAACTTTATTGAAGCCAGCAGGACGTGGTGGAGCAGGGTTTATAGCAGCGACGGGTTTTACTGCTCGTGAAGACTTCAAGTCCTTGCGAATTGCCTCCAAATTGGACAGCTTGAAGTTTGTTTGAATGGGAGGAGGAGCAACAGGTGCCACATTCGTAACGACGCCAAACCTGCCCAAAGTTTGTTGTTTGGCTCCCTTGGGATGGGTCTGGTATCTGTAAGTCGCCGCCTCTGGTTGCCTGTTTTCGATATAAGCGGTGTCAGATGGCGGCGTCTCCAGAGGAGACTTGACGAGGCCTCTTTGCTTGCGAACTTCGCGAAGGACCTGTTCGACCAAACCCTCATCAAATTCACTGGCTTTGGCCAAGATCTCAGACCGCTGTTTCTCTGTCAACTTATTATTGAACTTCTTTGCTTTCGCCCCAAATTTTGCAAACGTCGTGATGAAGGTAGCATCAACAGAAAAGTTCAAGTCTTTGGCCAAGTCAAAACCCTTAAAGACCAAGTCAACACACGAGTTCAATAACGAAACGTCACCAAGACGCAACCAGATGATAACGTGGTGGAAAGCATCCATAAACACCTGAAACAACGTATTGGTACTGGCAGACCCCACATCGTCCAACGCAGAAACAATCACCCTGAAAGAGTTGAGAAGCAAGTGACTCAAATCGAGAGTATCTCTTGTGAACTCCACCAACTCCTCAAGATGATACTGGCCTGCCCACACTAAAGTGCGTTCGTATATCATCACTAGGAACAGCCAGGTTTCCTTCCACAAGGTCTGGATCTCGTCTGCGGCTTGGCCACTGAGGTCAGTAATTAATATACCATTTAAAGGATCGCACAAAGCACTGAAAACGTCCATGAAGATTCTCAAAGCACGCGGGGATGGCTCGAAAACCTGTAACTCCGTCAAAACTCGCAAGTTGTGAATAAGACCTTCCAAACTGGTACTGAGATTGTAGTTGAGCAAGCCCTGCATTGCTTCCAAACGGCCACCCGCGCTCACATCATCGTTGAAAGCCTGGTATAACACATCTAGCGAGGCCTGGCTGGTGTAAGGCCATAAAATGCAAGACCAAAAGGAGATAGAGCCCTTCTTTTGGGCAAGAACCAGCTTAAGCAACCGAGGATCTGCCATTCCAAGCTTTTCGAGGATCTCTGCCAAGGCTCCGGTGATGATGGTGACGTTGGAGTTATGTTGAGAAATGGCCAGCGAGGCAGGGGACGATTTCTCGTTCTTTTTCAGGTTGATTTTGACAATGCTGGAAGTATGCTGGAGCGCGGTAAGGATTTCAGAAACGACCCGTTGGGAGGAGTAAATAGTGCGTTTTTGCAACTCGTGCCATAAGAGCGGAAATGCGTCAAATGTGGTGGGAATGACCGGGGTTGCTTGTTTGAGAAGGGACGAGTTATGTGCCAAACTGGAGATGTCGTAGGCCACACATTTGGCGATCAATTCACATGCCAAAGCCGGGCCGGGGCCTATGTCTTCTTTGGCAATGGCCATTCCAACGATTAGTTCGGCAAGAGACTCTACAGAGGCTCTGGCGTCGCGAGATTTCAAGAGTTTGGCAGAAAACGCCTTGTCGGCGAAATCGTCGTAGGAAAACTCGAAACACTTCAAAAGCATCGAGCAGATGGTGCTGACAACGGCACTGGGGCCCTTCAGGTTCCGGAAAACGTTCAGCAAGAACGTAGCAATACGAACAGCAGCCGTAAGGCGCTGGCCACCAGAAAGGGAGCTCACAAGCAGTTCAGTCCAAGTCAAAAGTGGGACAATTTCGTCTTCGGATGACTCCTGAAGTTTCCTAGGGTAGAATGGGTTCAGCAACACGGTATCGAGGATGTTTGTGAAGCCGTAGGGGGCGCAATGGGACCATAATTCGAAACCAAACTTGTCTAGAAAGAACACCAACAGTTTCAAGAGCTGAGGCAAGGGTTCGTTCAAGTAGGCCATCACATTATTCATGTACACGCGAATAAGCGGGAGGAGCCCGATTTTGGTGTACTCGCTCATGACGGTGATATCTCTGGGGGTGTTCAATTTAAGAAGCGCCAGTTTATCTAGCAAAGGCGCCAATTCGAGGAAACACGACCAGAAGTTAATGCAGAAGTCGGGCGTGAAGTATTTGGGGTCCTGAATGCGGTACAAATGCACCGAGAACTCGTCCACCACGATCTGCGGGAGAGTTTCGGCAGTAAACACCACATTCTGGTCTCTCAAAAGACGCCAGGATGCCTGGACCCATGTCTTTTCCGAGGCAGAGCCTTCGAAGAAGAAGAAGATGTCGCCCGGAAGAAGCATGCGGTCGAAAGAGACCAGGTACTGGTCCGGATGCAGAAGAATGTCCAGAAGCTGGGTTTTGACCGAAGGACGGCCCCGACGGAGCAAATTGGCGCCCGTCAAGCACTCGTAGATGGCACACCTAAAGCGAGGAGACAATGCAGTGGCAGAAGTGGCCGGGTCGTCTTTGGCCGCTCTGATTTCGCCCAACGTGGCGTCAAGTCGCGTGGCCTGCCAATTATGTATCAGGTCCATAAAAAGGTCCACGTTCCTGACCGGCACCTTCCGGTCGATGGCAAAGCGGGCCCTGATCTGGGCCATTCCGTGGTAGAAGCCGTCGATGCACCGTTCACACGTTTCCAAGCTGTGGACTATAAGAGGCCGAATTTGCAACACCGATGCGCCCGGCGGATCGAACGAGAAGCTGATCAAAAAGTGGGTGCTAACAGGCTGCATGTACGGATTACAGAAGAGATGGAGCAGGTCGGCATACCTAAGAATGTAGGCTATGCAGCGGCCCAAAACGTCGCTTTGGAGAGCGTCGCCGCCGCCCACGGTGTGCAGCCGGCTTATATCCGCCACCAACTCCGCGTACTCAGGCGGCCTGGAATCGTCCAACATGGTGGTGGAGTAGGAGAGGAAAACGCGTATGAAAATTTGTGCTGCGAAGACGACTGCGCATAAAAGGTGTAGCGGAACAGAGGAATAGCGGTTTGCTGGGAACACGCAGCGGGTTTGGCGAAATTACGCCATTTGCGGAGAGGAAACGAACGAAAGGGCTTTCTTGGGGTTTATATAGTGCGCGGACTGGGATGTGGTAGTATGTGACAGACGCACTGTTTCAGATTGTATGGGACGTTTCAGGTTACGCGTGGGGCGATTCTTAGATCTCACTCAATGGCAGCGCCAGTATTGAGAGGAATGCTGGTTACTCCTTTTTCCATCATAATGGTGAAGTATCCACCAAGAGGGCTCTGTATAGCCTAGTTCCTGACTTTTTCCTTGTTTAGCTCTCTTTACTGGGTGTTTCCGTCATAAGTCCCTTACCCACTACTCCTTCGCCCGTCACTCCACCATGTTCTGAACCACCGATTTGCAGCAAGAGGTCTACCATAAGGTTCTCTTGGCTGCAAAATGCCATAAACCACCACCAGATGTGTTCTATTTTGATACCCTCAATCCCTTGATTCTCCTTACTACAGAACTGAATTGCAGCCATTTCGCGAATGCCACTTATGGCTGCAACAAAGGGCCTACAGTGACCAAGCCAAAATGCCAAAATGACCAAAAGGCCCAAAATGACCAAAACTTCGGCTGCAGCAACAGCCTACCGTCGAATGTCCCATTAAACATCCCCCTTCATCATCCCCCTTACAAGTAACCTTCTCTTTAGCTCCCGTACCATCAATTCGGCATATAACATCTACTTAGCCACTCAGCTCAAATCATTCCACCGTAACTTTCCCCCAAAGCCCACCCTACACAATGTGTCCAAAGCTCACTTTCCTACACCAGGCCTTTCGCCATGCCGCTCATTCGTCTCCTTTATTCCTGAACGACTCACATAAGCACAATATCCAAGTCCATGGCCCTTGCAGCCGTGATCCAATCCTCACCAGTCTGCCAGCACCGCATCATTATGCCAAAACTCTTCTTTGCATTGATGTTGCCCATCTCGATGAGTTTGGTAAACCTCTGCCGGAAGAGCTCCCTTCTCTTCTCATCTAAAGTCTCACACCCAGCACAGAAAAGACAAAAGATCGTACACGCCTCGGCAGAGCTCTGCAGCTCGATATTGTGCTCCAAGATATCTGCAATGCCATTGGCAACATCTTGCACCAACTCGCAGTCGCGAGGAAGTCTCAAGACACGCCTGTAAAGATTTAGAACTCCCATATCGCAGAAGATCTTGTTGGTGCAGCGCAAAATGGAGTCCTGTTGGAGCAAGCTGTTGAGGTTTCGTCTGGGCAGAAACCGGCCCCTGTTGAGTCTGTCGTCTATAAGACGATCCAAGTTAGCCTGGCGGCGCATTTCGCCTTTTTCGTAGGTCCTAGAAAGCCGTTCTTTCACTTCTAAAGCCTTGGTAATGATAGAAATGGGTAACGTGGCTGGGCTGGCACCGGGCTCAGCCAAATAAATATCGGTGGTTCTTATGAGATGCACCGTATCGATGAATTGCGGAAGAAAACGAACATCAAACCCAAGAAGATAATCTATATCTGCCCTGGGGTCTGTTGCAGCGGAAGAATCGTCTAAACCACCCAAGGTCGCGACGGAATCTAGCGGAGTGTAGCTGTTGTTGGCAGAATATGAAGTGAGGTATTTGTCGGACTCGGCAGTGGCCAGAAGCGCCCCCAAAATGTCCACGTAGACAAACCACCGCATGAGAAAGAATGCTATATTGCTCTCGTTGCTTTGACTAGACGTGTTGGACTGAGGGCTCTTATCCAGATCCGGACTCTCTTGCGATTGCGGCAGCGAAGCGCTTCCACGGGCCATAATGATCTGGCGAGCTCCAATGGTATGAGCGCGGTGTTTCTCAGTATTGCTGGCATTAAGGTATTCGTAGCACAGAAGAAGAAGGACAGTAGCCAATGTTCCGTCTGAGGTGGACTCATTTTTGTCTTTTAACAGCCGAAGAAGTTCCGTGCACGAGCGAGCGAGAAGCTTATCGATAACTTCCTTGTTGGCAGCCTCGGTATCGGTAAGAGCGGCCCTTGAAGAGGCCGAAAATGCTAGAATGGTCGTCAATACAGACGGATAATGCATCGCCATCTGCGGCAAGATCACCTTGAATGGATTGTCCTGATATATGTGCAGCGGAGCTGGTACAAGGTTTTCGGCAGCCACATTGACCCAGAAATGCATAAGATTCCTGTAATAGGGGACTTTCAAGAGGAGCTCCGGGAGAGGCGTAAACTGTGGAGGAACCGAGAGAAACGCATCGAGCGGATTCGCTTCGGGTGCCATAGGCAGATGCAAAAAGGGAGTGGTTTCCAACGCGTTTTCGGGCTCCGACTCGTCGAGTTCGGTAATTTGCGCCCTCTGGAAGCCCGAGAACAGCGGCAGAATGAAGTCATTGACCAAATTCGAAGGAGTTCGGGGCTCAATAGTGGCCCCAATGCGTTCTAAATCCATGTAATAATCGTCCGTAGGCCGCGACGGGTTTTCGTCGAAATGGCCCACGGAGGGCGTGGATAAGCCTTCAAACAGCATTTCTGGAGTGGTCACATCCAAGGAAGACACGAAATTGGCGAAGATCTCCAGATTTCGGAGCCCAAAATTGTGACTACCCGAAAGCCGATCGAGGGTGTTGGAAACAGACTCGATTCCATGGGATAGACCGGGATCTGCGTCCAAAAGAGACGGCGTTGCCAGGCGTTCATGCTTGATTTTGGGATGGAATTTATGGCGCTTCGGTCTTGCCGAATCGGTACTTTCGGCCGACATGGGCGTCGGTCGCACTGACAGTTCCAGAGACACCGTATCTTGCGACACCGACGGCGCCATCAGATGGCGTTTTCGCCGCGGCGAGTTGCCGGCGTCTGAAGGGACGAATATTATGGCTTCCACCAGCGAAGTCTCAGCTCCCGGCAGCGGCCCAGGGGTCAGCTCCACCTTCTTGGCGGCATTCTTATATGGTCGTCCGCCCCACGTTAGCTTCATCAGATAGTCGCAGTCCAGATTGGTCTTCACGCAGTACAGACAGTGGGGCTTCTGTTCGTCGCATTTGATCTTCATCCGTTTGCAGGTGTGGCAGCCTCGACGAGAGCGCTTGATTTTGGGCTTTTTGGAGGAAGTGTCGTCGGCCATTGCGTCCCTACTTGGGGTACTACTGTTGGTATTAATGCTGCCAGCAGCGTTGTTGGCAGCACTAGTGCCAGCAGGTAAGCTCATGGTAGGCATGTGCCACGCTTTGACAAGAGCGGCAGGTATGCGCCGGTTATGGACCAGAATCCGTCCTTATAGGTGGAATGGTTATCTATTGGGCGGTTTTGTTTCAGCAACGGCCGCTAGCGGCTGTCCCAATTAGGAAACGCACGTCAAAACGCGGAACGCTACTCCGATGCCGCAAATGGAATATTCCTGTACGCCCCAACGGTTTCTTCGGAATTTGTGGGTACGGCGACTTACGCCTTCCACGGCAAGGCTTGCAAGGGATTGCTGATATACATTGTGTGGTAGGTAGTGTGAACTCATACAAGACTGAGCCTATTGCCAGAAGAACTCGTTGTCCCGTCTAGAACCTCGGTAATGTGCCCTCGTGGCGCCGCTGCGACGTGCGTCTATTCCGTTCGACCGTGAAGAATTGCTGCTTGGGTCTTCATTGGCATGCCATGCTACACATAAAGGTGGCCTTAGCTCTACACTCCAGAACAAACGTGATTAGGACGTTATTTCCGACTGGGTTACGGCCGCAGCAGCTTTCTCCCTCCAGATATACCAATTCCGGCACCATTAAGCCCAATTGGTGCCGCTGCTATTCCGCTCTGTAATAGCGGTTTTCAAAGTCTAGAACAATTTGTGGGGCGTACCGTAAGCTAAAGTTTCACCGTAATCATATGCTAGCTATGAACCTTGCATAGAGAAGCGCTGTTCTGCGCATCCTAAGGCGACCACACGCTGACCAGCGCAATGCCCAAATATTTCAATCAATCGAGTCTGGATGCTCATATGATGATACTCAACTGCACGCTGCTGTGATGAGCGGCAGCCGGTGGAGCCAATTTCTCTCTCCGTTGGACCGGTAGAGGAAGGCCGGAACTGACATCCCAAGGTACCGGAAACCATTTTGGCCCATAGGCATAAAATGGCCCGTATTAGTGCCATGACGGATGTCCTTCTATGGGTCTAGACGGTGAGGACTTCCTCTTTTCATCGGCCAGATAAATGGTACGGTCTTCTTGTGCTGTATGATGCAGGAATGAAAGAGGTAGTACAGACATGCATCGTTTGCACGAAATAGGAGGGGGAGACCCTTAAAGGCATTTGTGGCCATCTTGTATAAGTCAACGCAGAATAGAAACCTTAAGCATGGTAAATATGCTCTCTCTTTTGATAGTATGCTTATGATCTCTAGGATAGACGGTATCAGTTGGAGGTTTTGTCCGGCATATATGCAAATTTGCAGCCAACTGTGGAGAAGCGAATTCGTTACGCAGACTTCCCCTTATTTTAAGTGGCCCACTGAACGTCGTGTGGCTTTGTCTTCCTGAAATATCAGATGCATAGAGCTAGGGACAGTGCAATTGGTGGGGTCGGGTGTCCCATGTCAAAATTTGCAGTAATTTCAAAAAAAGAGCACACAACTGGCCCCAAATAATGACAGCCTCCTAGCACCAGTAGAGCTTATAGATAGGGGGATGGCTAGAATTGACTTGTCGACATCTTAAAGGTCATACTACACCCTTCTTTCTCAAAAAGTGGCTGCAAATGTTGGGTTTTGACCGAAAAGACTACAAGAGGCACCGTAACTCGCTGATATAAGCGTCAGCACGTTATTATTCTAACAAGACGCTTTTCAACCGACACACTGCCTCACAGAAATCCAATTCACTCTCTATTTTGTTTCCTCTTCCTATTCAACCCTCAAATACTTGCCTCATTCCTCAATAATCCTTCAGAGGCGGCGTATCGCGAGCCAACAAGCCGCCCTGGACCTTCTCCGTATCGCGTTTCACGTACTTCTTGCCAAACATGAGCCCTAGCACAGTCTCGTAGAGCCTATACATATAGCTGGCCAAGACCATCAATCCACCCACAATGGTGCCCAACTTGGCCACGAATTGCAAGAATGGAATGCGTTCTTCCGTCACCATAAGCCGGATAGGCTCGAAGTCGTAGTTGAAGTATATTCCCGGGATTCCCGTGGGCCGCCCATTGGCGCCCAATTTGTACACGTGGTGCTGCTCCGTGAGCGAGTACTGGTTAGTGTCCACCACTATGCCCAACCGCCGGTACACGGTGGGAACCACCGTCGCGTAGTATTTGTAGGACTGGAGTCTTTCCTCCGTCGTTTTCCCCGTGAAATCAAGCGGGTTGTTGAGAAACGGGTAGAATTCACCGTACGAGAACTCCAGGATCACGTGTGTGAAGTTGAGCGACTCAAACGGTACGTGCAGTCTGTCCCTGTAGCCGAAGCCCTTTCCGGTGATTCGGAAGTCACCCTTGACCTTGTTGACCGGGATAGAGCCGAAAATGTGGCAGGCGGGTGCGCCTTCGTCATACCGAGCGCCTTCCAGACGGAACTCAGCCTTCATGCTTTCCCTCATGATGTCATCGAAGCCAGATACGGAGAGGCCCTCGTTCACGTTGTTTATGGCGAAGAAGTCCGGGAGAAAGAAGTTTGTTCCCTCGAAGTTCAAAACCTCTGCTGCCAAGAACCGGTCGTCGGTGATATCCTGGACGTTTGTATGAAGAAATTGGCAGGGCATGGCCACGAGAATATCGATATTTAGCGCCACCAGCTCCCTGACTGAGTGGTCCAACGCATACTGGTGGTCGACATAGCCCCCGAGAAACGAGCCTATTTCCACCCACACGATGAAGAGGCCGCAGAAATACGTGAATAACGTAGAGAAGCCGCCTCGGGAAGACCGCACCGTGTGCTGGGAATCCACTTTGGGGAACGCATCAAAAGTGCGCACACGCAGCGAGAACTTGTCCATTAAGTACCGGCGTCTTTGGCTGGTCTGAGGCCTGGGTGTGGTTTGTGGACAGTATATGTGTCCTTTTAGACGCTAATATAGTATACTATATCTCACTACTAGTGGTGAAAATTTGGCCTTTGTGCAGGCACTTATCCCCATACTATGCCACCATGGACGGAATAGAGCCGGACTTCTCCGAGGATGCGGCGGTGCAGGAGCTCCAGCTGCTCCACGCCATCTTCCCACATGCCTGTATCGACCAGTCGGCCCGAAAAGGAGCTGTTTCCGTTCCGATCTCGGCCCAGGTGGAAGTGCTAGTCAAAGAGACCCGATTGGGAAGACCGGAATCGACCCTAAAATCCCACGTACTTCACCTTCCGCCTATCGAAGTGGCCTTCTCGCTTCCAGAAGGGTATCCGGATACGAGTGGACCAGACTTCTCTGTTCTGTGCGTGGTTTTGCCGGCATCCTCCATAAGCGCTCTATATGCTAGTCTAGCGGCCCTATGGGAGGTTTACAGGGACCAGGTCCTCTTCACGATAGTGGAACACGTCCAGGACCAGGCCAATAACCATATAGAGGCGTTATTGGGTGGGATGAGCGTGGACTGCGGGACGAATGTGGAGCTATACCATACCATTCTACAGTATGACAGGGTACAGAAAAACACCGTCTTTGCCAACGATACGTTTGGGTGTGAAATCTGCCAGGATGCCCATAAGGGTGCAGTCTGCACGCAGTTTGAACCGTGCGGGCACACGTTTTGCAACCATTGTTTGAAGGGCTTCTTCAAGCTGCTCATAGAGGAGGGCGAGGTGGAAAAGGTCCATTGTCCCAATTACGAGTGTACTAGAGAACATGTGGAAGTGAGAGAAAAGTATGTTCGGTTGGAGGGCATCGAAATTGACAAGTTCGATTTTGACGAGTTCAAGGAAAAGCTCTTGACGCTTCCTATCCGGGTGGAGTTGCTAGAACGTGTTCTTGGATACGACGAAACGGAAAAGAACGAAGGGGAAGAGAACAGAGCCACTACTTCAACCACACCCGAAAACGCCCATTTGCCGGTTATCCAAGGTAACGGTTTCCACCCCTCACCTATTCCCAAAGGCTCCTCAATACTTCTCCCAAACGCCACAAACGAGCCCTCGTCCCATTCCCTCGTGGCTCGCTTTGTGGACCTTTATCTCAAACAACAGTACAATCTCATCACAAAACTCTTTCCTGCGAGGCTAGTGCCATGTCCTCGCCAGGGATGCTCTGAAATGATATTTCGAGAGAACACGGCAGACCCTCTCGTTATTTGCAGAAAGTGCCATTATGCCTTTTGCAGCTCCTGCAACAAGCTGTGGCACGGTACCTTTGTGATATGCGATAGAAAAGATCAAATGTACCTGGCCATTCCTGTGGAGGCGTTGGAACAATGGTTAGAAGCAGATCCTGACTCGCCTGAGAGAACTCGTCTAGGATACCTCTATGGCAAGTTGTTGATGAGAAAGACCGCTGACGAGTACTTGATGGATAAGAAGTTTAACGAGATGCTCAGCGATGAAACCCTGGGCCTCCACAAGTGCCCGACATGCGAGATCATTATCCAAAGATCAGATGGCTGCAATAAGATGTGCTGCACGAGTTGCAAGACGTTTTTTTGCAACTTGTGCGGGTGCTACTTGGACTATTCACGGCCGTACTTTCATTATCAGGACCCTGAAAGTGAGTGTTACGGGAGACTCTTCGAGGGAATGCCCGGTGTGGACGATTAGTGGGGCCGATGCTCAGAGATTCCGAAATAGCGGAACATTACTCAAACCTACGTCGAAAGATCTCAACCTCTAGGGCACATCTACTCCCTTATTACATTCACAAATGTCATCACGGTACCGCCTATTTCAACAGATACACTAGTTATGAGTGTGACGAGGTTATTCATTTTCTCCCCTTCCATTCACTGTCAATACCGGGTTGCCCTTTTAGGAGGGCGCGAGTACCTAAAACAGTCCCGCACCAACCGACGACGACGAAACTCATAGATGCCGTCTCCACCATCTGTCTCCTCCTTGTCATAGATCCAGTCATCCTCACCCTCCGAAATCCGCAAATGAGAGGTGTCCACAGACATTTCACGAAGAAACGCCTCGGGAGACGTATCAATGCCCCAATTATTCGCATACCCAAGGTCGAACTTCCAGTCTGGAGGAGGAAGGACCTTCGATAAATGGCCCACGCCATGTGCGGGCCGTTTTCCCGCAGCTCTGAGCGGGTCCGCCTGGTCAAAGAGCGTGCTGGTATAAAGATAGTGCTTCCACTCGTTTTTGAGCACATTCTTGGTCTGGAGCTCGTATACTTCCACCACCCGGATTTCTGCTGCGTCGTCCACGATGATGTCCTCGCGGTCGAATTTCTTGCCCATTCGGTCTGCGGCCTCCTCTGGAGTTTCAATCTTCTTCTTAGGGGGCTTTTTATTCTTCTGCAATGCCACGAGAAACTTCTTGCTTTTAGGATGGCACAAGATAATACTCACCCAGCCAGACTGAATGAAGATCAATCTCCACGGAATGAACCTTCCGAGGAACAAGACGATGGACGTGGCCGCCGCCACCCCGTAGAAAATGAACGTCAGAAGCCGCTCGTCCTTGAACCCAGCAGTCTCAAACCAAAACTCCTCTGCTGCGCCGAGACTCTTCAAAAGATCGGTAGTGAGGTTCTGCAAGTCTCTCATATTCATCAAAAGCGTCACCTGCGACTTGACGTATCGTGTTTTGGCCTTCTTCTGCACTTTTTCGTTCACGTCAACCTCCTCGGACGCATCGCCGGGAATGACGTAAGCCGCCAGTCCTTCCAGCGACACCGAGCTGACGGGAGCAACTTCAGGAGCATCAGTGGAAATAACGTCGTCAACAATACTATGATCGTCAGATTCGTTAAAAAAATCCCATAGCGATTGACCCCGTTTCTTCACCTTTATAAGCTCGGGGGTGCCCATGGGATGCCTGTGGATATACCCCGGGACAATGATGCCAAATAAAACGAAAACGAGAGGATACGCCAATACGAGATGTGGCCATAAGCAGATAGAAGTGTATAGCACCAAGAATGTAAGTGTCTTATAGGGCTTTCTCCAGGTTATAATGTGCACTAGGGCATACTGGGCCTCGAAGAACAGGCTCATTTTGCTGCTTAGAGTCTTGAAGTTAGAGGCCAAGATCTTGATAGAGAGCCTCGGCTGTGTTGCTCTGTCTGGGTCCCTCAACTTGGCCTCAAGGGCCACCAGTTCGGGCTCATCCATAGGGAGAGAAACCCGGATCATTTTCTCCAAAAACAAATCAACGAAATGGTGGCCCCTGTCTGTTTTGCGGTCTTCCTCGGGTTCAGCTATGTTCTTAAGGGCCTCGAGCTCTTCCTCGGTGTACGAAATGTCATTTTCGCCGGTGGCCTTATCAAGTCCCATGCCTATTAGAGCGGCAGTTGCAGCAGCGGCTAAACCTCGGTTCTTGTCGCTATAATCATCTGCAAGCTGGCTGCTATACCTGTGCATTTTGCTGAGCATTTTAGTAGCTTGGTCGCGCTTCCTGGTCCTCTCTTCTGGCATCGTGTAGCAGGACAGGTGTTTCTTGTAGTTTTTTGTGGGGTCGATAAGGGTGAAAGCAATCTGCACATGAGAAATTTCACGCGCACGAGCCGAGCAGCTGCAACGCACATGTAGCGAAAATGGCCCGGTGAAATGGGCTCCTTAGCTCGCAAGACCACTCCTCGGGAAAGTAAGCGAGAGACTAGTCTGGTTCGCTGACGCAGGTCCCGCGCCTGGTTTAGAGCTGTACGCTGCACAGTTAATGCACGCGGCGCAGTCTAGCCACGGTCCGCCGCCGATCTACATATTGCCATACTCTCGCTTTGTATATTTTATGCTACTGTAAAAATGCCTCGTTAAGAAGCTCCTGCGCCGAGCTTCTGTCCGCCGGATCCCACCGGAAAACCGCATTGAGAAACCGGAGAAGCTGTTGTATGGTGCGTTTATCCTCGGTGCTGGTATTGACCCGAAGAAGGACCTCTAAAGTCTTGGAATTGAGCTTGAAATTGCGTTTGAGGGGGTTGACGCCAGGGGCAGACGCGTTCTGTGCTGCCTGGAGCCGCATATTCAAGAACTGCAAGTTCATTTTGCCCTCCATGTCGAAAAGAGTATAGAGTAGGGCCCTTTTGATGGTCTTTTCGTCCACCACCGGTGGTTTGGAAGGCCCCGTGTGAACATCCGCGCTGTTGAGAACGTTTATAGCAGCCTTTTGACGAACCTGTTTCATGAGCCTGTTCCTATGTGAAACCACCAAAGAGCTGCTGGGAGCACCAATGACCTCGGCTATCAAGCCGACCTGTTCGAGTTCATTTCTGCCAGGGAACAACGGAGAACCGGTAAATAACTCGGCCACCACGCATCCAAACAGCCAGAGATCGATTTTGTTGTTATAATTAGCGCCAATAATGACTTCTGGCGCTCTGTAAAACCGCGACTGGATGTATGAATATGAAATCTCGTTATCGAAACAAGACAGCCCAAAGTCGATGAGTTTGACGCCAAAATCAGCAGGATTCGAGTCTGCTGGGTCAAAATGAGCCGGCAACCTCACCATGATGTTCTCTGGCTTAACATCGCAATGGATTATGCCTTTGGAATGGACAAAAGAAAGGCCTTGCACGATTTTGCGACTAAAAGAACGAACAAGGTCAACAGAAAGGCCCTTGAACCGTGTTATCTCCAACAAGGAGTACAAATTAAGCGACAACACATCTGTCACAATGCACATATGGCCACGGAAATGAAAATGGTCGAAGTATGTGAGAACGGGGCTTGTGTTGCCGTACTCTTGCCAATATTCGGACTTGGTGGGGTCTGCTGCAGAAATCTCATTTAAATGCTTCAACATCTTGATCTCGTAGACCGCCTGAAGGGACCAGTTGAGGTCGTTTTTGATGATCTTGATGGCTACCATCTTGTTTTTGGCACCTTCTCGGTACTTATGATCTTTGCATAGAATAACATTACCGAAGGACCCGTTTCCAAGCACCCTTTGGATCTCGTACCGGTAATTGATATGGTCGTTAGGCACCACCTGGTAGTTGCCATTGGGATCATCAAACCCGTAGTTGTCGCTGTAGCTGCGAATATTGATATTGCGATCCTCCACGCTTCTTCTAGGAACATAGTAGACTGCCTGCTTGCGAAGAAGCTCTCCACGCTCATATATTCCTAAGGAGCCGCCGTCCTGACTATTTTCGGCCCCACTTAGTGCCTCCTGGGCCAGAAGAGGGTCTGTTTGTGTGAAACTGCAATTATCGTCGTTTTCGAAAAGCTCCGGGTCTTTTTGGTAGAGAATTCGGTACAATTCCATGGTATTTGGCACCTTTTCGTCGCGTAAGCGGCCTGGGGAGATCAGCTGTGGGCTCTTTTGGTCGTCCCGAGGTTTCTGGCTGCCTAGGCGGCGGTCATGCACGTCCGAGCGAGCTCTGGAGGCATATGGATGAGCCACGTGACGCGTAGGCGATCGAGCACGTGTTTTGGGGGGATCTAGGGCGGCAGAAACGAAGTCTGGCGGCCTGGAAATGCAGTTGGGTGTTTCGGACGGTCTGGGGACCCCGCTCGCGGTTCTTCGAGGCTTCACAGGCGGTAAGGGACCCAGAAGCTGGCGTTTCTTGGGTTTCACCGGAGGTGTGAAGAATTGATCGTTTCTGAGACGAGCGGCAGGCGTAGGAGAGGCCGAGTGCTTATTGAGGGACGCGGAAGTTTCCCTCATAAACGAGAACTGTCCATCAACCCGTTCCGGGCCCGCTCTTCCGTCTATGGGCGCACTTAGGTAGCGTTTATGCAGAGAAGAGGAGGTCAAAGGGTGTTTTTTGGCGGTTTTGACCGGAGTTTTGGGGTCCAAGGGCATTTTTGCCAGCAGAACACGATTCGTAGCACGTGCAGCCGTCAGGAGCAGCGGCAGGTGGCCCAAAGTGGGTGTTTTGCCAGGAATAAGGTGCTGGGGGTATGTTTTGCGTGATCTTGGTGTCAGAGTCGCGTCTTTCGGGCCCTGCTTCGGAAAACTGAGGTTAATCTCCGAGAAGCGGGCCTCGAACTTCGGCAGGAGGTTTCGTGCCGCCATTTGGGGTGTTTCAAATGGCCCCGGTGTGGCCTATGTGTTGACGAATTAGTAGTCGCACGCAGGAGTTTTTCAGCACTCCACTTACTACATACATAACCAGAATGAGTAGAACCGTGCTTCCCGACACCTATTCCGATAGAGATCTCCTTCTCTTCACCCAGCTATTACACACCAATGGGTTGGTGGAGCCTTCGGCCGTTACGCCCGAAAACCCTCGAATCGATGCCATTTCCAGCGCCTGGTATACGCATCCCAGCACCCAGCTCTCCATCCGCGACGGATTGCACGTGACGCGGCCCTTAACGCGGTCGCAGGTGTGCCAGCTCTACCAGAACCTTCTAGAAGCCAACGACGGCTGCAAAAACACCACGGATCTCGCCAACAAGTACTACTTCAGCAGGGTTGCCCAGCTAGAGCTTCGCATCCTGCAGGACCAGCAGGCGTTTCTGGCCGCTTTGGCACGTGATGAAGGCACGTGACCGTGTCACGCGCTCGAGCCCCTGGCGTATGCCGCATCCTCGGCCCGCTGACGTAACCACCCCGCATGCCGGCGTACAGAATAAGCGCTGAAACCGATAGGCAATTTGCTTTTGGCATACTTTCTTGTCGAATCCAGCGTTTTCCCCGGCGTTACCTTTGCTGCTCTTCCAACCATTACGCGCCCTACTAGGCAATCCGCCTATCAGGTTTTACCATAGGAATCAAGCGAGGATTTTCAGTGTTGGAATACCGTATAGCGCCGCTTTGAGAGCACCTTGGGCTGAAAACAACGTTTTGTGAAAACATATATCTGAAGTCCATTCTAGAACTTCTTTTGGATTCTAAAACGTCCCCCGGATTGCGGTTTTCAGTTGGCAAACCCTTCTCCAAAGCCAGCTTAATTCGTGTGCCCCATACATAACCCCATATTTAAGCTTCCCAGCAAATCGTCTCACTATGCCATCGCCCTTTGCAGTATCGGTGCTCAACGCCTACAAGAACAACCGGTCGCTCTTCCTTAATGCTTCCTACATCATTTTGATCACCGCGGCCTTTTCCGGTGCTACCACCTCCAAATCACCCAAACGGAAAGATGTGGAAGCCTCCAAGGAAGATGACAAGATCAAGAAAAAGTCTCCCAAGCTCTCGCGCGACTCTTTCTACCGCCTTGTTAATGCCGCGGTTCCTTCGTACTTCGATAAAGTCGTGGGCTACTTCTTAGTGCACCTAGTTCTTCTCGTGGCACGTGCTATTCTCACTATTAGGGTGGCCACCCTTGATGGTAAGCTTGTGGGCGCGCTTGTTTCGCGTCGTTTGAAGAAGTTTGGCCAGTTGCTCGCCTTCTGGTTGTTCTTGGGTATTCCCGCCACCGCCGTCAATGCGTCGTTGACGTGGACGAACAGCAAGTTGCGTCAATCTTTACGCATTAACATGAACAACAGCATCATCGACGATTACTTACCAGACAACATGGATGCTAACTACTACTCGCTCATTCAACTTGCAGACAACAAAATCAAGGACCCCGACCAGCGTTTGTCCACGGATGTTTCGCGCTTGGCCTCTGCCTTGGCTAGTTTGCCTGGCCAGTTATTGAAGCCAACCTTGGACTTGCTTCTTTGCGCCAAGGAGTTGTCCAGAAGTGGTGTTGGTAGCGGAGAGGGCACCCTCGCGCTTGGCTTGTTGGCGCACTTTTCCACCACTATCTTGCGGTTCTTCTCGCCTCCTTTCGCCAAATTGGCCTCTGAAAGAGCCAACTTAGAGGGCCAGTTGCGATCTGCCCACTCCAAGATTGTCAGCAACAACGAAGAAATTGCGTTCTTGAAGGGCCATTACAGAGAGCTCGACTACCTTGACTACTGCTACTATCAGCTCGAGCGTTTCTTGAAAATGGAGTACTGGAAGAAGGGTATTCACGAGATTGCTCAAACCTTCATTGTGAAGTATTTCTGGGGTGCCGCCGGTTTGGTGTTGTGTTCTGCGCCCGTCTTTATTAACAAGTACTTGGGTAAGGAACCCGACGCCTCGGCATCTGGTGATTTCATCACCAACAGAAGGTTGTTATTGAGTGCATCTGACTCTTTGGATAGATTGATCTACTCCAGGAGATACCTCTTGCAGGTTGTGGGACACGCCTCCAGAGTGTCTGATTTGCAGGATGTCTTGCACGAAATCAAGCAGAACAGGATCACCTCTGCGCCAGCCCAGGGCTCCGACGAGCATGTTCAGTTTGCCAACGAAATCACATTCAAGGACGTCAGATTGGTGACCCCGGCAGACGTGACTTTGATTCCGAAGTTGAACTTCAGTATCAAGCACGGCCAACACTTATTGATTGCAGGTCCAAACGGATCCGGTAAGTCATCGTTATTCAGAATGTTGGGCGGATTGTGGCCTTGTAAGGAGGGTGAAATTACCATTCCCACCAGCGACAACATGTTCTACTTGCCGCAGAGAGCTTATTTGTGCAAGGGCACTTTGAGAGAGCAGATTATTTACCCACACACTCTCGAGCAGTTCCAGAAACAGAGCAAATCCGACGAGGACTTGGCTGGAATCTTGAAGATCTTGAGCTTAGACGAGTTGCTTGTTGAGGAAGACGCCCCTTGGGACGCAGTCAGAAACTGGGGAGAAGAATTGTCCGTGGGAGCGCAACAGCGCTTAGCCATGGCCCGTTTGTACTACCACCAGCCCAAGTTCGCAGTGTTGGACGAGTGCACGTCGGCTGTTTCGCCCACCATGGAGCAGTTTATGTACAAGCACGCCCAGGAGCTTGGAATTTCGTTGTTGTCGGTGGCCCACAGACCGGCGTTGTGGCACTTCCACACCTACTTGTTGAAGTTCGACGGCAAGGGCGGGTACTTCTTCGGTGAATTGGACGCTACTCGGAGGTTGAAGTTCGAGGAGGAGCGTTTGGTGTTGGAGAAGAACTTGCGTGATGTTCCTACGTTGAGGGAGCGTTTGGAGGAGTTGCAGAAGGTTTCCAACGCGCAGCACTTGAGGTACCAGAGTTCGCACAAGAACTTGACGGAGCTTGCGAACTAGAGAATATATGAGAGATGAGAAGACGTAGAAGCCAAATGTCATGAGTGGTATGTAAGGCGGACCTAGAAGCTCATGGCGGTGTTGAAGAGATCGTCGTAGAGGGATCATTAGAGGAATTTTGCGGTTTATCAGATATTTCAGGCGGTGTCTGAGAAGATGTCTCAGAAGTGATAGCGAGGACATAAGTCCTAAGGATGGGATTTGGTAGAGAGTTTACGTGTACAGGAGACGGTCGGGAACAGTTTGCTGCTCCTTTGAGTTCTGGCACCTTTTGTACTACTTTACAACCCTGTGATAGTTTCTGAATTGACAGGTACAATTCTATTGTTTCAGATTGCATCACAGTAAGTATCCGCGGTTTTAAGGTGGTCTAGTTGATAGTATGAAAAATTGCAGAGATGGTGCAAAATTGGCATTTTATATGGTTATCGGGCCCTCATAAAGAAGGCACCACGTATTGAGTAATTTCGAGCCTTTTGTCAAGTTCAAAAGGGTTGTTCAGTATACTCACTCTTCAACTTTTTCGCTAATTCTTACCAAATTTCACTTAATCGTCCCATTTCTCACTAATTACCCAATACTCCATTTTGCCTCTAGAGCCTACGTCTTCAAAACTTTCTGCACGCACTTCGTTCCTCGCATCCTGCCATATGCCCATCGGTTTTCTCTGAGTTTCAAACACCTCCTTCTTTGGAGCCCGCGGTCTGCAAAATTACCGATTCACAAAAACTCTATTGTCTCTGTCCTATGACGTACCGCGATCCGGCCGCGAATTTCCCCAGATATAAGGCCCCATTGCCGCATGCCTCTCCATAAGAGAAATCCGCCATACTGCTCAGATCGCTAACATCGGGCTTTCGCCACAGAAAACCCCAACTCCCCCCCGTCGCTAACCCATCTATTACCTCTGTTGTTCGTGCACCAAACCACCACGGGTTTTGTGTCGCATCTCCTCCAGCAACACGGTAAAAGGTCCATCGATCAGTTCCGAAACACCAGAGAAGCCCGGTAAAACTCCCATGTGGTCCCCGGCACGTCTTCTAGACCGTTTGGGCACCCACGCCCGCAGACTCAGCACCCTACAGGCCAACAAGCCTCCATACGTGATGATGGCGTCTTTGGGCAATCCCGAGCCGCAGTATGCCGGCACAAGACATAACGTGGGCCATTGGGCGCTTCAGCAGCTTGCAGAAGACTACTGGACGGGATTCACGCCGTTTTCGCAGATCAAGGGAATTCCCCATGGCCACTGCAGCGTGCCCACCTCTGCAGGTCCCCATTTGGCCAATGTGTTCTTATTCCGGTCTATCTATGCGTACATGAACCGCCAGGGCGATCCCATTTCAAAGACGTGGGCCAAAGTCCGGGCCCAGCACAAATCCACCCATCTGCCGGCATTGGTGGTGGTCCACGACGAGCTACAGGTCCCGCTAGGAAAGTTCCAAATACGAAGACAGAATACCAGTGCAAGAGGCCACAACGGCTTGCGATCCGTGGACTCTCTCGTGGGGCGCGGGTATACCAAAGTAGCTATTGGTATTGGAAAACCGGCGCCGGGCCACAATATTGCCGATTACGTGCTCCGGCAGTTTTCCGACGAGGAAATGCATGTATTGGCGTCCGATGTGATGCCCCGATTGGCCGGTGTCTTGGCGGAAATGGCCCAGGGAGAACATATTTACGACATTTACGACAGCTGAGGAATAGCGGAATATTCGACAGCAGCGGAATAGAAGCCTGGGCAAGAGAGATGTTCCGAACGGCTGGTAAAAATAATTCGCTTGGATAAATTGTGGGCGGAGGCATGTGAATTGGGTGCTTAGAGTGGGCTTTGAAGGAGATTTTCCGACATGACCACAATTGCTTTGATACGAACGGGTGCAAGAGGCGGTGTTTCCGTATCAGTTATTGGATACCGGGAACGCTCTCGTAGGGCAGAGCTTCTGATTGGGGCTTCAAATGCCCCCAAAACCTGCTACCCCACCACTTATCTTTCCCTTCTCGGAAAAATTACCACTCCACAACCAATACAGTACTTCTCTTTACGGCCGCATCGCTCCTGTTACCTCGCTCCTGTCACCTCGCTCCGGTTGCCGGATGGGTACCCCTTTTTTGCAATAAATCCGATCTGCTGCCCGCTTTGGGCGCAAAATACGCCCATCTTAACTCCGCGATATGTAAGCCGCGTGCCCAATGAGGCACTACTACCGGAGGCACCTTCCACTTTAGGACGACTCAGCCGTAATTGACAATCCCCGCAGACGCCCGGCCCTCTCATAAATTAGTATCTGCTTACGTGCTAAGTCCGCCATGTGCATCACCGGATTTCGCGCGCACGGCGATGACAAACTAACTCCGATACACAGTCAAGACTACCACATACATATGGCCCGCCAGGAGATAAAGATGACAAATCACGTAATTGACCTATACTCACAGTCTACCACGAGTATATAAAGGGGCCGATACCAGCAGTTTGTTCACCACTGCAATCACACCATTGACCAGT
This sequence comes from Wilhelminamyces savonicus, assembly GCA_030570115.1. Classification (NCBI taxonomy): domain Eukaryota; kingdom Fungi; phylum Ascomycota; class Pichiomycetes; order Serinales; family Metschnikowiaceae; genus Wilhelminamyces; species Wilhelminamyces savonicus. The sequence goes on along the minus strand of JAJLUW010000006.1, from coordinate 480,585 downwards.
CAATTGACACTCAATTGACCCTCAACAGCACTCAATTTGCAACCCAACATGTCTCTCGAAGGAAAGTTCTTTAAATTGGCTAACAACACCCGCATTCCTGCCCTTGCGTTTGGTGTGGGAACCCGCTGGTTCAAGTTGGGCGATAACCTGATCAACTCCGACTTGGTGGCTACTCTTAAGACCGCCCTCTCCTCGTTGAAGAACGATGGGTTCACGCCCCTCTTGGACGGCGCTGAGGCCTACAACACCGACCGTGAGATTGGCCAGGCTATCGCCGGCCTTAACAGGGCCGACTACTTCCTCTCCGACAAGTGGTTTTCCGGAGACGAGACCTACACTTACCGTTCGCAGCACGCTACTCCGTACGACGCTTTGAAATCCGTCTTGAAGGACGAGTTGAAAACCGACTATGTGGACTTGTACTTGATGCACACGCCCTTTGTTAAGAAGGAGGTGCACGGCTACGATGTCATCGAGGCCTGGAAGTCCATGGAGCGGTTGGTGGACGAGGGCTACGCCCGTGCCTTGGGTGTCTCCAACTTCACCAAGGAAGACCTCCAGAAGCTTCTTGACTCCAAGCCCAAAATTAAGCCTGTGGTGCACCAGATCGAGTACAACCCGTATTTGCAGAACCAGACGCCGGGAGTCGTGGAATTCTCCCAGAAGAACGGTCTCTTGGTCCAGGGGTACCTGATTTTGACTCCGCTCACTCGCGGCAGAGGCGGTCCGTTGGACCCGGTGGTGCTCCGCTTGGCCGAGAAGTACAAGAAGACCGAGGACCAGGTGTTGTTGCGCTGGGCGTTGCAGAACCTGGTGATGCCCATCTCCACCTCTGGAAACGAAAGACGCATCAAGGGTCTCTTGGAGGTGTTCACCTTTGAATTGACCAAGGAGGAGGTCGAGGAGATCAATAACGTGGGAAGCACCAAGACCGTTCGCCAGTGGTGGGCCGAGGCTTATGGTCAGCATAACAAGTAAGCGCCTTGGTGACGGCAGACTGTGTGCTAATATTAAGATGTTACTCTTTTACTGCTACAATTCTGCCTCAGAAAATGCTTTTTCGTCCTGATAGACAGTTGCTATTGATACACTCACGCTTAAGACATCGGGCATGGGCGTTGTTGTTCCTCCCGATGTTTTCAAGCCTTGTTCTTTCGGATGTTTTCAAGTTTTGTTTTTTCAGATGTTTCGATTCGTTGATAGTCTATATTTTGATCAATAACCAGTTCTCCAAGTTTGTAAAGATTCCAGCTAGCGAATCGGAAAGCTCGATAGAAGTGCTTGTTGCGAAAGCGTTGATCCTCAATCTTTCCATTTCAAAGAACTTTCAGAGGGTTTATTCGCCACATAGACAGATACCCTCTTGTTGTCCTCAATTGAGCCTCCATAGACATATTTCTCTCGAAGAAGAAGGAGAATTTGACTGCCATTTTGGCCTGATTACATCCACGAAGATTATCTTATAGATTAGAGTCCGCTTTCGTCCGGTTTTTATCACCAATTTTGCTGATTAGGGAAGAATCAGCTGTGATGCCTAGTATATTTGGCTTACCAAGCCAATTTCCTCGGCCAAACTGTTCCCCTTGCAGTCCTAATTTAGCGGTCTCATTTTGCCTTATTCTGGGGTCTGGCACAGGATTATCATGAGCCATAATTCTAGCTTTGAAGGCCCCCAATGAGCCTCATCTAATTGATATGGCTTTTAATAGCCCATGACTTATCCCCATCAAGCCCGTCTCTCCTGTTTTCGTAATGTCCCTTAAAAGCCCCTAAGGCCGCTTTTGTAGACCCTTGCGTCCTACGTCATTAGTTCCTACCAGATACCGCCAATTAACCGAGAAAAGCCCGCTTCTGCCTAACTGTACCATTGAAACTCTACGTTCCTTCCAGGACCTTCCAAAATCCCGAAACTGCCCTCATACGCCATGTAGGTGTAAGTGGCTGCGGCCGCGTTTTCCCACCAAATCGCCCGCAGCTATCTATAAAACCGTGTACTCCGATTACCCTCTGCCAAAATATGGAGTTCACTCTAAATATAACAGCCCAGCGACTGGTGGTAAGAGAATCGCTAAAAGGTATGTTCCCTCTGCCATGGGCCGGTTCCGTCGTTCTAAATACTAACTCCAGGCCTCATATGGACCATTTTCTTCCACAGGCTGTTTGGCCCCATAACCCCCGCCACCAGCGACTTTTTCAGCATCACATACCCCATGGCGGCAAATCTCCCGGACCTAGATACGCTAATAGACGAGAGAATAGCCGATGCTATCCGCAAATACTTTGACAGAAACGTGTCTCCCGACGCGCCTTCTGGAAGGCTAGTGGTGCAGTTCTTCGATAAGAGAACATCCAAATCCAAGAAGAAGACGGGCTGGTTTGGCCAGGGAAAGCCCGATGATACGCTCTATTTATGGGAGCTGTGGATTCTCAATGTGGCGTGTGTTCCGGAGACTTCGCTGGAAGACCATAGCATATCTATAGCCAGTTTCGAGCACAACTTGAGCAACATCATTGAAATCGCAGATACCCACAAGGACCACATTCCGCCAATTACCTCGCTCGAGAGCCTGCCTTTCCCGTATACTATCGATGTGGATAAGCCGTTGGAGTATACTACCGCGGAGGACGAGGGCTGGGGCCGCTATATTAAGCGAATGATGGACTAGTGGGTAAATTTAAGGTTTGGGCAGTCGCAGGCAATGGATGAGGATTCTGAGGCAATACGTGAGTTTCTCGATTAGTGCTGGTGGCGTGTGCATTTGCTTAAGGTATGATTCATGATGGATTAGTGGGTTTCTGTGATAGACAGTGGGCATGTTACTACGATGTATCTTGTCATAAAATGGACGCCACGAAGCTTTGAATACGAGCAATCACGACTCCTATGGAATGCCGATGGTTTGAAGTGATCATTATGATACGCTCAAAGGGCCAGTCCCCAATGGGTCTACCAGAGTCTTCTAGATTCCTCCATTCATTTAAAGCGGTACCTTCAACAGATACGCGGTGCTCTGTTTCTGAGAGTACACTCGGAGGTACTTTCCGTTGGTAAAACGGGCCCCTCTTCGTGATTCGTGGCCAGTTGACTGTTTAAGTCTGAGTCCATTTCGAAAAAGCACTTGTTGGTGAACCCGGTGCACCCGGTTCCACGGTGAAGCGTCAGTTGAATGTGAGAGTCGTTTTAATGATATCCTGGTGATGCACTTTTCAAGAACGCATTCTTCACCCGAATTCTGCCATCTAATTCATGAAACGAGGATCTATGGAATGGGCCTGGAAGCGGACCATACAAAATCGTGAATATCTACACCGCTTCCCCCGCAAGGATACATTTACTTCTTATGTAGACTAATGGAATTTCCTTGTATTCTTCGCATCAGGTTGCCTTTATCGCCGCTACAAATTGGCGCTATACAAGCCCTCTTCTCCACGTACCAAGATGCATTCATCCTGGTGCACCAAACGGTCCAGAAATCCAAGCTCGTCTGCCACAGCAAGGGCCTCGATATCGTAGCTTCCAGGCTGGAACCAAAGGCCCTTCACGGCCTTCTGGAACCCGTCCACGGCCGCTACCTCCTTTAAAGTTGCAACAGTAATGTGGGGAGGCGTCAAAAACGAAATGCTCAACCCGTCCAGCGCACCCAATTTGTGGGACCCTATATTTTCCTTCTTGATCACAGCGCCCACCAACTCAGAAACAGAAGCAACAACCTCCTGGCCCAAGATCTCCTTCTCCCGAGGGTTCACAGGGACGACCGGCAAACCGTGAGAAATGTACCACAGCAAGATCTTGAAACCGAACTTGTTGGGGTTGTTAGAGGCTCCGGTAACAACATACTGGCGACTCGGGCCGAAGAAGGCCTTGATTTTGGTTTTCATCGACATGCTTACTTATGTGGTATATTCCGCTTTTTAGGGCCCTTTATGACATTTGGGCCTGCACGCAGTCCGAAATTTTTACTATCAGCTGCCAGACCAGTCCGTAAGTACGACCCAAAAAAACCCAAAAGGGCTGAAAACCGTTGAAACCTGCTTTGACGAACCAGCTTCCGGTACTCTCTCGCATGGCGAAAGAAAAACGCACCAGGCCGTGCCTGAACTGCAAAAGATCGAAGGTGCGGTGTATCTACTCGTCAAGTCTTCCCTGTGAAAGATGCATCAAAATCGGCCACTCAGTGAGCTGTCACTTTGTGCCAAAGCTTCCGCTGCTTAAGCTTCCGCTGATAGGCCACTCCTCGCCTTCGGAGATCAATTTGCCGCCTTTCAACGCTATTCCTGCGTCACAAGGGCCGCCACCTCTTCGCCAGTCCAATGGGCCTCATCCGCAGCCCAATGTGCCGCTTCCTCAACCTAGCGTACTGCTTCCTCAGCATAACGTACTGCTTCCTCAGCCCATACCAGTACCAAATTACGCAGTTGCGCCGCCACACGTGATCTCGGCTCTGGTACTGGAATCTCCGGCTCCTCAGGACCACTGGAAATCCAGAATCGACTCGAAAATAGACACGTTCGACTCCAAACTCGCCAGTCTAGAAAACATCTTGAAGGGCAACCAGCGTCTTTTGGTGGAACAACAGCGTTTCCACCAACATCCTAATGTCTCTCAACAATTTCACAGCTACGGACCGCCATCTTTGGCCTATTCCCCGCTGTATTCTCGTATAGAGTACCCTGAACAACCACCAAAGAGAGCGCTTCTACAGGACCCAGCGCCGCCAAAACGCAGAAAACACCAGCTTCCAGACGATTTTCGTGACGGCTTTCTTGACATGGCCCAAGCCCGGGTCTTGTTCCAGTTTTTCGACTCCAACATCTCGCCCCAGCTCTTTGGGTTTGAGATCTCTCGTTTCTCTGTGGACACCATCTGGCACTCTTCTCCGATTCTTATTTGTGCTATCTGTACTATTGCCTCTATACATCATCCGGATCCTCTGCTTTCGTCAAAACTGGAATATTTACAGAAATACTTGCACACTGGCTGTGGAAAGCTTCTTTATGAGGGCAGGCCCAAAACCGATGTGGACGGTTTCAACACCATCGTTGCCCTTGTTCTATGCAGCTTTTGGCTTCTGGACTCACAAATGTTCACGGGCCTAGCCTTGCAGCTTGCAAAGGAGATTGAGTTAAATAAGCCCATTCCACCGCTGAAGAAATCAGGTCTTCTGGAACGCGACCGTCTAAAGCTCTGGTACTTGCTCTATGTTCTAGATGGTCAGCAGAGCTTGACTTTCAACAGACAACGTTTAGTGGACTCGGAAGAATACTCTTTGAAGCACAGCAGGGCTATTTTACTCAAGCGGTTTCCCCAGCTTCAAAACGGTGATCAGAAGCTTCTCAGCCACGAGAAAGAGCCTCCCAAAGAACAGGAACGGGAGGAAGGTTTCACGGACCTCCGCTTAGTTTCTCAAGTGGAATATAACCAAGCCTTAGATGCGGCATTTGCCGGCAAAGCATGGGACATTCTTGCACCCTCGTCGTTCGGGATTCCCTCAAAAACGAACTTAGAACTCGACAAATGGATGGTCTCGTGGACTGTTCTTCTATCTCCCGTGAATCACGGGTCGGTGTGGTCTTCTAAGTCCACGTTGATCTACTACAACTTCGCCAAGATGCACATCAATTCTTCTGCTGTTCGGCAGCTCCAGATCGATGCTGGGGACGAGAAGTCCAAGTTCCCTCATTTGAAGCCCCAGGAGGTGAGTTCGCGGAAAATTGAGCACGTTGAAAGGGACTCAGAAGAAGACTCTTCCGATGATGAGGAGTTCATCTCTCATAAAGAGCTCATCACCACGGACGAGTCGGTGGTGAGTGCAAATATAGCCATGAATGCGGCCCAGACGGTGCTCAATTTGGTGTTGAGTGATAACGACATTCTCAACAACTTGAAGTATGTGCCTGTTCACATCCACATAATGTTGTACTACGCGGCTCTTTTGTTGATCAACCCGCCGAGTGAGTCCAACAACACCTCGGAGCGGTATAGTGCCGATGAGGTGTTCAGGAAAATCGCAGGCAATTTGAGAGTTGTGAAGACGCTACAGCGCAAGATTTACTTGAATCATCCAACCGATAAGGCTTTTGGAAACAGGCTTATCAGAAGTTTAGACGATGTGATCAACGAGAAAGCGATTTCCATCAAGCTGGATATTGAGAAAAGCGAGTTGGATGTCGTTTCTAGACGGTTTCTCATTGACCAGCTCAACGGCGTGTTAGAACTGCACGTTTCAGACAATGTGGTAGAAGTCTCTGGTTCTCCAGATAGCAGTCTGCTGGTATCGCCCGGTCCAGAGAAGATCTACGCTTGGCCGGGCTCGAACCACGGACACCCCTAATAGTGTAATATAGTGTATGATAGAAGGCCTGGTGAGGCACCTAATTCAGGGGACGGTTAATTGGAAGTAGGAATGAGTGGAGTAGTATTTTGCAGTTTGGGAATATCTTTGAGGCTGAATTCTGCGAATTAACGCGAAAAAAACGCTTTTTTCCCAATAATGCGAAAACTCCCAAAATGGCTGCAAATCCACAAAGCGCTTTTCTCTCCACAACACCTTTTCACCCTTCTTTAAGTCAGATGGCAGCCAGGCAGTTTAACGAGGAGCGCAGAGTGCAGCCCGGATTCGATGCCTCCAAAGCAGACTCATTATTCGCCAGGGGCCTCAGCAAGGTCGAGAACAAATTGAAGGATACCAGGGACTCTTTGGACTGGGAAACCATCAAAAGGTCCCCCCAGAAATTGAAGCAAAAGACAAAGTTGGTGTCCTATACTGTTGACGAGGAGTTCAACGCTCTTCATGAGCAATTTTGTGCCAAAATCAAGGGCCTCAAGTCCTTGGTTTCTCATACCACTGCTTATGTGGAGCTGGTTTCGCGTCTTCTTGACCATTCTAGGGAGATTGCAGCAGCCGCCAGCGACCTATTTGACCCCTGTTTCAGCTTGCTGCACGAAACCAAGATCGAGATCCGCAAGCAAATGAAAAAGGTGGACCTTAAGAGCTTGGAATACGTCTTCCCCTCGACCTCCGCCAAAGCGCGCTTCGAAGAGGAGTACCGGATCTGGGACGATACCCGCCTTTATACGTCCACCGTGGGAAACATCGACATGGCCGTTATGTGCGAGCTCCAGTGGCTTGCGTCTACAGTCAGCGGCAAAGTTGACCAGGTGTTGAAATACGCTGCCACCATTGAGAAACACATCAGGACAAGGTCTCATATCTTGTTGGACTACGATACGGCCTATAACGTCGTCGACACCTTGGCTCTCAAGCAGAAAACGGAAGAGCTTTCCATCAAGCAGAGCCGCCAGTACTACAACTCCGAGAGAAAATTGGACGCCCTCCTAGAGGACTACAATAAAATCAACACTGCTTTGAAGGAGGAGCTTCCTTACTTCTTCAAGTTGTTGGCGGCTTTCATCCAGCCACTCCATATAATGACGTATTACGTTAACCTCATGGTGACGTACCAGTTCAGCACCAACATTCTTTCGCTCCAGGAGGAGTTTGGAATCTCTGTTGAGGACTTGCAATCTGCCGATTTCGGGGCCATTTTGGAACGGGAAAGGCTTGCCAGGGTGCTGCTGGCCACCGACATATTGGAGACATTGACGATTACCCAGTTCAGAAAGAGCTATTTTGACAGCTTGACCCGCTCTGAAGTGCAGCCGGTATCTGCTGTGGTGAGCAACTTTGATCCCACCGCCCAGTACTGCAAAGCCCTCTTCAACTTCAAGGGAGTCGAGGACGGAGACCTTCCTTTCAACGGCGGCGACATAATTAAAGTGCTTGACGACTCTGGAAGCTGGTGGAGAGGAAAGCTTGGAGCGAAAACGGGAACTTTTCCTAGCAACTATGTGGAGAGATGTTTGTAGTTATGTTATCGTGAATAAATAAGTAAAGATCTTGATATGGACGAGGCAAACTCTCTGCAATGCGCCGAGAATTTGATGACAATTATGAATAGGTACCAGAGGTTAGGTTTATGTGGTATCAAACATTAAATGGCTTATAATGGATGACACGTTGTTGTGGACCGTCGTCTTATGCTGAATGGTATGAATGCATGATAATGGGCCCTTAAACTTCCAAGCCTGCTTCGATGAACGGATTAGTGTCTGTGGCCTTCAGGGTAGTGTAGTATTCGAAGTGTGCTTGAATTTCTGGATCAATCCAATGGTCAGCATGAAAGGCCACCTCGCACCAATGCTTATGCCCATACCAACGGAATGTCTTTATTTCCCTCCAATTAAACTGTTTATGTCTCAGAGTCGTGAATCAGTATTCACAAATCTCTCATTGTTCTTGCCTCCCATCGCGCAGCACAAGAACCGCAGCAGAATTCCCTCTTTATAGGAACATCTTTGTTCTGTAGTATGTCCCACCATTCAAAAGCCTCAGCCACCGGGTCCACAAGAACAGTGTCGCACTCATTGCAGAGCTCATTATAACGGCCCTTGGAAATGGCCCTGGCAATCAAAGAGTGGTACATTTTGGGGGTGGACCGTTTCCAGCTCTTGGTTTCCTGGTACGACACATCGTACCGGGCTATGGTGTTCAAGCAATGGGCCCTAAGTGACCGTACAGGTTTTGGAGAGTCAGTATGAAACACAAGTTTTGACACAAACTTCTTCATTTTCACCGGATTAATGGTGGAGGTGGTAACCGCGAGTGCATCATCAGGAACCTTCATGAAAGGATTTGGGCCCGCACGAAAGGTATGGAGCAGCGGAAGGTCCAAGATCTGCGGTGGGAGGTATTCAAGGCGGTTTGTGCCGAGCGACAAGTCCGTGAGATGAACCAAGTTGCCCAATAGCTGAGGGATGGTACGTAATTTGTTATGGCGTAGTCCCAACACATTCAACTTGGTGAAATCAAAGAGAGACGGCGGTAAGTACGTCAAACGGTTATTTGTAAGGTACAACTGGTACGAGACCTGAGTAGACGGGTCCAGATCAAAAACCACGAGGTTATCGAAATCCTTGATTTCCTCAGGAACATCCACCAAGCCCATTCCCTCTAAATTGACAGTCGTTCGGATGTTTTCGAAGGCATCAAGAACAATGTTTCGGGCACGCACCTGTACTTCTTTTTGGCGGGCTTTATATTCGTCAGAATCGAAGTGTTCTCGGTCAGTCGAGGGGTATTGGTTTGAGGAGTGGCTGAAGCGATTGAAGGGATCTATTCCGAAATCGGCATCGGAACTGAGCCGCGGGGCTGGAGGAGAACGGGCCCGCAGTTTCTGGGGTGAGTGGTCGTTTTGGGACGAGAAGCGATCCTTTTGAGGTGAAAAGTGGCCGTTCTGGGACGAATACCGGCCCCTTTGCGGCGACAGCAGCGGCAAAATTCGGGCGGGCTCTCGCGGAGAGCCGGGAACCACGAAACTAGCAGTTGAAAGGTCCATCTCCGAGATCAACGCGCCTGGAGGAGGGCTACTGGGGACACCCAGAAACAGATTTGGAGGCCAATCATCGCTATCCACCGCAGTATCGTCCTCGAAAACGGCATCGCGTCTCTTAAAGTCGTCGTTCTCGTTGAAACTCGCACCCATTTTTCTTTTAAGGGAAGGCGGCGCTCCCAAGAAGGGGCCCTTGGCAGCCATTCTGGTGGCAGGAGAAGTTCTCGTGTGATACATAGAACTGGCATCTTCGTCTCTGATTTTGCGGTGGCGAGGCGTGGCGTTTAACGGCAGTGACGTGTCACCAGCCGCTGCCGTGCTGAAGGCAAACGGCAACAAGGGATTCTGTTTGTCCATTTAAAGAAAAGAGGTGTTGAAGAAGGGTGGAGTGGGGGCCGAAAACGGAACTAACGCGGTTAATCGGCCAATACCGAATCGGGGACAAAATGGCTGCGAAAGGACGCTATTTTATTGGTAGGTCAGAGAAGAAGAGAGAAGCAAGTCGTATAGGATGTGCTGTGGATGGGAAGTTTGGCGAGGTTGCTCTCGCAGACGTTCATGGGCATGTGTTGGGGTTTAGGATGGGGCTGGTGTAACTTTTTGTGCGGTGTATTGTACTATATTAGTGCGCTCTGTAGACTGCGAAAACGCGTATTTCTGTCACTGGACAACACCCCATAGTAAGCAGGGTTTCATCAGCGGCCTAATTTCAATGGACTAGGTCTTAAAATCAAAAAGACGTTTATGGACTGATTGGATATATGGAAGGTCGAAGGTCCGAGCTCAAATGGCGCGGAAGGCCACTTATTGGCCTTTCGTGGCCTACATCATAAACCAGTCCATATGCTACTACGCGTATGACAGAATTTTTCACCAGTCCAGCAAACACTCACGGCAAATCCGCCTAATGGTGCAAATCACCCACGGCCTTCAAGTCTGCATAATGGTGCAAATCACCTCTACACCAAAAAGTTCTCAGATTGCTGAAACGCCCCCTACTTACCAGACCCAATTCACACCTAAGCAGTCACAAATTATAATCTTTCGTGCCTTTATTACCCCACACCATTCAGACGATAATGCCGGCTAGACCTTCTGCCGCCACTGTCAACTCCCTCATCCCTACATCAATAACAACGTGTACCTTCATTCTCTACCCCCGTGCTCTATAGCGCACTGTCACCGTTATAAGTCCATCCACCAAACTGCTTCTGTACTGACTCGCTCAAAAAGTCGTCCACCACGCTGTCCTGCGGCTGCTCGTTGGTGAAGTCCTGGTCAAAGTTGGACGTGTCGAGCAAGTTCTCCACGTTGGGCTTGAAAGGGGGCAAGTAGCTCTTGTTGAGCAACTTGTTCCAGTCAATGTCCTTGAAGAACTTGTGGTTCTTGATGTCCGTGGAATTGTTCATACGCTTGGACGGGTCCTTCTGCAAAAGCTTAATTAACAAGTCTTGCACGTCGGTGCCCTCCAATGACAGCGGGAACTTCAACTCGTTCTGAAGAATCTTGCGGTACATGGTGGGTGTGTCCTCGTCGTAGAATGGCGGCAATCCCGTCAACATCTCGTAGAGCAACGTGCCGAGCGTCCACCAGTCCACCAGCCTCGTGTAGCCCTGGTTCAAAAGAAGCTCAGGTGCCAAGTACTCGGGCGTACCACAGAAGGTGTTGGTCTTGTCATCATCAGCCATGTTCAACTTGCACAAGCCAAAGTCGCACAACGCAATGTGACCCTGGTAGTCCAAGAGGATGTTCTCCGGCTTCAAGTCGCGGTAGATGATGTTCATCTCGTGCAAGCTCTCCAACGCCGTCAACAACTCGGCGATGTAGAACCGCGACCGGTCCATGGAGAACTTGCTCTCCCTCAGCAAGTGCCAGAAGAGCTCGCCACCGTTGATGAACGAGAGCACCAAGTACAACTTCTCCGGCAGCTGGAACGAGAACTTCAACGGCACGATGAACGGGTTGTTTATGCGCGACAAAACGGTGCGTTCCGCCAAGGTGTGGGTCACCTCCATTCGCGAGATGATATGCTGCTTTCTGAGCGTCTTCAACGCATAGATCTGCTTGGTGTCCTTCTTGACCACCTGCATGACTTTTCCGAACGAACCCTTGCCGATAACCTTCAACAAGTCAAAATCGTTGATGGAGAGGTGGGTCTTCAACAAGGGCTTGAACTCCACCGTCAACATGATGTCGCCAAAAGTGCGGTCCGCCGGGTCCAAGTTGGAGTTGAGAAATTTGACGTACTCGTGGTTCATCAAACGAACCGACTTGGCGTGGTTTTTCAAGTCGAGTGGCACCTTCGCGGTCCCAATGAGCAAGTCGCCGATATTAGTACCTGAGCTGGTGAAACAATGCTTTTTGGACGCCTTTTCCAGTTCGGGAATCAACATGGACGGTAACCGGATGTACAAGTTCAAATTGAGCGAGCCACCGCCCGTGGTCTTCTTGGACACGTCGAACGACACAACCTGGTTCCATATCAGCAGTTGAACCGTGCCCTTTTGGGGTTCAATCACAAGAACGTTGTTGTCGTACTCAACCGTCAAGTAGAGGAGCGCCTTCATCTTGTTGTCGCTGGACGGAATGATGATGTTGGAAGGCAAGAAGTTGGCGGCTATCAGGCCTCCCAACACCTCCTCTGACGAGCCATTCTGGCCCGGAAGCAGCAGGTCCAGACTCAGCAGCTCCTTGAGCTTTAGCGAATCAAGGTTCTTGACAAGCTGTTGCAGCGTGGTCTCGTTGTTGGAGTTGTTAGCCAAGGCATTGAGAATCTGCTTGTTGTTGTTAATGCTTATGGGAAGCTCGATCTTGATGGAGCTGTAGATTTTCACAGTGAGAAGCCCCGGGTTGGACCCTTCTGAATCCGAGGCTGCGCTGCTGCCGGCCTCTGCCGAGCCGTTATCTTCGCCACTTGCAACATTGTCGTTAGACAGGCTGGTGGAGGAGTCGGAGACCGTGAGTTTCAGCATATCATCCGCCACGGAGTTGAGGGAAATGGTCTTGCGGGACTCAGCCGAGTCCGGCGCAGAAGCCGGAGCTTCGGACCTCTCCGGAGTGCTGCTGCCGAACTTAAACTTGTTTTTGAACTTAAGCATGGTGACTTAGAAAAGGTGGAGTGAACGGAACTCTTATGCGCAAAATCCACCCGTACACCAGGAAAGGGGCAGGGTCAGGTGAAATGCGTGATGGCCGCTATTTCAGTGGGGGCGACGCAACCGAAGAGGATAACCGTTGGTGCCGTTTCTTATAGACTGGAACGGCGTATAGCAGCTGAGTAGGAGAAATTTCTGCCGCCTGGGGTTGTGCAAGAGACGGTTAGAGGGAAGTCACGTGATAAACGGTTCCTGGCATAGCACTATACAGGAATCAGCACCTTAACTCGTGGGGCAATTCTTCCACTGAATAGCTGGAGGTTTCCTTTCAAGACGTTTATTCAGTCTTTATACCGCTCTAAAACATAGCCTCGTGTCCAGGAGGGATATATCCGGTCATCCGTACGTTCTTTCAGAGCGTAGTGCTTCCGACTCGTCCTGATTGGGAAGCGTCTTAGCAGAATAAGCTCTCGCCTAATTCGGAAAGACGTGTTCCAAACCGAGATCACGTGACCTGGCTAATACCAGCGGTGGTGAGATATGGCCCGTGGCCGAGATAATCGGCCCGGAAGAGGCCATAGAAGACTCTAGGCGCTGTAGTTCACCATAATGCTCAGTTAAAACACAAAAAGCCCTGTAATGGGCTAATTGCGTCCTAGTTTGTCTCAAAAGGGCCCCATAGCGCTCCTATCACAAGAGCCACCGTAAAAATCCCAAACCGCCCGAAACCAAAAAATGTCACAGGAAACACTTCACACACCCTAACAGTCTCGTTCAGCCCAAGCGGCAGATCTGGACCAAAGAACGGCCTGCCCCAACCAGTATCGGTTCCTGGTGCACGGGTTTTTCACTCTGGTGCACGGGTGCCTTACTCCATGCATACGCACAATCTAGAGACGTTCGAACGCGCCCACAATAGCCAATTATTTCCACCCAAAAACATCCTCTCGTCTCCCAACCGCGTCCTCTAATCGCCAATCCCGCCCACGTTCCAAAACAGTCCTTAGAATCCCATGTAGCACCCCCTTATCTCCAGCTACTCTAATCCCCTTTCGGTCTGCCGCAGGTTTTCTCCGCAGCCGCAGCCGCAGCCTTCCCAAAACAAAAAGTTCCACTCGGTTGGCTCCTGCATACGCCACAGGCACAAAGTCGCGACCCTCCTTTTGTTTGTGTATGCTCCTCCACGCCTCTAAAACACTTCATCTCGCGCTTTTTGGATCTTTCTTCAGCTTCTTCACCGACCCTGTTCGCTCATTAGCAAAGCTCATTTCGCCTTATCCCGTCTGGGGCTCGGTTCTTGCAGTCGAACTAGAAAAATCCCTTCTTTTTGGTTGTTCCTGGTGCTGTTTACCCGCCCATCCACCAATCCCCGATTTGTCTGTTTCTGGGCGTTTAAACCTCCCAGCAATTCCGAAATCCACATCCGTACCGCAGAATCATCACCATGACGCTTGTGGAAACGGACTCCAGCCCGTCGTTGCCCTCCTCGGTCCACGTCGACAAGGTGGTTCAATCCGTCACCAACGCCACAAAGAGACTATCACAGATCTCCACCAACACGCAGAACTCGTCCAACAAGAGAAAGTCGCAAAATAGAATTGGGCCATGGAAGTTGGGCCGCACCTTGGGCCGTGGCCTGACCGGCCGCGTGAGACTCGCCAAAAACATCCACACCGGAAAGCTAGCGGCCGTCAAAATCGTGCCAAAGGCCAACTTCAAGAAGCTCGAGAACCCCAAGTACCGGCGGGCCGGCCGCGACCGGTTGCCGTACGGAATTGAGCGCGAAATCATCATCATGAAACTCATTTCCCACCCCAACATTATGGGCTTGTACGACGTATGGGAGAACAAGAACGACTTGTATCTCATTCTCGAGTACATTGAGGGCGGCGAGTTGTTTGACTACTTGATCAAGCGTGGTCGTCTCCAGGAGTTCGAAGCCATCAATTACTTCAAGCAGATCATCCACGGTATCTCCTACTTGCACCAGTTCAACATCTGCCACCGTGACTTGAAGCCCGAGAACTTGCTTCTCGACACCAACAAGAACATAAAAATCGCCGATTTCGGTATGGCTGCCTTGGAGGTCAGAGAGAAGTTGTTGGAGACCTCTTGTGGATCACCTCACTACGCCTCGCCTGAGATCGTGGCCGGCAAGAACTATCACGGAGCGCCGTCTGACATCTGGTCATGCGGTATCATCCTTTTTGCCCTTTTGACAGGCCACTTGCCATTCGACGACGAGAACATCCGCAAGCTCTTGCTCAAAGTGCAGAGCGGAAAGTTCATCATGCCTACTGAGTTGTCCTGGGAGGCCAAGGACTTGATCACGAAGATGTTGAAGGTTAACCCCAACGATAGAATCTCCATAGATTTAATCTTGCAACACCCGCTCTTGACCAAGTACCCTGAGCCGTTGTCTGCTGGATCTTCTGAAAAGGATGTGGACTTCAGAAGCCTCAACATCAAGCCCATGGAGTCAGCTGAAAAAATCGACAAGGAGATCTTAAAGAACTTGTCGGTGTTATTTCACAACGCCAGCGAAGAGGCTATTATGGCTAAGTTGCTTTCGGCCTCCAAATGCTCGGAAAAGATGTTCTACTACTTGCTTATGAAGTACCGGAACGAACACAACGCTATGTCCAGCTCCACCAACTACTTTGAGGATGATGTTGTTTTGAGCGGCAGTGAGTCGAAGCAGACTTTGCCAAGATCCACTTCTATCGTGAAGACTATCACTACTAACGACGTCACTGGAGAGAAAACCACTACCATCAAAAAAATTCCCTCCTCAACATCTTACCAGTCTACCCGTTCACAGAAGAAGAAACTCGATGTTTTGGCTAACATCGGCAACACTGTTGGCGGTACTCCTCCACACTCTGCTAATGGAATTAAGACGTTCACGGCGTCGACGTCTTTCAACAAGAAGAAAACGTACTTGAATAATACAGTTATTTCCAGAAGCTCGTCCAACAAGTCCCTCAAGAAAGGCAACACGCCTCCTCATCTGAGCCCTCCCAAGCTACTGCGCAAGTTGACGGGCTTGTTGACATTGAATGATTTTGACGACGCCGTTCCGTCATCCCCTAAACCGAAGACTAAGGTATCATCCAGGCCGAGCAACAAGTCCTTAGCCAATTTCGAGATGGTATGCCAGCAAGTGTTCGGAGACGATCCCAAAAGCATCGATAATTTTAGGATCCCTCGCAATAAGAACGTGTCGACCTCAACCATCCATAAGTTGAAGGAGATGAACGAAATTTTAAAGGAGCAAGAGAAGAAGGAAAAACAACAGATTGTGCAAAAGCCATCTGTTTCTTCCGCCGCAAAACGTGAAGCGGGACTAGCAGAACTAGCTGAAAGGGTCCATCTCCAGAACGATGCCACTGAAAAGAGATTGAATTCTCAGCAGCTTCGCGAACTCGAGATCAAGGAGGAACGGAAACGCCAATCCATACTCTTGCAAGAGAAACAGAAGGAAGCGTTGGCCAAGTTGCAAAAACACAAGAGTTCTGATGACTTTAAGTCAGCCCTTGCTCCCCACAGAAACATGACGTCTCCCAATCCTTCAACAGGCTCTTCATTAGACCCGAGAGCTGCGGGTGTTAACTCACTCTTGAGAGCAAAGTCATTGGCTTCGCCCTTGTCATATGCTTCAATGAGAACCAGGGGCCTCAATACTAAAAACACCAAGGTATTGCACAAGTTGGGAATTGAAGTTTTGCCTCAAACAACCGCAAGTCCGCTTTTGAATAGAAGCATGAAGACTTCGAGCTCTCGAAACTTGGCTGGCTATTTGAATGATCACTTCGAGACATTGGAGGAGGCAGACAACGAGCAGTCACCAGAAATAACCTCTCCTTCCTACACAGGAGAGGAATATGACAGCTTCGACGACAAGGAGAACATATCGTTGATGAGATTCAACGAAAAGGAGAATGAGGAGAAGTCGAAGAACGTGTTGAAACCTTCAACTGCATCCACCACGAACACTATGGGCTACCGATCTCTTCTCTCCGATATAAATGAAAAGAAGGAGAGACTGCCAATGTTAACAGAGAGAGACCCCACGATGGCTAGTATGGCTACCAAATTTAGCGCAAACACACGCTTTTCTCAGCAAGACACCACGTTGATTCCTAACCCGAGATTCTCCAGGTTCTCTTTCAACGGGTTGTTGACGTCTCGCTTTAACGATGGCGACATTACTATTATGCAGAACACGTTGACTACACATGGCACAGTCGTTAAGAAGGAAAGCAAGTCCAAAGCCAAGGGTCCAGGAGCAGCCCCCGATAGCAAACTGTCTTCCAGCAAAAATAAATTGAAGACGACTTCGGGAATTGGAATGATAAAGAAATCGACTACTTCTAATTTGCTTGGCTTGGGTATCGATATGAAGCAGCCCAAGGGTGACTCGTCAAGACAGGTTTCTCGTGCTTCTCGTTACAACGACTCTAACTTTGTGTCTGTTGATATCACTGACAGCAGAGAGGACTCGAATCCCAACATGACTCTTCAGAAGAATGCCATCACACTTGAGGATGACGATTTCACTGGCAGCAACTCGGACAGCACAATATTGGACGACTACGATGTTTCACAAGACTTGGTGAACATGAGCCATGCCACATCGTACAACTTCGATGTTCTCAGCTCCCGCAGTGCTGAGATCGGTACTGTAAACAAGTCGAAACCTACTCTAGTCAGCCACCTGGATGGTTCCAACGAGACTCTAACTGTGGAAAAAGAGCCTCATGAGAACAAGCAGTCTATTACGTCGATGTACAAGAACTATGAGACGTTATATTCTGATGGGAAGCGCCCCTCCAACTCCAAGAATCTTCTCGGGCAGAATAAGCCCGATCTCAGTCATAAACCAGTTTACGAGGTTGACTTGGAGGACTCAGAAATATCCGAGCGCAAATTATCATTTCATGCATACGACAGCTCCAACATTCATATTCTTGATACCTCTTCTATAGTGGGCACCACCAGAGAGCACCACGAAGAAGAGATGGTGCTCAATGATGAGGAGTTTGAGCAGGCCGACTCGGATGCTGAGGGTGTGGATGAAGTGCTGGGCACCATCAAGAAGTCTAGGGCTTCTACACAGATCTTCAGCACCATGGCACTTCCAAGACCGCTGGACATCCCTCGTGGTAGTGTTTCTGGCGAGAGTGGAACCTCAAAGAGGGCTGAGGAGATTCGTATCGTCAATGACGATAAGGAGGAGCCTATCCAGGCTGAGGGACCTAGTTCTGTGTTCCGCAAGTTTAGCTTGAAGCCTAGAAGAGAGGCGCCCAGGCCACCGGCGACCGTTATTGACAACGTCAGCAAGTGGCCACAGGAGGAGTCCAGTCCCAAGACCAACTGGTTCAAGAAGTTCTTCAGCAACTTCACGTCTTCGGGTAATAAGACTCGCAAAGAAGACAAGAGGCTATCATTAGGGAAGACTGTTGTGGACGACAAACCGACCAACAAAAACGTGCATATTATCGACTCGTCACTCTCCTCAGTGGAGTTGACACGGGTGATTAGAAACCAGTTGGAGCTAAAAAAGATCGAGGGATCTGTCAGTGAGGTGGATTTCGACGAGGAGTTTGGGCTCATTCACGGAGTGATTCGCGCGAAGTATGCCAGCGGCAGAAAGCTCAAGTTTGCCATTGAGATCATTGATCTCGTCAACACATCGTCGTTGCACTTAGTGAAGGAAAGGGGGTCTGATAAGGGTTTTGGCAACCTCATCAACATTGTGAACTTTATCATCAAGCAGGAGGAGGAGGCCACATCCACACGCAAGTCCAATGCTTACAAGTTTAGTGGGTATAAGGCGTGATTCAATTCGGCGATCTGTATATTAATTGCACAAGAGTTATAGAGGGAAAGTAGTGAGAAGACACGTTGGAGCGGAGACTCGAGGTGGTGTGATATTAAAGGGTATTGATATCGTCCAGTGAGAGGAATGGCAGTATGAGTAGTAGAAAAAAGGGGAGAATACGAAACGCCTTAAAGTCCAATATTGTCGATGTATACCGGACCGCTGAAGAGGCGATATTCATACCTGTCTCTCCAAGTTGTCAGGTAGTTCCACCAACTGTATTTGCAGCCCTTCCATTTGCAGCCCATACGCCCTTCAAAACACCCGTACACCATAAAAGTTAAACCCGTACACCAGTTCCCCATACAACAACGCATTCCACTGAACCGTTCTTACCAAAATCTACCAATGAGCGGCTCCATCGTCCGTGCGCTCAAATGGGATGTGGGCTACGAGCAGCGGTTCTTAGCGGTTAACCCAATTGGGGACGAGGTGGTTTTATATCAGACTTTTCACGAGAATCCCGCATCGGAAGCCTCCATTACCAAAGTCACCAGCAGAGGAGGATTCGAGAACATCCAATGTCTCTCGTATGGTCAGACCAATCACGGGTTAACGGGAGTAGGAACAATCAACGGAACAGTACAGATTTTTGATATTACTGGTAATAACTCTTCAATATTGAAGTTGAAGCCCAAACAGAACAGGCCCTGTAACTCCATAACGTTCAACCGTGAAGGTTTGGTGGCGGCTGGTTTCGACAAAAGTCGCCAGGATAACAGCTTGCAAGTGTGGAATATTGAACACTACTCCAGGAGCAGTAACAACGACCATATAAGACGGCCCACCTATTCGTTTGTTCCCAATGAGGCTATCCTTTCCACAGTGTTCAGTCCTGAAAAGGACAGCGCTTTATTGACAGGAAGCTATAAACTATTACGGGAGTACGATCTCCGGACAGACTCCCCGTCTTTCCAGGTGGCCACCAAAAACACGTTGGGCATCGCATACGACCATTTCCAGCCGCATTTCTTCTCGTCTTATAGCGAGGACGGATCGGTGGCTATTTGGGATAAGCGAAAATTGACCTCCAGCGCTGGAAAGCTCAAATCAGCGGCTCCAGGTCCCAGCATCTCGCTGGAGGCGCCGGTTTTGCTGTTCAACAAGTTATTGAGTGATTCGTCTCGAAAGAACTATAAACCGTGCTTTCGGCATTCCCCCATTTGCCGCGGCGAATTCTCGTCTGTCTTCAACGGTAACTTGATCCGTCGCTGGAACACCGGCGCTATTCCCGCCAGTCTGAACGTGCAGAGTCTTCCGCTGGAGTCCTCAAGTAAGGAGGAACATGACGCTAACGACGATGAAGACGGAAAGACTGGAAACAAAGATAGCCAGAAAACGAGGGCTGTCTTGAGCAGCTTGAAAAAACAGTCCTTTGAGCTTTATCGGCCGGACCAGGACTCGCTTTTCGTTGCCTGTGTGTTGGACACGAAGACTGACTTTGAAAGAGTCATTTCCTATGATTATTCCGCCGATCTCAAGTCCGCCACTTCCACCAACTTTGTGTGTATGCGTGCCAGTGGGTCTGTCTTCATCATGCCTGCAGTGGAGGCCATAGAGGCCATGGATTTCAACTCATATAACGAGTTTGTTACCACTGGTCCACAGGGCACGATGACCAAGTTTATGAGCGACACACTCTTTCCAGTGAACAAATTGGAGAACAATGCAACTGCCAATATGGCGGCATCTCGAAGGGCTCCTATAGGTCCCCACGAGGTGGCTCTAAAGGAGGATATGAGACCCGAATATGCGGAGGATATCCCCTCCACCGTCGATGACGACGACAGCGTTCTCCAGAACTTCCGAAACTCGGGAAACTTACAGCGGTACCCCGGATTTGGCTACGAAGATGAAGATGATGAATACGAAGAAGAGGAGTTTCTCACAAGAAACAACTTGCTCGATATCTCGAAAACCATGACCAGCGATATCTGCACAACGATTCGGAAAAGAGCAGTCAATGGCTATGCTTTCGATTTTGATGTCAACATCAAGGTGCTCGAAGAGTTGGAAAGTCTAGATAACCAACAGTTTTTGCGAAACACATGGAAATGGCTCACGCTCGCAAAAAAGTCGCTTGATAAAGGAACCATGATATCACAGGGCATAGATCTAGGATATCAAGGAGTTCTAGGGATCTGGAAAGGTTTTGACGAGCTCAACAATCAGAATAGATTCAACAAAGAGATGGGAAGTCCTACTGACCAGTGGTTCAGCAACGCCATCAAATCCATTGTTTCCAATAAGGGAAAGAAGACGGCCGGCATCAATATTCCAAGTAACAGTGAACGAAAGGCCCAAAGAAAGCTTTGTTTGATTGTCAGTGGATGGTATTTGGCAGATACCGAGTTTGAGGAGAAATTGAGCGTATTGATCTCGCTAGGGTTCTATGAGAAGGCCGCAGGATGGGCTGTTTTCCATGGAAATGTTAATAAGGCCATCGAGATCTTGGCCTCATCCAAGAAAGAGCGCTTGCGCCTAATATCCACCGCCGTCGCGGGGTATTTGGCCTATAAAACGTCCAATGTCAACAGTCCGTGGAAAGATCAATGCAGAAAGATGGCTTCTGAGTTGGATGACCCCTATCTCAGGGCCATTTTTGCTTTCATTGCAGATAACGACTGGTGGGACGTCTTGGACGAGCATTCTCTACCCTTAAGAGAGAGATTGGGAGTAGCGCTCCGGTTCTTGTCAGACAAGGATTTGACGGTCTATTTGAATCGGGTAGCTGATACTGTGGTGTCCAAGGGCGAGTTAGAGGGCTTAATTTTGACCGGAATAACCCCCAGAGGGATCGACTTATTGCAGTCTTATGTGGACAGGACGAGCGATGTTCAAACAGCAGCTTTGATTACAGCCTTTGGTGTGCCCCGGTACTTTTTGGATGAGAGAGTGAACCACTGGGTCGCGTGTTACCGTGATTTGCTCAACAGCTGGGGCCTTTTCGGTGTTAGGGCCCGCTTTGACGTGAACAGGACCAAACTCTCACGAAATGGGGCCGGATCCCTTACCCTTAAAGCAGCGCCCAAACAGGTGTTTTTGCAGTGTATTCGCTGTAATAAGAATATCAGCAAGGCCAGGAATGTGGGCGGAAACTTATCCAATGGCGGTGCCAACGGAGGCTCTTCCGGGGTCAATAACAACTCGATGGTCCTAAAACAGTTCAACAAATTGTCCATGAAAACCACCTCAAACGAGATTTCTGCTTGTCCTCATTGTGGGGCACCTTTACCTCGCTGTTCCATCTGTTTACTCACTTTAGGAACGCCTATTCCGCTGGATGACCCTATACCAGATACACAGAATGCTCAGGTGGTGAATAACTTCAGGGAACGGTTCACCTTCTGTTTGAGCTGCAATCATGGTGCCCATGCCCACCATGCGGAAGAGTGGTTCTCAAAGCACTATGTCTGCCCAGTACCCGATTGCAACTGCCGGTGCAACAGCAAGTGAGAGGAGATTAAAGAAAAAAGGTAACTTTTCGCTCGAACGAACACTCCATGGATGAGTTCATTGCCAAGGTGAAGTTCTGAACGGCAAACACACATCTATGAAGATGAAAGTGGTTCTGAATGCACACCGACTGTGGTCTAACGAAAGATTGCCTAAAATGGAAATGTTCCATACCTAGCAACGGAATCTCTCTACATTGCCCAAACTAACTATCAATGACTTATAGACGTCAAATGACCGTTATCTCTCCGGATCGGGCCTTTTATCTCCCCAAAGGAGCGGAATGCCGTTCCCCTGTGCCATATGTCTATACTCGTCCGTATTTTGCCAAAAATGGCCCTTTTTCGTCCAAATTTTCTGCAAAGCTTTGTAGAAGTGCTCAACGGCAAAATACAACCTTTCCTTACCCAACACAAGCCAAGAACCCGCGTAACTCCCATCCTGCTACTTTCTTTGAACTCTTTGCGGCAGAGAAAAGGGTCCTGTATATGGCCGGGTGTGTTGAGTATATGCAGGCTGCTCTCCGTAAACAACTCAAACTGGAAACTTCGATTCGTCAACACAAAATCAAAAGACCATTTCATCTTTTGACACGTCTGCTTTGCACGGGTCCAATATTCGGCCTGCAGAGAACTACATCTTGCCCAGCAGGGCCTTACTACCGTCTTTCCCAAAGCGGCTTAGTTTTCCTAAAACGGCTAGGTTGTTACCTAAACGGTGCTCCACATAAACGACCGTTTCCCCAAGGGGCCAATTCTGACCCAAAAGCGGCCATTTGTGCTTCTGACTCGTTATACGTCCCAAAACGGGTGCTACTTCGCCTAAAACAGCGACCACCATCCCAAAACAGCCTATTCTGACCATGTCTCAGCCCAAATCCAACGACCAGGTTTTGACCGACATCAAGGGCAAAATCGCCCGTGAAACAAAGCTCATACAGGGCTTTCAAGCCTTAAAGCGTAATACACAAAATGCCGAGGTGATTCAAAGATGCAATAATCAAATCAGAGAAACACAGTCCAATATCGACTATCTCAACGATACGCTTAATAAGCTTACTTTGCAGATGCATCCGGGATTGGCGCCGGAATCGCCGCAAAAAAAGGCCCCGGGAGACGCTAGGCCCGTCTACTCTCGATTCGACCTCATCAAGTACGACTGTCCTTCTTTGGGGCACAAGATCCAGTACATGTTGCAGCAGTTGCAGTTCAAATTGCAGGTGGAAAACCAGTACCGCGCAGCCAACGAGAAGATTCTGCATTTGTACTTGATGGATGGCGATAAGTCGAGTTCCAGTGCCGCAGAAGGTGGCCGGATTGAATCGGACCAGCGCATCCTGTTATTGAACAAGTCCTTGAAGCGGTACCAGGACATTCATGTGGACGTGGAGGAAGTTACACGCGATATGGAGGTGATGAACACACCGAAATACGCCCGCAAGCCGTTGAGCGGCAAGTTGAATATCTCCATCACCTGCATTCGTGATGTGGACCACATTGCGTCTGCCAAGTTTCCTAAAAGACCGGAAACGGTGGTTTCTATCAAAGTGGACGATGTGGAGCAGGCGAAAACGAAGCCTTCACGCTCTGGAAAGTGGAACGAGGACTTCTCTATTGATGTCGATAAGGCAAACGAAATTGAGCTTTCCGTCTACGACAAGTCCAGCTCCAACTTGGTGCCTGTAGCCGTGACATGGGCTTTACTTTCGGATATTACCGAGGAGATCCGTAAGAAAAAGGTGGCCAATGAAGCGGGTAACGATGGCTGGGTTTCTGCCACTAATATCTCGTCAGCTCAGGCCAAATCCTACGGAAACTTCAGCTATGGGGCCACCGCCAGCTCTACTGCAGCCACCCAGAGTAACAGTCCAGTGAACATTAATCTGGAGACGCCTAGCTCTTCCATCACTGCGTCCTCCAACACTCAGCTTACGGCGTGGTTGAGCTTGGAGCCTGTGGGCCAGATTTTGATCACTGTTAGCTTCGACAAGTCCAACAAATCTGGAAACAAACAGTTTATGGGCGCCTTGGGCCGTCACGGAGCCATCCGTCAGAAAAAAGAGGAGGTTTTCGAGCAGCACGGTCACCAGTTTGTGCAAAAGCAGTTCTACAATATTATGTGCTGCGCCCTTTGTGGCGAATTTTTGCGTTATACTGGCTACCAGTGCCAGGATTGTCGTTTCCTTTGCCACAAAAAGTGCTACCAAAAGGTTGTCACCAAGTGTATTTCGAAGTCCAGTACCGAGTTGGACCCTGATGAGGCCAAATTGAACCACAGGATACCCCACAGATTCGAGCCCATTCTCAACCGTGGAACCAAATGGTGCTGTCACTGTGGCTACATCTTACCGTGGGGACGCAAGAACGTACGCAAGTGTACTGAATGTGGAGTCATGTGCCATGCAAATTGCACGCACTTGGTGCCAGACTTCTGTGGCATGTCTATGGAAATGGCTAATAAGATTCTTACCACCATTAAGTCCACTCATCCTCTGAAAACAGCTGCAAATGGTCGCATCAAGCCCCAAAAAACTGCGTCTTCGTCTCCGTCTAAGGCTTACTCGGCGACCGCAGTTTCTAGAGAAGCTTATGGTAACATGTCGGACGATGAACAGGATCGTTTTGACGCCAGATTGCCAACTCATTCCACTCATCAGTTCCAGGAGCCAATTGAATCGCCGTACGCCAAACACAACACCCACAGAAGACCGCCTCCGCCTGAAAACGACCATGTTGAAAGGTTTGCGCCACTTAAAACACCTGAGGACCAAATATTTGGCAACAGAACAGCTCAAAACGCGCCTCAGGAGCAGTACGACCAACACGACTACACTTTTGTCTCGACAAAGTCGGAGGAACCTGGCCATCTGGCATCAGGAAGTATGGATGCGTCGGATCACGGGAATGGGTTGCCTGACTTCAGCAAATTTGACTATGACAACGGTCACCCTGAACACCTTATTGCCCCAGAAAGTCTGGGAGATGTTCCTACACACCAGCAAGCGCCGGCCGCTAGAGAAGAGCCCCCCGCTGTGCCGCAGGCTCCTCAACAGCGTGCCTCTGTGGCCTCTCCTCATCGCAGGAGAAGAAGAAGAAAGATCGGGTTGGACGACTTCCAATTCCTTGCGGTTTTGGGTAAGGGTAACTTCGGTAAGGTGATGTTAGCCGAGTCCAGACACACGCAGAAGTTGTGTGCCATCAAGGTTTTGAAGAAGGACTTCATTGTGGAGAATGACGAGGCTGACAGCGTTAAATCAGAGAAGCGGGTGTTTTTGACCGCCAACAAGGAGATGCACCCGTTCTTGTTGAACCTCCACTGCTGTTTCCAGACGGAGAACCGCATCTATTT
Source organism: Wilhelminamyces savonicus (assembly GCA_030570115.1). Taxonomy (NCBI): domain Eukaryota; kingdom Fungi; phylum Ascomycota; class Pichiomycetes; order Serinales; family Metschnikowiaceae; genus Wilhelminamyces; species Wilhelminamyces savonicus. The sequence goes on along the minus strand of JAJLUW010000006.1, from coordinate 455,412 downwards.
CGTGATGGAGTACATTTCTGGAGGAGACTTGATGTGGCACATCCAGAAACTGCGGTTTTCTGCCCGTCGGGCCAAGTTCTATGCCTGTGAGGTTCTTTTGGCATTGAAGTACTTTCACGATAACGGTATTGTGTACCGTGACTTGAAGTTGGACAACATTTTGTTGACGGTGAAGGGCCACATTAAGATTGCTGATTATGGTTTGTGCAAAGAGAACATGTGGTACCAGAAGACCACGGGCACTTTCTGTGGAACGCCGGAGTTTATGGCTCCCGAAATCATTGCCGGAAAACAATACGACCGCAGTGTGGATTGGTGGGCGTTCGGCGTGTTGTTGTTCCAAATGTTGTTATGCCAGTCCCCATTCAAGGGAGACGACGAGGATGAGGTGTTCAACGCCATTGAGCACGATGAGGTAAAGTACCCCATCTCTATGCCCCGCCAGACGGTCTTGGTTTTGCAGGCGTTGTTGACCAAAGACCCATTGCAGCGTCTCGGCAGTGGAGAACGCGATGCCGAGGAGATCATGGAGCACTCGTACTTCCAAGACGTCAACTTTGACGACGTTTTCCACTGTCGGATCCAGGCGCCCTACTTGCCAGAAATTACCAGCGAGCACGACTACTCCAACTTTGACCAGGAGTTCACTTCGGAAACGCCCAGATTAACGCCGGTGGATACGGTGCTTACGCTGGAAATGCAGGAGCAGTTCCGGGGTTTCTCGCACATCTCCGAGGATGCTGCCATTTAGGAGATGGATGGTAAGAGTGCGGCACTATACTTAATAAAATGTACACGAGAGAAAACCACAAGGGCGGTAGCATTAAATATAACAAGGAGACAGTAGCTCTTCATAGAGGAAGAGTGTTAGTGGATCGTACGATGCAGGAACGAATAATCAGACTTTAACTGGACCATATGCCACTACGGAGAATGAAGTGTCGCAAAGAGATGCAGCGGGTTCTGGGTGGATATTGCCCACTCATTAATGCTATCTAAAGCGTTTTAGTGGCCCGTTGCATTTTCTAGGATTTTGCACCCGGTGGGTATGTTGTCACGTGACCATGGTCGAATCACGTGACATGATATCATTTGCAAGGCGTATTATACCAAGCCATTTTGCATTCCGAGTCACCGGGGCAAGACCTTCATCGGAAGATGATGGACATGGTGTGACATTCCGGAGCAGTATTCTTGTCGGCCCTTAACTCTTCTGTTGTCGGGTTCTTATCGTGCCTCGGTCTGTAGCATATTGGATGTGCTGTTATCTCAAACAGCCAAACTTTCTACTTAGTCGAACAGTTGCATTCGCAAAGCCCAAACGGCGTAAATGCGTCTAGTGAAAACTGTGGAAGTGTGCCGCGTATAATTGCACTTTTGCCGCACGTTTAGTTAGCGAGTTCAACATTTAGCGAAAACGGTACAAAGCGGGCGAGCTGCGTTTCCCAGCCGCTTAAACTTTCCTAACGCGAAATTGCGCTTTACATAACGCAGCAACTGTGGTGATACATAGATAATCCGCAACCGTGGTGAGACATACATAGCCAGTAAGTGTGGTAAACAGAGCCGAGCCAGCACGGAACTGTACCAGCCGCATTACAAAAGCTGGGTGACCGAATACTCGTGCCTTTCTCGTCTATAAGTCTATACAGATATGCAACATGATCTAATGCAGGGAACGCGGCTATACGACCACGCAACAGCCGGACTTGGACGCGGCCACAGCTGCGTTGGAGTAGCTTCTTGCAGGTGCGCCGCGTGCATAAGAGTCGTCTTTTCGTGCAGCAGCTGCATCCGGCGCATGTTTGACCAGCGGGTACTCTGCCACCGTTTCATCACTAGAAGGCCTGATTTCCACGGCAGTGTCGGTCAACCCCACTGTAGGATGTGCTCTGAAGGCGTTTTTCTCTGGCAACAGAAGCAGCTCCAAAGAGGGAATCACAAGGTCAAGTTCTTGCGGTGTAGAAGGCAGGTCTATGCGAGACTCCGATTCCGATAACACGTCTCTAAGCGACATAGCGGAGCTTCCGCCGCGGAAATCATGGTCTTGTGCTTGTCTCGATGCGAGGATGTGTGTCACCAAAGGCTCGAAAACGGCCGGGACGCCTATGTTGTTTTTGGCACTTGCCTCTGTGAAAGAAATGGCTCCTAGTTGCGCCGCTAATGCCTGGCCTTCTTCGTAAAGAACCTGGCGCTCTTCGTCAAGTTCCAGCTTCAATCCCGCCACCACCAAAGGCGGAAGATCTGCTCTGATATTGCGAAGGCGGTGGTAAATGTCCTCGAGAACCTCGAAACTCTCTCTATCATTGATGGCGTAGACAAAAAGCAAAGAGCCGGTGTTGAGAATCTGGCGTTTTCGGGACGTGGCATAGTGGTCTTGCAAAGAAGTAGTATCGAGAATAGAAATCTCGTTATGGCTGGTGCCCGATCGTATGATCTTGGTGTAGAGTTCTTCTATGGTGGGGTCAAAACCTTCCACATAAAGGCCCTGAACATAGCGAAACACGAGCAGAGACTTTCCCAGGTCCAGCTCGCCAACCACACAGATGTCAAAGCCCTTTTGTAGCGCTAGTAAGCTGTCTTTGGGCATTTTAGGGTGTAGTGGAGGAAGAGAAGAGGTAGAAAATGTGCAACGGAGAAGATGCGAAGAGGCCGCGACCACGTTTCGGAAAATGCGCAGCTCGCAGGGTTCTTATGCGGCTGGCGCAGGTAACGACGCAGTTCGCGCAGTTAAGATGCACCTTGCTAGAAAACTGGGAGCAAAATTAAGTCATGCGAACTGCCAAGTCATATAGAGCGGCGAGGGTCTCAAAGCGAACAAACAACCCCGATCCCCATGCAAGGAGCGTGCCTACTTCTAAGTCCGCCTTGTAATTCTCTTTGTTGGCGCAGTATGCGAGCGCTCGTGTGCCATACGCGGGGCTGTAGAGGGGTCCCCATCACAGGCACTAAGGCCGTTAGCGGAATTGAAAAAGAAACGTACGTGTGCCGGTTGCGAGCCTGGGTGAAAAATAACCGTTGCGACGCCGCCGAAACTCCTGCATTTGGTGTGAGGCAACTATTGCCGGGCTCGAGCGCCGCGATCTGAGTTTCGCTACCGCCCGTGCAGCCAGTGCAAGTACAGTCCGCGTTAGCCGACGGACCGCAGATGTGACATGGAACCGCCGCACCTGCGTATCAGCTGATGTATCCCACTCGGCGCAAGGGGACAGTTTTGCGCTGTTGGCAGAAATCCAGGGCCACGAACCTACGACATCGCCACGACCCGTAGCTACGGCTGCTGCGTGTCTCACAAAATGCGAGGCCGCGCGATTGTACCCGTGCACGCGCCCCCATGTGGGGGCGCACCGGAAGGTTTCGCCAACGCACGTTCGTTAGTTGCGCGATGAAGCAATTTGCGTCCTGCACCTGCCCGCCCTATGCACGCTGCACCGATCGCCGCTGTACCCTGCACGGTATGCTCACATCTCTATTACTATGTACACTTCTAGCTGAAGTCCTCGTCGTCCGAGGCCAAATACTGCGCGTAGTCGTCCACCGACGCAAACACCGGCAATGCCTCCTTCTTCTTTTTCTTCTTAGGCTTTTCTTCCTCATCGTTGGCACGTTTCTTGGACGGTTTCTCGTCGTCCAAGACACGAATAGAAACCTCATCGCTATCGTATTCATCCTCTCCATTGATGCCGAACATCTGCTGTTCGTCGGCATCGAAATCGTCATCAGCAGCATTTTCCTGCTCTGGCTCGTCGTTTTCGGCGTCGAAAGCAGCCTCCAAATCGTCTTCCTCTTCTTCGCCTTCCTCAGGCCCACTCATATCGGAGAAATCGTTCTCGTCGAGATCGGAAAACTCTTCATCCGAGGCCTCCACATCGGGCCGGGACTCCACAAGGGCCTTCCACACCTCGTCGTCATCTAATGGCTCTTTTTCGTCGTCCAGAAGGTCATCCGCGGAAGACTTCTTTTTGATCCTAAGTTTACTCTGCTTGGAGGTAAAGTACTGGTGGAAAAACACCTCATCGGGCTTCACGTCCTCAATACGCTTATGCAACCAGTTCTCAGTATTGGCGGGCGCTTCTCCGTCCAAATTAGTGGATCTCACCAATAAGGAGCCAGTGTGAGTTCCTCCCAAAGGCTGCATGATAGACGAGCCCTTGGTGGTGGGCTTCGCCTTGGCGTTTTTGTAGACGAAACGGTCCAAAAAGTGGGCCAACGTGAAAAGCCCCAAATCGGGCTTGGGCTGGTCGCTGCCGTCCAATAGAGAAGAAGCGTAAACCGCAATTGTGGGATGGTAATGGTTGACAAATTGACTGACTTCCCATAAAGACAGCTTATCGGCGTTAGCATACTTGGGATCACGCTGGCGGCCATCGTATTCCTTAGAGGCTGGCTTCTCTTCTTTCTTCTCCTCCTTTTCTTCCTCATCTGGTCTGGAAGCATCTTCCACGGTCAAATCCTGGATCTGGGGGTAAACCTTATTCAACTCAATCAATAAGTAGATCATACCAGAAATCACACCAACATTAAGCCAGTGCAAGGAAACCTGCAAAATACGCTTGACAAACGCCAAAACACGCGGAACATTGGCGCTGTCGTTCTTCAAAGACTTGAAAAGCAAGTTCATGTAAATGCTCTGTTTGGACGAAGCCACCAATCGGGGGTCCAAAAGAGACTCGTACAAGGTACGGAAGTATCTGTCGGAAGCCAACTTCTGCTCAGAAATGATATGGTGGATCAACACCAATGCTTGGACGGAAGTGTTGAAGTTGCTGGAATGCGTGATCTTGAAAAGAGTGTCCAAATGCTTCTGGTAAACGTCATTTTCCAAGTTGGAAAACGGGAAAGCACGATTCAACCCCGTCAAAAGAGCAGAGAAAAGCTTGGAGTTCTTCTCCTGCACGATCTCGCTTTCGGTCTTCTCCTCCATCTTGACGGACTTACCGCCCTTCTTTCCCTTCTTGAAGTTTTTGCGGTTATTCTTTCTTCCGTTCTCGGACTTTCCAAGAACCTTATCCTCCTTATTGGTCTCGGCGTTGTACGGGTCAGTTTCCACCAAAACCTTCTCGAAAAGAGCAAAGTAGGTCTTGACCAAAGTATTGGCCAATTCAGGCTCTCTTCTGGTCAAAATGGTCTGGTTCATAGTCAAAACGGAGTAGTACTTGGTGTGGCCCTCATTGGAGCTCTTGAAAACGAGATCCACCACTGCCTCTGTGATAATCTGTTTCATAGCAGGATGTTCCTGCTCCAACTGCAAGATCTGGTACGAAGTCTTTGCCGACACCTTGTTGTCGACGTCTCCCAACTTGTTGACACCCAAACGCAACAAGTTGGCCTCCTGTTCCGGCTTGGCCTTGAGAAGGTCAAAGATGTGCGAGAGGGCGTTCATTTTCACGTGGAGAATCGGGTCGTGAGATAACACCTCCAAAACAGAAATAAACTTGAAGTAGGCCTTCTTGAGGTAGTCTTCGAAGTAGAACACCGCCAACTGGGCGGCACTCAAGTCCTTTCTAAGCGGCTGCTTGTTGAAGGTAACCAACTTTCTGTCCGGCAAAACACCGTTCAAAAGCAAATCCTTCAACGCATTGATAGACTGTAAAGCTGCAGTTCTTGACTTCTTTTCACAGTAGCCCAACAAAGTGTCGAAAGCCTTTAAGTTATGCATGGGGGCTTCCTGGATCAACAACGTCAAGGCAGAGATCTTATCGTTCAAGGTACCGGCGGAAAGAATCTCCGATAAAAACTTTCTCTGGGAGTTCTTGGACGCAAACTCCTCGAGATAGACCTTGTTGTCCTTCTCGAGCTCTTCTTTACCTTTATCAAAGGCTCTTTCAAGGGCGAAACGGTCCATTTTCTCAGGCTCGTGAATGATAGGAAACGGAGTGTTGTACCAATCAGTACGGTTAGGGATGGACAACTTGGCACTGTTGACGGAGGAGAAGTCTGTGATCTTGTCAGATTCACTAGATACCTTCTTCTTGTCGAGAATGGCCTGACGGACTCCGGAGTCAGAGTCAACATCGTCGTCGGAAGCGCCTTCGTCCTCTTCTTCCTCTTCTTCCTCCTCCTCTTCCTCCTCCTCCTCCTCCTCTTCTTCTTCTTCTTCTTCTTCCTCTTCTTCTTCCTCTTCTTCTTCCTCCTCGACAACCTCAACAGCACCGCCCTTTCCAAGACCAATGCCCTTCATGAACTTAGACAAATCCTCACCGAAGGACTTGTCCAACATTTCAGAAGCGTCCTCGAATTCCTGTTCGCTGTCTTCATCTTCAAGGCCGTCCACCAAAGCCAAGTCGGCCTCGGAAGCTCCAAGAGCCAAAGCTTCACGCCGTAAAACCTCATCCTTCAGGACTTCATCGTTTTTCACGGCATTCTTGGGCTCTTTCTTGCCCTTGGTGTCGTTTTTGAACTCTTTCTTGTTAAAGTCTTTCTTAGACCCTTTGTTATCCTTGAAAGCCGGTTTGGACTCCTTCTTCCCATTATTGAATCCATCTTTCTTCTCCCTCACATCGGACTTATGGTCATTCTTTCCCTTGTGGTCATTCTTGGGCTTTTCTTTCCCTTTTTTGGCCTTGTCTTTCTTTCCCTTTTCCAGTACATTGAGCTTACTGGCTATCTTGTCCTTCAAGGACGCCAAGTCCAATTTGGGAACTTCCATAAGGCTTTAAGGTGGAGATGACTATAGTGCTCATCTCAAAAAAAACTTAGGGCCAGGCAATATGCAGGACATGGCTTTAATTAGGAAACAACGTACAAAGAGGACGATTTATTGGCCAAGGGAAGTGAAATAGCCTGTAAGCTGCCAACCAGCCCGCCCGTCTACATATATGCTGACGCTTCCCCATTAATTCACTCTTTTGTTTGGCGATGCCATCACGTGGATCATCACGTGCCTTTCACGTGACTGATACTAAATTCCCCGCGTGTTCCTGCAGAGAAAGGCCAATATTTTATGCCCCCGTAGAGCGGAGAACGGCCGATTAAAGGCTTTGATCCGATATGCCCATGCTACGCTACCTGGCCAGGCTTTCCTGTTGAGGCAACCGCGACCCCACGGGCCGCCCCAAAGTGGCGTGCTATTTCTCCGCACAACCCGCACCGGAAAAACTATGGAGATTCTCCGGCTCCCCAATTTTTCCGATCATAATGTCGGGTGACGCACTTCGGCCTTATTTTTGCTGCGCATATATAACGCCCAAATTATCCGTCCTTTTTTACCCTATTTAGCAGACCAAAAAACTTTACTCAACCACTAAACCTTATCTTTATTTTGCTATCAATATGACCCAAGAACTGCTAGTATGGCCACCCAAGGAATCCGTATGCGTCAAGCTGTCTAAGAACACCGTCTACAGTCTGCCCTGTAAATATATAGTCTCCAAAAACAAGCTAGGAGACGGGTCTTACTCCACGGTTTTTGAGTGCAAAAACAAGCTTACGGGGCTGCATTACGCTGCAAAACAGTACAAAAAGTGCCTCGTCTACGGACTAGAGGAGATGCTTCAAAATGAGTTCCACATCTTGAAAAAGGTGTCCAACTCCCACCCCCACATCCTCTCTCTAGTGGACTACTTCGAGACCAGAGACTACTTGTATCTCGTGACGGACTTGGCCAGAGGCGGAGAAACCTTTGACCGTGTTATCTCCAGCCAGGAGGGAAGACTTCCCGAAGCCCAGGTAAGGGAGATAACCAGGTCTCTTCTTTCCACCGTGCACTATCTCCACTCCAACAACATCGTCCATCGGGACTTAAAGGCCGAGAACTTGCTTTTCCAGTCCAAAAGCACCCACAAGTCCAGCATTTTGGTAGCGGATTTCGGACTCGCCAGAATAACAGGGGCCAACCAAAAGTTGCACGATAGATGCGGTACTCTCAGCTACATGGCCCCCGAAATGCTCGACACCGCCAGAGGGCACTCGCTTTCGGTGGATATTTGGGCCATTGGCGTCATCGTCTATTTCATGTTATGTGGATACATGCCATTTGACTGCGAAACAGACGATGAGACCATAGAGGCCATCTCCACTGGCCACTACATGTTTGAGCCGGAGGAAGGCTACTGGGAGCATGTTTCCGCCGATGCCAGGGACTTCATAACCTCGTGCTTCACCTTGGACCCGTCCAAGAGACCCACAGCACAAGAGTGTTTGCACCACCGGTTTATGTCTCCCAACGTGCGTTCTTCGAGATCCTTCGATGGCTTCGAGAGACCGAGCTTGAAGAGGACCTCTTCCAGCAATGCCAGTCTCACTGCAAAGCTCAAGGAGTCGGTGGTAAGTCTTCATATGAAATTGCCGCAAAATGACACCTACTCTCAGCAAACATTGCAGAGGCTGTTGCTGCCACATAGAAGAGACTTTCCCATGATGCAGGCTCTTTCATCGGGCTCCAACAGCACCACCAACATTTCGAAAATCCCATCCAAGCTTTCCCTCATGGAGAAGTCTAGACGCAATTCTCTCATTGAGGGAACCACCTTGCTTGGGCAATGCTGCCAGAGTCCGGAAACAGTTTCCATGTTCACGACTCCCATCCACTCTAATGCAGCTTCTAGACAGCAGTCGCTGAACGACCTCCTGAACATTATGGACGACCACTTTTCAAAGTCGGGCCATACCAACAAACTTTCGTTGATCGAAAGGGATACCGAGAGCTCGGCGCTGTTTTTCATATAACGACTGTATATATAATGAACTGACGAATTGCGAGAAGTAGCCTATAGAAAGCCGATGAGTTTGTGTGAATGACCATGCTAGATATGTGATAAGATCAATGACAGGGTTTATAGGGCCATGCATATGGCATGTCTCGAAGACGAAATATGATAGTGCGGTGGGTTATTCCAATGAACTGGGATAATATGCAGATGTAAAGCAGGAACATGGCCATAGTGCTGTAACTGATAATGCAGTAAGTGTCATGCTGAAGACGATAGGACTTCCCGAATGATTACCGATGATAAAATGCAAAACTCAGCTGTCTCCACCTTCGGACAGCACAAATGACCATTTCCCATAGAGCGCGATCTCCTCAGAGAAAGCATACTTCGAAGAGGAACCGTGGAGGCACACCATATCGCCGGGCACGAGACTTCTGTGGTTTTCGGCACGAGCAAGAAGCACCACCTGAGATTCGTTTGTTGCAACATTCCAGACTTGTGCAGAGAGCATGAATTTTCCAATTTCATGGGCACTCTTGACCTGATAGGTGTTACGTGATTGCTTCCTCTTGGTCTTCTCTGTGCTCTCCAGAGGATACACAGGAAGTGGTTCGGCCATCCTAATACCTCTTTTGGAGACTGATTCGCCCAAGAAGCTTCTGATATGCGAGGTGGCCTGCTGACGAAGGCTATTCCTCGAAGTTATGGGGTCGTCGGCTATTTCAGATAAAAGCAGAGGCGCCGTGGAAATTTCAGAAGACGTACCTTCGGAAAAGTCCAAGAGCAGAATAAGCGGTCGGAGATCGAGGAGTTTTATGGAGCTATGGCCAGAATCCGAAGTCCCTGACTTCATAGCGGTAGAGGCCAGTTTGGCGTTTGGCGGTTGTCTATGAAAAGCCATAAGATTGTCAGATATATGGGACACTTTAAGCCTTTGCTTCTGTGAAACAGGGTCATTTCTGGAGGTATCCTTGAGAACAGGAAGAGTAGTTCGCTGAAGAGAGCGCCTTTGAATATGACTTTTTTGAAGGGAGTTCTTGCTAATACGTGAATGTCGGGGTACGTTAGTTGTATCCTGTAAGGCTCTTCTTTTCACCGGTTTCTCCGAGGAAACTTCCAGGCCAGACACATGGCGATGTTCAAGCTTCTGGAACTCATCTAGGCCATCATTGGAGGCTATTATAGTCTTCTTTGGGCGGAACATGAGAAGGAGGTAAAAGAAGGCTGTTTACATTCGCGATTTTGTGAATTCGGGTGCAAAAAAAAGCGTTAGTGAGAAGAAAGAGGATAGAAAGGCAAGTAATATAGGGATACATTCCTACCAAAGAAGGTTGCAAGAGCGGTTGGTTCGAAGTTTTCGTGTAGCTATTCCCATATATACTGTTAAAAAGAGAAAATCGGTCTGTTCATGTATCATCAACGAGAAGTGTTGCCTATTTCAAAAGATCTCCAAATTTGGTGCATTTAAGTAGAAAATCCACAAAAATCACCCACTTTCACAGCAAACGATTTTTTCAAAACCACGCCTTCATTCTTCAGAGCTCATCAAATCGACCCACCAAAACTCCCTTCTAGCTGAACACCGCCCTCATAACCTAATCCATCTTCACCGTCTTTCTTGCATTGAGCTCATCCAGAGAGCAATATCGCGATTACATGCAGGAGCTTACATTTAACAAATCCATAGGGCAATCATCTTCGATTTGCCAGTTCTTTCTGTTCTTCTTTTCTAATCCCATTTAACCAATTCCACCATAATGAGCACTTCGTGGGACCAGGTCAAAATCTCCCTCAGCCCGCGCTCCAAAGGTAGCTACCTCATCACGAACGAGGTTTTGCTGAAAGTGCCCCAGATTAAGGACTACAAGATAGGCAATCTCAACTTGTTTTTGCAGCACACCAGCGCCGGCTTAACCCTCAATGAAAATTGTGATCCCGACGTCAGAGAAGACATGACCACAGCCTTCGACAGAATTGCGCCGGAGGGCGATTTTTACATCCATGCCGACGAGGGCCCGGACGATATGCCTGGTCACGTGAAATCGTCCACCATGGGCGTCAGTCTCGACATTCCCATTTCCAACGGAAGTCTTGCCACCGGCACCTGGCAAGGTATCTATTTGTGTGAGTTCAGAACTTACCAGCACACGAGAAAGATCGTGGCCACTATCAACGGCTTGAAGAAGTAGGCTTGTGGCCAACTTAACCAGCACGAAAAAGTATACATCCAATCCGTCACTTGGTCTCGTAGATGCTGATGCAGTAGTCGCGGAGCGTCTGGAATTTCTCTGCTTCCAAGCGCCGCAAGCTGGCCGTAAGCTCGGCCGTACGCTTGAAGCAGTCGTCGTTGATCAAGTTGAACCACCCATTGTGCCGAATACATTTGCGTCTATCTTGGAGACACATGTTTTCCTTGTAGAGGAAGTTCAGGTCGATTTCGTCGCAATTGTCCCTGTGAAATGCCACGATACTGTCGATTTCGTCCTTGAGGTCCGCGTAGAGGTCCGTAGAAGCCACGATTCGGGTGTAAAGGGATCTTCTTTCGTCATCGAAGTTGACGCCCTGCTGGAGGGACTTATCGAAGCAGCAGAGGTCGAACTTCTTGGCTTTGCTCTTTTTGCCTTTGGCCGTCTTCTGGTCCTCCTCCGAGTCAAGAGTGACTTTTTCGTTAATAAGCTTTACCTTGTCCTTGACCTTGCCCAAGTAGCTGCTCATTAGCTCGAACGCTCTCAAGCGACCGTTGCCGGACTCTATTTTTGCATCGATCTGGGTGAGCCGCTCGCGAATAGTTTCCGGAAGCCCGCTATAATCTTTGCTCTTCTTAATCTCCTCCACCTCAGGAAGCTCCGGAAACGTTGTTCCGAGAGCCACCAACTTTTCGTAGTCGTCTCCTACGTAAGCAACGATGGAAACGAGCTCTTCTTGTGAACAGTCGCCAGCACGCGCTTCGTTTTGAAGAAGATTCTTTCTGATGTAAGAAATGGCGTGTTCTTCAGAACAGTATTTCGAATCAGGTCGTATGGGTTCCCAGCACTTCTGTACACGGCATTTCCTCTTCCAAAGTGTCTCTCCCACTCCCTTCCACATGCAAAATTTGCAGAAGAACTTCGCAATGAGACCCTGCCGATTCTTGTTCAATTTCATACACTTGAAATGAAACCACTCGTCGCATCCGTCACACGAGATCATAAGCTCTCCTTCAATATCGGGCTTTCGACACACACAGTAGAGCTCATCGCTGTTGAAGTTGTATTTGGGCGCGGTGATGAACTTCTTATACTGTTTAGCAATGTCGTCGCTGGACTCGTGGTCTATGCTATGGGAACGATGGTTGTGTGAGTGGTTGGTAACACGCGTATCTTCATCGTGCTCAAGCTTGGGCTTCTTAGTTTCTCTGGCAATGGAGGGCAGTTTGGATTTGCGTTTTTTAAGGTCCAAGTCGCCCTCGAGAGTGGCTTCTGCTTGTTTTATCGCTTCCTCAGGAGAGGACTCCTTGGGAGTGGTCATTTTGGCGAGTAGGAAGAGTAGTGGAGGATTGTTATGTGGTGAAATACAACGTCACGTGACCGAAGTTTATCACGTGACCTATACCAATAACCCCGGAGATGTTCCGAGTGCAATCCCAGATCAGGACGGCCCGAGACGCTTTTAGAGCCGATCTACAAGCAGAATCTCTTCATTTAGTGCATAGTCCGGTATAAGGCCGCTTTTCCTCAGAGCACCATTCCTGCCTACGTTCACTTGATAGCTCTTTCTAATAATACAGTATACCCCATCTAATCGCGCATCTCGTCATCATCCTCAGGCGCATTTTCAGGCTTTTCTTCCTCTTTTTCGTCCTTTTCCTCTTCCTCCTTATCGGCGTCCTCCTCCTCGGGCTCATCGTCAATATTCACGGTCTTGGGTCGCCATATCTCCAACAAGCTGTCGTCACCAACGGTCACAAAGAGGTTCTTGATCCATGGATGCAAAGAGACATCGTTGATGCGATTAGTGTGGCCACCATGTACGAAATATAGACACGGGTCATCGGAGTTCTTGTTCAGCCTGCGTTTAGAGCCTTCGCTGGAAGAGTCGGAGGTGAGGTACACAAACTCGTCCTCCAAGTTGTCCAAGTTCCAGGTGATGACGCGCTTGTCCAAGCCCCACGAAACCAAGCCTGTCGGATTCTCAGGGTCCCACGAAACGCCAATCACAGAGTCGTTATGACCAAAAAGCTGTCTGAACGGCTGTGACGGGCTGCGCAAGTCGTACAAGTTGACGGTGTTGTCCTTTCCGCCCGTAGCGTAGAATGTGGCCACGTCGGGGTGGAAGGCCATGGCGTTTTGGATGTGGCTATTGGCGACTTTGATAGCAGGACCGTCTCCAGAAGACCTCACATCGTGGATTTGCGTAGAGTAGTCGTCAGAAATGGAGCCAAAGAGCGCCGGAGAGCCCTTGTTGTGAGCCAAGTTGTTAATGGCGGCCGAGTGGGTCTTGAACAACTGGATGGGAGTAGACGGCTTCGACACGTCCCAAAGCGCCACCTGGGCGTCGTTAGCGCCAGAAAGGAAGCGGTCAGCCGCTAGCCACTCCAAGGCGTAGCCCTCGCTCTTATGGTAGGCGTAGTCCACGGGCGCATTGGACGCCTTCAAGTCGAAGAGGTGGATTACACCGGCGTTATCAAACGTCACCACGCGGTCGCCACCAGGAGCCACCAGCAACCTGTTGATTTCGCCAGGGTGCTTCCACAGAGACAAGACACGGAAGCTGTTTCCGTCGCCGTTGGAAAGCGGAATGGGAACACTCGGCGAGTTGGAGAAGCTGCCAAAGTCCGGAGCAAACGTGCTGGGAACCTCCAACTGGGCCAACTTCAAGTAGTCCTGCGACAGACTGGAGGTGTTGGTTCCATACAAGAACTGGACGGAGATGGTGTTCCTGTTTTCCGAGACCGTATAGTCGGGAAGCCACTGGACAGAAAGCGCCGGGAAGTCTAGCGCGTGGGTGTGCACCGTATCGTAGAGCAAAGGCACTGTTTTCTTCCAGATCTTGAACTCCTCATTGAGGATCTTCTCGCGTTGCTGATGTTCTTGGAGAAGTTCGCGTTCGGCGTACTTCAAGTCGGAATCTGTGGTCATGAGGAGTAGTGGAGAGTAGAAGATAAAAGATTAGTGCGACTATTTGTGTGCGAAATGAGACTAAAGGAAAAGAGCCGCTAAATGCAAACTTGAGTGAGAGAGGAACAGCACCCTTTATGTCGCTTTCTCGTATCTACGATTTCGAGGGACGGCACGGAAATGGATATAAGAAGGAAAGATACGTGAGCCTTTATTGTTGGACTTGAAGCGGGACCAAGCCCGGCTTAATAAATACAATTCTGGTGTCTGCGGCCACAGGAATATAGTTACACTAAACAGCTCCTCCATAGATGGATGCCTGCGTCTAGGGAAGTTGACCCACAGCCATTTGACCCCATCAATGCCGATTTTAAGGCCAGGGTCCACTTAGATGCTCTTTCTCTGGATACTTCTGTCCCCAGTATTGTTCTCCTTAGAATATCTATGTGATCAAACAAGGGATCGCCTGAATGTTAGCAGAGTGCAGATCTTGAGATGGCTGGAATCCCGATTTGCATCGGCCTTTTGGTTTGACGGGGTGTTTCGTACCTTTGGCGTCGTTCCGAATATCGTATCCGACGGAGTTACGGAAGTTCACAATCAGTCAGAATTCACATGAGTCAGTCGCGTTCTGTCTTGAGTAACCCGATTGAAGAAACCACCCATAGCACTTCCTGGGCTTAATTGACCCTCAAGTTGCCTATAATATGCTCAAAGAAGAAGTTGTAATCTCCGGGTGATTGCAGTAAGATGCCTACTCGCGCATAGCATCTTCTGGCCAAGTGAGGCTGTTAAAAGTATCTTCCGACTAGAATTGGTTTTACGACGGTTGTAAGCCCGGAGCCGGCGTTGCACTCGGGAAGTGCCAAATACCTACTCATTCTCCGTTTTTGTCTTCGATCCACAACAAACCGATGGGCAAAAGCCAACACACATTCGGAATAGTCCCACCATGCCACCAGCGTATTCCCAAAGATGTGGACGGCAGGTGAGAAAATGCCGCTATTGTGAAGGAGTCCATTCTTATTCTATACTGCTACACCAGATATTACTCAGGGCCTTGTATCGCAATGAAAATCAGATTGCACTTTTTTTGCAACAATTGACTTTGGGTGGTCTTTACTGGTTTAGCGCCACTTTAGGAAATGTCGCGAATGTCGCGAATATGTTAGTGTGCCGTGATATGCATACACCAGCGACATTATAGTAGGGAAGTAAGGAGCAAAACTCTGGTCTAACAAACGGACTATTATGGGAAAGGAAGGGACAATCCGGTCCAGCTACCTCTTATTTGGTAATAACTCGTATACTTTGTCTGCCAATTGACGCTCTGGACGGAGTCCTTTTGTGCGGGCATATCCCGTGGCAGGGACACACCTAATGACACTCAGTCTCGGAAGTACTAAGCCCAAAACCCAATAAACGCAGCGTATAGTCCTCTCTCGTCTCCGAAGCCCCTATCTCTTTTTCGCCACATGCAGCTCCACCAGCGTATTCCCTTGGCCCGGTCATTCTGTCTAGATAACTCCGCCGCCCAAATCTGCCACCTCGTCTTCCGGCTCGTCAAAGTACAGCGTAAATGTGAAGACCGTTCCGTAGATCAATAACCCGCCCACTATCGTCAACACCATTCCCGTCCGTGTCAATGTGTTCAGATGGTACAAAACAACCGGCAAGTAAAGGCCGGTCACCACCAAAAACGCCAGCAAAAACCGGCCAAACTCCATCACCGCATTGCCCTGGGTGGCCGCCGCAGGATCGAAGTTGAAGTCGTAGTCACCCCAGCCTGTGGCGGCCTTCAGAATGGGAATTGGCAAATGTGCCACCGCAAAGATTAGTCCGTCCACTATGGGGAACCAGTTCAGGTACACCCCTGCCAAAACCACCAACAAGAAGCCCATCAGCAACACCACAGAAAGGCCTATGATCTTGTTGAGTGGGCTGTCGCGTATTGTATTTATGGAGTCCATTATTTGCACACTGCCTCCAATTGGTGGAGGTTTATATTTTGAGTATGGGACTGCTGCTCCTCCTTTGCGAACTAAATAGTGTGCGAAATTGGCCCCAGTCTTCTTATCTTACACACCCACAAATGCTGCACGACGACATAAGTGCCATTTTGCGACCACAGGTCCTTCGCCACGGGGCGCTGGTGCCGGCACCTGCGGGCTTTGAAAGCGTGCTGGGGCCCAAAAAGGCCGCTGCGGTGGCGCCAGACCAGGCAGGCCTCGACGACTTGAAGGTGAAGAAGGCTTGGGAAATCGCCACAGGTCCGGCCAAACAGATCCCCATGAACCTTCTCATGAGCTACATGACGGGAAACTCGCTCCAGGTGATTCCCATCATGATGACGCTTACGCTTTTGTGGAACCCTTTGAAGGCCATCTTTACCGAAACAGGTCCGGCGTTCAAGAACTTGCAAACGGACGGAAACAGCTCGCAGATTCTAGTTACCAGAGTCGCTTTCGTGGTTTGCCAATTGGCGGCTGCGGGAATCGGTGTGTGGAAACTTGGCCAGATGGGTCTTATCCCCAATAGTGAGGCGGATTGGTTGGCCTGGAAGAAAGTGCTGGTGGCGGCGGAAAGAGTCTCTTTGTTTTGAAGAATTAGACGGAATGGAAGATGGAAACGGAAAGACCGGCCGACAATGAGGGAAAGAAAGTAAAAGAGGAGTGGAAGAGCCATCAGATGTCAAGTATCTGGTTTAATAAAAGGAGCATAAGAACCCGTCAATTGTGTGGGATTATATCGTATATATACCTGTGAAGGGTCAATTACACTCTCATAGACCGACAGAATATCGTTCTCTGGTAAACCAACCATTAATCAATCTGATGCATACTATCGAACAACAGCATTAATATACAAGTCTGAATGGTGCTACAGCTCCATCGGAAATAGCTCCCGAACCAGCATCTTTTCAGCCTTCGTTGGGCTTTATGCCAGTTCCTCGCTCTTCTCCTTTTCGGTCTCCTCCTCCTCCTTTCCCGTCTCTTCCTGTTCCGCCTCTCCTTCGTTTTCCTTCTCGCCCTCTCCTTCCCTTTCCTTCTCCCCCGTGCTCTTCTTCACTCTTGAAAGCTCGCCCTCCCCAGACCGCTTTTCAAAAATCTGCTGCAAATTATACTTGTCCAACTCATCATACCTGTCGGCCACACTCATGCCGATATTGCTCTTGTAGCACTCCACCAAGATCAACTTTTCGTACGCCTTCAAGTCCACCGAGTGGCCGTGGTCGCGCCCCACACTCTCAGCAATGGTCCGTATGATGAGCGGTCTTTCTAAAGAGTTGAAGTTCCGTCTGTTGACCTGAATAGCGAATTTCACCGGCTTCTGGCCCTCAGACTTGTGAAAATGCGGTCCCAACACCCTAGCAGCCAACTTCTTGAGCTCTTCAAGCGTGGGCGTCACAGAAAACTGCACAGGGGTGAGTTTCTGGGTATAACGGGTGTTCTTGATCCTGGACTCCGCACTTTCGCTGCAAATCCTCTCCACAAACGTTTCGGGGTCAATCGGTCTTCTGGTCTTGATGAAAACCATGCATTCGCACCCAAGCTCGATGGGCACCAAAAGCGTCTTTTTCGACTGCTTGTTCTCCTTCAACTCAGACAACTCCTTCTTGATCTGGTCTTCTATAGAGAGGGGCTCAGCGTCTTCAACTTCGTCTTCCTCGTCGTTTTCGGCGTTCTCGAGCTGCTCTTTCGTATAGTACTCTTCGATCTTCTCAGAGAACAAGTTCATGAGCTCTTTTCTGCATTGCTGCTCTCTTCCTCGGTTACAAGTGGCGTAGATTCCGCTGGTATTGGGCTCCACTATGCCGCCAGCCCTGAACTTTTTGGCTTTTCCACCCTTACTTTCTCCTTTTCTCTTACCCATTGAACTGAAGATAAATGTATGTAAACAGTTTTCTGATGAGATCGCGAAATGCACTTTAAAGAATAGACCTTGTACCACCTACTTGATTCATACGAATTGAGACTTGACTCAAATGGTATGCTTACAGCATCTTCCCCTCGATGTATGGACGAATATAATAGCCGTGGGCGTTCTTTCACAGAAGGACGTTTTTCTGCTATGTCAGGTTAGCCGCCCTCTAAGAGAAAGTCTTCAAGATAATGATCTCTGGTTCGGTCTCATTAAAGAAAACTACTTCAATATGCTACTTGATTACGTCGTGGATATCCAAAAGAACTATCCCAAGAACCACACCTCTTGCTACTACTCAAAAGCATTGCAATTGCAAAAGGAGAAGGCGCTCATATTGAGGTCTCTTTCAGAGAAGAAACTCAATCTAGAACACTACATATACCATTATTCTCGAGACCCAGAGCACATCCCTGTCCTATACCAAGTCCTCGTTTCACTCAGAGAAGAATTCGAGGCCGATCGGGCTGCTCGAAAACCCTCGCTCGATATAACTCGCTTGGCCAAAGTGACAAACGTCCTAGTGGCCCAAAACTACCGCATTGGCTTCAACTACATAAATTCATTGATAGATTCCAACTTCAAAGTCGCCTCCCCAGCAGACTACGAGTTTTTCTGGTTCCGCATGTCCTTGTTCGATAAGACCTTCCATCACATGGCACATCACAGAAAGCAGAAGCTAGCACATATCCATGAAACTTTACAAAGACAAATCTACGAAAAGATGATTCTTGACGATGTGGCCTTTCCTGAAATACTTCTTCGTGAATTCGGAGAAACCGTCCAAAACATAGAGTTCAGCAGCTTACATGTCTTCAAGCTATTTATCGAAGACGTCATATACGCGATATGCTGTTGTCTCAAAGCACATGACGGACTGCTCGGCGTTTCCGAGGAATACATCTCCTCCTACTATCTCGAGGATTTCAGCAGTGCCAGGTTATTCGCCAATAAAGTCAAGGGTCATGAGTTCGTCCTAACATCGGTGGTTTTGCGCGCCCTAGATGACTTCTTCACCGGAAGATTTACCGTCACTGTGCTGCCCAGCAAAGTGAGGCTGCCCGTGCGGCTTGCTATTACAAAAACATATCTTCAGGTCCACAACTGCTTCTTCAAGATAGACCCACAGGTTCTCAACGACAACAGGGTTTTACACCTTCAAGAGGATATGGTTTACGGCTACACATTTGGCGAACTCAAAGCCTTCCTTGGGAGCCGGTATGGGTACTCCACAGCCAAGATTATTGCACACATCGAGCCCGTGGACTTGAGGTATATGCTCGATTTCTATCTTTCGCTTGACAGACACAGCGGAGTCGTTGCTGACACATTCTTGACCAGAGACAACGTGCCTATCTCTGGCGAGCCACCGCGGGTTCCCATCTTGGGCGATGAGTATGAGTTCGTGGCACAATCGTTGAAGGTCTTGATGGACAAAGGGACGATCATTACCGAGAAGCGTTTACAACATTTGCAGTCGAATTGCAACTCTCTCACCAATTTCATTCATTTTCCTGCGTTTCTTGAAAGCATTTCGGAAGACACACATACTAGGGCGGCAGTCCTTGCCTACTTCGGCTACTCTCCTTCTAGGCCCAACGATGACATACTTCGAAGTATCTCTTTTGAAGGAGACGGGATTGTTTCCATCCACCGCACCCGGATCAATCTTCGGGCCAGGGCCCCAATTATAAGCAGCACGGAATTTCCGACAGGTGTTCTCGTACGTCTACGCGAGCTGCATGATTTCGGTGTTGTCATAGGCTCTTTCCTGGCCTCAGACTCGCTGAATTTGTTGTTCTTTTCCCTAGGAACAGGCTTTCTCGTTACACGAGCAGCATATTTGGAAAGGTTGATTCCTCGGGAAAACAAGCCCCGAGACCACTCGTACAACTTTGACGAAGTGGTCGCCCAAGCCATCTGCTACCTGTCGGTCGACATCCTCGGCACGTTGCTTTTCGACCGTTTCGAAGACGGTAGGTTCCAGTTGGCACCCTTTTGAGTGTCTGGCTTTGTCTGTACTATAGACTCATTTTGCAATAACCTTCGATGCGTGCTTATAGGGGCAATTACAGCCTTCTTCCAGTTCCGGCTTGATTCGGTGTCAACTGGGATGGTCTGCCCAAGAGTCAAGTTTTGGCTATACATTTCAGCCTCTTTTTGGGCGTCCCGAAACCGGTACATATATGCTTACTGCATAAACGCAATGACGTCTACACAATACCCATACAATTGGAAACGCAATTAAAGAGATACCGTCAGATTCTTCATCGTCGATCAGAATTCATCAGGTTTCACCACATGCACGGGCGACGCTTGGGAACGAGCCCCCGTCACACACGTTCAGTACTTTCCACCAAGATACATTGCAAAATACAACGAAAATGACGATACCGGCTTTGTGATTGCTTTCCATGGACCGTCGACTACACTCTTGATTTCTTTGTACTCCGCCTTCAAAGTTTTCACGATTATGTCTCTTTCGAGAGTACTTCCAGTACACTTAAGCCTGAAAAGATTTCTGAATACCTCCGTCTGATCTGCGCCGCGGTCTACCTATTTGTGGATGAACTCAGATATTGTGGGTCTACTATTATATAGACGGTCGTTTCCGGTGTCTGCCGTATACAATACCGGGCCCTGACCTTCGGGAGAGTTACTGAGCCGAGAGTTGTATGAGGATTAGGAAGCTCAAAGGAAGAAGCATATCAAAAGTTTTTCAACATATATGTGGCTGGCCAGATATACAAATGGCTGTAGCCGTTCTTCTGCATAAATCTCTGTAAAAAAGCATGCAGCATGAATTTTAATAGCTATGTATGTATATATACATACATTATGGGTCCACCATCGATGGATGCAAATGTTCCTAGATGCAGGATCTTTTACCACACTTAATTATCTGCAGAACGCTTGCCATGTCATGCTTTATAGTCCATTTCTGCAACCGCCGACCTAGCAGCACTTCATAGGATTCTGCAAAATGCTCAGCAGGATTGCATTCAATTACACGCGAAGGGGAGCCCTGCTTATTAGCAGGCGTTTCAACCACTCAGTGATTGGCATAGACTTGGGTACAACGAATTCAGCGGTAGCCTTAGTGGAAGGCCAAGTGCCCCGTATATTAGAGAATGAGGAAGGAGGGAGAACTACCCCTTCTGTGGTAGCCTTTTCCAAAGATAACAAGATTCTAGTTGGGGTTCCGGCCAAACGCCAGGCGGTAGTCAACCCCCACAACACGTTCTTTGCCACCAAAAGGCTCATTGGAAGGAAGTACGAGGACGAAGAGGTCCAGAACGATCTTGCAAATATCCCTTATGGCATTGTTCCTCACGATAACGGCGATGCGTGGGTGGCCACCACTTCTGGAACTAAGCTTTCGCCGTCCCAAATCAGCGGACACATTCTACTGAAAATGAAGAGCATCGCAGAGCAGCAGTTGGACAAGGAGATAAAACACGCTGTGGTGACAGTTCCCGCTTACTTCAACGACTCGCAAAGACAAGCTACAAAGAGCGCGGGAAAACTCGCTGGTTTGGAGGTCTTGCGCGTCATCAATGAGCCCACAGCCGCGGCCTTGGCCTACGGAATAGATAAGAGGCAGAAGGACGGAATCGTGGCGGTTTTCGACTTTGGGGGTGGCACCTTCGATATCTCCATCTTGGACATTGAAGACGGTGTTTTTGAAGTGAGAGCGACGAACGGAAACACTCATCTTGGTGGAGAAGACTTTGACATTCTTCTTTTGAACCACATTATCGAAACATTCAAGAACAAAAACGACGGCTTGGACATCCTGGCCGATCGCTTAGCCGTCCAGAGAATCCGCGAAGCTGCCGAAAAGTGCAAGATCGACCTATCCCACGTGAAAGAGACAGAGATCAACATCCCGTTCATCACCAAAGACAAGCACATTAAGCTCAAATTAACGGAGGACGAGCTTGACGAAATGACTTTGCATTTGATCAACAAAACCATTGAGCCTGTCAAAAAGTGTATCAGAGACGCGGAGCTCAAAGTCAAGGATATCGATGAGGTTATTCTTGTTGGAGGAATGACAAGAATGCCCAAAATCAGGAAGGTGGTCGAGTCACTTTTCAATAAGAAACCCAGCACAGCCGTCAATCCCGATGAGGCAGTCGCCTTAGGTGCGGCTATTCAAGGCGCCGTCTTATCGGGCCACATAAAGGATGTCGTATTACTTGATGTAACGCCTCTTTCTTTGGGCATTGAAACATACGGAGGAATCTTCAGTCCCTTGATTCCCCGGAATACGGCAGTGCCCGTGAAAAGAGAGCTGGTCTTCTCGACCGCTGTTGACGGCCAAACCGGTGTGGAGATCAGAGTCTTCCAGGGCGAGCGTCCTTTGGTGAAGGACAACAAGTTGATTGGAAACTTCAAGCTATCCAACATTCCTTTTGGACCCAAAGGTACGCCCCAGATTGCTGTTTCGTTCTCTATTGATGCTGATTGTATCATCAACGTTTCGGCTGCTGATAGAACACCGTATCCTGAGGATCTGGAGCACTACGGTAAGCCCAACTCTGTGTCGATACAGGTCTCTGGAGAGACGGGATTATCGGAGGAAGAAATCCAGCGGATGATTTTGGAGAGTAAGAACATGTCCAAGAGCGATGCAGAGGCCACCAAACATGTGGAAAACGCTACCCGGGCTGATATTATCTGTACGGATACCGAAAATGCGTTGTTGCAGTTTGGCAAGCTCATGGAAGCTACTGAAAAGGAGAGCATTGAAGCAAAGCTTGCCGATTTGAGAGCCAAAATTGACGATGTTCGCGAGCACAGAATCTTCCACGATCCCAAGATTATCACCGATGAGGTCAATGATATCCAGCAAGAGACGCTCACGGCTATAACCAAGGTGGCGGTGAAACAGCAGGAACAGGCCAAATAGGCCTATGATAATGAGAACTTGTATATATCCAAAGTCGTATGATGGTACTTCATAGTCAATTCTACACTTCTATTACTGCGGCTAGAACTTGGTTCAGCAATATTACTGACCAATGCCACAATTGTGGGTTGCATAGCTGCTACAGGTCATTTGCAGGGCCAAACCAGGAACTCGTAAAATAGCTTAGAGACCCAGGTACGCTTGCTCCACACAGCTAGCCAAAAGCCCTTCCATTTCTCATTTCCGCTCGTGTATTGCATCTATTCGTCGGTCTCCATTCTGTCCTCGGTGGGAGCGTCCTCAGGTTGCTCCTCCTCGGGCTTCTCCTCGTCATCGTCATCCTTGTTTCTAGCGTTGGAAACCGAGTCCAACTTGTCCAACCACTGCTGCACGTCTTCATCGTCATATATGGTGAATGGGGTGTCCTTTCCCACAATGGAAATGGAGGTGTTTTTCAACGTCAACTCGACGTCCTGCGAGAGCGTGTCGCGCAATGCGTTCAAACCGTGTACTATGAGATCTTCGGTGGACTCCGCGGAGCGGATCTGGTCCAAGTTTCTTTCCAAGTAGGTCCTGGAGGCCTGAGAGCGGGCGCCAATGGCAGCTCCGTAGTACTCCAACACCGATCCCGACGGCTGGAACTCGTATAAATGAGCGCCTGTTTCGTCGTATCCGGACACCAACAAGCCCACGCCATATGGCCGTGATCCGTACAGCTGGGTGTTTTCCTGGGCTTTGTCAGCAATGGACAAAACAGCCTTGGACGTCAGCAAGGGCCGGTTGAACACCATTTTCAGGTTCATGGCCTGTTTGCGGAGGAAATTGGACAAAACACGGGCGTCCGGGGCCAATCCCGCCAAGGCGATTCCCAAGTGGTCGTCCACCTTGATGATTTTCTTCTGGTACGAGCCCAATTCCTCAGCGTTACGCTTTAACGCCACCAACACGACGTGGTTTTTGGACACCACACCCACGGCCGCAGAGCCCTGTTTGATGGCCTCCAACGCGTACTCCACCTGGAACAACCGTCCTGTGGGCGAGTATGTGACGGAATCGTTATCGTAGTTATTTCTGAACATGAATGGGAATGTCCTGGTAATGTATGGGAAGTTGAGAATAGTTATAGTCGCCACCCGGTGCAGGAAAAAAGCTTCTGGAGTCCACCACCACATGTTTCTGAAAACCCGCCATTTGGCGACTGGTGGCCGTTTCGGGGCCCCGGCCCGCCGCTTTGCCACCGTGAAGTTTCCTGAGGGCGTTGTGGAGCCGCAGAAGCCGCTGATTGGCCAGTTCAGCGGGCCCTTGTTGCACACCTTTCTCATCGCCTCTACAGTCTATATATCGCTCCAATCCGTATGGTTGGCGCTAGAATACGGCGAAAAACAAAAGGAGCTTGCCACGAAGGAGAAGTCGCTTGAAGCCGAAATCCAGGCCTTGGTGGACGAGAGAAAGGCGCAGTTGGCGCCAGAGCCATGGTACCGGAGAATCAGCTTGTGGAAGTAGGAGCAAGAAGGACTTTGATGAAAGTGAATGCAACGGAGGATAGTATGGACTGCTAGCTACATAGAGACGACTGCAGGTGTGATGAAGAAATGGTATTTATCGACGTGGTTCATGAGTAAACCTATAGTCTATGACGGATTAGGGAAAGTCTGTGAATGGTCTATGAAATTCATGAGCAGGAACTAATGAAAAGACTTTGGAGGCCCATGGGCGAAGTTCAGGCAAGGACGTTCGTTCGGACAACAACTACCAAGAAACCTCATTTGAGATATCCCCAGTTGCAGTATCTCATGAGTCTTTCTGGCCCTACCAATTTTGCAGCTTTCTAGGCTAAATTCTCGTCCAATTTTCAAGGACTAGGAGATCGCCCTTTATTCAAGTTTCGTTGAAAAAGCTTCGTTGGCACCACTTTCGACAAAGCTATTATGGTATCCATTCATCGAACGTTCATTCCTTGCTACTCTAGTTCTAGGCCCCGTCGCCCGGCAATTTGAACCTGCCGAAAAGCTTGCCGCCTTTCATGATGGACTGCTGTGTCAGATCAATGCTGTGCACCGAAGTGTTCAAGCCCTCATCGCCACTCATATTCGCACCCAGCTCGTCCTCCTCGGAAGTACGGATCTTTGAAATGAGCTTCATGCCGTCTTCGAGCCTGATACGGTCAAACTCCCGCATCCTATACCCGGAGTTCTTGGCAAACTCATCATAGTTACCTGTAAGTAACAAGTCAATGCACTGTCTCAATTCAGTAAATGTGGACTGCAACGCCACGGATCCACCGCCCTCTTCCGAATCTTGTGTCGAATATAACGAGCCCATAGACTCCTCCAAGTGTTTAATGTCCAAGTCGAAGTTCTCAATGGCGATGCGGTTGTAGCGGCCAGCGTCCTGCAATATGCTCAAAAAGCGCTGTGCAACGACGTCAAAACTCCTGAAAAGACCAAGTGTGCGTAATTGCCGCGGTAAGTTGGAGAAAATCGACGTGAACAAATTCTCCAAGAACATAGCAAAGTCCTTGATCGAGAAGTTGGCTTCTGAGTTGCGCACCCTTGGAAGCCAGTCGTCGTATTCCACCATATCGAGAAGCTCCGCCACTTTCTGATCTACCATTGCAAAAATTGCCAGCTCCGAGTACTTCCTTACCTCAGAAAACAACTCGTAGGCTTTCAAAGTATAGGTGCCGTGGGCATCCATGTTGCGAATGCCTATACCGTTGAATAATCTCAACCGACGGTTGAGCAACCTGCCAATCTCATACAAACTGTAGAGGTAGTACTCGAGATTGGTATAGCTCTGTGCTATGATCTCCTTGTTGTTGGTGTTTTTGCTGATGAATTCACGGATATCGTTGCTGATGCCGACCCCCTTCTCGTCACCAAGCACCTTTTCGAACAACTCGTTGACGATGATATTATTGAGCTCGTTCAACTCGTAGCCGTAGTGCTGCGTTATGAACTGCAAGATATCCTCCAACAATGATCGTACACCGAGACAGTAATGCACGTAATCCTCGCTGAAGGGAAAGCTCACGGGCATAGAGCGAACCTTACCGGGAGCGAAATCTGCATCTTCAGTGTACCAGCAGATTCTCATCACATTGTCGTAGTCGCGTTTCTCAGCAACAACCAACGGCATGTAATGGTCGGATTGAATAGAATCGAGGAAATCTAAACGGAATTGCTGTATCAACTCGGGTCCGAAGTGGTCTCTGAAAATGACAACCAAGACCTCATATAGCTCCTCGATCTTATAGTCATAATTTTCTAATATCTGAAGAAAGTTACCAACCAAATCCTTGAACTCGGTCAATTCGTCCAAATTGAGCTTGTGGGAGCGAAGGTATTGCAAAAGGACCGGCTTCAATTTTATGACATATGAGTCCCACAAGTCGCTGGAATTGGCAGACGTCCTCAACAGGAATTTGGTGGCGAGGTTGATCTGATTGTCCATGACAAAGAAGGCAGCGATCTTCTTCAAGTACTCCTCCAAGGCCTGCAAGTTGGCGAACTCTGCAACCGATTCGTTGTACTTCAATCCAGAAGTGCCTTTCATTGAGGAGGAGGAGGATGTGATCGGATAGATGATTCTGTTATACTTTTTGAGCCACTCCTTGTGGTACAACTTGGCCAAGAATTTGCTCTCGTTCAAGGTCTGGTAAACGAGGATGGCATCGAAAATTGTCGACAAACTGATGCCCATGTCCTTATCCGAGAAGATATCGAAATTGAGCGACGGGTCTCTCATGGACCGCTCGATGGGCGAATTGAGTCTGT
Organism: Wilhelminamyces savonicus; assembly: GCA_030570115.1. Lineage (NCBI taxonomy): Eukaryota > Fungi > Ascomycota > Pichiomycetes > Serinales > Metschnikowiaceae > Wilhelminamyces > Wilhelminamyces savonicus. The sequence continues at coordinate 429,053 of JAJLUW010000006.1, read as the reverse complement.
GGGCGACGAAGGTTGTCTGGTTCTTGTCGTTTCTGATCTTGTCCCAGTAATCCTGTATTTCGAACAAGTTGTCGAAGAGAACGACGCCTATTCCCTGGATCTTGCGCTCCAAGTTAACGGAGAGCCATTTGCCGAGGTTATCGAACGACTCGTCCTTGATCATCTTGGTCAAGTGTGGGATGGAGTCGTAGATTTTGACTGCGAAGCTGAAGTTCTCCACCTTGGGCAAATGAACGTTCGTCAACTCATCAATGAGCTTCAATGCGCTGAAGTAGCGGTGCTGTTTGATCAACTCGTGAATCTTGTTCGTGATCTCCAATACCTGGACGCACAAGTTCAACACCACGCTTGTCTCGTTGATCTTACTGGCCACCTCCTTGGTTTTGATCAAGTTCTTTTTGCGGGCTAGCAACTCGTACACGGACTTGTTGAGCACCGCGCTCACGCCCAGCAAGCTGCGGTTGAGATCCGCCGATTCCTCGTGCACTTTATCAATGGACTCAATGCAAGAATTGATGTCTTTGGTGGAACTGAGAGAAATGTCGTTGAGCTCCTCGTCCTTATCCTTGACGATATCGTTCAATTTCGTGATGAGCTCCGCCAACCCGTTGACTTTGATGGCGTCCTTGATGATGGGCGCTAAGCTCTCGAGATAGTCCTCCGAGTTGAGCGACGTCTGGAAGATATCCTCATCTCGAAGAAGGAGGTTTTCTAGCTGGAGCGTATCAATGCCTGCACTGTTACCGTTGGCCACCTGGACCGCCTTTACGGGGCTGGTGCTGCCGTTGGCCTGAGAGGGTGCCATTTTTGTAGCAGGTGGTTGTTATTCTGTTTCCAGTGCGAAAAAGGACGTCTAAATATGGAGTATATATTTGATTTGAATGCGAAACATGCGAAATCTCCAGAAATACAAAAGTATCTTAGTTGGCTGAACGTTAGAAGAAATGATTCCTAATAATGTTCTTATACTAGGGGCGCCACACAGCGGCAAAATCAGAGTGGCCCAACACATATCCAAAGACTTGAACACAGACGAAATCTCGCATATCTCTCACAGTGGTCTTGTCTATAATACCAGTCTAGAGACCAAGTACTACAGCTTGAAACTTAATCTTTTGGTAGAAGAGTACCCCGAAAATCGGTCTTTGGCAGAGGAAAAGGCCAACAAACTGGAATTTCTCAACGCCTGGCTCCATGAGTTCCTATTGGACGAGTTCCGCGAGCTCCGAGATGTCTTGGACGGGCTCGTTTTCACGCTAGATGTTACAGACCCCATTGCACAAATTGAACGCTACATCGAGGTGGTAGTTTCCATAAAAGAAAAACTAGACGAGGAACAGGGTTCCTGGCACGGATTTGTGGCCATCGTGGGCGTCAACGAAGGCGATACTGAGGCAGTGGAAGACGCGGTGATTTCAGCAGGGCTTGAATTTGTTCATTTCGACGAACACGGCATGAATGAGTTTAAGGAAGCAGTCGGAAAAGACCGTTTGAAGGAAATCTTCGAGACTCACGAATGGTCGGATATGGACCTCAAAAGCACCGCAGACTACGAGGCAAATAAAACCGGAAAACTAGGCGAGATGACAAGACGCCTATTGGCAGATGACGATGGCGCAGAGGACGGCAATAGCGCAGAAAACGGCAATGGCCGTCTGGTGGCGGATTTTGATACCCTCTTGAGCAAACTACACATTGCAAAGGAAAGCGTCAAGGACATGGAGCAGGGCCAAAAAGAGGCGTATGTGAACTCCGTCATAGACGATATCATCAACTATTTATAGAATGCAGGGAATGGCCTTTACTGTATTCGAACAGGTCCGCTGATCTGTAATATGGCAGATATAGCCGATTTTGTCCTCCACACCATTTTTAAACCTTCTCTCCGACATGATCTCACGGAGTCTCCGCTCATAGCTTCGCCGCGGTGTCCACCTTATATTCCACAGTGTACCCCGGGTCAAAGTAGCACTCCTGGCAGTCTTCATCAGCAACACCGTTTTCGTGGATGAACACAGCAAAGTCTATGTGCGGCACCTTTTCGTCTACGACAACCATGGGAGCATGCCAGACGCCCGCCCCATAGGTGATCGACTGGTTTCCCTTGCACACAAAGGCCTTAATGGTGGAGATTTCGGGAAGGTTCTCGGGCGCAGTTTTTTCGTCTGTTTTCGCCACTATGACGATGTATGACTGCTTAGACCGATCCTGGCCCATGGGAAGGAACGTTTGCGTAGAAAAGGGGTGTCTTTCGAGAACTCTAGCAGTATAAGTATTGGTGGAGATGGAGGAGGCTTTTATCAAGTGTTTTGGGGCAGAGCAGCGGAAGATGTTCCAATTTGCCGTAGCTGGCGTTCCGCTTGGACTTTTGGCGAAGTTGTTCACCACCGCAGCCACTTTATGGATTTTAGTAGCCGTTCCGTAGTTGGCAGCTGAGGAAGTTACATTTTTGATCTGGTGGTCAGCACTAATAACGTCTCCAAAAGGAGCAAAAGCCTCCGGCGTGAGAGGCTCGGCTACTATAGTGGGAATAGACGCCACATCAAAGGTTTTCAAGGGCATTGGTGCGAATATGGGTGGTTGTTGAGTTTTGCTAAGTGGTGAAGGAGTTTCGCAGTAGACCTCGCATTTGACCGAGATCTTAGATAAGAGTGCGGAAGTTCATTGGATAAGGGAAGAGACGTCTTTATTGAAAATGAAGGAAGAGTCGGAAGCTGAGAGGCTACAGGATGGGAGACGAACAAGTAGAAGCTGCTATGTTTAACGGAACTTGTTGTATTTATGGAATTACTGTTGTTTGGTCAGTGTGTGAAACCAGTTAACTCCATTACTGACGAAGAGGGCGAGAGGGCGAGAGGGTGAGAGGGCGACATATAGCCCAACGGAAGGGCTTTTCGTATTCTGGACTTCAATTACATCCTGAATTCCAAATCATCAGTATCAGCTGCAATTAGAGAACTCTCCTTTACCCAAATTTGCAGCAATACGGGCTTTACATATAATTTAGCACTCCATAGACAGACGAAACGCCACCCAACACCATACAATAAGGTCTCTTCATCCCAACAAGACTCATGAAAGATATTTAGCACCAGATATACCCGTGCGACGACCCTATAGCTACCTTCCTTTTCTTTTTCGATCTTATACTTGCAGCTAACACAGACTCTCACCCCATATTCTGGTGCACGGGTTTCTTTCCTTGCGTATGCCCTGTGTTTTTGGTGCACGGATTTCCTACACGATGGCCAAATCAGCACAAACAACTTGCCACCCACCCAAATCCCCCAAAATGAGCCAGAAACCGTTCAAGGCGCCTAGTGTGCCGGAAGATGATACTGCCACTCTATTGGACGATGAACACCCCGAAAAGGTCCCGTCCTTGCCGACCTCCGTTTTGTACATTCCGGAAGAAGGCAAGTTTGGCAGTGATCTGACCACCCTCTTTGACGGCCACGAGGGCTCGTCCAACGCCAGGGCCACACCCAGAATGCGTGCTCTTGATGTGTCTGTCCAGCAGCTCCATTATAATGAGAATAAGACCGCCTTGGACCGCTCCATCAACGATGTTATTGAGCTTCTATACGAGCTCTCCGCAGAAAACAAAGCCAGACCCGTTTTCTACCCGGCTGGCGCCGACGATAATAGCAGCCTTTTGCTTAACTCGCCCCGGGCCCATTTGGCGCTAGTCAGAAATAAACTGAGTGCTACTGCGAGAACTTTGGGAAAGACTAAGATTGCCACCGAAGACTCCGAAACCTTGGACATGCCCGAGTTCAAAGTGCTCAAGCTTAACCTCAAAATGGGCCATGGCCACGGCCAGCAAAATAGCACAGACTTGGTCTCCAGCTTGGACAAGCTGTCCATAGCTACGCTCTTGGAACTGAAGTTCCACCAGCAAATAAAGTACTTGCTCAACTTGAAAGACCGCATCGACGACACTTCGTCTAAGGTCTTCGTCACGGGCGATTTGAACGCCGGTAAATCCACTTTCTGCAACGCTCTTTTGAGAAGGAAGGTGCTTCCTGAAGACCAGCAGCCGTGCACTTCTGTGTTCTGCGAAGTGATCGATGCTGCTAAGGAGAACAAGGCTGTGGAGGCTGTCCACGCTGTTCTCATTGGCAACGAATACAATATCAAAGATACCACCACATACGAGAGTTTCCAACTCAAGGATTTGGAGGATTTGGTCTACGAATGCGACAAATACCGGTTGTTGAAGGTTTACGTGTTGGACCACCGTGCCTTTGAGCAGAGCTTGTTGAGAAACGGTGTTATCGATATCAAGCTTATCGACGCCCCGGGCTTGAACATGGACTCTTACCAAACAACTCAGGTGTTCTCCAGACAGGAAGAAATCGATTTGGTCGTTTTTGTTGTGAACGCTGAGAACCACTTCACTTTATCTGCGAAAGAGTTCATCGCCACCGCTGCAGCGGAGAAGAGATACGTCTTCATCGTTGTTAACAAGTTTGACAACATTAAAGACAAAAACAAGTGCATCGCCAAGATCTTGGACCAAGTGAAGAGTTTGTCCCCAGACTCCCATAAAAATGCAAAGGACTTTGTGCATTTCGTGAGCTCTTCTGAGGCCGTTGATGGTCTTCCAGATGGAGGCGATGGTGGTGATGACGATGACCCTGAGGACCGCAGAGGAAACCCTGATTTCGATGACTTGGAGGCCTCCTTGAGGAAATTCATCTTAGAGAAAAGATCTATCTCCAAATTACTTCCGGCAAAGAGCTACTTGATGAACCTTCTCAATGACTTAGAGACTTTATCTAACTTGAATGAGAAGGTGTACTTGCAAGAGAAGGAGAGCAAGTTGGAAGAGCTTACCCATAGGATTGCACCGAAGTACGACGAGATCATGTACAAGAGCGTGACTATCAATGACTCAATCAACAAAACAGTGGAGTCTTTGTGCAGCGAGGTTTACAACACGACAAAGAACGACATCTTGAACACGGTCAACTACTTTGGTGACGACCAGGTGGTTCCCTACAGAGGCTTGCAATTTGTATTTGATTATGCAAAACAGACTCAAAAGGTGATGATCGACACCATCCTATCTGCAGTGCAACAGAGCGAAGAGAAGGCCAAGCTTCAAACTTCTGAGAGCGTTGAAAAAATCATAAAGTACGGCCAATCGACTTTGGGCGATGAGTTTTTGCACGATAAGGTTTTCAAGCCAGACTTAATGTTCACCAGAAGACGTGATACCATCAAGAAGACCTTGAACGATCGCATAGAGATCAGTGACTTCATTGACCCATCGCTTGAGTCAATTTTGATGTGGTTGGGAGTTCCCAAAGAGTTCGTCACTACTACTACCGAACAAATCCAGGACTATAACCCTGTGACAATGATATCCAAGGTAGCAGTCTCAGCGTCGTCCTTGAAAAACCAGATTCCTACACAGATCACGTTGCGTACGTTGTATACGTCTACCAAGATCTTGACGACGGGTGCTATTGTCCGCAAGGCCTATTCTCTCTCATATTTATTAAGTCCTACTGTCTTGAAGCGTTTTGTTGGACCCGCTTTATTGGGCTTTACCGGGTTTACTGTCTTCTATTTGATCAATGATATCCCGAATGCTTTTCCAAGAAAACAAGCCCGCAAGATCAGAAAGCAAATCTTGGATATGGACTATGCTCATGTCAATGCCGATAGAATTGCCAAAGAATGCAGACTGGTGTTGAACTATCCCTCGAGACAGGTGATGAACAATTTCCAGACCAGCATTGACAAGAGATCGGTGGAAAAAGAGAAGATAGAGAAGTCTATCAAGGACGCTGAATTGAGCAGTGGTTACTTCCGGAGCTTGTTGGGGAAGATCAGCCATCAAAAAGAGCTCATCTCGGACATCGATTTGGAACGGTTGAATTCAGTGGAGTAAATTGTCTTACCCCATGTTATCTTATCTAATGTCTTCTTTATTTGTATATAGCTTCATTTAGTGTGTCTGAGTGTAAATATCCATGACTATCATCTCTTCTTCCGCTCCAAGTAGATAAGCGAGAGTGCTACAAAAAGCGCCACGAAGCATAGAGCAAAACTCAACTCAAATGCGCCTTTGTAGCAGTCGTTGGCCTTGTAGCAAATTCCTGTGTCCTTGTCTGTGTTGTAATCGTAGATAGCACCAAAGTACTTGTTCAAGACGAATAAGGTGATCAACGGGCCAGTGCATATAAGGCCCCAAGTAGTGGAAAAGGTTTTGGTGCCAAAGATATCGGCGATTATGGCAGGATATGTTCCAAACGCCAAACCGTAGCATGAGCCGATTATCACAGATGAGATCAGAATTAGATGAATATTGCTCTTGTTTTTTATCAAGAGAAGCTCTCCACAAGCCAACACCATGGTGGTGAACGCAACAATCCACAATCTTTGGATATGCAATCTCTTGTAAATGAAGTCAGAAATGAACCCAGACAGGAAACGGCCTGAAAAGGAGGCAATTGAGATGATGGAAACCTGAAGAGCCTGTAATGCGGCGGCTGTGCCTGCTTTGCTGACAACCATTTCGTTGCTCGTGACCGTCCTGACGGCCTCAACCAAGAAATGTGACAGGTCCTGGTTGTAGTTGAACTGTGCGGTGACAACAAACCCCACCGAGAAGATGTACATCTGGCACATACCACTGGTCAAGGAAACAACAAGATAGTGGATTAAGAAGATTCGATGTCTCAATAATTCTAGAACAACCGCCAATGGGGTAGTAGCAACCACGGCTTTGGGCTTAGTCGGAACTGTTGCGATCACGGAAGAGGCCGACAGTGTTCTTAATAACGGAGTTGCCTGCCCTGACAGCGGAGGAGAGGCGTTTAAAAAGGTGCCGTTTTCACGCGACCCAAACATCTCGGATCCACGAATGTCCAGGACAGACGCGGCGTGGTGTAACTTATCCTGTTCCCTGAGAGGTCTTACTCTGTTTGCGGACTCCGAGGAGATAGAGCTTGCTTCCGAGTTTCTGCGGGACCGACTTCCGATTCCCCAGAAAGAAAGGGAGCCCGCTAGCGACGGCTGCTTCTTCAAAGGGGTGGGCGTAAGGACCTTTCCGGGAGCAGCAACCATCGCTTCCTCGTCTGTCGAGGATTGTTCGACCGGCGCATACGAGAGCTCAGTCTCGTCTTCATGCTCCAAGTAAACGTGGATGAACCAGCATGCAATGAAGTTCACGGAGCCGCAGAAGATTGCTAAGAAGAGAAGAAGGCCGCCGGTGTTGTCGCCGTAGAAAGTGGCTGCAATGACCGAAAACAAGGTAGCCAGGAGCCCGAAAGTACTGACGGGAAACGCGCCCGCCAGGCCCCTATTATTGGGGAAGTTGGCCTGCGCCGCCTTCAAGGTCGCAAAGAACGAGATAATGGAGCCGAACCCTATCACTATCATAAATGCTGACGTGAGCACTAGACTGCTGAACTGGTGTAGGTAGATCTCGTGCACCCCGAAGTAGCCGATGAAAATGGCGATGGACCCGAGAAGAATGGACATTTGGGGGCCGAACGAGTCGATAAAAAGACCCGCTGGGAGGCCCCCCAAGCCTGAGCCTAAGTTCTCAGCTAGCGCTATGGTTGCTGAGTCTGACGCCGTGAGGCCTATTCTTTGCACCAACTGGGGAGCATAAACCGCATATAAATAGGGCGTTCCAGACGCCAAAGCCACGAACACCAGCGCCACTAGCGCGGTTACGCGGGCGTATAAGTGTGGCAGTGAAGAGGTGTTGTTTTGGACACTCATTAGAGATAGCCTGATAAGGTAGCAGCACCCTTTGCAACAGAGGCGCCTTCAGCGGAAACCACACACGAGAGATCGAACCACTAGAAGTATCTGCTAGTCACTTGCAGCAGTCCTATGGCTATCTATAAAGAGGAGGGGCTATCATTCAAAACAGTCTACTCATTCCAGAGATAAGGCTAGGGCACGCTGTGGCACAAAATCGCGGCTGGTGAAAAAATCGACACTCCACCAAAAGCTCCTACAACAGAAAATGGGCCGGTTGAATAACGCCGAATTCCTAAAGCAGGCCAACGGCTTGTTGGCAGCCAATGGCGGTGCGTCACTGGTGTACCTCACACAAAAGCGGTTGTCGCTAGCGTCGGAACTCGGGCCAAAAGAGCCCATGGCGGATTTGTCCTCCAATGTGGCCGACTACGGCGTGGAGCTCCCGGAAAACACAGAGGCGTATCCGGTTTTGATCCGCTTATCGATGAATGACAACAAGAAAACCGCCAGAAACAAGACCAAGATCTCCACTGTGGTGGAGGTGGCGCATTTAGATCAGTTCTGGGTGGACTACACGCTGGTGCTTAAAAACGGCTTCGTGGGGTTGAAGCGCAAGGATAAGAAAAAGACCAAAAAGCCCAAGGTGGCCAAGTAGTGTACATTACGCTTATAATGCATAACGGAAGAGCAGATGTAGGAGAAATGGGGCAATAAATGCGTGCTGGCGGAGAGCAAATGCGTGCTGGCGAAATCTCAGAGACCCCAATATATGGAGAGCTTTCTTCAATTCCGTAGTTGATGCTTGCCGGAGGTGCTTTGCGGTCCCTGTTAATGGTACGTATTTGTTGCATCATACCAACGTTAGCTATGGTCCGCCACGAGGTACCACGTCCAGCCTTCGGTTTCACCTAACGAGGCCATATGGGGGAAAAAACTAGAACAGCAGCTTCCACTCCATCTAAATCACACGTCTACATATTATGTCACTTCCTTTAAAGAGAAGCCATTTTAATAATTAGCGCTTATTCTCACATTTTCCCCTTCTAAAGGTCCTCTACCATAAGCATACCGTTGGGGTAGATACAATCCACATCCCTTATTTTGGTCTCGGTGTCCACAAGTTCGTTTATGACCGTTCGCGGGGGAACAGGCGACAGAAGTTTGAAGTCGTACTTAAACTTGAGGTTCGCAAACGTCTGTGCGGCCTCTGCATCTGGAATATTGGAAAAGAGCTTTCCATTGAGCAAGTCGCCGTTCACAAGCTCAACGTACGTGAACAAATCGCGCACTGGCGCATCAGCGGGAAACATGAAAACACTTCTGGTTCCACTCTTGAGCTTGATAGCAACGCGAGCACGGTCTCCTGACGTATCCTCCAGCAATTTGTCAAAATAGCCAGCTTTCCACGCCAAGTACTGCTTATAAAGAAGCTTATTGTTAGCCTCCTCCTTCTTTTTGCGGTCTCTGGCGAGCGAGTTCTGATAATTGAGGTCCTGTTGGCGGAGGAGGGCATGGCTGGCAAACTTCTCCCGAAGCTCTTCTCTGATTGCCAGCAAATCCGGTTCGTACTTGGCTATTTTCTGCACGAACTTCTTATTGATGAGGGCACGGGCCTCTTGTTGGGTGGTGCCAGCTGTGCCCTGGATCTTCAGCACCAAGGATATTTTCGGGCTCGTTTTCACAGGTCCCTGCGGTGACATAGTAGTCGACCGTGCAAGACAAAGGAGACCCACAAAGGGGAACCGCGTCACGTTCAAACTATTGGCCAACTGGTAAGCCTCGGGGTTTGTCAAGTCGCCGCCCCAAATGAGGACGTTTTCGTTATCGAAAAGGCCCAAAAAGTCCGGGTTGGTGACCACTTGGTGAAAGATATTCTGCGAGTTTTCGTTCTGCGGGTGGGTCAAGTATACGAAAAGAAACCGCGCCCTCTGGTGGGCCATGTACAACGCCTGCGTGTAGCTGCCCTGGAAGAATGGCGGCAAGACGGAGTTCTCGTCTTGGAGCCGCTGTTGATGCTGTGAAGGGGACAAGCTATCCTCTAGGTCACGCACGAAGCGGCTGACCTTGTCTATGGGGTCGTTGTGGGCGTTAGAGTGGCCCGGAGCAACGTAGTGGTCCTTGAAATAGAGAACATTGACGAGCTTTGCGAGAACACGTAGAAGCACTAGAAGAATCACAGTGACTGGTTTGACCACGAGAAAGCTGAGCCACGCGCTCACGGAGACGGCAGTGGCGTTGATGGTGGCGGAATTGAAGGTGTTTCGGGGGGCTGGGTTGACGTCCTCTTCCGGGAAGTTCCCCGGCATATTGACAGCCTGGTATGAGGGGCTCATTCCTAGTAGACGGCCTATCCAGGAATCCGAAAGATTCAGCATTGTAGTTGGGAAATGGCGTAAACGGGGTGTTTCTGGGGTAGCGGAAAAGGAGACTAGTAGTAAAATACGAGTCAATGGAGAGAATTGCCTCTATTAGCAAGGAGCTATTTGTGCCGCACAATTAGTTATAAATTCTTATGGCCCTTTTAGTTTGCTCCTATAAGTAAACTTATCACCGGTGAGTACTGAGAACAGATGTGTTCAGCGGATTCTAGTTTCGCACCGTATATGATATACAGTAGGCTATTCTTTTCTCAATTCTCACTGAAGAAGTCGCATTTTGAGAATTTCGCATTATCTGGCCCATTTCTCATATAAGCCCATTTCGCAACTTTGCCCAGCCTAACGCACCTTTGGCCCAGCTACCTTTACGCAGTATAAAGAGGCATTTACTAGAAACAAGAAAACGGCTGTCTCCAAAACGATTGCAAAATCCCCAAAAAACGACCGTTTTTCTCCACAGAGCCGGCAAATACTGGCCTGTCAAATTATCGCTGCCTCACCTGCACACATAAAAAACTTAAATCTCATCTCGAAACCTCATCTTTACACCATGTCTGCTGTTGGGTCCCTCATTTTCTGTACACAGTGCGGAAACTTGCTAGACACCGTGAGCGAGAAGCCCACGTTGGACTGCAAGCTCTGCTTCAAGTCTTATCCCAGCTCCAACTTCGCCAACCTTAAGGTGGTGACCACCAGTGCCGAGGATGCGTTTCCCTCGGCGTTGAAGCTGAAGAGATCGGCTGTTAAGACGTCGTTGAAGCTGGACGAGGTCGACGACGGTGCCACTATCAAGGAGAAGTGCCCGAAGTGCAACAACGAGGAAATGCAGTACCACACGTTGCAGTTGCGTTCGGCCGATGAGGGCGCCACGGTGTTTTACACTTGCACAAACTGTGGGTACCGCTTCAGAACGAACAATTAAAGAGTGTGTGGTATTTAGAAATGGCCGTTTAGAAAGCAGAAAAGAGTGTCAGAGCCTCCAGGGGGTTTCGTGTTTCTCCTACATGTCTTTGATGGTCCCCACAGCCATCCTGGGCCTTTGACTGCACTCTTTGGGAGAAAATCAACGACGGGCGTTCTGGCTCTCCGGGCCATTGAGACCGGAAGCGCTTTTGGAACTTTTCCACTCTGACCCTACAAACTTCTGCTTAACGCCCCAGACCTTATCCGTCCTCTCTTCACTAGCCCTCTGGCTATTCCTGTATTATAGAGCATGCACATTACATAACTGCCCCTAGCCGTAGCCTCTTATGTTACATACCACTAGCTGGACTTGATGGTGGCGTACTCCATCTCGTTGGAGTTCTCGTACTCGTACATGTCCAACGCCACGATAGCACTGTCTCTCACAACCTCCTCTTTGCACTCCAAAAACGACTGCAACACTGGCAAGCACTCGTCGGTGGCGATGGAGCCCAAAGCCTCCGCGGCCTCGTGTCTGACCATGCCGGCCTCTCTCTCGTCCTTCAAAACCTGAATCAAAGCCGGAACCGTCACCGGGTTGCACAACTGGCCAAAAACGTAGGCAATCTCGTGCTTGAACAACGCCAGAGGGTCGTCGAGCAAGCCGTCCGCCAAAGCAAGACACGCCTCGTCGGTTCCCAAGTCACGCAAGCGGAACATGGCCCTGTATCTCTCGAACAACGGCTTGTCCTGGTCCACCAATATAGCCTTCAATTTGGGCACCTTGGACTCCTTGTCGGTGGGCAAAGGAGGAGCAGGGTCAATGGATGTGTAGAGAGAAGTCTCCAAGTGCTCGGTCTTGGCCTGCTCGGAAAGGGTCCAGTTGATACGCTCAATAGCCAACTCACACGTCTGTCTAATTTCGATAGAAGGGTCGTTGGCGAAGTACTCCAGCAACAAGGGCAACAGGTCCTTGTCTCCCAAGGCACCGATGGCCTCCGCGGCCTCGTGTCTGACCATAATCTGCTGGTCCTTGGACTCCAACACAGCCCTCAAGTGCTTGGAAGCATACAAGTTGTTGATCTGGCCAAGGACATACGCCACCTCGTGCTTCAACAACTCCGAGTTGTCAGCAAAGGACTCGGCTATGTAGTCGATGGCCTTCCTGGCCTCTGCGGGGTCCTGCGACTCGGCTCCGACGTTTTTGAGGTTGAAAAGCGCCCGGAACCGGTTGGCAAGTTTGACGTCCCCGGACTTGTTCACTAAGACGTCTCTCAACTGCTCCAAGCTGGCAGTGTCGATGTTTATTTCAGACATGGTGGTGGAGAAGAGGAAAATTTCAATTTTTCACGATGAGCTTGAGCCTGGCATCAGGTGGGGCACTCCGGTGTCCAAAATGGCGGGTAAAGCGGCTATAACGACGAACGCTCGACGGTAATACAGATTTACGACTTTCTACGGGCATTTGGGGCCATAATCCTGTTTTTGGCGGCTTTTACTGCGGGAGGGTATCTCCATAGTTAATCGCGGGGCGAATTGTACGACGATGATAACGGGAATGGGTGACCAAAAATGCACCAAAAGACTTCAACCGGAGCCGAGCTGTCCGAGGATGCACATGTAGCGTGTAAGAAGGCACTGGTGACATTTTTGGGGCGAGAAGATGGGCACTTGGGTGAAAATAAGCGGTTTCTTCGACCAAACCACATCCAATTTAGCCCAAATCCGCTGAAAAGAGCACAGTAGCATCACAGTACGGCCACGGGCACATTAGGTGCTTTTCAAAACGAAAAACGGCCCACTAACCGCTCCCCAACTTTCCCCAGTCGTCTTCCTCTATTCTTTTCACCACGATTTTTCGCGATCTTTTCAACACCTTTTTCCAACCATATATACTTCCAAAATGGCACAGGCACTTCCCGATATGTCCAACGCCATTGTGGCACAGGACGAGATGGGCCGGCCGTTCATCATTGTCAGAGACCAAGGTAAGAAACAGAGAAAACACGGGCTTGAGGCCACCAAATCCCACATTCTTGCCGCCAGGCTGGTGGCGTCTATCGTGAAGTCGTCGCTAGGACCCCGTGGAATGGACAAAATCTTGATCCTGCAAGACGGTGACATCACCATCACCAACGACGGAGCCACCATTCTTTCGCAGATGGACGTGGACAACGAAATTGCCAAATTGTTGGTGGAGTTACTGCGTTCGCAGGACGATGAGGTGGGAGACGGAACAACCGGTGTTGTTGTTTTGGCGGGCGCTTTGCTTGACCAGGCACTTGAGTTGATCGAGAAGGGCATCCACCCCATCAAAATCGCCAACGGCTTTGACGAGGCCTGCAAGATTGCTACGGCCCAGTTGGACGCGGTGGCAGACACTATTGATATCCAACAGGAGCTGCACGATGCCAACCTCTTGAAGGCGGCCAAGACGTCGTTGGGATCTAAGATCGTGTCCAAGTCGCACGCGCAGTTTGCTCAGATGGCGGTTGATGCGGTGCTTGCGGTGGCGGACTTCGAGAGAAAGGACGTGGACTTCGAGTTGATCAAGATGGAGAGCAAGGTGGGTGGTTCCATTGAGGATTCGCGTTTGATCCGTGGTGTCTTACTCGACAAGGACTTCTCGCACCCGCAGATGCCCAAGGAGGCCAAGGACTGCAAGGTGGCTATCTTAACGTGTCCGTTCGAGCCGCCCAAGCCCAAGACCAAGCACAAGTTGGACATCTCGTCCGTGGACGAGTTCAAGGTCTTGCAGGAGTACGAGCAGAAGAAGTTCCAGGAGATGATCGACCACGTGAAGGCCGCCGGCGCGAACGTGGTGGCGTGCCAGTGGGGATTTGACGATGAGGCCAACCACATGTTGCTTGCCAACGGATTGAATGCTATTCGGTGGATTGGAGGCTCTGAGTTGGAGCTTTTGGCCATTGCCACCAACGGCCGCATTGTTCCTCGCTTCGAGGATTTGACGGCTGCCAAGTTGGGATCCGCTGGTGTTATTCGCGAGTTGGAGTTCGGTACTACGCGCGACCGCATGTTGGTAGTGGAGGATTGCTCCAACACTAAGGCGGTGACGTGCTTCATCCGTGGGTCCAACGAGATGATTGTGGCCGAGGGTATCAGAGCGTTACACGACTCGGTCTGCGTGGTCAGAAACTTGATCAGAGACAACAGAGTGGTGTACGGCGGAGGTGCTGCTGAGTTGACGTGCTCATTGGCCATTTCCGATGCGGCCGACAGACAGAAGGGTATCGACCAGTACGCGTTCCGCGCGTTTGCCAAGGCGTTGGATGCGATTCCCATGACTTTGGCCGAGAACTCGGGCTTGGACCCCATTGAGACTCTTTCCACCTTGAAGGCGTCGCAGGTCAACGAGAAGTCGTCGCATTTGGGTGTGGACGCATTGGGCAGCGGTACCAACAACATGAAGGACTTGTTTGTCATTGATCCGTTGATTGGCAAGAAACAGCAGTTGTTGTTGGCCACGCAGCTCACGCGCATGATCTTGAAGATCAACGACGTGATTATCAGTGGAAAGGATGAGTATTAGGATAGAAATATAAGACGACAGCAGAGGAAAAAGATAATCAAACGGGGAAAGGGGTTGGATTTGTAGTTGATAGAGGCTGTTCTAAGAGCAGGGGAGAATGGGGAGGGAAGCACAGGAGAGGAATAAGTGGACGAAAGGTAGCCCTACAGAAGGACTTATCAAAGGAACTACATGTCAGTCATTATGGAGGTCTTCAATGGATAGAGACGAAATACAGAATAGTGTTTTTGGGGGCACTTCCTAAGGGTTTACGTCAGAGACTTCAAGAGCTATTATTATACAACGCTCTAATCTAGTTTCGCATACAAAATTCTCTATCATACAACTTCTTCTGGCATTCTCAAAATCCCATACAAAGGCCCACACACAAAATGTTCTCATACAAATACTATATACCTCTCTCCATAATCTCACACCAAAGAGCAAATTCTAGAAGCTATACTGCTATTCTTCAATCGCTGTGTACCTACAGGTATAACAAGGGGTCCGTTCTATTTCCGCTTTCCATAAAACACCTCTGTAGCGTTTCTTTGGGGTACCTTATATGTCACTAATTGACTTCCCTGGCCCCCACCAAAACACACCATAAGATCTCCAGATCAGCCAAGACTCCAGGATAGTTTAAGTAGACCATGTATCCACCACATTCTCCTCATTCAGCCCCCAATTGCATTTCTAAAGCATTGTTCGTGCACCTCAAACATCTTCCTAGACACAAAAACCGCCCATAACAACCGCCAAATTCCCTGTAAAAAGCCAGCACCATCCAGAGCATGCCAGGAACACACCTATCACTTCCAAAGCATCCAATTTCCCCTTCTCGTCGCCCAATTCTTCTTTCTCCCTACGGCTTTGTCGTTGGTCGTGTCCCGCACAACCCTCCTTTTCACCTCCAGTTCTCACAATACTAACCCAACCTTCCAGCACCCCTAAAGCCCCAGCAAAAAACCCAAAAATCGCCCAGCCATGTCTGTCGGAACACCCGCGGTTGTCATGGACAACGGTACCGGGTTGACCAAATTGGGCTTCGCCGGAAATGACCTGCCGTCATTTGTGTTTCCCACTGCTATTGCCACGTCCTCAGCCTCCGCCAAATCCGCCAAAGGAGCGTCTTCGCGGGCCAATTTGGTGTCAGGAAAACGCGGCTTGGAAGACCTCGACTTCTTCATTGGCGACGAGGCGTTATCGGCTGCCAATGGCACCAACTACAATCTCCTGTACCCTATTAGACACGGTCAGATCGAGAACTGGGACCACATGGAGCGGTTCTGGGAGAAGTCCATCTTCAAGTACTTGCGGTGCGAGCCCGAGGACCACTACTTCTTGTTGACCGAGCCGCCATTGAACCCGCCTGAGAACAGGGAGAGCACAGCCGAGATTCTCTTCGAGTCGTTCAACTGCGCGGGCCTTTATATTGCGGTGCAGGCCGTTTTGGCGCTTGCAGCTTCGTGGACTTCGTCAAAGGTCCAGGATCGCTCTTTGACCGGTACTGTGATCGACTCGGGTGACGGAGTCACTCACGTGATCCCTGTTGCGGAGGGCTATGTGATCGGTGCCGCTATCAAGAACATTCCGTTGGCCGGAAGAGACATCACGTTGTTCATTCAGTCATTATTGCGTGACCGTGGTGAGGCCGACACGTCGTTGCAAACAGCCGAGAAGATCAAGCAGCAGTTCTGCTACGTGTGTCCGGACATCGTCAAGGAGTTTGCCAAGTTTGACCAGTACCCGCAGGAGAAGTTCGCTCAGTACATCGTGGAGTACGCGGACAAAAACCGCCTGAACGTGGTGGACGTTGGATACGAGCGCTTTTTGGCGCCGGAGATCTTCTTCAACCCCGAGATCTGCTCGTCCGACTACTTGACGCCGTTGCCTACTGTTGTGGACCAGGTGATCCAGCTGCTGCCCATCGACGTGCGTAAGAAGTTGTATAAGAATATTGTGTTATCGGGAGGCAGCACCATGTTCAAGGACTTCGGCAGAAGGCTCCAGCGCGACTTGAAGGGCTTGGTCAATGAGCGTATCGAGTTGAGTGAGCGGTTGAGCGGAGTCAAAAGCACCGGTGTGGACGTCCAGGTGATATCGCACAAGCGCCAGCGCAATGCCGTGTGGTTCGGCGGCTCGTTGTTGGCCCAGACCTCCGAGTTCAAGAGCTACTGCTACACCAAGCAGGATTATGATGAGTACGGACCCAGCATCGTGCGCAACTTCTCGTTGTTTCTGGTGCCATGAATATACAGTATGAACGGGACAGTGTAGCGGAGTGTAGAGGAAGGCCGTCGGTGGAAGGCAGTGAAATTGCATTCTCAGGGAAAGTGGCGAACACTGTACCGTATTTGAGGTGCAGGGTGAGAATAAAGAGGATTCTCCGCGTTGAAGGTTTACGTGGAAGGGTGGTATGGGAAATGCCAAATAGTGAGCCATTCGGGTGATAAAGGACCAGCTTTGAGGATGTGAAGTCAATGTTGATGGTACGAAGGCAGGACGTTGATTATACGTGCTTCACGGTCATAAGGCTGATCTTATGAAGTTGCCATTCATGTATTCGCAGCCATTAAAATTGGGCCATTGGCAGTGTCAGTGTATCTCCTTAGAGAGCCAAAAACTGACCCGGAGTGACCTACTAACATACTATCAGCCAAAAGTGGCATATTCACTTGACCTTCACGTCTTTATCACAATATCATAGCAGCATAATCGTACAATATGCCTTTTTATAGAATCTACAAAGATACTAATAAAGTCCCCTGTTAGAAGATTCTCAAGCTTTCGCACAGAATAAAGCCCTAACAGCACCGTACCAAATAAACCGCCCACACCAATTCCACGGCATTGAAGCAAGCCGGCGCTGGAAATTAGCCAACAATGTAGGCACAAGTAAACTACCCAGCGGCATAATGCCAATCCAAACCCCATCGATTTCCACCATTATCTTCCCACATATTCGCAGCCTCGCTATTTGCAGTCTCGCTATTCGCACTCACTATTCCCGTGCTCACTATTTATTCGCACAATCCACGCCTTTTTTCACCGATAAGCGCTCTACAACCCACCATTCCCACCTCCAATGTCAGCCCCCGTCCAAATGGTGGACGGCGTGGCACTCAACCAGATCCTCAGCGGACTCAAGTCGCCCAAAGAGGATGAGCGCACTCGTTTCGCAGTGGAACTACGCGGCTACCTCGCGTCGTTGGCCCGGGACTTATCCTCCGAGCAGTTCAACAGATACAACAACGAAATCAACAAGACCATCTTCGAGATGCTGCAGAGCAAGGAGCCGGCGGAGAATCTCGGGGCAATTGCCGCCGTCAACGCGCTTATTGACTTCGACCTGGGTGTGGGCGAGGAAAGCGCCACCAAAACAGCTCGTTTCTCCACCTACTTGGGCCACCTCATCTTCTCCAATGACTTGAACATCATGAAGCAGGCCACCAAGACGTTGGGCCGCTTGGCTACTCCCGGCGGCACGTTGACAGGCGATTTTGTGGATTTCGAGGCCAAAAGAGCCATCGAATGGCTCCAAAGCGATAGCAAACACGAAAACCGCCGCCACTTCGCCATCTTGATGATCCTGGCGTTGGCAGATAACGCCCCCACTTTGTTGTACAGCTTCATAAACCAGATCTTGGACCATCTCTGGATCCCATTGCGTGACCACAAGTTGATCATCAGAACAGACGCTGCCGTGGCACTCCAAAAATGCATGGCCATCATCTACTCCCGTGACGCTAACGCCGGCGCCTATTGGATCAAGGCCTTGATTGATAACGCCTCCAAAACCCTAAACGACTCGGGAATCGTGGAAAACGACCCCAACACCTCGGCCGTCTACTCCAACATCATGTCTGCATCGGCTCCTTCCAGTGAGTCTATCCACGGAGCACTTCTCGTGTACCGCGAGCTCGTGCGCTACCACGACGACCCATACGTGACGTCAAAGCTCGAGTTGATCTACGAAAATACTATCTTGTACAAGAACCAGAAGTTGGCCATCGTTAGACAGGAGTTGACCAACATCTTTCCGCTCCTCTGCAAGGTCAACCCGGACTTGTTCGTGGAGAAGTACTTGCATCGTACCTTGTACTACTATTTGTCTCAGTTGAAGAAGTTTAAGAATCAGCATAACGAGGCCGCCAATCTAGATAAAAGCGTCATCTTCCGCAGCATCGGCTTGATAGCGTTGGAAGTCGGTAACCAGATGGCCACCTACTTGGATGCTATTTTGGACAATATTCGTGAGGGCTTGTCTTTTCTGACCAATTCCAGTGTGCAGCTGATTCTCGTCAACGCTGTTTCCAACGGCGTCGACAACGGAGCGCCCACCAACGGCTTAAATTCCATCTCCACCACCACTGCGGGCTCCTCAAAGTACAGGGCCAGCAGAAAGGACACGGAGCCAGCCATATTTGACTGTATCGGTAAGCTCTCCACCGCCGTGGGGCCCGCTTTGACAAAACATTTGCAGAGAGATATCTTGGACATGATGTTCTCCAACTGCTCTCTTTCCCCTTACATGCGTGATGTCTTGCGGATTCTCATCATCAATATCCCAACCTTGACCAACACCGTCAATCTGAAGTTGCTCAACTTGTTGAGCTTGGTGTTGTCGGGCAAGACGTTCCAGCCCCCGGGCTCGCCCTTTGGAACTATCACCATAAACGAGTCTCTTGCAAAGGATTATAGACTCATAATGATTTCGAGAGACACGGGCTTGAGCATCAACAGCATTTTAAACAACACCGAGGCCTATGAGGCCTACGATAGTGCCATCCTCGTCCAGGCGCTCGAGATGCTCTCATTTTTCAAATTTGAAAATTACCAGCTCAACGAGTTTGTGCGCTATTGTACCATCAGTTACCTCGAACACAATGTTCCAAAGGTCCGTCAGACCGCCACCATTACCTCCTGTGAGATCTTTATCAAGGACCCTATATGTCATCAGACAAGTGTCAATGCTTTGAATGCAGTGAACGATGTTTTGGACAAGTTGCTTTCCATTTCCATCACAGATCCCATCCCCGAAATCCGCCTTGAAGGATTGAATTGTCTTGCCAATGCTGGTAACTTTGACCCCCAGTTGCTGCAGGCGGACAATGTGAGGCTTCTTTTTATTGCATTGAATGACGAGTTATTCACCATCCGCAAGGTTGCAATCAAGATCTTGGGACGGCTTTCGTCGATTAACCCAGCATACATTGTTCCTTCATTAAGAAAGACCCTCATACAGCTCTTGTCGAGATTGGAGTACTCCAATACGAGCCGCAAGAAGGAGGAAAGTGCAACTTTGTTATCCTTATTGATTGCCAATTCTAAGGAACTTACAAGGCCATACGTCAAACCCATCGTGGAAGTTTTGTTGCCAAAGGTCAAAGATGCGAGCTCCTCAGTGGCTTCCAGCGCTATTACCTGCCTCGGAGAATTGGCAGTGGTCTCCGGAGAAGATATGCTGCCATTCATATCTGACCTCATGCCCTTGATTTTAGATACCTTCCAGGACCAAAGCTCGTCCCTCAAGAGAGATGCTGCGTTGAAAACCTTGGGCCAGTTAGCAAGCTCCTCGGGCTATGTTATTCAACCCTTGTTGGACTATCCCCAATTACTTGGAATGCTCGTTGGCATCTTGAAGCTGGAATCATCACCCCATATAAGACGCGAAACTGTCAGGTTATTGGGAATTTTGGGTGCATTGGACCCGTACAAGCACCGTGAAGTCGAGCAATCATCTAAGAGCGTTCCTGCGGAACAGAATGCTCCGCCAATCGATGTCGCCTTGTTGATGCAGGGCATGTCTCCTTCGAATGATGAATATTATCCTACAGTGGCCATTAACAACTTGTTGAAGATTTTGAAAGACCCTTCCTTGAGCACGCACCATAACAAAGTTATTCAAGCGATCATGTACAACTTTCAGACTTTGGGCTTGAGGTGTGTTTCTTTCTTGCCTAAGATCATTCCAGGCATTATTAACGTGATGCACACATGCCAGGCGTCTATGTTGAAGTTTTACTTCCAGCTGTTGGGCACTTTGATTTTAATTGTGAAACAGCATATTAGGCCGTTCTTAAACGAAATATTCGAGGTCATCCGGGAGTTTTTCAACATCAACAGCCAGTTGAATATTCAGGTCATAATTATCAGCTTGATCGAGTCTATTTCAAGGGCATTGGAAGGTGAGTTTAAAATGTATTTACCGGACGTCTTGACTTTGATGTTGAATGTCTTTGAAGACGACAAGTCTCCTAAAAGGGAACCATCTTTGCACGTGTTGAAAAGCTTTGTTGTTTTTGGAAGTAACATCGAGGAGTATGTGCATATTGTTGTGCCAAACATTGTCAAGATGTTTGAAAATGGGCCCTTGGTTTTGAGAAAAGCTGCCATCGAAACAATCGGCAGGTTATCGAAAAACGTGCCGTTAAGCGATATGGCCTCTAGAATTATTCATCCGATTTTGCGGGTTTTACGCCAGGGGAACGACGAGCTTAAACAGGCCGCCATGAATACCTTGAGCTATTTGGTTTTGCAACTTGGGACTGAATTCAGTGTTTTCATCCCTGTCATCAAAAAGGTCCTTCTTCAACTGAAGATCAACTCACCTACTTTTGAACAGTTAGTGAACAAGCTTTTAAGCGGAGACCCGTTGCCGTCTCATTTGAGCATCTACAAGGACTACGACATTCATCACCACTTTGACACTCCTGAGGTAGATACTCCCTCAAGAAAATTGCCTGTCAATCAAAATGCTTTGAAAGCAGCTTGGGACTCCAGCCAACGTCGCACCAAGGAAGATTGGCAGGAATGGATTGGACGATTGAGCAAAGAGTTGTTGAAACAAAGTCCCTCTCATGCTATTCGTGCGTGTGCAGGTTTAGCTGCTGAGTACTATCCTTTGGCGAAGGACTTGTTCAACGCTAGTTTCGCCAGTTGCTGGAGTGAGTTGTACTCTGCCAACCAGAACGAACTTGTGGAATCTTTCTGTATTGCGTTATCGTCGCCGAATAATCCACCTGAAATCCACCAAATCTTGTTGAATTTAGCTGAGTTTATGGAGCACGACGACAAGTCGTTACCAATCGCCATCGCCACTTTGGGCCAGTATGCCCAGCGGTGCCACGCTTACGCCAAAGCCTTACATTATAAGGAGTTGGAGTTCTACGAGGAGCCAGCCACCCCAACCATTGAGTCTTTGATTAGCATCAACAACCAACTCCAGCAGTCCGATGCTGCAGTCGGTATCTTGAAGCACGCACAGATTCACCAGGATCTCCAATTAAGAGAAACCTGGCACGAGAAGTTGCAAAGATGGGACGATGCCCTACGCGCCTACAACGAAAGAGAGAAGCTCGAACCAGACAATATGGAGATCACCATGGGTAAAATGAGATGTTTGCATGCGCTCGGTGAATGGGAACAGCTCTCTGAATTGGCGCAAAGCAAATGGAATAACTCCTCTAGCGACACCAAGAGAAGTGTCGCTCCTCTTGCAGCTGCTGCGGCGTGGGGCTTGGGCCAGTGGGATAGAATGGACTTGTGCATCAAGGTCATGAAACCCGAGTCTCCAGACAAAGCCTTTTTCAATGCCATTTTGAGCTTGCACAGAAACAACTTTGAAGATGCATCCAACCACATTCTTCGCGCCAGGGATTTGCTCGTAACAGAAATCACTGCTTTGGTCAGCGAAAGTTACAATAGAGCTTACGGTGTTGTGGTCAGAGTGCAAATGTTGGCGGAGTTGGAGGAAATCATCAAGTACAAGTGCTTGCCGCAGGGATCTGAGAAGAGAGCTGTGATGAGAAAGACCTGGAACACTAGATTGCTAGGATGTCAGAGAAATGTTGATATCTGGCAAAGAATGTTGAAGGTCAGGGCTCTCGTGATCAAACCCAAGCAAGACATGGACATGTGGATCAAGTTCGCCAACTTATGTCGCAAGTCGGGCCGTTTGAACTTGGCTGAAAAGTCCTTGAACTTTTTGTTGGAGGAAGGTTCTCCGGAAAACCCTTCAAGAGCTCCGCCGCAGGTTGTATATGCTCAGCTCAAGTACATGTGGGCCAAGGGCCAGCAAAGGGAGGCCTTGAGACATTTGGTGGACTTCACTACCAGAATGTCGCAAGACTTGGGATTGAACCCCAGCGACTTAATTACTCAGCCGTTACCCTCAGAAGGACCAGGAATTCCTAAACATGTTGAGGAGTACACGCGTCTTTTGGCCCGTTGCTTTTTGAAACAGGGTGAGTGGCAGATATCCTTGAACAACAACTGGAGAACAGAGACGTCGGAAATTATCTTGGGTGCTTATCTTTTAGCCACTCATTTTGACGACAAGTGGTATAAGGCGTGGCACAACTGGGCCCTTGCCAACTTTGAAGTTGTTTCTATGTACACCGAGGGCAACAGAAACAACAACCAGCCAGAAAGCAACCCGTCAAACGACGGTAGTGTTACAGAAACGAACGACCAAAAGGGCCAGGGTCAGCAGCAGCAACAACAGCCGCAGCCGCAGCAGCAGCAGAATAACTTCATCCCCATGGAGGCAGTTCAGCGCCACGTTGTCCCTTCCATCAAGGGCTTTTTCCACTCCATTTCTCTATCCAGCTCGAACTTCTTGCAAGATACATTGAGGTTGCTCACGTTGTGGTTCAAGTTTGGTTTTATTCCAGAAGCTGCTCAAGCCATGACTGAGGGCTTCAACATGGTGAAGATCGACAATTGGTTGGAGGTTATTCCGCAGTTGATCTCGCGTATTCACCAGCCAAACCCGATTGTGAGTAAATCCTTGTTTGGACTTTTGGCTGACTTGGGTAAGGCTCATCCGCAGGCATTGGTTTATCCTTTAGCTGTTGCGGTTACTTCTGAATCTGTCAATCGTAAGAAGGCCGCCCTTTCCATCATGGACAAAATGCGTCTTCATTCTGCACAATTGGTGGAACAATCGGAGTTGGTAAGTCATGAGTTAATCAGAGTCGCTGTTTTATGGCATGAGCAATGGTACGAGGGACTAGAGGATGCCTCTCGGCTTTTCTTTGGTGAAAAGAATTCAGACAAGATGTTTGAAGTATTGGAACCTTTGCACCAGACATTGCAAAAAGGACCCGAGACCATGAGAGAGGCTTCCTTTAGCAACGCTTTTGGAAGAGAATTGACGGATGCCTACGAGTGGGTGTTGAACTTCAAACGCACCAAGGATATCACCAACTTGAATCAAGCTTGGGAGATTTACTACAATGTCTTCCGGCGTATCAGTCGCCAGCTTCCACAATTGCAGAGTTTGGAATTGCAGTATGTGTCACCAAAGTTGGAGGAGGCCAGAGACTTGGAGTTGGCTGTCCCAGGAACATACCAAGCCGGTAAACCCATCATTCGGATCGAAAGATTTGAACCCACATTCTCTGTGATTTCGTCGAAGCAAAGGCCCAGAAAGGTTATTTCCAAAGGCAGCGACGGAAAGGACTACCAGTTCTTGCTCAAGGGTCATGAAGATATTAGACAAGATAACTTGGTCATGCAGTTATTTGGGTTGGTTAACACGTTATTGGTTAACGACTCCGAGTGTTTCAAGAGACATTTGGACATCCAGCAATACCAGGCCATTCCGTTATCTCCAAGAGTCGGCTTGTTGAGTTGGGTGCCCAACAGTGACACGTTCCATGTGTTGATTAGAGAGTACCGTGAGTCGCGCAAGATTTTGTTCAACATTGAGCATCGTCTTATGTTGCAAATGGCACCAGACTACGATAGCTTGACGTTATTGCAGAAAGTGGAAGTGTTTACTGGAGCGCTTGATAATACCAGGGGTCAGGACCTTTACAAAGTGTTGTGGCTTAAGTCTAAGTCTTCTGAGGCGTGGTTGGACAGAAGGACCACCTATACGCGGTCTTTGGCGGTGATGTCCATGGTTGGGTACATTTTGGGCTTGGGTGATCGTCATCCCTCCAACTTGATGTTGGATAGGTATACTGGAAAAGTGATTCACATTGATTTCGGTGACTGCTTCGAGGCAGCGATATTACGTGAGAAGTACCCTGAGAAGGTGCCGTTCCGTTTGACCAGAATGCTCAACCACGCAATGGAAGTCAGTGGTATCGAGGGCTCGTTCAGAATTACATGCGAGCACGTGATGAGAGTACTCAGAGATAACAAGGAGTCGTTGATGGCCATTTTGGAAGCGTTTGCGTACGATCCCTTGATCACCTGGGGCTTCGACTTCCCCACCAAGGCGGTCGCAGAAGCCACTGGCATCAAGGTCCCACAGGTGGACGTGGCAGCGTTGTTGAGAAGACAGCAGATTGACGAGCAGGAGGCCATCAGGTTGACGAAACAGAATGAGTTGGAGCTCAGAAACGCAAGAGCTGCGTTGGTTTTGAAGAGAATCGCCGACAAGTTGACCGGTAATGATATTAAGAGGCTCCGTGGTTTGGACATTCCTACACAAGTGGACAAATTGATCCAGCAGGCCACGCAAGTGGAGAACCTTTGCCAGCATTATATTGGCTGGTGCTCGTTCTGGTAACTGCCGAGAACAGAATTGAGGAATTTCAGAGTATGGCAAAGAATGAAAGGATGCAAAAACATAGTATATAAAAGTTACGATTATGATAACCAGACTATAATAAAGGTCATAGTATGGCAATCTCATTGATTAAGCAGCTGTATGGGTGTGACTATCATAATAGATGGCAGTATATGCTAACAGTTTGGCGGCGCGCACTATAACACTTAGCTACGGTATACGGATAAGGCAAACGTAAGTGTACGGTACATTCTATGATACAGTCTATGCAATCTTCTTAGAAGCGTTGGTGAATCCCACGCCCTTAATGGACACTGTCATGTAGTTTTCCTCGCCTGGAATGGGGTCGGTAGCGCCATCCTTCAAGAAGGCTTCCGTGCCAAAGACGTTTTTAATATCTCTCAAGCACCACACCACGTTATCATCAATCTGGTCCTTTTGCAACTTGAGTCTTCCCACGTCTTCTTTTCCAATGGTCATGAAGGCCAACGCCAAGGAGATTTGGTTTCTTCCGAGCGCAGAGCTCTTGGAAAGTTCCTCCAATAACTCGTAGGCCACCTTTTCACCCAAATCCTCAGGTAAAGAGCCTGGGGCACCTACTCCTTCAGCCAAAACTCTCCATCCTCTCTTCAGCTCCGCCACAAGGGTCACGCCAAAACCGGGCGATTTTCCCGAGTTTTCGCCCCTCCACACATCCGCTGTGATGTTCACCTCCACGCCGGTGGGCCGCAACACCTGTCTGGCAGAGTCTATTATTCTGTTGACCACGGAGGGCGACACACGGGTGCAATAGGCCACTCCTCTGATGGCGGAGAACTTGGGGGTATCAAGAACATGCAAAGTGAGCGGCTGCGGTATCAAGGAGTTGCACACCAAATGCACCTCTCCTCCACCCAAAGGCGGAGACCCTCTTTTGAGCACATGCAACGAGACCTCTCTAACACCAAACTTCTCCATTATGGGCAAAAGACCCCATTTGATGGCCTCCACGCCTGCGTCGTGCGACTTCTCGGACGCCGTCAAGCCCTTGAACACTATAGAGAATTTGTTCTTGGAGAACGGTGCAAGGTACAACATGGGCTCTATGAAGTAGCCCACGGGCTTCGAGCTGGGACAGTTATGCGAAACCTGGCCGCCTATGATGATTCCGGGTCTGTATATCACCGTGGTACCGGTATAGGAGATCTCGATATGGGAGCCGTTGGTGACGGCCTCTAGCAACCGCAAAAACGACACCTCATGGTCCTTCAACCCGGGGTTCATATCGGCCGAGCGGATTTTGGTGATTTTAATGGGCTTTCCGGCCAATGTGGCAAGCACCAAGCGGTACCGGAGGTTCCGGTGGCCCTCAAATGATGTCATGGTGGAGTTGGACATGGCGATGGGGTGCAAATATCGAGTGCAAATTAGAGATGAGATGCGGTTTTGTATAGCGGCTGGTTGGTACACGCAAATGCGCGACAATCGAAAAGTGTATAGAAACCACCAACTCCAGCTTTTTACTGCTTCTCGTCCATTCTTCAGTCAGAGGACACCGCCATGGCCGAAAAGCGCAGTCTCGGCCCGGATGCGGACGACCCGCTGTTCAAAAAGATCAAAACTGAGCCTTCAGAATTCAACGGCATTTTGGACCTGCTACAAGCCGGTGGCGACGGTGCCTCTTTCAACGCCCCCCAGGGCCTCAGCACCGCAGATCTCCAGTTGCCGACGCTCTACGACCACAGAGACATCCGGAATTCAAAGCCCGAGCCGCATCGGCTCCATACGCTGTTGGGAATCCCCCACTATGAAGGTCCTCCCAATGTTCTAGGAACACCTACTTCTAAAGCAAGGGCCGTCGCCGAGGACCCGGCGAAGATGAACGACGCATTGGCCGCTGCAGGAGTGGATGTTCAACGAGAACTGGAATTGCTAGCACAACAACAAGCCCATCGCGCCGCCAGCTACTCATATTTGCAGACATATCGGCCGAGACCTTCACAGCTCGGGACGTTTTTAAGTCCGTACCATGTGGCCCCGTTCATGCAGAAGGTGGCGCGTGAAAACGGCATACTCCAGAATTTCAACACCGACCCGGAGTTGCTTGAGTTGATGTCTGTTCTGTGCCACGAATGGCTTTCTGGCTTAGTGGAGAAGACGATCGCGTTAGCACGGCATCGGCGCCGCGGCGTTCCGGCGCTCGTTCAGAAAGGAAAGAAGACCAGTGTCTCCACCGCGCCTCGCTCAGAACTCTCGAAGGAGCTCCGCAACTTGGCCGTTCGCCAGAAGGAGCTCGAAGAGCGTCGCGTTAGCAAGCGCATAGCTCTCGGTCTTGAGAAAAACGCGGATTCTGATGCTGCCAACGGAAAGGCCGGCGCGGAAGAAACTCTTCATAGAGCCGCCAATGCCACAGCCGCCATGATGACCATGAACCCAGGACGTAAAAAGTACCTGTGGATGACCGCAGATGCCGGCGGAGGCGGCGGCGGCGAAAGCGGCGCGGTGGAAGA
This sequence comes from Wilhelminamyces savonicus, assembly GCA_030570115.1. Taxonomy (NCBI): domain Eukaryota; kingdom Fungi; phylum Ascomycota; class Pichiomycetes; order Serinales; family Metschnikowiaceae; genus Wilhelminamyces; species Wilhelminamyces savonicus. The sequence continues at coordinate 401,498 of JAJLUW010000006.1, read as the reverse complement.
CAAAGAAAAGGGCAAACAGAGCTCGCTCATCTCTGTGAGAGGCGACAATGGGTTGCGCTTCCGCGAGATAAGACTGGGAAATCTGGTGACCATGAAGGATTTACTAGGGGTGATTGAGGATGAGCGCGTGGGCACCGAGAAGGCGGTGCTCAAGGGCTATGCGAAGCTTAAAGATTAGTGTACTATAGAAAAAGAGACGAAAGAGAAGAGAAGAGAAAGAGAGGAAGAGAAGAAAGAGAAAGAAAGGGCTTGTAGTGGTAAATGGCACCAATGGTAAGGAGAGAGTTTATCAGAGGTGGCTCACTACAGGTGGGCCCAAGAGGTCGCGCACTACAGGTGGCTCACTATAGATGGCTAATCATAGGCAAAGCGTCTTTTTGGAGCTCTGGATCCTGAAAAGGCCAAAGGCCAGTATTGCTGAAGTGATACGAGTACAAGAAGTAACAGTAGAATGATCCTGTCACTGTTTGCTAAATGGGTGGTACGTGCGTCTACTACAGTGCCACTCAGTCAGAGTGGAAGATGGCGGTTCTTACCGATTTAGATGTGAATAAACGCCCTTGAAGAGCAATTTATATAAAAAGAACATGTGTCATAGAATTTCCCATTCGAGAGAATATACCATGGCATGTCAAATTTATCATTAGCAATTCCAGCCAATTCCTACGCCGTCCATAATGGGTGCAAATAGCCATAGAATGGTAGGATAGGAACGCACTTTACACCGAAATCTCGCGAAACTCGGCCAAACCGTCATATGACACGTTTACTGCCATCCGTATATCAAAAACACGCTCAGAGCTCGTCATAAGGCATTTCCGGTCCATTGAACTAGCCATTTCGTCCTCTGTCGCACCACCAAATCGGCGATGCCCAAAACGGAATCTCCGATCGCGACTCCAAAACACCTCCACATTCCAAACACCGAATTCCATCTCCCAAAACACGGCTTTTTCTCCTTCATACCGCAAGGGGCCTCACTGCAGCAATTCTTTGACCAATAGGATAACTCCAACATTCATTTTGCCGCCGAAGTCACCTTTTACGCGTCTGTTTACACTCCGCCTACGTAAACAAACTCCACCATGGACTTCACCCTTTCGTCCTATTTCAACGCGTTTGACGCCGAAAAAGACTACTCGGTCGATATCTCCGATCTAGATTCCAAGCTTGACTCTGTGACGAATCAGCTTGCCAATAACCCCGATTCCATCTGCTCTAATGGAGACCTATTAGAAGATCTAGTGGACCTCTCCCACAGCTACAAAACGCTCGACCAGCGCCACCAAAAGCAGTTGGCGTATTTGGTGACGTCCTCTTTCAATTCCGTGGGTCACCAATGCAATGCCGCCATTTCCAGCGGCGACTTCGTCGACTCCGTGGACCAGTTTCGGGCCTCCCTCGAACGCTACGGCTACTTGATGTTTGTATTGCTTACGTTTATGGGAAAAGAGGACTACGGATCCTCGGGAAAGTCCAGACAACCGCAGAACTCCGTCAAATGGAAAGCCAATTGTCTTCAGATCGAGGAGGCGTTGGACGCAGTGGCCACTGCTCTTAAGGTGGATTTGTCAAAGATATTCACCACCACACCGGAGAAAAACGCCTTCGTGGAGCTCTTCATGAGACCTATTTTCCATCTCATGGAGAGTCCGGAGCGCATGAAGATCTTGGCTGTCAAATTGCTCATGTTTAAGGATATCGCCCACGCCGTCAAGTTCCACGGCCACGGTTCCGTCGTCAAGAGCTCCATATTGCAATCACTTACCTACTATGTGCACTTGCCACCCTATATGGCCGAACTTTTGAACATTTTGGACTCCCAGTATGATTACAACTCATTAACAGAAGAGTTGCTCCTCGAGATCTCGCAGATCCAGTTCAATTCCAACGACAGTAACGGCCCCAGGGCCATATCCGAGTTTTTGATTAAATTATCGGAGTTGAGTCCCCGCCTAATCTTGAAGCAGTTGGCATCTACGGCCCAGCTCCTCGATAACAGCAACCAGACCCTTCGATGCTCGGTGGTTGAAACTTGTGGTAATATCGTGGTGGACATGATCAAAAATGACCAGAAAGAGGCCGAATCTGCCGATGAGCACAATAACAACACACCACAGCAAATCGAGGGTCTTCTCAATCTCTTACAGGAGAGATTCTTGGACCAAAATCCCTACGTCAGAACTAAGGCCATCCAGGCTATCAACAAAGTATTTGGTTTGAAGGTCAAGCTTTCTGACAGAAGAAATGACGTGATGCTACTTGCCGTACGCTCACTTCATGACAAGAGCACATTGGTCAGAAGAAATGCCATCAAACTCATGTACAAGTTATTGTTGACCAACCCATTCACTTTGCCCAACGGTGACCAGCTCTCTTATGAGTTGTGGAAATCCAGGTTGGATGAGGCCGAAGCTGAGCTCAATCAGTATTTGCCCAAATCGCCTCCCAAAAAGCTGGCCTCAAAAGACGACGATGCCATGGAAGTGGATGATGAGCCCAAAGGCAAAGAAACCGAAGACGCTGAAGATGAAGACGACGATATCGACCACGAGGAGTTGAATCAATCTATGATAGAACAAGAGCTGCACTTGCCGGACAGAACCGTACTTGTGAAGGCAAAGCTTACCGTCAAGTACTTCCTGGATGCGGTTGTCTTCGTGGAGGCTGCTCAGAAGAGCACTGAAATCGTGTCGAAGTTGCTCTTTTCAAAGAACAGAAACGAGGTTTTGGAGGTGATGGACTTCCTCGTACTCGCTAATGCTTACGATGTGAAGAACTCGGCCGAAGGTATTCGCCGGATGCTCCATTTGGTATGGATGAAAGGCTCTTCTGATGAAGGCAAATCCATCGCTACTCATTTAATCGATTCCTACAAGGACTTGTTCCTTTCAGCTCCTCAAAATGCCACCGCTTTAGAAGCTGCTGCTCACGTGGCAAAGAATTTGATTGAACTTACTTATGCAGCTTCTCTTGCCGACTTGGCGTCCTTGGAAAAGTTGCTCGGGCTCATGTATGAAGCCGATATGATTTTCCCCGATGTCATTAAAGTCCTCTGGAAGATTTACAGCTCCGTGGAACTGCCAGAGGAACGGGTATTCACCAACAAACAGGCACATGGGGCGATCATTATATTGGGAATGCTTGCACAAGCTGACCACACCATCATTTTGAAAGGTTTTGACTCTCTTTTGAGAGTAGGATTGGGAGAAATCGGAAGGAAAGATTTTGTTCTCTGCAAATACTCGTGTATTGCAATTCAGAGAATTATTCCAAGTGCCAAGAGCAAGGAGTCGTCGTTCAAGGTGGAAAGAGAAGATGAGCTTATTGCTGGCCTCAGAAATGTCCTTTTGGAGTACAACGAGGAGCCCGAGTGGTATAGTGTTGCCGACCATGCGATAAATGCCATTTACCAGGCTGCCAGTGAGCCTGAAATGGTGTGTTCGGACCTCATCAAGGAAAAAACGAAGTTGGTTTTCTCGTCTTTAAAGGAGAGTGAATCACAGGTCTTATCTTTATCGCAGTTGCTTTTCATTGTGGGACATGTTGCAATTAAGACAATTGTACACTTGGAAAAGTTGGAAGCGCAATTCAAAAAGAAGAAACACGAAGCCGAGAGCTTGAAGAAAGGTGCGGATAATGCTGAGGACAAGGAGGGTGCTGAGAGCGAACTTGAGATGATCGGAGGCACCACAGAAGACGACTTCACTGACGCTGTTATTTACATCAAAGAGCGGGAGATTCTCTATGCTGAGGATGCTCTTTTGGCCAAATTCGGTCCCATGGTTCGTGAGATCTGTTCTAACAACAGAAGCTACGATCACGAGACTCTACAGAGGTCTGCTGTCCTATGCATGGGTAAACTCATGTGTGTGTCCTCCAAGTACTGCGAGGATAACTTGCCATTATTGATCACTATCATGGAGAAATCGCCGGATCCCATCATTCGCAGTAACTGTGTTCTCGGGCTTGGTGACATGGCTGTGTGCTTCAATAATCTTGTGGATGAGAATACCGACTTCTTGTACCGCCGGCTTACAGACGACAACATTATGGTACAGAGGACATGTTTGATGACAGTGACATTTTTGATTCTCGCCGGCCAGGTCAAGGTCAAGGGCCAGCTCTCGCTGATGGCCAAGTGCTTGGAGAACCCCGACCAGGGAATCAGTGACATGTGTCGACTTTTCTTCACAGAGCTCGCGACCAAGGATAACGCCATCTACAACGGGTTCATTGATATTTTCAGTGGATTGTCCAACGACGAGCTGCTCTCGAAGGAGTCCATGAAGCGGATTGTGAAGTTTTTGGTGGGCTTCATTGACAAGGAGAAACACCAGAAGCAGTTGGCGGACAAGTTGCTTGTGAGGCTTTCGAAAACTCAGACGGAGACCCAATGGAACGATGTGGCCTTCGTGCTTGGTGCCATTCCCTATAAGAATGATAATATCACTCAGGCGTTGGAGGACGGCTATAAGACAGTTCTGGCGCGGCAGTGATGATGGCGAAGTGGTGCTGGGGCACAAGCGTGTCACGGTCACTTTCTGGAGGTATTTATATGATGATGGCAACGTGAGGCGGTGGTATCTGATTGACTGATTGCAGCTCTTGGGTCACTATCGTCTTGATTCCGAAACTGGTATATTGTATCAATCTTATATCATGGTTCTTTACTAGGAGATGCGTTTGTATTTTACCTCTCTTGCGATCGAGTAACTTGAATAGATGCAAGAAGCAATGGCCTCAGCGCTTTCGATAATTCCAAGTCCTATAGTCCTCCGGGTGCTTCCTGGCCACGGTATTCGGCATATGCGTTTCGCAACCGATTCGAACCAAATCGAGCGTTTTGCAGTTTCATGTTTTTTCCGTCGTTTCAGGGCTCTGTTAGCGTGCTTTTACGAATTCGCAGCACTTTCTAGCAAAATTCTCCAAACTGTAAATTTAGCCGTCTCCCATACCACATGCTTGGCAGAAGAGGCGTCCCAACAAACTTCGCCAAAACCGCCCCAACCCCCTATATCCGTAGTTATCCTTTATATAACCCAACTCCACAGCTTTTCAAATCACATTCTTCCCTATCTCTCTCAATTGCATATGACAGCGGCCCCTTAGTCCTCCTCTCACTCTTATCTATTGCCCCACCTCTAGTCTAAAAGTCCACCCAAGCCGCCCATAACGCGCTATTACGCCTCCTAAGCCCCCACGCTGCTACCTCAACAGCCTTGAGCGTAGCCCCGAATTTCCTCGCCCTGGATCACAAAATTACGCGGACTGAAACTCCCTGGCAAACTTGCTGGCAAATCGCCTTTTTCCGTGCACTTTTCCATCCCCTGCTTACTCCCACCATGATTCCAGGGCTACAGGAGGCGTGCTCGTACATGGCCAATTCGCTTGGCCAGGGCGAGGCCAACTTCAAGATCTTCTTCTGCACCTTGCTCTCCTTCCCGTTCTCGGTAATCTTCAAGCGGCTTCCCGATAACCAGTACACGCTCAAGAACGTGTATGTCATAGCCGTGTCGGCGTTCTACGTGTTTGGGGTGTTTGAGCTCTACCTGGGGCTTGTCACCCTCTTGGTGCTGTCGATGGGATGCTACTTCATCACCCGTTATCTCCGCACCAAGCTGATGCCGTGGGTCAACTTCGTGTTCTTGATGGCCCATTTGGGCTACACCCATCTCCACACCCAGTTCTTCACCGAGTACAACCCGCGGAAAATCGATATCCTGGGCGCCCAGATGGTGCTTGTGATGAAGTTGACAGCTTTTGGCTGGAACGTGCACGATGCAAAGCAGCCCAGCAGCAGCTTGACGGACTACACTCGTCTGAGAATCATCAAGAAACACCCCAATCTCCTTCCCTACATTGGCTACGTGTTCTTCTACGCGTCGTTGTTGACGGGCCCGGCCTTCGATTACGTGGACTACGACAAGTTCATTCATCTGACGATGTTTGACGATGTGCCCCATGCCAAAAGACCAGGAAAGAGAAAGAGACGCATTCCTCGCAGTCACTGGCCCGCGTTCTATAAAACCGCTCAGGGTTTCTTCTGGCTCGTTCTTCTCTTGCAGGCTTCCAGTGTGCTTTCTCTTGAGTACGTCATCAGCGGAGACATCACCAAAGAACACGGCTTCATCTACAGAGTATTCTACTTGTGGGCCCTCGGCCTCTTCCACCGGTTGAAGTACTACTGCGCGTGGCTCATTGCCGAAGGTGCATGCATCTTGTGTGGTATTGGCTACAATGGCTACGACGCCGAAACCGACTCGTTCCGCTGGAACAGGGTCCAGAACATCGACACTTACGCGTTTGAGACGGGCCAAAACGTGCACGAGTGCTTGGAGGCCTGGAACCAGAACACCAACAAGTGGTTGAAGAACTACGTGTACCTCCGGATCGCTCGCAAGAACAAGAAGCCCGGCTTCAAGAGCACACTTTTCACGTTTGCGACCAGCGCCTTCTGGCACGGCACCAAGCCGGGCTACTACTTGACCTTCGTGTTGGGCGCCTTTACGCAGACCATGGGTAAGATCTACCGCCGCAACTTCCGGCCCATATTCTTGGAGAAGGACGGAAAGACTCCCAAACCCTATAAATGGGTGTACGACATTGTATCTTTCGTGACCACGCAATTGACATTTGGGTTTATTACCCAGCCTTTTGTGATCCTCGACTTGGGTGCTTCGCTCCGGTGCTGGGCCACCGTCTATTACTATGTTCCTGTGGGCATTGCTTTAACGCTTTTTCTCTTTAATGGTCCAGTGAGTAAACCCGTGGTGGCATTTTTGCGCAAATATCAGGCGTCTTACGTGCCCGCGAAGCCCACTAACAAGCTCACCAGCTCGGAAGCGGCTCGTGTGGAAAATGCGGTTGCCAATATTCTCGAGAAGGACGACTACGACAACGACAGCCCCACGCTTGGTGTTCCACCCATAGATGTCCTCGAATCTACTACCAGGGAGGAAATTGACGAGAACGTCAAGGAACTACAGGAGGCTTGGACCTCTTTCCGTGCCAGACGCGGATCCATCAAGGAGGACGACTTTGAAGGCCTCAAGGACGCGTATAATAACTTCACCACGGAGATCACGGAGATCTTTAACTCCAAGAAGGAAGAGGGCTTGCAAGGAAGAAGCTCCGGCAAGAATAAGAAGGAGTAGATGAAGAAGATGGGTGTTCTGAAGCGGACGCGAGTGGCCAGCTTCGCTATTTTGAACTCTATGGTTTTTGGACTCGACAATGCCACAGGCCCTTGGAAGAGCCGTCAAGCATATGGGGCATTCTGAGGTGTCAACTGAGAGGTAGGATGTAGGCTAAAACGGTACAATGTCCATTGTTACCTACGGATTCATAAATGTGGCGAAAGCGGCGGCTCAGCCCTGTTGGCGAATTTAAGTAATTTTGCATTTGCGTAAGCACTATATGTTTTTGGAGTCAGCAGCAACTGAAAATTCAACGATCGTGCACGTGACTGGGGATATAAAAGCCCTGGCGCCTGCCCCGGAAGTGAACCCTTTTCAAATCCCAATCAAAAGTAGTCAAACCAATGCTTCGTCCCCGGCCTTTTGCTGCCCTGCGGCAGTTCCTCCGCTTCAACTCCTCGGCCTCCAAGGCGCCCACGGGCGTTGTTTTCATGAACATGGGAGGCCCCTCTAAGGTCAAGGACACCTACGACTTCTTATTACGCCTCTTTTCTGACAAAGACTTGATTCCGTTGGGATGGTTTCAAAAGCCATTAGCAAAGTTCATCGCCAGAAGAAGAACCCCCGAGATCGAGAAACACTACGAGGAAATAGGCGGAGGCTCGCCCATCAGATACTGGTCCGAGTACCAATGTGAGAGAGTGTGTAAAATATTGGACAAAACCAATCCTGAAACGGCCCCACACAAGCCATACGTGGCCTTTAGATACGCGGCTCCGTTAACTGACGACACGCTTCCTCAGATGATGAAGGATGGCGTCAGAAGAGCGGTGGCGTTCTCGCAGTACCCGCAGTTCTCATACTCCACCACAGGGTCCACTATGAACGAGTTGTATCGCCAGACCATGAAGTTGGACCCCGACAGAACCATCAACTGGTCTTTCATTGACCGGTGGCCCAAAAACCCCGGTTTTGTCAACGCCTTTGCGGACCACATCAACGACAAGTTGAACGAGTTTCCAGCTGAAGACAGAGACCACGTGACGGTCCTCTTTTCCGCCCACTCTTTGCCCATGGAGATTATCAACCGTGGTGACGCTTATCCCAGTGAGGTGGCGGCCACCGTCTACGCGATCATGGAGAAATTGAACTTCTCCAACCCGTACCGTTTGGTTTGGCAATCGAAGGTTGGACCCAAGCCGTGGCTCGGAGCGCCGACCGCCAAGATCGTGGGTAAATTGGAGAAGAAAGACGATTTCAAGGGCATAGTGCTAGTGCCGGTTGCCTTCACCTCCGATCACATTGAGACCCTCCATGAGTTGGACATCGAGCTTCAGGAGGAGTTGGACAACCCCGAAAAGGTCAAGCGTGCGGACTCTATGAATGGCAACGAGCAGTTTATCGAAAGTTTGGCTGATATTGTGCGTGAGCACTTGAAATCGGGCCAGTTGTACTCCAGACAGTTGCCTCTCGACACGTCGTTGGGCCGGGAGTATGCTACCGACACTTTCTCGCACCCTAGCGAGATGTTCGGCGACCACTCTAAGAAGTAGGGAAGATATCGTGTAAATAGCACCTAACTCTAGACGCATTACGTATAAATAGTTATATGACTTTTGATTGCATCCTATGTTACACTAGTGGTACATTTTTCATAGCTAGTCGGAGTCGGAGTCGGCATCGGGATCGAATAAGTCCAAGTCAAGGGATGGAGCCGGGATTTGCGGCTGTTCGATTTCCACAGGTCTCTTTTGCTTGATGGAAGCCTCACCAGCCGACGGTCTGCGCTCCAGTTCTGGTTCCTTCTCTTGTACCGGCTCTTCCACATCCACATCCACAGCGACAGGAACATCGCCAAGCTCCTGCTTGAGGATTTCGTCGGGCTTCAACGAGCACAATGCCAAAACACCACGTCTCAACGCGTCCTCCGCAGGCCATATGTAATTATTAGGATGAATCTGGAATTGGGCGTTGGCCGCGGTGGCAGGGGCCTTGGTGAACTTCGCGAGTTTCATGGCGTATTTGAGGGCTTCCTCAATATTCACATCGTTGGTGTTCTTGGTGGTATCGTTTCGAGACGGCAACCTAGGGAGCAGTTTTAACTCGCCCCGAAGCGAAATCAACTCCTTCAAGATGTGCTTGGACTTGTCCTCAAGAGCCCTGTTTTCAGACTCGAGCGAGTCGATCTTGTGGCCTAGCTGCTGATGGCGCTGGAGACTTCTCAACTCAGCGCTTATGTGGTCGCTGTGGTGGATAAGGGCCTCCACAGAATCGGTAATCTGGTCTTCTTTGAAGGAGGAAATGGAGTTGGAGAGGTCCGTGAGAGCGCCCTCAAATGCCTTTACGTGCTCCACCACAGGAAGCTTTTCAAATGCCGCTAGCTGCTCCTTGGAGGAAATCTGACTGCGCGAGCCTGTGGTGGGTGTTTTGGGCCGCAATGACGAGGAGACATAGCCGCTGGGGGTAGAAGGAATGGATTTATATGCGCCTGCACTGTTCTGAGCTGCTAGCTGGTTGAGTCTCAGGGAGGACCCTACACGTGACACTGGCACCGATATGAACGACTGGTCTTTTTTTTTGTGTTGTAGCATGAGAGGTTGTGGTGATAAATGGTACTAAGAATGAAACACACTGGACAATAGTGAATGTATGGGGCAATATAGGGCGAAAGTTATAGTGCGAAAGTATAGTGCAAATGTTATAATTAATGTATGGTGCGCATCCTTCCCTGTATAATGCTATCCACCAAATCTTCGGAATAGACCACAAACGCCACCATATACTGTATGATATACATACTATTCCCTTCACCCCATATATAGCATATCCTTTCCGTCTATGGAATGCCCAAACGACCACTCGAAGCGTTTGGAGACTCGGACTCTGACGATGAGCCACCTCCCGCGCCGAAGCCCAAAAGACCAGTTGTTCCTGAAGATACGGCTTCCAGAGATGAAGAACTCGAGGACTACATGACCCTCTCGGTGGCTCTCGATAAAGAGACGGAAACAGACCATTCCGGCCTCAGATACAACGAAATTCAGACAGTTACTCGAGAGGAAGCAATGGAAAAGTCGCTTTTTGACTCCCTGAAGCCCTCCATAGGGCTATCCATGATGCAGAAAATGGGATTTAAGGTGGGCCAATCGCTTGGTAAAAACCTGCAAAATGCCCCAACTGCTCCGTTGAAAGTGTCCTTGAAAAACAACAAGACTGGCTTGGGTGCAAAACGGCCCCTTGACGCGCTTCAACCGGCCCCGAATGGCGATTTTGAATTTAGAGACAGACTATCAAAGGAGAAAACGGATTTAGATGCATTGAGGCTAATTCAAAAGCTACAAAAGGTCTGTTTCCTGCTCAGTGGAGATGAGGATAAGTTCCTTGACGACGCCTTGAATGGTGCGGAAATCAATATCCTTTGGAAAGGCTATGTGAAACAGCTACTCGAAACAAATAAATTAAAGGAAAAGAAGAGAGTTCGACTTTTCGAATCCAACGAAAATCCCCGTCATGAACGTTTAACACTCGAAGAAGATGCTGGCTTAGCGGAGCATGAAGCTCGGCCTATCTCTGAGAGACTAGATACCCTAATGTTGTTTGCTAGGGACAAATTCTTTTACTGTGCTTTCTGTGGATGCGCTTACACAGATCAGAAAGAACTAGAAGTACATTGTCCTGGATTGCTCGAAGACGACCATCTATAATTTTTCATTAGAAGCTACTTCTAAGCAAATCATCGCGACTGGCCTTGGATGCAAGGTAACGAGAATTGATGTTGTCGACCAGGGACGGCTCGCTTTCTTCGAATAGCTCAGACTCGAGTCGTTCGACCTGTTCTTCTGACAAGGCGTCGAACCGGATATTGTTGATAGCAAATTTTCCGTAGCTGGATGGAGTTGCAGATTGCATAGTATGCTTTGCAGTTGTATCCTCGTCTCTGTCTGCCCTTCCCCAGCCAACTGCAAAGCGGCAGCCATGCGCTGAGAATCCATGCATGAACAAAACGGCTGCTTCAGCAGACTCGCGAGTGTAGAACTTGACAGTTCCTTCGTTCAGATAGGACAGAATATTGCACGAAACGATGTCCCCAAAGCTTATAAAATAAGTAGCAAGTTCGGTCTCACTAAGCTTCGAGGAAAGACCTTTCACTGTAACTGTGGTATTGTGGGGATCGGTAAATTCGCTGGGATTTGGCTGCAGCTGGGCAATGGTGATTTTGGAATACGCCCCTGAATCAAGCTTTGATTCCAGACTGGCGATTCCATTTGTGCTCGCCGTATTGGGTCCATCAGCAGGCCCAACTCTAATGGGTCTGCTGCCTATTATTACGCCGGACATTTCTTCAATGGCGGATTGCTGAGCTGCACTGGAGTAGAATCGCACAAAGCCGAAGCCCTTAGATACTTTCGCAGAATCAGTCATGACTTTGACTTGCTTTATTTGGTTGGGAAAACGCTGGTTGAATGCGGCGTAGAGCGCGGCTTCGTTGACCTCGGCGCCCAAGTCTCCAACAAATACGGACGGATCGGTTTGCAGTCGTGCCTGTGGCCTGCCACCATAGCTGCCGCCAGAAGGTCCGTTATCTCGCGAGGCTCCCCCTGAAGCCCAATTCAACCTGAAAGCTTTGGAGTAGCCTGGCACCTGTAGGCCATTTTTGGTGATAGCAGTAGAAGCGGCTCTCTCGCTGGAGAACGTGACAAAACAGTAGGACGGCTTGCCAGCCCTTGATGGATCTCCTGGCTTTTCTTTCATGATCTTCACTGAAACGGGCGTTTCTCCAAAGGTGGCCCATATTTGCTTGATTGTGCTTTCGTCCCAGGTTGGATCCAAGTCGCCCATCCAAAGCTGGTTTGCGTCTCCATTCTGCTGGCTATATGCATTTCCCTGGTTGTAAACATTCAGGAAATTTCTGTTCAGCTGAGATCTAGGCGGTGGCCCTCCCCTATCCTTGTTAAAGGGCCTTCGCTGTTGAGGACCTTGGCTGCTTCTTCCATGGCTAGCGGGGTTACTGGAGTACTTGCCTCCTCCAAAGTTGCTCTGAGGACGCCCACCACGTGACTGGTACGAGGAGTAGCCGGCGTTTCCCTGGCCGTATTCTCCTCGCCCGGAGTTATTGTAAGACATTTGAGCGGGTAGTAGGGTGTTTTGCTGCTAAGATTTGTATGGATGAGATTATATGCACAATTTTTCCCTCAAAATTCGTGCATAATCCTGGAGTAGATGTGGTCTAGAGCTTTTCTCCTATTTGCAATCCACGGATGGCTGAGGCATTGCTTCGTATCAAACCTCTTATCCGTATCAACTAAGAGTATATTGGAGACGAAATCTTTCGCATCCAAAGAGATGCTCTTCCACTGGTCAATATTGAGATCAAGAACACCTCTTTTTGCAGCCGCAATGATGTCCAAACTAGAAGCTGCTATGAAAGGCGAAATTCCCGAAAGCATGATATGACCCATGATTCCCACCGACCAGTTGTCGCACTTGTATGTGTAGCCACAAACATCCTCCTCGGGGAAGTTCTCATATATTTCGGGCGCACTGTACTCCACGGTTCCCACAACGGAACGGGCCGTCTGGGTGATGGATCCCAAAGACTTTGCAGCCCCAAAGTCGCAAAGAAGGATTTTGCACGCCGGCATGGGCGCACTCATCAAAATGTTGTCTAACTTGAGGTCGCGGTGCATAATGTTCAATTCGTAGTGCAAGTACTGCAAAGCACAAAGAATCTGGAAGATGATCAAAACAACCTCTTCCTCAGGAATAGAATAAAGGTATGGGCCTCTTGTCAAATAAGCAAAAAGATCGCCTCCACAGGCCTGCTCTTCGAAGATGTACAAGTGCCCATCGACAACATAGGACTCGTACATCTTTATGATATTGGGCTGCAACATTAGTGAAAAGTTTACAACAAAAAAGGTTATCACTCACATGTTCGATCTGCAGTAAGATGGAGCCCTCGGTTTTGGAGCTGCTGTAGTGGATATCCTTCCTGCTTTTCTTTATTACCTTGACTGCAAAAGGCTTATTCTGGAACGGCTTTTTTGCAGCAAGAACTATCCCGAAAGACCCGTACCCTAGCACTCTATCTGAAATTCTCCACCCCTGGGGAACGGTCTTGGGCAACTTGAACGGTACGTTTGCGGTGCCGGTTTGGTATATTCTTACAGAGCATGCAATGCCGTATTCGACCAGTATAACGTCGTTGTTTTCGAGAAGAAGCGTGTTTTTTCTCCCCAAAAGCTTCTTATTGACAAATACCCCTTTTTTTGACACGTCCTGAACGTATACTAAAGGCGGACAGTCGGCATTAAAGGCAGTGTACCATATGCGAAAATGCACCAGGGATGTTGACGGATGAAGGAGGGTCAAGTCGCAACCTTTTCTGCCCATAGTGAACGTTCTGCCCTCTACCAATGGGAAATAGTACTCCTTGGACGCATTTTGAACAAGACACAGCTGTGAATCTTTGGCAAAGGGGAGTATCTCTGGAGGGTTCGTCTCCACGGTAACTAGCGCGCTGGCGTTGTTTTCAATAAAGCCGCCGATGTCAAAACTCAGCGACGGCAAAATCTTTAATGCCACGGCAACCTCAGTCGACGACATCGCCCTCTTCTATATAAACGATGCTCTTGGAAGAAGTAGTACTGCTACCCAGGGCATTTTAGCAGCCACGGTGAGCGCACGACTGTTCGCAGGCCAATGAAAAATCTAAATTGACTTACAATCGAGCTAGCGTTCAGCACCATATCAACAGCATGCTTTCCAGAACTCTCAGAAGATACGGTGCGGCGAGTTCCAGAAGGTTCCAGTCGCACGCTGCTGCTGCCGAGGCCCCGGCCGTCAAGCCATTCAACAACAAGTACAACTTCAACATAGACCCTCCGCAGGTACACCAGTACTGGCAGCAGAGAAACTTTAGCATTTTGGTGGCGTTTGTACCCATCTTCGTTGCCGCCGGGTACTTAGCGCAGACTTCCGGTAATGTCAGCGGGCTCCAGACTTTGATAGGCTTTGCCGACGGCGAGAAGTCGCCGTTGAAGGAGTTGGCGTTTGCGGAGCCTCAGCAGAAAAAGAACTAAGCATGGGGCCTGGCCTCGATCATGACTATTTATTGTAGTACAATACATGGTGTACATTATAGAAAACGACGTGTAGAGAAGGAGAGTGCTGTGTGGAGCAAAAGGTTTGATAGAGGGCAGTCTGTGTGCTTGTTGGCTAGTGCGCTATATAGCGGAGAGTTGTAAAATTGCCGTCAGTATTAGTACAGCACCAGATAATAAAACGACAGGAATAAAAAAACGAGCCCTTCTCCGACAAGGCCTCGTCTACGATATCTCCTTCAAGTCAGCCCCATCGGCCCTATAGACAGTGAAGCCTTTGGGACTCGTACGCTTACATAAGCGGTCTTTTCGCGCTTCTGTCATTGGCTGGTGGCCGAAAATTTACCACCAAAATCACTACTACAACTCACCAGCACCCCCAAAGCCATGCTTTCCAGATTCTGCTCTGTTGCCAGGCGCTCCCCACGCGCTGTGCTCCCCCCAAGAGCTGCGGCCCACAGATTCTTGACCACCCACAACACCATAACCGACCATGCCACCGGCAAAGTCATCACGTTAACCGACCCCAAACACCCTGAAATCGCCGACTACCAGCAGCCTACGCCCGTTTTGGCCCAGGACAAGGACCCCTACGCTAAGTGGGACGACCCCCAGAACAGAAGAAACTTCAACGACCCGTTGCACTCGGACGAGGACTTGTACGACATCTGGTCTCCCGACTACTTCCAGTTTGTTTCTGACCGCACGGCATTGAAGCACAATGCCATCTTCTTCCTGCTTGTGTTCGGCTTCGGTGCGGCCATATGGTACTTCGAGTTGAACCCCGAGAAGCCGGCCATGCCCAGATCGTTCCCGTACGGTGGATTGGCCAAGGAATTGGGCTCTGGCGGTGACGAGGACGACGAGTTCTACCGCGTCAAGCCCGACCACACCGCAGAGTCCGAACTTGGCTTTTTGGCCGCCGACGACCTGGTGGCCGCCAACCAGCAGGCTTACATCGACGCCAATGCCGACTTCCTCAGGGCCTAGTCTCGTTGCCGTTTCCTCCATGGAAGCCATTTGTAACATACTAACATACTTGTGGGTGGCCTTCTTACGCATATTTATTCAGTTGACTGCGCCTGTCGCAGTGCTGTGCCCTATACATAACGTTTGACAAAACAGACAGCCAGTCCAAGCCCTACTTGGAACTTGCCCTTGTAGCCGCTGTAGCATCTATCTTGTGTCAGGGAGCCATACTGACAAAGTTCCACTACTCCTTCGCCTCACATTACCTTCCTTTTCCACAAGATAGACTTCCCGAACTGTAGACCTGTTTCGTGTTTCCTGCATACAGCCACCTCTCGCCGTAAACACAAATTTATCATTAACTTACTTAGCAGACTCTCGCCCACCTTTCTGCTGGCATAATCCCTGTACCTGCTCCTTTTCGGCTTTGACGGACTGCTATTCACAATGGCTAGAAATGGGTCGCGTCCAGCCAGTGCCAGGCAAGTGAAAAAAGAGCCCATAAAGCCGGTATCTCTCAAAAGAGGCTCTCGAAACCTGGAGGCGTCTACGAATGAGGACATTTCCGGGGCAAAACACGCTAAAAATGGTGCTAACGGCCTGAATAAGCGAATTAAACTCGAAAATTCACGTCTAGATGTTTCTCCTCGTGAACAGGAGCTCGCAGATATCATGACGGACTTCAACATGGCAGTCAATGAGCTCTTTCAGCTAAAAGAGTACGGATCTATCGCGTCTTGGAACCCAAGCGACTTTTCAACAACCACCACTGAAACTCAGGTGCCCGAAATATTCCAGTACTTTGTTCTGGAAAACAACTACCGGCTTTCCTGGGGCGCCGATCTGGAAAAGAGTCTAGATAGTGTGCCTTTGCGCCTTCAGAAGAAGATCTTGGCCGAAAGAGAAGAGAAACTTCTTGAAAAGTACCCGTTCAAAGACAGGGTTGTTGAATCAAGCAATAATGCTGAAAAGGCGCTCTTGCAAAGTATCAAGGCCCTTCAAAGTAACGGAAATGGAAAACCTCATACAGAAACAAAATTGAAGCAAAAACCCTCCAAACCAGCTCCGAAACCTTCTAAAGAAAAAGCGTCCATCAAAGACGAAGAAATAGAAGAAGAAGACGTCGAGGAGGAAGAGGAAGAGGAAGAAGACCTTGACGAAGACGCGGGTACGCGCTATAAGCTTAAATCAGTCAAACTCACCATTCCTCCGCACCTTATCACACATCCGTCGCACATTCCAACTTGGCGACCCGATACAAGGCAAAACGAAAAATTTGACGCATCTGAACATAGCATCATAGATTTCCATCCGAAGCCTATAGAGATCATCACTCGCCTGGCTGGTGAGATCCACGTTCCGGAAATTGAACGGAAAATCA
This sequence comes from Wilhelminamyces savonicus, assembly GCA_030570115.1. NCBI lineage: Eukaryota > Fungi > Ascomycota > Pichiomycetes > Serinales > Metschnikowiaceae > Wilhelminamyces > Wilhelminamyces savonicus. The sequence continues at coordinate 384,906 of JAJLUW010000006.1, read as the reverse complement.
AGAACTTCTTGACAAACAAATACCAAATTGCCATCGTGGATGAATCCAATAATCCCGACTACAACAGCACCCCCGAAGAATACGCAACTATCCTTTCGCAGCAGAAGGAGATGTTCAAAAAACTCCGAGAAAAAGTCTCCGTTGAGCAGAGTCTCGAACTACATGGTGACAAGATCGAAAGGCGTAAAATTGTGCTTCCTAATATCGCCAACACGAAGACTGCCATGGATCCTTTCAGATCCAGTGGAACCGTGCATCCCAAAATTCAAGGTGCGGTCAATAACCAAACTTATTGGGACCATCTTCTCGCTCAGGGCATGGCATTCTCGCGTATCCATCAGCATATGCGGAAACAACGCCAAACAAAGGCCCGTCGTGTGGCTCACATGATTGAACAGCATTTCAGGAAGAAGAAAGGCGAGGGAGAGAGATTGGCACGCGAACGTGAGCAGAACCTCAAGAAGATAAGCAGGTTAGCCATCCAGGCAGTCAGGAAAAGATGGGGTCAGGCCCATAAAGTCTACCGCTACTTGGAATTGGAGAGAGAAGACGAGTTGAAGAAGATCAAAGGCAGAGAACATTTGAGTCAAATGTTGGAGCATTCTACCCAGCTTTTGGAGGCACAGTTGACAAAATCATCAAGAGAAGCAACTGAAAGTGCTAATGAGAGTGGCGACAATGACAGCCAAAACAGCGACTCTGACGACCATTTGAGCTCAGATTCTGAGTCCGCGTCTGAAGAGGAGACCAACCAAAACTTAACCGAAGTAAACGACAAGGATGATATGAACCTCACTGTTGAACAATTGCGTGAGAAGTACGCTAATATGGAAGAATCTGTTGAGCCATCTGACATTACAAAGGATACGGCTGGTGACAGTGACGATGAAGACGTTGAGGAAGAAGATGAAGTCATTAAGGATGAAGAAGATGACGATGATATCGACACCAGTAAGGGCCTCTCGGCCCTATATGGTAATGAGGTCATGGCTCCTGAAACAGCTACTCCTGACTACACTGAAGACCAAAAGAAGATTCTCGAGGAATACGCAGATCAAAATGAGAAAATGGATATTACGAAAGAAGTGTCAGATACCGATTCCGACTCCTTATCTGATTCAGGATCTGAATCTGACTCCGAAGGTGAGTCTGCTGAAGAGAAAACTCCTTCAAAGTCCACTGGTTTGGCTGCTTTACTTGGTCGGGTGGACAATGACGAAGACTCCACCGATGCCAGTTTGAGTGCAGCCAGCATGGAGGATAGCGATGATGACAATATGTCTACTTCCGAGGAAGATGAGCCAACCACTCCTAAATCTGCTTCCGACCTCGTTGTCGAAGGCAAAGAATCCAACGAAGAGTTTGCTGAAGAGGAAGTCAACGGATCCAAAGTAAGAGACGTTCCTACTCCATTCTTGTTAAGGGGAACGTTGCGTCCCTATCAAAAGCAAGGTTTGAATTGGTTGGCCAGTTTGTACAACAACAACACCAACGGTATTTTGGCCGATGAAATGGGTTTGGGTAAAACCATCCAGACAATCTCTCTTTTGTCTTACTTGGCATGTGAGCATCATATTTGGGGACCCCATTTAATTATCGTTCCCACCTCTGTTATGCTCAACTGGGAAATGGAATTCAAAAAGTTTGCTCCCGGCTTCAAAGTTCTCACTTACTACGGCTCTCCCCAGCAGAGAGCCATGAAGAGAAAGGGATGGAACAAGCCAGATGCATTTCACGTCTGCATCACCTCCTACCAGCTAGTGGTGCACGATCATCAGTCTTTTAAGAGAAGAAGATGGAAATACATGATCTTGGATGAAGCCCACAATATCAAGAACTTCAGGTCTACCAGATGGAAGGCCCTTTTGAACTTCAACACGGAAAATCGGTTGTTGTTGACGGGTACTCCTCTTCAAAATAACCTTATGGAATTGTGGTCGTTGTTATATTTCTTAATGCCCTCATCTAAAGTCAATCAGGCTATGCCGGATGGGTTTGCTGACCTCGAGAATTTTCAAACCTGGTTCGGCCGGCCTGTCGACAGAATTTTGGAGCAGGCCTCAGCGGCTACCTCCGACGTTATCGACGAGAACTCCAGCACAACGCTGAAAATGGACGAGGAGACAAGAAATACTGTTGCAAGATTGCACCAGGTTTTAAGACCGTACTTGTTGAGACGTTTGAAGAAAGACGTCGAAAAGCAGATGCCTGGTAAGTACGAACATATTATCTATTGTCGCTTGTCCAAGAGACAGAGGTATTTATATGACGACTTCATGTCTCGGGCAAAGACCAAGGAGACGCTAGCATCCGGAAATTTCTTATCCATCATTAATTGCTTAATGCAGTTGAGAAAAGTGTGCAACCATCCTGACTTGTTTGAGGTTCGGCCGATTGTTACTTCGTTTGCGATGCCTAACTGCGTTGCAAACACATTCAATCTGAACAACTTTATTTTGAGGAAGTATTTGGCAGATTCTCCAGCTACAAAGGTCTCACTCGACATTTTGAACATGGATGTGGCAAATAAAGAGGACCTCAATATATTCGTTTCACAGTCCACCAACAAACTCAAGGCTTCCAAAGACTTACAGAACCAAATTGACCAGCTTGACAAGTTGATAGACTCAAAGGTCACAGACATTACCCCCAATGTTGATGACTATGTCGAGTACTACAAGTTCATGAAATCCACGGAACAAATTGAGCTCAAGGAGAAGTTGAAGCAGGCGTTGTACCTCAATAATTTGAGGTGCGAAAGGAGCCCAATTTACGGTGAATCCATACTTCGGACAATCCGGTCCATGACCCAGCCTTCTACTCAGGCATCAGATATTTTCGATCAGATGATCACTAGCATCCCCCAGCGAGTCGAGCAGATGAATGACGTTATTGAAAAGTACTCTGTGCTCACCCCAACTGTGGTTACGTTGGATATGAAAGACCAGCTCATTCCGTTGTCTACACAGCGACAGATCATGAACGAAGTTTCCGACGAAGCTATCCTGAACCCGTTCCACAAGTCGCAGGTGAAGCTTTCGATTGCCTTCCCAGACAAGTCACTTTTGCAATACGATTGTGGAAAGCTCCAGAAGCTTGCTCTGCTATTGCAGGACTTAACGTCAAAGGGCCACCGAGCGTTGATTTTCACGCAGATGACCAAGGTCCTCGATATCTTGGAACAGTTTTTGAATATCCACGGATACAGATACCTGCGTCTCGATGGAGCGACTAAGATTGAGGACAGGCAGCTTTTGACGGAGCAGTTCAACAGAGATGCACGAATCCCAGTCTTCATTCTCTCTACTAGATCCGGTGGATTGGGTATCAACTTGACAGGTGCGGATACGGTTATCTTCTACGACTCCGACTGGAATCCGGCCATGGATAAGCAGTGTCAGGACCGTTGCCACAGAATCGGCCAGATGAGAGACGTGCACATCTACCGTTTCGTGTCTGAGTTCACTATTGAGTCCAACATCTTGAAGAAGGCCAACCAGAAGCGGCAATTGGACAACGTGGTGATTCAGGAAGGTGAGTTTACTACTGACTACTTTGGCAAGTTCTCTGTTCGCGACTTGGTTAGTGGCAGTGCGATTGTGGACGAGCTCCCGGACAAACCTATCGCTGAAAACAATAATGTGGAGGCGCTAGCTCAAGCCGAAGACGAAGACGACAGGGCTGCTGCCAGCGCTGCCATGCAAGAGGTGGCTGTGGACGACGAGGACTTCGATGAAGAGAACAAGGGCACAAGTGACGGCACTCCTGGGGCTCAAACGCCCGGAGCAGAAGAAGTGGCCGTGAAAAACGGTGAGTTGGAGGACGCAGACTATGACGAAGGCATTGGTCACGTGGACGAGTACATGTTGCGGTTCATTGCTGACGGGAACTACGTGGCGTAGGTTATAAATGTAATATACGAGCATTTGGAGAGAAGAGGTCAGTAGAGGAGTTCCGGGCGTTGATAGAGCAGACGTGCCACTGGAAAAGTGCGAAGGGGTGTGTTTCTTGTTTCTGTTGTACTGGATGGGGTACTGTAGCTTGTGGTATCCCGGCTGAAAGGAGGAGTAAATCCGTCTTGAACGCGTTCTCCGTATGTCTTCATTTTCGCAGTCTAGCAGTCGCAAAACGGGCCCTCTTAAATGTATGGTGATAGCTGCGAAACACACCCATTCAAAAGAGCCCTAAACCTGGCCCCTCTGACTCAATTAAAAGGATCCAGAAAGCCTTTACAACAGCATAAGAGGCCAAAACCCACACATTGGGCCAAGGCACTACGGCGGTGTGGGCCATGTAGTTGGTAATGGCACGACCGGTCAACGGACGCATTTCGTTTCAATAATCGCTAATTAACTAACCACCACCACCCAAATGTCGTCTGGAATCCAATCGTTGTTGAAGACCGAAAAGGAGGCGGCCGAGATTGTCAATGAGGCCAGAAAGTACCGCACCAACCGTCTCAAGTCCGCTAAGGCCGACGCCCAGCAGGAAATCGACGACTACAAGTCCCAGAAGGACGCTAAGTTGAAGAAGTACGAGCAGGAGCATGCTGGCTTGAACGAGACTATCGACAAGGAGGCCGATGCCCAGGTGGAGAAGGAGTTGGCTGCTATCAAGGCCAAGTACGCTGAGAAGAAGACCTCGGTCGTCAAGTTGTTGGTGGATGCCACCATCAAGCCTACTCCTGAGTTGCACGTGAACGCTGCCAACTAGGCGCTTCAATTCTGCTGGCGGGAATCTGCCGGCTGCCGCTGGCTGCACGGATGGCCGGACGGTGTCTATTCGAATATACGTTTTTTTGACTTGGAGGAGGGGATGGCTGTAGTGAGTCTAGATCATAAGACCACAGAACATTTGACAGAAAGGTTCGTCGCTTAGACTTTTGGCCATTGAGCTGGAACAACTGAATGGGGGCGTGTTCTTTGTATAGATTTCATTTCCGAAGGCGCAAGTGCTGTTCAGTAGCAAGACCCGATTTCTGGTTCTCACAATACTTTCCTTCCAAATGCTACCAGCCGAAACCAGCAAATGTTCAAATCGACCGCCTTTCTTACGACCATTGCTTTCTTCTATTTCTCGTTCTTCCTCGTTTCTCTCATTCTTCTTCCTTTCTCTCTCCTTTCTCTATTTACAGTCCTATGCTCTTCACGCTCCGCCCTTCGCAAGCCGCTGGAACGCCTTCACAATCTCCCACAACCGGAAATCATAACTGGCAACATTCAAGCTGCTGACAAAGCCCCACGCCTTTTTGTCGTCTGCAATTGGGTAATCCAAAGGAGGGGGAATGGCAGTGGCCACCCCCAAGGCCCGCAACAATGGCTTGTCCATAACCACAGATTTTGCGTAGCATAAGCCCTGAAGTCCCTCTTCGCCTCCAAATTTGCCGTATCCCAGCTTCTTGACTCCTCCAAATGGAAGCTGTGCCACGTAGAAAGTTGCAAAGTCGTTGATGGCCACATTTCCTGTCTTCATCTGGTCTGCAATCTCACTGCACTGGCGGAAGCTTTTGCCGAAAATAGAGCCTCCCAAGCCAAACTCTGTGCCGTTAGCTATGCGCACCGCATCCTCGGCATCAGTGGCCTTGAACATCACCAAAATGGGACCAAACACCTCCTGCTGCGCTATGCGCATAGACGGTTCCACATCCACCAAAAGAGTGGGCTCGAAGTAGTGGCCCTGCGGGTAGTTGGGGTGCTGGTACCGCTTTCCACCGGTAACGCAACGGGCTCCCTGGGCGACGGCCTCCTCAACCAAGTCCTCAAGCTCCTGAAACCGGTTGTCCGAGATCATGGCACCCATGTCGATCTCATCAAGTTGGTCGATATCTGAGCCGAAACGTAATACCGGCACCCGCTTGCTGAGAATGTCCACAAGTGTTTCGTAGGCCTTGGGGAGGCAGATGACGCGCTCTATGCCGATGCAGTTTTGGCCGGCACTCTGGAAGGTGCCTCTCATGATAATTGACGCTAGCTTCTGCAAGTCCGGCACATCGTCAAGCACCACCAGAGCATCCTTTCCTCCAAGTTCTACCACCACCGGTGTCAACTGGGCCGCAGCAGCACGCACAACGTGGTGAGCCACCGGCTTCGAACCTATGAATGTGATGTGGTTCAAGTCCGGGTGAGAGGTTATATAATCAGCGTCTTCGGGGAAGCAGCAGACAAGCTGTACCAAGTCCTCGTCAAGATCCAACAGGCGGAGCACAGCACGCACCAAGCTCACAAACCAGCGCGACAGCCACACCACCTGTTCAGAGCACTTGATGACAACGGCATTTCCAGAGAAGAGACCCGCAATAATGGGTCCCATAAGATTGTGAAATGGGTAATTCCACAGCACAAGCGCAGCCACGATACCCATGGGCTCGTAGCGCACTTCAGCGTTCTTCATAAGGCCCAAAAACAAGCTCGAGGGACCGGGACGCAGCGATGGCCGCAAAGCACGCTCGCCGTGAGCAATCGTCCAGGTGAGCTTCTCCAAAGTGACCATTATTTCGCCCATGGACGCGTCCAATTTGGTCTTTCCTGAGTCGCGACACGCCACTCTGGCAATTTCCTCCTGGTGGTCCACGAAAAACTGGTGGAGAGTTCTGAGGAGGCGGCGGCGAACCGTGAACAGCAGCGTTTTCCACGGCGTCTGTGCGCGCTTTGCGGCCGCCAACTGTGCGTCCACGTCCTCTCTGGTGGTCACAGGAACCGTTCCTAGAGACTGGCCCGTGGCCGGGCAGTAGCACTGGATTTTAGTGGGATCATCCCGCACGCGTACCAGAACGTTGGCAGCATAGAGGCGTTTTCCTTTCCAGTGTGGCTTCGCCTCGTCGGGCACGGGAAACTGCAACTTAACTGGGTTCTCTAGCTTGTTGTAGCGGTTGGGGTAGGACGACACGTACCGAGCATAGACGTAGTAGAGGCACGGCAAAATGACGAAAGCGAAGAACGTGGTCAGGATCTGGTACTGCCACTGCCACTCGCGGAAAGTGAGGTCGATAGCGATCATATGGTTAGATATTTGTGTTTATGTATGATGGAGATAATACAGGGATTGTCAACGAATGGTCGGTGACAGTCCCAATTGGGTGGAAAAGACAGAGGCTCGTGAGCCTGGAAACGGGGGAACTGGTCCGGTTTATATAGACGGCTGGGCGGCTAACGAAGTGGGGCAGTTGCAGAAAGCGGCTGTCGCATCGTATACAAAACGTCGGGCTTTTGTCGCAACCGTGTCACGAACCGTGTCGCAAATAAATGCGACACTCGGACAGGAAAGAGGGGGGAGCTGCGGAAGGAACGTAATGGCAAAACGGACGGAAAGCGAGAGCGAAAGGAAATAGCTGAATTGGGGAACTTGGCTGGGCTTGCGAGATTCCTACTGGCGAGTTTGGAAAGAAATAATAGGTGATAGGTTGGCTAGAGGGGATATGGTGTCACACTCGGCCCTATTCACTAGCGTGGTAATATGGTGGTCTGGGTTTCCGAGTATCACACGAAAAAACGTGTTTTCCTACGGCTTTATCAATTCCATGACATTAGATGAATGGAGAAATTAACATAGAGCCTATTCCATTTGCCTTTCGCGATTTGATAGTCGGTGGCCATTACTCTCTATTATTTAAATCGAGAATTTTGCAACAATTCCATTTTTTTGCATGAAGTTGCGAAAATAGCTTCTTTCACTGTCCCACGACATTATTCAAATGGCAACTCAATCAAGGGGCAATGCTACCCTTCATCTCTGTAGCATAAAAGTTCTGCATCTACCTCATACATAACCTTCCAAACAACCTTTCACATATTCTCCTGTGCATTGTTCTAACTGCTATACAGAAGTACTAGAACACCATCTCCGGTGGTTTCATGCTGCTGGGATGCTTAAAGTCAAGACTTGGTGTTAGTATATTGAATACCCGTACGATATACGGTGTACAGAGCATCGCATATACTCCTTGTTTTATGTCCAAATGGTGACTTGATGTTTTAAAGCCATACCTATCTTGATTTGGCCTGGAAAACCTATCATTTTCAACATCTATTTCCTCTGTGATCACCTCTTCAACATCTACTGCTCCTCAGCCTGCTCCTCTTGAAGTCTCCTCACGATTTCCTCGAGACCATCGTCCTGAGTTCGATTCTGGATAATCGCGCCCAAAACTCCCTGGTCCACGTAGTCAAACAACGAGTCTGTAACTCCACCAGCACTTCCAGTGCCACTGTAAACGTCGTAGCTGGTACGATTGTCTTTTGGTGGCAAGACATCGTACTCTAGAACGTCGTCCCTCCCAAATACGGCCTCGGGAACCTTTGCTAAGATCCTGTTTTCGCCAGAAAGAATTGCAAAACGCACCAAGTTGAACGGAACCTCAGTCTTCTGCTCCTGCAGTCCAGAAAAGAAGCCGTAGATACTTTCCTTGAAGGATCTGGGCTTTTTGAGAGGCTGTTCACGGAAAAGCCGGGTCAACTCGTCATGCAAGAAGTCCCTATGGGCCTTTTCTTTCCACAATAGGGCCGCACGAACCAAATATGTCTCGCAGGCCACAAGTGTCTCGTCGTTGACTGGAACGTCTGATTCCTTCACTGGCATAGCCGTGGCCAAACCCACGGACTCTAGAAGCCGGTAGGCGGTGTATGGATGGCGCTGAAAGGCCGTTTCAATGCTCTTTTTAGCACCCTCCGTGTCGTTTAAATGCAAGTACGAGAGTACAGTGGAGAAAGCAAGGCCGGGAGTCAACCACTTCTCGTATGTTGTGACCAACGGGGACGCTGCTAGTTGTGTCAAGTAGCGGTAATTTTCGCTATTGATAGCATAGAAGTCCAAGAAGTACCGCACTCCCAAGGGGTCCTCTGCTGGCGACAAAGAGAGCAAGAACTTGCAGTAGGAAAAGGCCGTGTAGAAGGTAGAGCGCTCACCCATGTTCATGATATATCTGAACAAGCAGAGGTAGAACTGGCGGTTCATGAAGCCCTCATAGGGCAAGCGTACTAACCCGTTTCTGTGCTCCAGGAGAAGCTCGTGGAAGTTCTTATGGAATGATCGGTCAAACACAAAGAGACACCGCTCTATCAAAGCGTGTGACACCAGCTTATCGCCCCCCTGGCGCAATAACACCATTGCAACCTGAAGAAGGGTTTCTGCATGATAAGGACTTTGCTGTAACTGGGCCATCAACAGCTCTGGATCGGGGGTCATCACGACCGCCGCATAAAAGCGGGTATTGGCCAAACGTTCCTGGACGCCATCAACCTTGGAAAAGCGGAAGTAGCGAACACCAATAGCTTGTTCTTTTCTAACCTTTTGTTCCAAATCCTCTACCCCCACCTCTTCTTCTTTGGAGTCGTAGATAGCCACTATGTCGTCGGCACGAAGCTCCTCCATTCCGAGAGGTTTCTGCGCAGTGGGCAACCAGTCGTCCTTTATACGCGTAAGAAGCAATTTCCTTGTTGTCCCAGGCACGCTGCGGCGGTCCTTTCCTGCCCAGCCACGGGTCAATCTTGCTAAACGCTTAAACTGTGCAAGTACCTCAGGCGAAATAGCCATTGCCGTGGTCTGGTTGGCATCCTCAATGGTCTCCAACGATAGGTTACCGAACAAGTTGCGGAGCTCGTTGTCCGGGTCCAAATTCTTAATGGAGTTGAAGGATAAGAGCAGAAGAGATTGCTTGAGACGCGCGGATGTGAAATGCTTGAAGTTTGAGTCATAATCTACCACTGGAGCTGTTTCCTGGTCGTAGGACTCTTCGAAGTCGTAATTGTCATCTTCCACCTGCGGAGAAGATGTCTTGGACGCTTCTAGGTCCTTTTTCCTGGCGGCTAGCATTTGGTCGAGAAACTCATCGTCGTCCACGGCTTTAGGTTCCTTTAGGGCCTTTTTCTTCTTTTTTTGCTTGGTTCTTTTGCTGGGCGCCACTGTTACCTGTGGGAGCGGCTTTTCAGGAGCAGCATCCTCTTTTTCAGCATCATTTTCATCACTTTGAGTATCATTATCGTCATCTTCATTCAAGAGAGAAAAGGCATTGAATGCCGGTTTGGAGGTCTCGTATTCCTCATCGGAAATTTCAGCTTGTGTGTGTGCCCCGATCTCAGCAAGCTTCTGCTGCTCACTGCGTCTTAAAGCCCGCGAGCTCATTCTTGGAAGAGTCGGAAGAAGATGGAAATCACTATAGAATACCTGGTCAAGCAGATATAAGGCGAAATATCCTGCAGATACTAGAAATGGCCCCTCCTGCACAGATCACATGTACCTATCTGTGGATGCAAAAAGCCTCCAGAAAGGCTACAAAAAGAAGGCCCCCTAACTTTCTTGGACGGTAGTTAAGGGCCCAATATGGTCATTATCAATTCCGATACCCTGCTGGCCGAATCCGGCCCAAATTCTCCTCCATTTATGCCCAATAGCACAATCACGGAATACCGGAGAATGGCCGAAACCAGTGCTGCAGACAGCGGGGGAGAAACCAACATTCCAGAGTCCCAAAATGAACAGACACCTCAACGTCTTCTTCTAGACGACCTCAAGGACCTGGTTACGGAAACTCACCATGAAATCGATACGTTTATTGCCAGATTGGCTGCCCAACTGCCTTATGTTAGGCATTCCACAGAGGGGTTGAGTCCCACAGATTCTGGATACCAATGTCTGGACAGCGACTTTCTGGCGCCAGTTCTGCCTTTACAGGACCTTCCGCTTTCTTCGCCGCCGGATTTCTTCTCTCCTATTCCCGAAATGTCGTACTCTCCAGTTGATAAGAGGGCCTCTTCCAATCGTGCGAAGCTAGAGAAGACCATAGAGGAGCTCATAGACAGCGAGATCACACACGTGGCGTCACTAAAGATGCTTCTAGGCTACTATATCGAGCCCTTTATCGCCACCAGCATCGGCATTTGCGGCACTCCGTTGGTTTTGATGGAAAATTGTCTTCATTCTCTTATTGGCTCCCATGCCGGCCTTATTCAAAGAGTGTGTTCCTACGACTGGATGGAAGGCGGAATCAGCAAGCTCATTTTGGAAGTGGCCCGCCTTGGCCTGAATGTCCCGTTATATTCCGACTTCTGCTGCTTATACGACGACATGTTAGCGTTAATGAAGCAGCACACGCTCGTCAGACTGATAGGCACAAACGCCCTGTGGCTAAGAAGCTGGCAGACGTTCTTGGAGGCCATGCAGCCAAAATCCCGAAAAATGGATCTTTCCTTCACGTCTTTGCTCCAGAAACCTATCGCCAGAGTGGGAAAGTACCGGTTGATGGTGGAGGCCATGATAAAAACCATGTCTTTGGAGGACAGAGCCCCCGCCAATGAGGCCCTTCTGCAACTCAAAAGGAACCTCGATTTCATCAATGCCAGTTCCTATACCGCCCAAGAAAGAGAAATGCCTCTTTCCATCAACAGAATAGTCAACTGGGGCCAAGGTGCTCTGGGATGCGCTCTCTCGCTGCAGTTCTTCGGAAAGGCCTTGTTGGTGGGGTGTACAGCAATAATTTGGGTTGAAGGAAGCGGAATCAAGGGCCCGAATGCCGCTGCCTTTCTCTATAAGAGCCATTTGGTGCTTTGCCAGCTAGCCAGATCCAGGATGTTTACCGTGACATTTATCGTGCCGCTTGCTACAGCTCAGGTGGTCACTTGCAATAAGGAAACGCAGGGTGGCTTGTACCTGGCATTTCCTTACACCATCAAGGTGTTGTTTGAAGACGAAGAGTGCCAGTATGAGATACTTTTAGTTCAACTCACCAAAAAAGAGCATTCTGTTTGGCTGGATCAGTTGAGGACGTTGGTGGAGCACGTCAATGGACCCTATTCCATGGACTACTCTGCCAGGGGAAAGCGTCTTTGTCAGTACCCTGAGAACATCAGCCCGTACGATATTTGCACCCAAAAATTGAAGAAGAGCGAAAAACACAACCGAGCCTATTTCAAGGCTGCCATGAAGGTGCTTGTGGAGCTTGACTTCTGGGTCACTGATTCGGTCCACTTCCCGTTGTTGTCCGGCTATTTCGATGATCTTAGCGGCGACGACGAGGGAGAAACTACCGTATTGTTTAAGAAGACTGAAAGGGCCCTTCTAGAAACATTGCTAGGGGAAGTACAAAGCGGAGAGCTCCCGACTTACTTCACTGGTGAAGTAAGGAGACCGAGGCTTCGCAAGCGGTCCAGCTGGCGTTTTGCGTCTTTGAGAGGTCTCGTGAACGCCGAAGAGGAGCACAGTGCGCACAATGAGGGCTTTACCAAGCCATTGAAACAGGGCAGTGGTTCTGGGCCAACGAACGATACCTTTGGAGCCAATTCCGGCGTTTCTGCCAATTCTGGTCTTTCTGGAACCTTTTCGGGTACGTCGACGTCAAACTCGGCGGTCACAACCAATTCTGGCGCTGGTATGGAAGAGCCGTCAAATATACTCAAAAAGCAGTCCACAGAGGCACGTTCCGGCTCTCTTAGAGATTTATTCCGCGGAGTTTCGCTCCGGAGACGCCAGCGGGTGAAGAAGGGTATCCTTTGAGAGAAGCGAAGATAAAAAGAAGACGAGAAACAAAAAAGGAAGGTGGACTAAAGAGAGAGGATAAAAAGTCGTATAGGCTTAGGAGAAGTTCTCCAGGGCCACCATTTGGGTGTTTAAGACATCTTCTCGGGATTGGAAGTACCAACCTAAGGTTCTACAATTCACCGCGAAAGCGTCACCAAAGAAAGATGCAACGAACGCAACAAAGATGTTCCACAATGACTCTTATCGATGTGACCTCAAGTTCTATCTGAGGTTTCAAAGCATATCGAGTTTCCAGTTCTATTTGAATTTCCAAGGCATATCGAGTTTCCAGTTCTATTTGAATTTTCAAGGCTCACCGCCTACACTCGCCTCCACCTCAATTGCGTCCCAAGTACGGCAATCGACTACCCAAAGGTTGACCATTGCTCAATTCTACCCTTGCCAACCAACGACATCGGCGCCTGCAACCTCCTAGCAAATTCATGGACCAAAGTCCCCGGACCAACTATCGGGCAATGATTGCGACCTCTATTGTTCGTTCGCAGTCCAATTGGCCCCTCACCTGTCACACATTTCACCAACCCCTCTCTACTGAAACCAAACGGAGCGTTTATTGTATACGGAGATGTACGTAATGCTAAGAAGAGCCAGCAGCGGCTCTAATTGCCGGTGTTGCCGGCTCCAATGGAGTCGTTGTGGGACGCATTGCCTCTACCGAGACCGGCGTTGTGCTTGTCGGAGCCGCTGCGAATGATCTTTTTGATCGCCTCGTCAACGTCGGCCTTGCCAAACTCGTTGGCCAACTCAGCCTTCGAGGCCTCGTCCAACACGCCCTCCACACCGCCCTGGCGGTTGACAAACACCTTATAGATGGAAACAACGTCTATCAAAGGAATGGTGGTGTCGCCGTTTCTGTACTTCTCCACGGCATTGGTGTCCTCGGTGAAAACGACAAAGTCGTAGTCGGAGCCCTTATAGAAGATTTTGTGTGGTTCTGGCATTGTCAATTGTGAAGGTGGTACTTTTCTGGCTCTCCAAATAGCGGGGGATCGGCCCTTTAAGTAGTGGCCCCGTAGCAACCATGGTTCCTGTAAACGCACAAAAACATCACCCGTCACCGAACGCTACTCTCGCGTGCCACCAGGCTTGCATCGGCCGCTTAGCAATCTAAACGCCGGGCTGCTGTGCCGCAATAGGCAGGTGACGTTAACGGAGTGCATATGGAGCGTGTGGAGTCAGGGATCCGTCCTGTACACGGAGCTGTCCTGCAGGCGGCATTATCATCGACTAGCAGAAGCCCGGCCATATTGGTGCCATTAGTGGCCGCTGGGCCCTTTCTTCGCTGTGTAGAGACTTAGGGCGCATCCGAGCCATAGGGCCCTTTTCAGCGTTGTGCGGGCTTTTGGGTGCGAAAATGGAATGCGCACTGTCGCAACCATTTGGGCTTGCTAAGAAACCCGTTGCTGCAGTTATGCTCCAATTGCTCCAATTGGGATCGTTCTAGAAGCTCACCTGCAAGGTGGCGAAGTCATGTATTATCATATGGCGACTTCTGGCCGTGTCGTAGGAAGCGGCGGAGAAGACCACGCACTTTCCCGACGTCAGAGCCATACGTTCTTCGTGCTAAGAGAATCTTTGAACGGCATCGCTTCCTCTTTCAGGTCTGCAAAGTAACTTCCACTAGCAGATACGCACAAACACTTTGTTTTCATTTAGTGCATTGAGTGAATGACATAAACCACAGAGAATTCGAAAAAAAAAATATTGAAGGATGCGAGGTTCGAACTCGCGCGGACAAAAGTCCAGTGGAAAACTCGAAAGCTTAAGTCCACCGCCTTAGACCACTCGGCCAACCCTCCATATTTATAGGGTTAGATGCTTTGCCGTTTTTTATTATTGCAGAAGTTCTCTAAATTAGCTACCTTTGTGACAACCCCTCTAGACGTTCTATTTATCACGGATCTGATAGCATTCATTTATTCAACTATTTCCGGCATTCTACTTCTTAGCTCCATACTTGGAAACAGTCTTGCCATCAGGAATGGTGAACAAAACTGGCTCCTTACCCTCAGCATACGGCTGGTCCACTCTGTAGTAGCCCTTTCTCTCAAACTGAATGACATCGCCGGCTTTCAACGCCTTGACATTGAGGTCCGCAAATGCCTCCGTCTTGAACTCCGTCTTGGGCGTGAGGAAATCCTCGAAGTTGTCCTCCTCCTCCAACTTATCCTTGGTGATCAAGTGGTCGAAGTCCACCAACTGCACCTTGACCTTGTCAGAGGTGTTGGCCAACCAGGTGATCTTCTTGGAAGTCTTGCGGAAGTCACCCTCCAAGTGCAAGTCGGCGTCAATGGACTTGACCACGTCGCCCTCCTTGTGCACCTTTCTGATGATAACGTTACCCCAGTCCATGAAGGTGATCTCCTCGTCGGCCTCCAATGTGGCGGCGTCAGCCTGGTCAATCAACACCGAGTTGGCAAAAAGAACCTTCTTCACACCGACCTCGGGGTTCTTCTTGTGCTTGGGCTTCTCCTCGGACACGGCCGAGGCAGGTCCGTTGCTCAACTTGACCTCCACGGCGTTCTCAAAGTCCACAGCAACATGTCTGGGGGCCACCGGGTCAATAACCTTCTTGTTTAAGGCCCAGATGACGGACCAGTCCAAGTTGATGATGTTCTTGGAAGGACCCTGCGCGATGACGAAGTTTCTCAAACCCTCCACGGTCATACCTCTTCTTCTCACACCTCTGACCGTGGGGAATCTGGGGTCATCCCAGTTCGACACGTACTTCTTGTCGACAAACCACTGCAACTTTCTCTTGGACAACAAAGTTCTGACAAAGTTGACACGACCAAAGTCCCAGATGTTGACCTTTCTCAATTGCAAGGCGTTGATGATCCACTCGTATTGCGCGTTACGGTCTCTGTACTCGTTAGTTCTCAAGGCGTGGGTCACACCCTCGATGGAGTCAACAACAGGCACACAGAAGTCGTACGTGGGGTACATCTTCCAGGTGGAGCCGGTTCTGTGGTGAGGAGTCAAGTTGGTTCTGTAGATGACGGGGTCTCTCAAGGTCTTGTTCAACGCGGTGTAGTCGATCTTGGCTCTCAAGCAACTCTTCAAGCCCTCCTCAGTGCCGTTCTTCATGTCCTCGGTGAAGACCTTCAAGTTCTCCTCCACAGTACGGTCTCTTCTGGCAGACTTGTCTCCCACCATTCTCTCCTCGCGCATCTTCTCCAATGGGGTGTCGTCACAGTAGGCCTTGCCCTCCTTGATCAAACGCACTGCCAAGTCGTACATCTCCACGAAGTAGTTGGAGGAGTAGGTCACCTGGTCGCCCTTGATGCCGAGCAAAGCCAAGTCCTCGATAATGGCGTCCTGGAACTCCACACGCTCCTTGGTGGGGTTGGTGTCGTCGAAACGGATGATCAACTTACCCTTGTAGGCGTGAGCAAAGTACTCGTTCATAATGGCAGCCTTGGCGTGTCCGATATGCAAGTATCCAGAGGGCTCAGGGGGAAATCTGGTCACCACTTTGCCGATTTCGGCGCCAGGCAAGTCAATCTCGAAGTTGGCCTTGTGAGTCTCCTTTTTGCCGCCGGACAGAGCAGCCTTGGCGGACTTTCTCAACTCCACGATGGCCTTAGAAGCTCTCTCCACGGGAGTCTCGAAACGCACATCTTCTCCCAAGAAGTTGTACCATCTGGAGACGTTGGGGTAGACCTCGTTTTTGATGACGGAGCCCATCAAAGCGTTGGCACGCAAAACACCCCAAACGGCAATATCAGCCAACGAGAGCTCGTAGCCCACCATAAAGGACCGGAAGTTGAGGTGGGCGTCTAAAGCCTCCAACAGAACGGCAAGCTCCTTGAAGTTCTTGTTGGCGAGCTTCTGCAACGCAAAGTCCACCCATTTGCCAGACTCCTGCTGTTGGCCAATTACGGCAGGGTGCTTGGCAGCAATCTGGTCGAGAATGGCTTTCTGGCCAATGGCGGAGTCGAGCACGGCATCGGCACTCTTTCCGTCGGCGCCTTTCTCATCGACAAAAGCGACGGAGATGGCAGGCGCGTCAGTGGAGTTCACAAACTCAACGGCAATAAGCGCCGCGTAAGCAAGAAACGGCGCTTTCGCCGCAATGGTAACGGTAGGCATGGTGGTGGAGGAAATTTGCACTGATTTTTCACCAATATGGGAATACAGAACACCCGTACACCGGAAAGAGTCAATGCTAAAGACCCGTGCACCAATTACGCTACCTCATCTACACGAGCTTCTCAGACGCCGTCTTCAATCCGCCACTTGAGGTTCTTGCGGCTCGTTCTGGCCCGCATTCCTCCGACATTGCATTCTTAGCCGCCCGGCTTTTTCCGGTGCCGTCCTTTTTCCATATAACTACCGCAGCTACCGCCCCAACCCATGTCCTCTCGCAGGTCTACTCTGCCTGAACGGCCCACAGCCAAGCGGCTGCCGTCCATTCTCGTGACCGATGTGCGTACCAATGCTGTCAAAGGCGCCAGGGCCCCTTTTGCGGGCCACAGCTTCCGCCGTCTGCAGCAGGGCCCCCCTCCACATGCTCTTCATAAAAGACAGGCCCTGAGAGCAAACAAGTACACGGATATCTCTGTTGATAAGCTCTTGAGCAACTCCAGCGATATTCCCCTGGGACAAAGCCGTTTTCCGCTGGTCCCTGGAAGGCTGCCCATGCCTCTGAGACTGCCACCGCCAGAGGATGTGCCTCGGATGAGAAGCATTCCCAAACTCTCACAGCTGCTACCGCCCCGAACGTCCAAAACGTCGCATAAGCTCGTTCTCATACCGGAGCAGCAGCGCATGTCACCACCTCCGGTGGCCAGTCAACCAGCGGTGGATATTCTGCAACAACTCCAGCGACTGAGAGCCGAATTAATGCCCAAGGAACTGCGAGCACAAGAATTCAGCAGAATGACCGCCTACTTCATCTGCGAGCAATTCAACTTGGATGCAGTGGCCTCTTTCTTGGAGCTGCACCACGAGGTGAAGCCACGCTTCTACGACGAGGCCCTCTATGTTCCCTATGCATTGCCTTTACTTCCGGGAACAGATGCGTTTCGCGTCAAGTCCAATAATTCCGCCAAAACCCTTCCCAGCAAGCGCTACATGGAGAAAATGATCAACAAGAGCGAGCAAACCGACCATTTGTACGAGTACTACTCGGGCGTGGAAACCCCCGAGGACGCCAATAACTACCTGATGGATCCCGAATTGGAGAACGAAAACACGCCCTTCGATCCTTCAGAGCCGCAGTTCTTCGCTCCCACTGAGGAAGAAGCTCAGTCCACGTCTTCTGGGTCCGCTGGGCACACCCCGGCCCATGAGCACTCGCTGGTTCACGACGACTTGTCGAAGAACCACGCGGAAATGTTCGTTTTCGCCTACGGTATCGTAGTGTTCTGGAACTTCTCTGAAACCCACGAGAAAAACGTGCTTGCAGACCTTGCCTTCGCCGAAGAAAAGCCAATGCCTCTTCTTGTTAACCCTATCGACGAACAAGACATCGAGACGGAGGAGTTCCATTTTGAGTACGACAACCAGATCCATCGTCCAAGAATCTACAATGACATGATCACACTCCGGCTGGGCGACCATCTCATCAAATTGACCATGTCGCATGCCATTGCCCAGCTGACAAAATTGGGGTTGTTCGAGAGCAGAATGGTGCATAATCTCCAGCTGATTTCGCGCTTGCCAAAGAAACTAGCACTCACTGGAAAGCTTGGGTTGAAGCGCCAGCAATTGCTCAAGAAATCCGGCAAGCTCTTCAAACTACGAGTGGACGTCAACTTATCCAGCTCCATCCTCGATACGCCGGATTACTTCTGGTCTTACGAACCGGCACTCCATCCGTTATACAACGCCGTCCGCGAGTACTTGGAGATCGACCAGCGGGTGCAGGTACTCAACGACCGGTGCAAGGTGTTTTTGGAGTTCCTGGACATTGTCAGTGACAGCATGAACGAGACCAACACTAATCGCATCACTTGGATGATAATCATTATCATCTTCATCAGCTTGGCCGTCAGCGTGTTCGAGTTCGTGCTCGAAATGGTGTAGAAGCATATATAGCGAATGCAAGCGTCACGTGCCCGGTCACGTGCCATATCATATACTTACGTTGTATGGGGCGGTTTTCGGTCCACAGGCGCTTTGTGGGGATGAAAGGGCTATACTAGTTACCTGGCGGTCTCTTGGACTTGACTGGTGCTTTTCTAGCCGTTTCAGCTATTTGTGGCGTTTTTGTGGGGAGTACGATGATCTCGATCGCACCAAAAACCTCACCACATCACCACAGGCTGCAAATGCTACCGTCCAGATACGCGCCCGGTGGCCTTAGTGAGGTGGACCAGCGGCGCACTTTAACAGTGGGACGGCAGCAGAGAACCTCCTCCAACTACGTCATACGAGTAATCGAGGATCGCATAGACGACCATGTACGACACGCTCACCACAAGGGCGCCTACGAAATGGTCCCCACCGATGACTACAAGGAGGTTTCGGTAATCTCCGACTACGTCACCGATACACGGCAAAACGGCCGGCTAACATATGACGATTCCCGTATGGAAATCGAAGGGGCTCCGTCACTGGAGCAGCCTTTGGGCCCTGTACTCGGCAATATGTCTTACCTAGTGGTGGACACCAATTTCATGCTTTCACATTTGGACATCGTGGACGGATTGCGGTCCATTTCCGGCAAGTATGGGCTCGTCATTGTGATTCCTATGGTGGTGGTCCAAGAATTAGATGGGCTTAAAAACTCCAACCGCTATACTGATGTGCCTTCTAAAAGGGCTTCGGTGAACGACAAAAACGGCGAGCGCTCCGTGAGCCACCCGCCCTCTGATAATAGCTACAGCAGTGACTGGCCCGAGGACTCGCTTTCCAGCGCCTCCGTGGGCCATCTTGCTCGGTGGGCTAATGATTGGATATATACTGCTTTGGCAGAAAGAAGCCCCCTGGTGCGGGGCCAGCGGCCGAACCAGCGCCTAGACAAAACAGCCGTAAAGGACGACGCTATTCTCGACTGCTGCATGTACTTCCAAGCCGTGTATCCGGGAACGCTTCAGATCCTTCTTTCCAACGACAAAAACCTCTGCCTCAAGGCCTTGACTAACGATGTTCTCACAGTTAGCTACAGAAAGGGCATGTCGGCTAAGATCATTGCTGAAACCATCCATAACGAGAACGTCAGTCGTTTCGGCATCCTAGAAGCTGATCCTGCAGCAGTTCCTGCGGCCGTTCCAGTTCCACATCCACAAGCCTCTCCATCTCCAGTTCCTCTGGCAATAACAGCTCGCCAGATCTTCTTAGAGGTCCAAAAAATCACCCTTTCGGTGATTCATCGTTGCATGGAGCTGGTATACGGAGATGACGTGCACCTTTTGAGAAACTATTCCAAAGAAACGGTAGTGACCCTTCGCCAATGCTCCGAGGTCATGATACGTTTCTGGAAACCTGTGTTTGCCGAGATTTTCGGCAAAGGGTTCCGGCCCTTCGATAATGTCGATGGAATGCAACCTCTTTTTTGCGACGAGCCTGCTTCTCCTTACGAACTCCAGCAGTTCGTGGAATTTTGGTCCCAAGTACTAACTGTTTTATATGAGGCCGAGATGGACCACCGTCAAAACGAGGCGCTTGTTTTCCTTATACGCCGATGGAGTGCGGCTTCAGGTTCCTAACTAGCGTTTCCTGTGCTTGTACACACCGAGGCGTTTCAATTTGCGTGGCAGCAGCTGGCTTGAAGGTGCAGAGAGGCTCTTTTTAGTGGGAGACAGATCCAAACTCGGCTGCAAAAAGTCCAGGGGCACAAAAGCATCTTCGGAAGGCAGTAATTTTGAGTCAGACTTGCTTTTGATCGTCTCGGAGGCTTTTTGAGGCGAGAACAGCGAATTGAGGTCCTTTTTCGCAGACCAAGAAACAATTTCAGAGGATATGGGAGAACTAACCTTTCTTTTGAACTTTGTTGTTTCTGGACTCAGAGCACGGCTGGGTGGTTCATCTGACAGAAGACGTCGTCTTTTCCTTTCTCTGGTCGGCTTTGTCGGCAGCAGCATCACGTCATCAAAAGGAAGAAACAGGTGGTGGGTGTCCGCCTGTTCCGCTTCTAAAAACAGGTTAGCATAGTCCCATTCTGCTGGGCGTCTAATAGCATCGTCAATAAGCATCCAGACCCTCTGTTGGGGGTCTTTCCGTGCGAAGCGTCTTTTCGTAAGCTTTGAGGCGTACGATTCGTGAATACGAGCCCCCCACTCGGATCTTTCGAACTTATCTATGGCCTCAGTCTCTCCGCGATGGGTTCGTCTATATTTAGCAGCCAACTCGTGGTTCACGTCTTTGAAATTCTGTAGAAGATAGTCTGTGTAGCGGTCTTTTGCCTCGAGAAGCAGCTCTAGAACGCCCACCTTATGTGCCCAGTAGTTGTGGTTGGCAAATTGCTGGTAATTGATGTGCTTCAAAAGCGTCTCAGAAGATGCCATTTTCGTAAGACAAAAGGTCCATTTGACGTTGGAGTCTAGTTCTACCGTCAGTTCCACGGTTTCCAGGGGCCCCAGACCTTCGAAAATGCCTTCTGGCGGTACAAAGGCCGCTGCTGCCAGAGCCACCAACTGATGTATGTGGTCACGTGACACATCATCAATGCCAGCAGCCCGTGCCCTTTCTAAGACGACGTTGTGGGGGCAGTTTTCAACCCATGCGTGGTGGAAGTTCGTGCAGTAGGCTGTGTAGCCGCAATCCGCCTGTGCAACTCCGTAGAAGATGCCTTTGGTTGCGTGCCAGTGCGTGGGTAAAGGGAACATAAAAAAGCCAAATTCAAGAGCGTAAACCCAGAGGAAAGAATGTGGTGTGTTTGCCGGCTATTGTTCTCGCGCTATTCTGTCTTCCTTATAGCAGTGTTCTCTGTGTTTGCTTACTTGTTCCCTTCTCCGATGTCCGTCAACTATGCTGCCAGCAATGTGGCGGGTCTCGCAGACCGAGTAGTAGGGCTTGAGAAAAACCACCGAACCGTGGTAGCAATAGCTGGGGTTCCTGGTTCGGGAAAAACCACCATTGCCGCACTCATAGCAGACGAATTGAACAAGAGAGGTGTTTCCACGGTGGTGATTCCCCAGGATGGCTTCCATTTATATAGACACGAGTTGCAGGCGCTTCCCAATGCGGAGGAGGCGGTGGCCCGTCGGGGGGCACCTTTCACATTCAACTCGAAGCGGTTAGTGGAACTCGTCAGACGCCTCAGGGACCCAGAAACGGCCAAGACCACAATCACAGCGCCGTCTTTCGACCATCGCCTCAAGGACCCTGTGGAGGACGATATTGTGGTGCTTCCATCGGTGAAAGTGGTGCTTTTGGAGGGAAACTACGTGGGGCTCAAGGAACATCCGTGGGCGGCCATTTCGGGGCTCGTGGACGAGCTTTGGCTTGTTAAGGCGGCCCCGGACCTCGTTAGAAGACGAATCGTGGCCCGTCACGTGAAAACAGGCGTGACGGAGGACGAAGAAAGCGCCGTTCGCCGTTTTGAGACCAACGATTGGCCCAATGCAGAGTACATCATGGCGAATACCGCCGTTCCAAATGTGATCGTACAGTATTGAGTGGCGGGCTTTTTATGTGCTATTGGCGTATTCTATTTGGAGTAGCCTGCTGTTACGGTGGAACGGAGAAATTAGAGGTAGTTAAAAAATTGGGATTGAGCTCCTTCAAACAGATTACTTTCAAAATACATTTCAGAATCTCAGAATCTGACCCACGAATATCACAGCTGCTTTTTTGGATTTATCGTGTGCCCTTAGAGTGATGGTTCCTTTATGGTGTGGGAATAAAGTGCGAATTTTGCATTTTGCAGCAAATATGTAAAAAATGTTACTGTAGGAGAGCTCAAAAAGTTATCAGACTGCAAAAACAAGTACGTGAAACACTTTCAAAGAACTTTTCTTGACAAGCTGCTAATAGTCGATTTGGTCTGACCCTCGCTATCATCCTAACACCAAAGATAAATATGATACCACCAGAGACCTATAGCTATCTATTGCTGCAAATTCGTCAGATATCTCTTGGCCAGATTAATACAGCAGCCAGTCGACCTCCGTAGAAATTGGATATACAAAATGCCCAATAAAAGCCATTTAATGCCCACACATTATCCACTCAGGACTTAAGAAACCTCAGTTGTTTTGTTATAGATCATCCTCTCACAAACCTCACTCTTCCCACTCGTTAGCCACCCAATGCCTACTCTTCTCATATGACTTTTACATTAAAACAAACTATGCTATCCTACCGGGGCTCCACGTTGTACCGCATCTTGATGCCCATGGCCGCCAACTCCGAGTCCAAGTACTTCAACACGAACGGAATGGCCACCGTGGTGGTGTCGGCACCGCCCACAAACTTCTTGCCGGCGCCGTCCTGCCAGATATCGCCGTCCGGAACGTACTCGCCCTTCTGGGTGTGCGTTTCCAACCGCGTCAGACAACGGCGGCATCTGACGGAAGCCACCAGTCCCACACGAGGAACGGACTTCTGTGTGTTGAGAAGCGATCCACATGTCCGGCAAAGCGACGTCTGCGTGTAATCAGAACAGTTGAGCAAACGGTCCTGGAGAAGGAAGGCGGTTCCGTGACCTATAAGGGCATCTCTCTCCATCTCTCCCACACGAATACCACCACTTCTCTTTCTACCCTTCACAGGCTGCATCGTCAATGAGTTGACGGGACCAGTGGAACGCACCTGGAACTTGTCGTTGACCATATGTCTCAAACGCTGGTAGTACACACAGCCAATGTAGATATCGGCACGCAACTCCTCACCGGTGGCTCCGGAGTACATGGGCTCGTTACCGTGGTAGTTGTAGCCAGCCAGACGGAGCTGTTCGCCGAAGAAGTCTGCTGGAGTGTCGTTCTCCAGGAAAATCCAGGGGGTGGAGTCCTGGGCGATTCCATGGAGAGCACCGGCCTTACCAGCCAACGACTCCACGAACATACCAATGGTCATTCTGGATGGGAAAGCATGCGGGTTAATGATGACGTCCGGCTGGATTCCCGTCTCGGAAAACGGCATATCGATCTGCGGCCACTTTCTGGAACAAACACCCTTCTGACCGTGACGTGACGAGAACTTGTCTCCAATCTGCGGCTGTCTGGTGACTCTGTACTTGATGGTGATGGACTGGGCCTCGGAGTCCGTGTCGTCGCCGAGAAGCTTCACCTCCTCGATGTAGGCAGGCTCCAGCAGGTGGTAGGTCTTGATCTTCGTCTTTCCGGCGGTGTCGTCGAAGTAGGCCACAATGGGGTCGCCGTCCTCCATCTTCACGCCGATAAGAGGCAAGCCGTCGGAATCGAGCTTCTCGCGCCACTCCTCGGGCCACTCGTCAACACCAAAACCGAAGTGCTGGGTGATGGGGTCACCTCTTCTTCTCAGCTGCGAAAGGTCCACCTTCTCCACCTTGTAAACGGTACCGTAGCCGAAACCACGCTCGTCAGCCAGTTTGTTGATGATCATGGCGTCGTCCATATCGTATCCGGTGTAGGAGATAACCGCCACCACGGCGTTGGTGCCGTTGGGGAAGTTGTCCATTCCGTAGTCGTCGTATAACTTGGCCTTCACTATGGGGGTCTGGCCACTTTGTAAACGGTACAACTTGTTGTCGGAACGGTGGGCCAACGCCACTCCCGGAGTACCCATGGTTTGCTTACCCATCTGGCATTGGTACATGTTACGCGGCGACTGGTTGAAGTCGGAGAATGGCGTCAAGTTGGCGAGAATCGACAACATGTTGGTGGGCAGCTGCTCCACATGCAGATGCACGTTGCTCTGGATCTCGGCAGGGGTGACGGCCACATTCATGTAAACTTGCTCGAAGGGCCCGAGGATATCGGTCTTTCCCAAAGGAAGGTACTTGACAGGACGCATCATACGGGCTCTACCGCCAAAAAGGTATAAGCCGGGGTACTGGCCCTTGTTGGAGGGAGGAACGAGACCGACTTCCAAGTCCACAGGAAGACCCATCTCGCCAGAAACCTTCCAGAAACGCAAAGTGTCGGCAACTATTTTGGCCTGGGCGTGGGTGGTCCAGCCCACCACCTTTCCGTCAAGCTGGACACAGCACAAGTCGGGGCCAGCGGCGAAAGAGTGGGCGGGAGAGACACCCAACTGAGCCAAAGCAGCAGGAACCTTCAGAACGTCCAGGTCAGAAGTGGCGATTTTACACTTGTGGGCCAAATGGTTAAGAAGACCACAGGGCGAGCCATCAGGCGTGTGAACTGGGCACAAGAAACCCCAGGATTCCGGAAGCAACTTACGCACAGTGGTGGTCTTCAATTCTGCGAAGAACGAACCTCTATGCACCATTCTGAAGTGCGAGATGAAACGGTGGAAGTTGATCTTCTCGGCAACCACAGTGTAACCAGAGACCTGCTGGAGATCCAAGCCAGACTGCGAAACCAAGTTACCCGTGGAAAGGAAATACTGCAACTTCTGGCCAATGTTCTCGTTGAGTCTCATGAAAACACGCAGAATGTACTTTCTGTCGAAGAAGTTGACGGCAGAGCCTCTGCTGCTGTCCAGCTGCACCTGCGCCTTGAAGTTCTGGAGGTACTCGTCGATCTTCTCCTTGATGATCATACCATAGAGGAAACCACCGAGAAGCACTTCCTGATGCTGGGTGGCATCGGGATTGTCGGGGGCACAGTCGCCAGCCACCAAGGTGTAGAGTTTCCGGACCATGAACAACAACATGCGGAACTTGTCTGCTGGCAGCTCAAGGTGAACAAGAACAATGCGCTGCAACACCTCACGGCCGACATCGACGTCCAGGACATCGGGAGTGGCCCCGAAGACGACACGGAACTTGTCACCCAAGTAAGCGAGCGTCTCTTGTTTCAGGTACAAGCCGTAGGTCTTGTAGGTACGTAACAACAACTCCAAACGGTCGGTCAAGAACGAGTTGCGGGTGTCTGCACCGACGATACCGTCGAAGATCTCGCGGTCGCTGGTTTCCACCAAAGCCTTGAGAACCATCATCACAGGAACCAAGTACTCGTTTTTGCGCCACGAAAAGCGGAAGGTGACGTTTCCGTCACTAAGGTAATGCAACACGTTGGTCTGCGACGTCTGGTCGGGCCGAACACACCGGATCTGGATACCGTACTTGGTATAGGCCGCACCTCTGTTGCCGAACGAAGGCCGGATGAGGGCCATGGGGTGGTTTCTGCGCTGCACAATCAACATTCTCACCAACTTCTCAATACCGTTGACCACGAAATAGCCGCCCAACTCGTCACTCTCCTCCTTGTTGGCCACCAACTCCGCAGGCGCCATCTTCTCGAGATGGCATCTGTTGGAACGCAACATCACGGGGACCTGACCGGCGTCGCGCATCTCCGAGACCTCCTCGCCGTCGTTGACGCTCCATGTGACCTTGAGCATCAATCTGGCTCTGTAAGAAGACATTCTCTCACGGCATTCCGAAGGGTATGTCTTTCTGTTGACAGAGATCTTGTCGTTTTGAGCAACCTGCGGGCGTGCCAACAGCACCAGCTCCACGCGGATGCTGAGCTTGTTTCCCAAGCGAGTGTCGTCATTGGAATCGAAGACGGTTTTGGTACCAATGTCTCGAACAGCCATGTTCAAAAGACCGCCATCGGGGCCCTCGGTAAGAGCATTAAAGGAGCCCACATGCGGGGCAATGGCATCCGCAAGAAGCGGATACGCCAGCTTGTCCTTGGGAGGGTTCTTGAAGCGCTGCTCGCGCTCTAGCGTTCTAAATTCCGCGCCCATGGTGGTGGAGAGGGTGGATTGAAAATTCTGAAAATGAGATGAGGTGAAAAATGCCCTTAGTGCGGGCCGTGGGGGACCCCAATTTTTTAGGGGCCCCGGCTGAGTTGACACCGTTAAACTCACCATGAAGGCTCTTAACCACCCTCACATGGCTTCCGCCAATTTTCTGCCGAATCGAACCCCAAACCGCCCCTTTCGATAGGGGGTCAAATGCCCCAATAAGCAATACGGCATATAAGCACACCCGTACACCAAGCCAACCCCGACCAAAATCGAAAAACCCGTACACCGCCATCGCATCGTCATCACTTATCGTTCGTACCACATTTGCAAACCTGCAATGGCAAAGTCCCGTTTCGAGTACGTCAAGCAGTTTGAGCGTGAGAACTTCCTTCTACCCGACACTTACGTGGTGATCCGGGTGGATGGAAAGGGGTTCCATCAATTCAGCGCCACCTACGGGTTCGAGAAGCCCAACGATCTAAGGGCCCTTCACGTGATGAACAGGGCGGCACGGGCGCTAATGGCAGCATTTCCAGATGTGCAAATGGCGTATGGCGACTCTGACGAGTACTCGTTTCTTCTCCGTAAAAGCTGTGTGTTATTCGAGAGAAGAGAGATGAAGCTCGTATCGACATTTGCAGCATCCATGCTGGTGCACTACATGCATGAATGGCAACAGGAATTCCCCGAAAAGCCTCTAGGGCCAGCCCGTTTGCCCACATTCGATGCTCGGGCCGTGGTGTACCCCAACAAGGCGGTCGTACGCGACTACTTCAGCTGGCGCCAGGCTGATTGTCATATCAACAACTTGTACAATACCACATTCTGGACCTTGGTTGAGAAAGGTGGCCTAACGCCAAAGGAGGCAGAAAACCGCCTCATCGGCACTATTTCCAGCGATAAAAACGAGCTTTTGTTCCTGGAGTTCGGCATAAACTACAACAACGAGCCCGAGGTGTTTCGAAAAGGTACAATTCTCGTGAGGGAGTATGCCAAGGGGCCTGAGGGCCCCGAATTGTCGACCCGACAGCTCCAACGGGCCGAGAAGCTGCGCCGAAAGGCCGAAATCAACCAGCACCATACGGATATCATAGGCGATGCATTTTGGACCGAAAGACCGTGGATTCTCGAGTGAGGGCGAAGACTTTGGCTCTATTAGGAGAAATGTTTCAGTTTCTGGCCCGTTGGGGTGTAGCATATAGTCATGGAATGACTGCAAATGGGTCTAAACTGTAGTCACCTAACCTGCAAATGACGTAGAGTGCGAACAGTAAATTACGTAACATACAACTAAGCCGGTGTCACAAACTTTAGAACCGCTTCCTGCACACGACTGGTATTTGCATATCCCAATGCCATGCCTCAGCGCCAAATAGCGCCGGAATGCCCTCCATTTCGCCAAATACCGTCACCCATCCAATGCCCAAAATACAATTCACCTTCGCAGCCTCTCCAACCTGCATTTCAGGCTCTACTACCTGCAGAATGCCGACTATCCTGCACACAGTACAGCCTCATCGCCGTCTGATTTGGAAAAAACAGTCACAACCTTTCAAACAGGCACACCCCTATAATAACGGCTGCAAAAAGCGCGATGTCAGACGACTCTTCACGAGGCGCGGATGACGCCTCCGGAGATATCGGACTAGATCTCAACCGAGCTATTGCTGAGTCCCTATCCACCTTATCAGAAGGATATGACGGCACCAATGACAACAACGACCACAATAACACTAATGAGGCTGCAGTAAAGGAGGAAGACGACGACTTGGCGCTCGAAAACGCCATCGGCGATGTTTTTGGCCTGTTGGTTTTCCCGGGACTGAAGCAGGACCAGAACGGCGGCTCTGCACAGGCCCTGCAGCTGGCCCTGGGAGAGACGCAGGACGGTCCACATACACAGACTGGCGATTCTCAAGAACCCCATAGTGAAGCTTACGATAACGAAGTTGATTTGGAGGCGGCCATAGGGGCTGCTTTTGAGGCTACACACGAGAAAGAACATCCAAATGATGCTCATTCTGACGAGAACGACGGAGGCTCTTTCGAGGCGCATTTGGCGGAGCTTCTGGATTCCAACCAGCCCACAGAAACTCACAGCGATGTCAACGACGAGGAGGATCTTGGCATAGATCTCGATGCTGCGATAGGCGACGCTTTCAAGAGCATAGCGGGCGCCCAAGAGGCCACGGAAGAGCCTCAAACTGAGCTGCTGGCATCTCAGGAGCCATCGAGAGAGGAGACCGATGATATCAATCTTGAAGAGGCCATTGGTGACGCGTTCAAATCAATAGCCGGTCACAACCATCACGAGGAAACCGAACGGCAGCATTCTGCCGCCCCGGAATCTGATCACACCGAGGCCCCCAATGACGATGATCTCAACGCCATGATATCGGCTTCATTCAAGCTGTTGATGGAGAAAGAGCCCAACGATTCCGCCGAGGGACCCCGCGAAACCAACTCCTTTGCAGAAAACACCATAGACCCGCAATTGCACCCCAAAAGGTCAGACGAGGGGGTGGATCTTTCCTCGATAGTACACAACATTGTTAGTCAAATGGCCACTTCCGACGCTGACAAACCGCTGGGATCAAGAGCCTTGCCTATTTCGGACGACATACTACAGGAGTTGGCATTAGAGATAACCAACCAGGTACAAGACCATATTGTGGAAGAGACGTCGCTGAAAACGAACTCCATCAGAAACCTTCCCCAGATCGACGATAATGTGCTCGAGCATTTTCAAAATGAGGCCCATAAGGATGACGCTGACTCGCGGAACCTTCTGGACGAGTCATCGTTGAAGGCTGCTCTTGCTACAGTGGTAAGAAATGCCATAGAAAACAACGCCACGACCTTGAATGACTCCATGAAGTACCCTTCTACCAGAAGAGCTGACGAACCGCAGGAAGCCGACTTAGAGAAACTCCATATGAACGAGATTTTGCAAAATGCATTTACCATGGCCATGGAAAATCCACAGGACTTACTTTCCAACATGGAGGTTGGCGAAGAAGATGCCGCAGCCAGGGCCAGGTCCATAGCAGACACGGCCAGTGCCTTATATAAAATTCAGAGCGCTTTGCCGTCGTCAACCTCGAGATTTTTGGAGTCTTTGAATCGCTCTGACGACATCAGATTAGCCGGTCCCGGGAATAAGCAGAAGCTCGAAGGACCGGAGGACCGCCTTGCCGCCGTGACTAAAGATATCGTCGGCAGTATCGCTTCTTCTAAGGATGAGACGAGGAAGTTATCCATAGCAGAGACTTTGGCTCTTCACCGGTCGTCTATGGCCGCTGGAAGAAGAGACTACTCTGCGATGGAGTCTTTGAAAAATGACCCCAGGGGCCCAATGGCCAACCCCCAGCTCCTGTCAGTTCTTTCTTCGCTTTCCAGCCATATAAACTCTACAGGGGGTTCTGATAATAATTTGCTTCAAGTCATCAGACAAATGACCAACGCATTGACTTCTGGAGGCCCCGAAAAGAGCCTGCCGCCATCTCTTGGTGATATAGTCGCCAGCTACAAGGACAAGCCCGAGGAAGCCAGTATGGTGAACTCTTTGACTTTGGCCAGGAAGGTCTTGTTAGAAAAGCCGGAACCAGTGGAAAAGGCTGTTTCAATGGTGGAAAAAGTGCTTGGTCTCTTTGGTAAAAGCGTGGACGTTGAGGTTGGCTTCGGCGCCATTAAACCGGAGTTTATTTCTTCTCTTCAAGATCTGGTGGAAAATGCTTTGGCCAACTTTGGCTCAAGAGGAGGCCGCTTTTTTGGCGAAAGACCTCGTATTGATACACCAGAATACAAGGAGAGAATTCGGGTCGAAAACAGGGAACGCAAGAAAAAATGGCGCGAGGACAACGCTGAACGCAATAAGGACAACGACCTTCGGTCTAGGGTATTGAAAAGAGCCACCCTTATGTTTGGAGAAATTGATACTCCCCAGAAAAAAGCATGGGCTGATGACGAGTTCAACAAGCGCAGAAACAAGCGCATTGCCAAGATCAAAAAAGATGACAATGAACGGTCTAAGGGCTTTCTTGACGATACATTGGGTGACAGGAGGTTTTTCAGAGATAAAGAGAACAATGCCCTCGCTGAAGACCCTGGGCTCTCGCGGCCCATTAGAGACATTTTCCATATGCTCTCTGATTCAATCAAGGACGACAAACAGGCTGCTTGGGCGGCCACATCGGCAGTTACCGCGACAGCAGCAGCCATCTACGCCTCCAACAACACCCAGCATGACCCCAAGACTATCGACGACGCTGTGTCTTCGATATTGGCGTCGATATTGGACGGACTGGGGGACCAACTGCGCATTTCCAGCCAAAGCAGAGAAAGTTACGGCAACTCCAATATCTTCAGTCGTCTTTCTGCCACTATCCGTGACTTTCAACCCGAAACAGCTGCTGGCAGCTCTATCATGGACATGAGTGGCCTCAATATTGACCCCAAGAAGCGCAAGACTGTTATATCAGACTCCCACGATCCCAAAAGACAGCGCTCGACATCGCCCCTGGGCCGCCTGCCGTATATGGAGAACGACAAGACATCGATCTCCAAGATAGCATCGGAATTGGACCAGATCAGAAACTCCATTGCGTCTAGCAGCTCGTCACCTTTGTGGGGTTCGGCAAGTGCTTTGAAAATGCCCCAATATAAGAAGCCCGAGGCTCCTAAGCTAGTGAAGGAAGAAACCGTTTCTGCTCAAACGGTCCCGAAAGTGATTTTACCCGTAGGATCACCCTTCATTTCAAATAAGGCTAGTTTTGGGGATAATAAGGCGGAGTCGCCACTGCCGTCGGCTGCTCCAGCGGGCCTCAGGAAGCCTGGAAGTTTTCAAAGACCGGCGTTCTCCAAGCCGAAAGGAAGAAATATGGCATTCCCGCCGCTTTATTCAGCGTCGTTTAGACAGAGCTAGGAATTGGGATTATAGAGGCTCGAATAAATGGCGTCCTGAAGATAATACAAGGCGTAGAAAAACTATGAGTTACAGATAACCTTCAAAAGTACGTTTTCTGGTCTCTTCAAGTAAGTTGATATGAACGAGTAAACCACCCAGACAATACACAATGGAATCGGCTGCTTACAGTGATACCTCTCTACATTAGTAATTTCTTTTAGAATTTTTTGTATGGTCTAGGGTGCCATCATGAAAACACTCGAAATCCCCTAAATATACTGCGATAGCAGATAGGTGTCGAGGAGTTTCCAGCATGGAATGTTTTGGGCCATCAGAACCATGTGAACCACTAGCATTGACCACATCCTGAGACGTCTAATAAGCATCTTTTATCCATGCTAGGTTTTCTTTGGACAGTCGTTTTCCACCATCAACCATAAAGATGTCCGATCATCAAGCATAAAGTATCCGATTATATGGGAAATATTGTCTCAACGAAAGTTTGACTTATGCCCCAAGAGGTTCTGTCTCACGCAACAACCAGCTATGAGCTCTTCTATCTCCAATTTCCAACAACTTCTCAGCAAAATCGGCTCTCACACTGCGGTGGTACTCGTTGATCCACTCGATTTCCACTAGCGACAAATACTTGGTGTCGATTAACAAGCGGCAGAATGGGACCTTAGTGAGGTACGCAAATGCCAAAAAGTTGTTTCCGGACCGGGTCTTGCCCACCGAGTCATCGCACTCAATGATTTCCAACTCGCTTTCAACTCTAAACCCACACTCGCCGTCAATATAGAAGCCTGGCTCATCGGTAACAATTCCTCCTTTGCGGAAGAACTCTTGCAGAGTAGAGCTGCTGCTAGGAATGTATAAGGGTGCCTCGTGAACGTTGCCGAAGGAACCTACTCCGTGGCCGGTGCCGTGGTTGAAGTCTAAACCTTCGTTCCATAAGGCCTGGCGGGCATACAGATCCAAAACGGTGGCGGTGGAGCCCAGACCAGGCGGAAACTTGGCCATCGCAACCGCCAAATGGCCCTTCAACACAAGAGTGTAGTACTTCTTGTATTCTGGGGTCAAACCCTCGGTGCCAAACTTGTAGGTGCGGGTGATATCGGTAGTTCCCTCCAAATATTGGGCACCGGAATCCAATAGGTAGACCTTCGAAGCGTCGATGACGGAATTCTCTTCTTTCGTGGGCGCATAATGGATGATGGAGGCGTTGGCACCTGTGGAAGAGATGGTTTCGTAAGATAAGCCCTTGAAGTTGGGCAAGTTTGTTCTGATGGCGTAGATTTTGCAGGCTCCGTCGTATTCGGTGACTCGTCTCTTTTTGACTAAAAGCTGGTGTTCGAGCCATGCCAGGTACTCAATGAAGGCAAGCAGGTCCTTGTATTGAGCGATTTTGGCATTAAACAACTCAGTAGGGTTTTTGAAAACTTTGAGATTCGACACCACCGAGTCGTAGACGAGGGTCTGGCGAGCCACCAGTTGGGGAATGGATGCCACCAAGGCATGTGTGGCCACGGATTTGCGAGGAAGAGCAATTCTGAGATTCGGAAGATCCACTGTCAGTCTAAGACTGGCAATATCCGGGTAAAACTGAGTGTAGGGCTGCACCAGCAAACCGGAAACAGCAGAAAGATGCTCACGAACAGAGATGCTACCCACCTTGGCGGGGTCCACATATAAGAATACCGCATCGAGGGTGACAATGGCATAGGAAAAGAACACAGGAGTGAAGGCAATATCGTCGTCCAGCCGCAAGTTGAAAAGCCACGCAATGTCGTCCAAAGCCGTGATCACAAGATGCGTGCAATCAAACTTTTCCTGCAAGACGTGCCTCACACGCGCCACCTTCTCGTTGGTGTGTTCGCCGGCGTATTTCAATTCTAAAGGGTAAACCTGAGCCTGGGAGCGGCCCGGCCTTTCTTCCCCCCAAACATCGTCCACCAAGTTCGATTCGAGCCGCGGCTCAAAAGTAAACCGTCCATTATACTGGAACCTCTGGGCCCTTTCAAAGTACTCGCCCACAGCCACGCTGATTAGCCGAGGGTCCACGGAGATCACGTGAGATCCACGAGCTGAAACAGCGCTATCGATAGCAAACTGGCCCCATGTGCGCTCGTTAGCTTCTCCCTGGCGCAAAAGCCGCCAATATGAGGCATCTAATTGGCGTTCTGCCTGGAGAAAATACCGTCCATCGGTGGAGAGAATAGCAGAGCCAGAAAGCGTTTCCGGGTCGTCAAGCGTAACTACGCAAAGCCCAGCACTTCCGGTGAACCCCGAGAGCCACTCACGGCGCTTATCAGCCAAAGCGACGTTCTCTGATTGGTGTTCGTCTTCGGAGGGGACGATGTAAACGGCTATTCCGAGGTCTTTCATGCGCTGACGTAACCCTCTGAGTTTTTCGCCCGTCAGAAGGACAGACGGCGGCAATGTCGTCGGATTTACCACATGCGGAAGGTCCGGGAGAGGTTGGTCGGCGTCAAAATCAGCGTCAAATGTATCGTTGGAGGCCCTTTTGAATGTAGGAAGGCATTGGAACGGGTTCAAAAGCGCAAAAGTCGGACACAGTACTGTAGACACCTCACTTGCAGCAGCAAACTCCCGTCTGCGCGCGAGCAAAGGCTCTTTCTCCGAAGTGGCCATTTTGAAGAGAAGAAGTGGGTCCGGAGAATGGACGATAAGGAGCCGCGTGCAGGTATGGCATTGGGTGGGGTATATGCAGGTCACTTTATTGGGGTGTTTTGGGGGGTAACGAAAAAAGGTAACCGGTCAAATGAGCCGGCGAAGAGAGGCGGGGGAGAAGAAGTGTAGTAACCGGGTGGTTGGGGGAAGTTTGGACCAGAGAAGAAGATAGCTGGTGAAGCTGGAGTGGGTGCTAATATGAGACAGTGTGCAGGAAATAGGTTATTATGCAGGTCACAATCTACATCCTCAAGAAAACATCCGTACACCCTCTAATCCGCACCCAATCGCTATTTTGACGCGTCTGCGCGTTCCATAACACCAACTTCAATCTCAATTTCCACAGCAAAATGGGCCGTCTTGTGGGCCTAGAGCTCCACAACTTCAAGTCGTACCGAGGAACCACATCCGTTGGATTTGGAAGTTCCGTTTTCACCTCCATCATTGGCCCCAATGGTGCTGGAA
Organism: Wilhelminamyces savonicus; assembly: GCA_030570115.1. Lineage (NCBI taxonomy): Eukaryota > Fungi > Ascomycota > Pichiomycetes > Serinales > Metschnikowiaceae > Wilhelminamyces > Wilhelminamyces savonicus. Next base: position 350,561 of record JAJLUW010000006.1, on the reverse strand, counting down.
AGAGTAACATGATGGATGCCATTTCCTTCGTTTTGGGAGTACAATCGTCACATTTGCGGTCTTCCCACCTCAAAGATTTGATCTACCGCGGCCGGAGGTACAATGCTGACGTTCTGATGGACGACCCCACGACGGCTCACGTGGTGGCCGTATATGAGAAAGACAACGGCGACACATTGCGGCTCAAAAGAACCATCACTGCCACCGGAAGCAGCGAGTACCGTATCAATGAAAAGGCAGTGACGGCTGTTCAGTATGCCGCCACCCTCAAATCCGAAAACATTCTTATCAAGGCCCGCAACTTTCTTGTTTTCCAGGGAGATGTGGAGCAGATTGCCGCTCAGTCTCCTAAGGACCTCACGAAGTTGATCGAGGCCGTCAGTGGGTCAAACGATCTCCAGAAAGAATTTGAGTCGCTTCGTGAAGAGCTAGACAAGGCCAGGGAGCTCTCGACATCCGTCATGTCCCGCAAACGGACCTTGAACTCCGAGTCCAAACAGTACAAGGAGCAGTTGTTGGAGCAGGAGGTCTTTGAGCGCAAGTTGACAGAAATCAGCGACTTGGTCAAGATCATTAACCTCTACAAGTTCTTCCACAACCAGAAAAAGCACTTTGATTTGAAGGACCAGCTAGACGAGAAACGCACTGAATTGCAGCTGTTGCGGAAGCAACACGCGTCCGAACACGCCTCCTACAAAAAGGCCATCTCTAAGTACTCAAAAGATGCTCTCGTGGCCAAAAAGGCGGAACAAACGGTTGCAGACCTAAAGTCTAAGGTCGAGGATAAGACGAGGAGCGTGATTCCTCTCCAGGCCAACAGAAAGTCTATTCTTGCAAAGATTAACGCGTGCAAAGCCAAGATCCTGGACCTCCAGAGAGATGTGAAGAAACAGGAAGCCGAGGCAAAGGTAATCTCGAAGAAGTTGAAAGAAGCCAATAAGCTCTACACCGACTTTGAAAACAAGATTGCTGCTTCTACCACGTCTCTGGTATCTGCCGAAGGATTGAAGGAGTACGAAGAACTCAGAACGAAGTTCTTAGCCAGCGAGGGTTCGCAGTTGGAGGAAGAGTTGAATCTTCTTTTTAACGACAAGGATTCAATCAATGCTGCCATTGTGAACTACGACAACCAGAAAACCAACGCTTTATCGAGAATATCCGAGTTAGAAACTGAGATAGATTCAGAACTTCGCCCGCAGCTCAGCACTATCACAACCGAGCTCAATGATAATTTGACCAACAAGACAGACTTAGCGAAGCAGAGAGAAGACATGATAAAGCGCAAGGAAAGGGCCAACTTCCATGAGCTCGAGCTCAACTCCGAGCTTCATGAAGTCTTAGTCAAATTGGACGAGTTATCATCCCAGCAGAGAGAGTCCAATAAGCAAAAGAAACTTCGGGAGAACGTATCGATGTTGAAGAACAAATTTAAGGACGGGTCCATTCGTGGGCTTGTATGTGAGCTTGTTCGTCCTGTTCAACAAAAGTACGAATACGCCCTTCTGACTGTGCTCGGGAGAAACTTGGACGCGATCGTTGTTGAGACAACTGCAGTTGCGCACAAATGTATCGAAATTTTGAAGGAGAACAGACTCGGTGTTGCTACATTCATTCCTCTTGATTCCGTGTTAAGTGACCCCATAAACTTGAACTACTTGCGGTCTATTCACGCTACGGCAAAGCCTGCTATAGATATATTGGAGTACGACAGTCCCTCGTTGGAAAAAGCTATTCAATATGTTGTGGGCGATACAGTTGTTGTCGATAATATAGATGTTGCGAGACAGTTAAAGTGGGACTCAGGCCACTCCTTATCAAACAAGCTTGTGTCATTGGATGGTTCTGTGATTCACAAGTCCGGATTGATGACCGGTGGTCAACAAGACAACCGCTCGAGTGCTCTTTTGACGTGGGACAAGAACGCGTGGAATGGCTTGAACAATAGAAAGGAAGATTTAACAGCTTCACTTGCTAAGTTGAACGGTGAACGGCCCAAAGAGATTGAAATCAACTTACTTGCGGCCGAAATAGGATCTATTGATGACCGCCTTCCCTTGCTACGTAATCAAATTTCAAGCGTCGAACGCAAGATTCAAGAGCGTGAAAGCGAAATTCTGTTCCACCGTGATTTGATAAAGGAGTTGAATGAGAATGTCAAGGCCAAGACCGAAGAAATGAATGGCTTTGAAAACACCATCAAAAGCATCCAGAGCAAGATTGAGGTCTTACAAGAAAAGGTCTACTCTGGGTTTTGCAAGAAGCACAAGTTTGTTAACGGCATTGCCGATTACGAAGACCTTCATGGATCGCCGTTGCGAGCTAGGGCGAAAGAGAGGGCCCAGTTCAAAAAGGCCATTTCCACTTTAACAAACCAGTTGGAATTTCAGCAAGAGAGATTGAAAGAGACAACGACCAGAGAAAAACAGATGCAACTGCAGTTGGTTGCGCACAACGACAGTTTGGAAGTCGCGACTAGAGAAGTCAACTCTATCAAGGACGAGGTGGATGCCCTCGAGGCGGAATTGGAGGTGTCTTTAACCGAAAAGGACACTTTGGACGCCCAACTCCAGGAAAAGTTAAAGTTCAGCAAGTCGTTGGAGACAAACATGCTGGATATCGAAGACAAAGAGCGGGAAATCACGAAAAATATGACCAACACTGAGGAGGCATTGTTGAAGGTGGATACTGAACGGGTGAACCTTTTGAAGAATTGTAAGATTGAAAGCATCAACCTTCCCTTGACAGAAGGTTTGCTTGAGTCCATTTCTCTTGGTCAGGAAACAGATAAACTTATCCAAAATATCTATGAGATCGAGCTTGACTACTCATTATTGAACGAGCAGCTCCAGGAAAACTTCAGTCACAGGACGGAGGCCGAATTGCAGGTCAAGTTGGCATCTGTGAGGCTAGAACTCGAGCAGCTAACGCCCAATGCAAAGGCTGTTGAACGTCTCAAGGAGGTCGAAAACAAGCTCAAAAGCCACGATAGGGACTTCACTAAAGCCCGGCAAAAGGAGAACAAGCTCAGTGACAAGTTCAATGACGTCAAACAGCAGCGAAGTGCGCTTTTCATGGAGGCATTCAACCACATTTCCGGGGAGATCGACTTCATTTACAAGGAGCTCACGAAGTCTAGTGCTTCTCCGTTGGGTGGATCAGCGTATTTGACGCTCGAAGACGAAGACGAACCCTATTGTGCGGGTATCAAGTACCATGCAATGCCACCCATGAAACGATTCCGTGACATGGAGTTATTATCTGGAGGAGAGAAGACAGTGGCGGCATTGGCTCTTCTTTTTGCAGTTCATTCGTTCCAACCGCTGCCGTTCTTCGTTTTAGACGAGGTGGACGCGGCTTTGGACAATGCCAACGTGAGCATGGTGGCCAACTATATCCGCAAAAGCGCCAGCCCGGGATTCCAGTTCATTGTGATTTCGTTGAAGAGCTCGTTGTTTGAGAAGTCTGACGCACTTGTGGGTATCTATCGTGAACAGCGTGATAATAGCAGCAGGACCGTCACGTTAGACTTGCGTGAGTACCCGGAGGAAGAGGTTCCGTTGGTGGTTTAGGCTGGATATTTACGCTATCTTATGCTTTTGGAGTGCAAAAATAGGTCTTTTGAGCTGTCATGCTGCCGCTTGCCTTGTGTTGCCTTCGGATCCTACCGATTGTGAATCTGTGAGGTCTAGAGGCTGGAGTCGAGGTAGGTAATTTGATGTATATGGGTAATGAATTACGTTGACGAGACATTTAAATGTCAGCGGCGAACCAGGAGTCGCTGATCTGAAGCAAATGTGTCGTCTGCCTTCTACTAGTCTATTACTGCTTCAGAAGCTTGGGTATTGGCAACCGCCTTGTAGGCACTTAAAGCTCCCATACTTTGGCATTTCGCAGGTCATTGACCTATTTATGAGCCCCGTCAATCTCTAGACCCTGTAAAGGCCCAAACCTCAACAAAGAGGTTCCAGATGCCATCGAAGCATCTGTGATCAGTAGCCCCATTTTATTTATCTCAAAAACTCGGCTTCTGCCTTATATAAGACCTTCTCAATATACGAGCCTATGATTTTCGGGCTCTTGCAACTTCAGAACTTTCCACTTATATGATACGAGATCGATTAACAGCACAAAAAAAGGTCCAAATACCCTTCTGGGCTCCGAGAATACGAAGCTTCTCGTTGAGAACACCATTGGCTGTTTATTTGCCGCCAAAGGCCCGTCCAGTGGCAGTTTTTCAGCCCCCAAAACCTCCTCCCCAACGCCCTCCTATAGTACCCAGAAAACGCAAAACCAAAAGAGAAACAGATGATTTCACAGCCAGGGAAAACATCCTAGCCATGGAAATAGCCGACTTCTTACTATCCCAGCTGCCAAAGTTGGGCTTGGACGACGTGAAAGTCCCCGATGAGCTTATAGGGGAATTTCTATATAGCTCATCGCGGCCCCATATTATACTTGACGATGTGGAAATTACATACCAGACTACCGAGGGTGAGGGTTTAGCGCTTGTTCCTGTTTCCCGCTATTCTGATGGCCACAGCGGTACCACAAACGTGGTGTTAAAGGTTCCCAAAACCGTTCCGGGCGATGTTGTTCTGGTGAAGCTCATGATGCACCACAACTACTACATTGAAACGGAGAAAATGGCCTTGTTGAACCCGCGGTCCCGCCAGTCCCGCAGAAACGACCGGCTTGTGGTATGTGGCCATTTTGAGGAGTGTTCCGGCTGTCATTTGCAGATGTTAAGCTACGACGACCAACTACGCTTTAAACAGGGTGTCATTCAAAAAGCCTATAAGTATTTCTACCCTTCTTTGGACAAACAAGTCTTTTCTGAGTCGTTCGGCTCTGTCACCGGCCTGCCCATGCAATATGCCTATAGAGGAAAGCTCACGCCGCACTTTGCGTTCAATTCTAGGTCCAGACTAGCCAAAGAGCCCGTTTCCATCGGCTTCAACCATATAAGTCCCATGGGTGGAGTTGTGGATGTGGAAACCTGCGTCATTGCCACACCGTCAATCAACAGGACGCTTCCAAAGCTCCGGGAAACAACTCTTAGTGCGGTGGAACGCAATGCCGGCCTTTCCAGTCCCAAAGACCGCGCGAGACTCAGCCCCACGCTCACTTTGCGCAACAGTCTTCGCATAGACCACAATTCTGGAGAGTACGAGGAGGTCTGTCTCACCCAAAGCAGGAATGTGGTTACTGAGAGGGTGGAGGAGTGCGTTTTTCAGTTTGAAGCCAATGAGTTCTTCCAACCTAACACGTCCATTCTTCCGCAAGTCCTTGACTTCATACGCTACAGCATTAAGGCGAGCGGAACCAGCTTTAAGTATATCGTGGATACCTACTGCGGAGTCGGTTTCTTTGGCATTCTGCTTGCTCATGACGTGCCTGACAATGGAAAGGTCTTCGGTATAGAGATCTCCAAACAGGCCATTTCCTACGCCAACCACAACGCCAAAATCAACGGCTTACTGACTGAGAAGGTGGAGTTCATAGAGGGAGACTCCGAGACGCTCTTCACCAACGACCACTTCGAGACTTCTGGCATCGAGGGTGAGCAGTCAGTTGTGATTATGGACCCGTCCAGAAAGGGCTCGACGCGGCTGTTTATGAAGCAGTTGTTGCACTTCAAGCCGCAGCTCATTATTTATGTCAGTTGCAATGTGTTCACCCAGGCTCGGGACTTGTCTACATTTTATGAGTTCCAGAAGAGCTCCAATGTGGAGTATGAGGTTTTGGATGTGCGTGGGTTTGACTTCTTCCCGCAGACCAAGCACGTGGAGTCTGTGGCAGTTTTGAAACGAGTAAAGTAGTGGGATGTTGTTGATAGTGCACTAATATGTAAGAATATTGACAGAGAGGAGTTGGAGCATGGCTGCGAAAAGTCTCGGGGGAAATTTTAGGAGAGATTGGGAGCTTCACGATTATAGAGCTGAATAAAAGCACGGTGATTCATCGTAATGGAGCTGGGGCTTTTATGTGAATTCTGTTAAATCATAAACTTAAGTCAATTTTGAATATTTCCAATTTAGCAGCTTTGTTTCATTTTCTCATCAAATGTCAATTCCGTTTGCTTCTCCAAAATTTGCACCCAAAAGGATCAACCACAAATATCTTCCAATAATTTGATAAAGATACGTACTTGCAAAACCACATCTTGGTGAGCTTTTCACAGCATATAACCCTAGGATTCATCTTTTCGCACCCGTATGCTACTCCATTCTTCCTGCTTTATACATTCTATTATACAAGATATATCAGTCTTCTTGTCTAGCCCATTTCCACCGTTTTTCCTCCTACTCTTCTGTGGAACGCAAAAACTCGTCTATCAAGTCGTGCAACGCACCCACGCCCCACTGAATACGTTTCTTCTGCTTCTTTCCACTCGTAAAGTCGGTCTTCTCCACTCTATCCTGTAAGAAAAACTGTATTCCCCTGAGAAGGGTAGGCTGTTCACGGGTCTTGAGAAGCCGCTCAATGAGAATCTTATCGTTGAATTTCTGCTCGGTCATTTTGTTCAGACCCAAGCCGCCTCCAACAGAGTTGACCTGCGACTTTTTGGCCACCTGGTCGATGAAAGTAACGAAAATTATCTCCAAAAACAACTTAGTATCCTTGGAGGCGGTCATGAAGTTCACCGTCTTCAAAACATGCAATGGGAGAGAGCCCTCTCCAATCAAGAAGCCGAAAAACCGCCCGAGGTTCAAAATGCGCTTGAGCCGGCCCTCTTCGTCTTCGTCCTGATCGAATCCAAGGAAGTCTTCGTCCTCCGAGTCATCGTTCTCAGCGCCTTCGAAATCCTTGAGGATATCCCAGAGCATGAACTGAAAGGTCTTTCTATTGGAATGGTTGTCACAGAGTTTAGACGCAAGAATGCCGTAGTAAGGATTCCATGCTGGCTCCACGCCCGTGCAGTGGATAAGCACTCTTGGAATCTCACGTTCCTGCGCACGCTTTAATGCTAATTTGTCGAGCTTCGTCATGGCATCAACGTAGTCATTGGCAGACATGATGGAGACGAAGATGGCCCTTCTGATATCGGTATTCATCCGCTGGCTTCTGGCCAACTCCATCCAGTTGGGTTCTGCGTTATCGAGAATATCGTTCATCACATCCTTGTTATACGACTCCTCAGTCTTCTCGGCACCCTTCCATGCTGAGCCAACAAGCCACCACTTTCCTCTCGTTTCTATGTTATGGATATCGTCCAAAGTCACCTGAATGGGGTCTGTTGTCCTGTTGTTCATGGTACCAAGGAACTTTTTGAGTCTGACAGTAAGTTGATGGCTGCTTTCGTTGTGAACCTTAAGCTTGTTGTTCTTCAAAGATGAGATGGTCTCCACGAGGAACTGCATTCTGGTGTTATTCTCCTCCAGTGGTAAGCTGGCGTGCGCTTTGTTCACCATAAGAACAATCTCCTTAAGTGCGGTGGGGTCATCTGAACGCATCTGGTTTCCAGAAGTGCGAATCAAACGAAGCAACAATTCGGCATTCTGCTCGTTGAGATCGCCAATAAGCACCTTGATTATGTCGTAGAGTAACTTGGAAGAAACAAGTTGAAAGGTGTATACCGACGACAAAAGCGACACTATATTGGAGGTTTCCTTACCCTTAGCATCCTTATGGTAACTCTCGAACTTTTCGATGAGTGTCTGGACGAAAAAGGCACCGAAATCTACGCCCTGAAGACGGTAAATGGAGACCACAAGTGCAGCATGCAAATAAACGAAGGTGTCGAGCAAACGCCCCTGCTGAACAATACTCTCGAGGATGATGGAAATCAAGTTCTCGTTCACCGTGTGTCTGGGCTGAGTACCGTATAAACCGTTGATTTCGTCAACAATCAGGGCAATATTGGCCTCCGATAACTTGTTTAACGGTCCTTTGATGGCCCTTTGTAAATCACGAACTTCAGCAGAAACCTCGTTGGATTCTAATGCCATCTTTCTGCGCAAAGCTGGCGGGACGTATTTCAGAGACGCTCCCTTTTCGCTGGTGTCTTGTTCTTCATCAGATTCCTCGGTAGGCGCAACATAAGGGTTTTCTTTCTTAGAAGACGCCTCTTCTTCCGAGTCTTCAAAGTCGTCGAATTCATTCTCCTCATCCTCTTCCTCACCGAGACCCTCCTCCTCTTCTGAGCCTGAAAAGAAGTCCAAGCCATCAAGAAGTCCTCCAACTAGATCATCTTCACCGGTCTTGGTGAGCTTTCCTCTTTTACCATTTTTCAACCCGAGCTTTTTAGCATAGAACGCCATATCGTCCTCGTCTCTCTGAAGAAGGTCGCGGTCTTGGGGCGTAACAAAAGTGTCGGCTTTAGAGGTTTCTTTGGCCTTCTTTTTCTCCTTGAGAGCTTTTAGCTGGGCCAAGGGGTCTTCCGATGGCTCCTTGACCTTATTTTTCTTCTCCTTCAAAGCCTTGAGCTGAGCCAAAGGGTCCTCTGGAGCATCTTCGTCATCGTAGTCAGCAAAGTCGTCATAGTCGCCTTCGTCTTCGTCATCTTCTGCGTCTTCGAAGTCGTCAAAATCTCCCTCGCTGGCGTCATCATCGAGATCGTCCTCTTTCACGACACGTACTTCAGAAGAGGGCTTTTTGCCAGCTTTCTTGGCTTTCAAAGCAGCAAGCGCAGCCATGGGGTCTTCTTCAGCATCTGAATCGTCTTCGGCATCGTCAAAACCGCCAAAATCGTCCTCATCATCGTCTTCAAGACCACCTTCGAAATCACCTTCATCTCCGAAATCACCTTCAGCGTCTTCAAAATCACTCCCATCGAAGCCTTCTTCAAGCTCCTCGTCGTCTTCGTCATCCAAATCAGCTTCTTTGACAATCCTAATGTCATTTCCCTTCTTCTTGTTTTTCTTAAGCGCCATTAATGCGGCCATGGGGTCCATCTCATCGGTCTTATGAGGTTTTTCAGGTCTCAGTCTGACCACCTTTACGTCTTTTTGGACTCTGTTTTGAGCGTGATTGACTTGCTTGTTTCCCACTCTCTTTTGCTTCTTGAGCTTGCGTTCTTCTTTTCGCTTGTCCTTCCGGGAGACAGGTTGGGGGTCTTTTTTAGACCGTTTTTTGGTCAATGCATTATACCGGGAGTTGTCTTCCTGATAATCTCCCTTATCTTCCTTGGATCGTATTTCATCCAAAAGTTTTCCCGGTAGCTGGATGCCCCGAGGAGCTTCCTCTTCGTCTCTGGGCCTTTTATTGGCCATTTTTGCCTACCTATATAGTCTGAAGAGATGGCTAAATAAATTTGAGAAGAGCCCAGATGCAGGACTTCACCTCCAGTTTTGGATCCTGTGGGTTTTGATTTTTGCCTCCTCGGTATCACCATATTGCTATTCTTGTGACTGCCTGCCCATTAAAACTATATAAGGAGGACTTTTCCCACGGGGCATTCTACTTTTATTACACTACCCACACTATGAACCGCCTCAAGCTCGAGTTCTGGGGCGTCAAGGTCGACCTTAAGCTTCTTGGAGACCTCTTTTTCCTTACAGGCGCCAGTCTCTCCATGTACTATATGCTCAACCACCTTCTAAACAGCCAGGATGGCGACCTGGGTAAAAGCAAGGAGGCCAAGAAGAAGGGCGCAGGCGTTTTGAAGAAAATTCAGCTGACCAACCCGGCGCTTAAAAACCTCGAGCTTGACGAATACGAAAAGACGCTTTTGAACCTGTTGGTGACACCCGACGACATCCACGTGACCTTTTCCGATATTGGTGGCTTGCAGGATATCATCGAAGAGCTCCACGAGGCGGTCATCTTGCCGTTGACGGAACCGGAGTTATTTGCGGCCCACCTGTCGCTTGTCCAGCTGCCCAAGGGCGTCTTGTTCTACGGACCGCCAGGTTGCGGAAAGACCATGTTGGCGAAGGCAATCGCAAAGGAGAGCGGCGCGTTCTTCTTGCTGATCAGAATGCTGACTATTATGGATAAGTGGTACGGAGAAAGCAACAAAATCGTGGACGCCATCTTCCTGTTGGCAAACAAGTTGCAGCCGTGCATCATCTTCATCGATGAGATAGACTCGTTTCTTCGCGACCGCTCGTCCAGCGACCACGAAGTCAGTGCCTTGCTCAAGGCAGAATTCATGACCCTCTGGGACGGTCTCGTGTCCAACGGCCGCATAATGGTCATGGGAGCTACCAACAGACAGAACGATATTGACCTGGCGTTCATGCGCCGTCTTCCCAAGCGTTTTGCCGTGGGACGGCCTGATAGAGTGCAAAGGAAGGCCATTCTCCAAAAGATTCTTCATGATGCCAAACTTGACCCGGCCTTTGACCTAGACGCAGTTGTGGCTGCCACAGAAGGTTCAAGCGGCTCGGATTTGCGCGAGTTGTGCCGGGAAGCGGCCTTACGGTCCATGAAGGAGTACATTAGGGAGAACTACAAGGACGGCAAGAAGCGCACTGCCACGACTGATGCGTCCAAGGTGAGGCCATTGCGTACACGCGACTTTGTTTCTGAAGGCATCGTTCCCGCCACCATCGACTGATAAAGTGTATATAGCAGTACTAATCGAACATAACGGCTGCAAGTACCTAGCCCAGGGAATGGTGCCTGTATAGAAGTAGGTGGCATAAAAGTTTCCGGTTACCCGGATGTGGGTGCGAACTATATAAGCAGCTCTTCCCATCGAAATTTCAAATTTGCACATCAATACACACCTCAACCAGAAACTTGTAGCAACCACAGGCCTCTTCGAAGATCCCCCTGCCTCTCCGTGGCACGGTGATTCAAAGCGAGGCCCAAAATAACTCACCGCCAATTTGGCCCTTGCCCTCCAGTAATCAACATTTAAGAAATACGCTATGGGGGCAGGGACGGCGCTAGCGCCGGGATAATTGGTCTGAAACATGCTGTAGAAAAGACGTTAATGGGTGTAAACGGGTGAAGAATGTTCGTGATTTGATGGCTATATCGCACTTTCATTTATTGGGTATCCATGAGTGCTTTGTACCGATATTCACAGCAGACTTCTTCAACGGTGTGGTGTTTGGTGAGAACAGTCGGCACGTGGGAGTTTCCTGATAAGCGGCTGCGAGTCCTCTTTTCGTGTCGTCTGGATTCGCATCTCGCTATCATAAGGGCCATTGTAACTTGATACGAGCAGGTGCCACTTCGCTAGTGAGACCACTATAGGGCTCTCGAGAAACAACCCAGACCCATTTTTACCACTGCGGTAAATTTCAGGACGTTTCTCGCCCTACACAAGCCACCCTTCCCCTCCCCATGCTTTCGAATCAGCAGAGACCATGGGTTGGGAACCTTCTGTCTCAGACCATTTCGCACCGGCTCCACGTTAAGTGCGATTGCTATGTTGGCCGCCAAAAGCCGTTTTCGGCCCAATTCCGTAGATTGCGGTCGCGAAAAGAAGGGTGGCGGACCCTATATAAAGTCCCCCCTCTCCACCAATTGCCACACCAAACGCCATGTTCCGCAGACTTACTGGGCTAAATCCATCCCGCATAGCCACAGTAACTTCACCATGGAGACCACGCGGTCCGTTGGGAACCTGGGCCTCCCAAAGGCCGCTTTCTTGCGACATAGAGTCCCTAAAGCAACAGACCGATTCCTCTGATTCAGACAACTCGGCCTCCAACACAGGCGTTTTGGACTACGAAAAGCAGCTGGAAGTGCTCATCTACTTCGATCACATCTATCCCTTGCGGGTGTCATATGCTGTTTTCAGGCAGTATCTCCGGCTAATGCTGCCGTGGCAAAGTAGACTCAGCGAAGAGGACCTTAAGGCCAGAGTGTGTGACATTTCGTCCAATGACAAGAACCCGCTCAGCGAACAGCTCTCTATCAGAGACTTCGTTCCTTTGAAAAGAGACGGTGGAGCTTTCGTCACGTTCTCTGTACCTGACAATACCACCCCTAAGGAACTTATCAACCAGATCGTCGTCAATATTAAGGCTAATGAGGCCGAGGAAAACAAGGATGTGTTCAAGTGGATTCGCAATAAGGTGTTAAACACGTTTCCCACCGCTTACCAGGTCAAGGGAACGCCGTGGATCGAGGATCTTTCCCGCTATCCTAGCCCAAAACTTACCGTCAAGTTTGATGGCGATCCATTGACCGAGGAAGAGCTCTACATGTTGTTTCGGAGATACGGCAGGATCGTGGATATTCTGCCCAGAACGAGCTCGGACCCCACGGCTACCATTCTCTTCAAAAATATCCGGTCTGCAATCTGTGCTAAGAATTGCATTACCGGAATTTCTCTCGATGGCGGCCGCACCGTGCTTCACTTGCAGTATTTGAAGATGCAGAGAGTCAATTTCGTTAAGGACCTTATTGTCAACCACCAGCGTATCTCTATCCCCATTATCGTCGCGTTATTGGCAACGGTGGCGGTTTTCATATTTGATCCTATCAGGCAGTGGTTTATCGAGGTCAAAATTGGCCACAAATACACCTTCGACAGCTACAAGGACAACACTTTCGTCAAGGTCTTTTACACCCCCTACACATACGTGGTGGCCTGGTTCAAAGACAGCGTGGACTACTTCGATGAGCACATTGGCCAGAACTACTTTTCAACTCAGAACTCGGACGGCCTCGACTGCAACGCTAACATTTTGTGGAGCGAGCGGTTCGAAAAAGTCAAACAGTTGAAGTTGTGGATCTACGAGAACGTGAACACCTACATCATCGTGAGGGGACCCAAGGGTAGTGGAAAAGAGGAGTTTGTCCTCGACAACACCTTACAGAATGACCCTGAATTGAAGAAAAAAGTTCTTTACATCGATTGTGAAGCTTTGAGCAAAGCAAGATCTGATAGCACGTTGATTAAGAACACCGCAAATCAGCTTGGATACTTCCCCGTTTTCACCTGGACCAACACCATCTCGCAGTTCATTGACTTAGGCGTGCAAGGTTTAACTGGTCAGAAATCGGGGTTGAGTGAATCCAAAGAAACTCAGTTAAAGAACATGTTCCTGTTGACAACGCAGGCGTTGCGCAATATTGCCTTGTCCGACTACCAGACATACAAGAAGGAGGTATCCAAGCGTCAGAGAAAGAGAACCGCCCTGGAAGAAGAAGGCGCCATCAAGGAAGAAGTCATCAGAGAAGATGACTACTTGCAGCAACACCCAGAGGCGAAGCCAATCGTGGTTATCAACAAGTTCTTGAAGAAGTCCGATGGGCCGAATGATTTCGTGTATAAGATGATGGCCGATTGGACTGCGCAGTTGATCCAGAGCAACTTGGCCCATGTGATCTATATTACGCATGATGTGGCTAGCATTCTGCACTTGAATGAATCTTTGCCGAACCAGGTCTTCAAGACCATCTCCCTTTCAGATGCCTCCAGTCAAAGTGCTAGGCAGTATGTCATTAACGAGTTGAGCAACAACGACAAGGAGAGCGAGATCGACGAGTGTTTAGACCCCTTGGGCGGTAGAATGTTGGATTTGCAATCGTTCGTGAGGCGTATTCGGTCAGGGGAAACTCCTCTGGCCGCGCTTGACGAGATGGTAAACCAGGCAGCTGAGCAGATCACCACATTCTTCTTGAATAATCCAAATCCTCTGGGCGACTATAACTGGAACACGGCACAGATCTGGGCAATTATGCGCTACTTGAGTTCTAACGACTCTATCGAGTTCAGCGAATTGACTAAATCTCCGCTTTTTAAGGCTTCTGTTGAGACCTTGACAACTTTGGCGGCTTTGGAGAAGAACGACTTAATTTCCTTGCAAAGGGACAAGGGTATCCTCTCAACGATTACTGTGGGCCGTCCGTTGTACAAAGCCGCGTTCTCAGAGCTCGTGAAAGATCCCAAGATCTTCAAGCTCTACGAGACCGAGTACTACAACAACTTGATCGCAGAAGAAAGTAAGAAGATTGCCAAGCTCGAGGACGAGGTTGCCAAAATTGCCCAATTGCGTGATGTCCAGATCTTGAAGGAGAGATTGGACTATATTGCGGCGAAGATCAACTCGTGCACTACCACAATCAAAAAGCACGAGGAGAATATCAAGGCAGTGGCCAGTATGGGGGTCAACGAGAAGAAGAGTTTCCTTGGAATCTTCTAAGTTGGCACACGCACATGTATATACGGAGGGAAGCGCCAGGAGAAGACCGCTTCATAGTGAGACATTGAATAAACGCTGTATTATGAAGATGCTTCAAGGTCGTGAAATCTCTATTCGGAAATGGAGAAAGCTAGTGCACATTAGAGGATAACCTCTGGTGTAAGTTATACCAATAAACGATCTTGAAATTCTCACCTTTTCGGGCCTCGTTCCTACACTATCTTCCATTATCATGCGTTTTGTGAATGCTATTATGCGCCCCTTCTTTCTATATGTTAAGAAGCTTCTTCGAGATGATCTCGTAAGCCATTCTCCTTCTGATCGTCTTCATGTCTTTCTGTCCGTACAAAAGACCCCGTTTTTTGGCTAGGTACCGTGCACATTGGCACGTGAACACACCGCAGTCGTATCCGTTCAGCTGCTGGGGCGTTCTGGCACGCGGATGAAGTGTATACGAATAAAAGTCCACCAGCAGATTGTGTTTCTTACCCTCCTGCACCATATATTCTCTTATGGTCTCTAGGGCTGGTAAATTGCCACTGGAAGCGAGCGAGTCCATGTAAGAAATCGACTTGGCGGTATTGTCCACCACCGCAAGAGCCCAGTGCGTGCCCAAAATGTTAATAGGCACAAATATGATTGCCTTCTCGGCCACGTTGAGCTTTTTTCGCTTCAGCCAACGGGCGACTCCCTGGTATCCTCTTTCCTGGAGAGTGGTGAAGAAATGGGTGGTCCAGCCAAACACCTCGGGGTTATCCTGACTTATGAGGTTGAAGTAGAAGTCTATGACGTTGTCGTTGAGCCACTGGCGGTCCGCCAAAGTCAGCAAGTCGCGAATCGAGATCTCGATCGAGAATGCTGAACATATGACTTTGTCGACCGCCCCCGCAGACCACAAACGGTCCACTTCCGCCTGCTGGTCTCTTTGAAGAGGATGGACCTTGGAAAGAAGCAGTTGGCGCTCTTTTGTCACCTCAAGCTGGATCTTTTCACGATCATGCTCGAGGTCATTCTCGAGACGGAGGTTTTCGATGAGCGAGTCCACTAACGAATACTTATGTTTGGCCACAGGCTCCGACGGGAGGTAGAACCGCGATATAGTGGAGAGGTATTCATCCAGAGGCTGGTGGAAGACGTCAAGTGTGTGGTCAGGCTCTGGAGCCGGCGAAGACGCAGCTCTTATATCTGTAAGCGCTAGCAAGCTAGGAGCAGCATAGCTTTCGCCATAAGTTCTGTTGTAGCGGGAGTTTTCCGAGACAAAAAGCGATGTTCCGTACTGTCTCAGCGGGGCTATTTCGTCATCATCATCGTCCAAAAGCGATGCATATGGATTGACCGATTTGACATCGTTATACCCGAGGATTTGGAAAGAAGTATCATTAAAAGAGGAGTTTTGGGTGTCTTCATCGGCTAAAAGCGGGGGCTCCGATATGCCGGGGGTCACCGGTTCGCTATTCTGGGCCGTTATCTGTCTATTGTCGTCGTTTTGGTCATTTTGAGTGTGGCCGTCCGTATCTTGGGTATGGGCTGTGAATGCCGTAATACCAGCCCAAATGCGCCAAAAAAGACGCGGCGGGTCGGGCACAGGCTCGGGGTCTACCGAAGAAGGCTGCTCGGGCTCTGCAACAGGCAGCCACCGGTTCTGGTGCGCCAAAGGGCTCTGCATGGGTGTGGAGTGGAACCAGCCAGTTACGTAAGAAATGGCTGAAGGTGAGGTAAGCCGCTGGCCAGCATCCCCACGGACGCTTATGTCAGAACACGGCGCGGCCGTGTCGCAAGCTGACATAATCACGAGGCGACCATCGGCCAGGAATACCCGCCCACGTGCGCCCCGATGTTCTTTCCCTTTTGGGCCGTCTGCAGGCGAGCTATAGTTACATAAATTGCCTCGTAACCGGCCAGACTATAATAATACCTCATCCCCAATGGCGTCTGAGGCCAACAAGATGCTTTTCGGCAGCAAATTGGAATCGGAAGTTTACCAGCCGTGGAAGGAGTATTATGTTAACTATGTGCACTTGAAGAAGCTCTTAAAGGAGGGAGTAATTCTCCAGAACAACTGGACTGACAAGGACGAGCAGAACTTCGTAGCCGCCCTCGACAGCGACCTCGAGAAAGTGTACACTTTTCAGGCCAACAAGTACGATGAGCTCAACGACCAGTTGAACGAGCTTCAGGCCGAGACCGAGTCAGCGAAGACCAAGTTTGACGTCAACCTGTTCTCTGCTAGATTGGAGCTGGTGCTTCAATTAGCCCAGGAATTGAACCATTTCCAGAGACTGAACTACACGGGATTCATCAAGATCGTGAAGAAGCACGACCGTATCCACCCGCAGTTTCTGGTCAAGCCGTTGTTGAACGTGCGGTTAAAGAACCTCCCGTTCCACTCGGAGGACTACCTGCCGTTGCTCTACAAGATCTCGGCCCTTTTCCAGTTTCTCCGCGACAACTACGACGTGGACCGCCAATTGTCGAAGTTACTGTCGTTCAACGAGGAGCCACAGGGGTTCCAGCTGTTCAAGTTCTGGATTCACCCCGACAACTTGATGGAGGTGAAGGCGACCATCTTGCGCCATCTTCCGGTCTTGGTGTACAACAACCAGAACCGCGACGGGTACTATGACGACGACGACGATGACGACGACGACGAGGATGCGAACGACGACACCGCGGGCCACCTGGGCTCCAAGAACGACCCCACCATCACTTGCTTGTACTTTGACAACCCCAACTTCGAGTTGTACAACAGCCACTTGGTCAAGAACCCGAACCTGTCGACGCTCCGTATCAAATGGATTGGCAAGTTGGCCAACAAGCCCAAGATCTCGTTCGAGAAGAAGAACTTTGACGTTTCCGAGGACCAGTTCGCCGTCAACGAGAAGATCACCGTCAAGGAGAAGAATGTGGCCCAGGTTATTGCCAACAAGTTCAATGTGGAGAAGCACGCTCGCAAGTTGGCCAAGCGCGGTGACTCTGAGGCCGACGTCAAGCACGAGGTCGACAACATCACCAACTTGCAGTCGTTCATCCAGGAACACTCCATTCAGCCCTGTGTTCGTACCGTGTACAAACGCACTGCTTTCCAGATTCCTGGCGACGACAAGGCGCGTATCGTCATCGACTCGGACTTGATATTCATTCGTGAGGATGCTTTCGACGAGGATAGGCCCATCAGAGACCCCACCAAGTGGCACCGCACCGACATCGACCTGGGCGTGGCCAACCCGTTCTCTTTATTGAGAAAGGGCGAATATTCCAAGTTCCCGTACGCCTCTATGGAGATCAAGGTCAAGACCAGACGCAACAAGAGGCTCGTGTGGATCGACGACTTGGTCAACCTGGGGTTGATCAAGGAGATCCCCAACTTTTCCAAATTCATCCACGGTGTGGCTTCGCTTTTCTTGGAGGACGACAAGTTGAACAACGTGCCGTTGTGGTTCAACGAGTTGGAGGCGGACTTGAAGATCGACCCCCAGCAGGCGTATATCGAGAACCACAAGAAGTTGTTGAAGCAGCAGAACGACGACGACAACATCTTGAAGTTCAAGCTGATGATTGCGAACCTGACCAGCTCCGACTTCAACCACCCCCGTCTGAAGTCGTTCCTGGGCCAGTTACTTGAGGACTACAATGAGGAGGCCGCCGCCTCTGGCGACAAGTCAGTCTCCTTCGACCCCGTGACCCCCAAGAAGGTGGTGGTACCTAACACCCCGCCCCAAGACTTAGACCAGTCGCTGGAGGACTTTGACGAGGACTTTGACGATGAGTTGGGCGGCAGACCCACCGCGTTGAAGAACTGGTTGGCCATTCCCTCCACCTTCTCCAAGTTGATGGATATCGACTCGGAAGACGAGGAGATTGAGTTGCCTGCCGGTGTGGCCAAGCCAGATCTGTACATCAAAAATGCCGGCCCGTTGAAGATCGAGCCCAAGGTGTGGTTGGCCAACGAGCGTACTTTCAACAGATGGTTGCACGTGACCACGTTGCTTTCCACGTTGACTTTTGTCATCTACTCATCCACCAACCTGGCCAACTCTTACCAGTTGAGCGAGGTGTTGGCGTACATCTACTTTGGGCTTACGTTGTTCTCGGGGGTTTGGGGCTACTACATCTTCCTCAGACGCCGCGAGATCATCATGGAGAGATCTTCTCGCCACTTGGACAATGTGATTGGACCTTTGGTTGTTGCTGTCGGTTTGATTGTGGGCTTGACTATCAACTTTGTGTTTGGTTTCCGCCACCTTGCCGACCAAAAGAAGGCCACCTTCAGCACCGCGGGATTGAACGACTCATTCTACGAGCGCAACCCCGTGCACAAGGCCGTTCACGAGTTTGTGTTCAAGCTCGTGGGCATGTAAAAGGATCGAAACCGATTTGTTTAACTCCACCGTCATAACATACATTTTATAGAGCTGATGTAGAAGAATTGTGTTTCTGGAGATACGATGCCGCCTTTGAAAAATGCCGGTGATCCGGGACTGAAGCTGATTTTTAGCTGCTCAGAGAAGAAATGGAGAACGTCTACGGATCTCTTAATGGGTTCTAGGTACGGCGGTACTCGTCTGTTTCACGACTAAGCAAGATGTACTTCCTTACCTGGAACAACTCGGCAAATTTCGGCGCTTAGAGGTTACTTTCGGTCTCCAGGTGCTACTTAGATAGTCAGGACGGCCAGATTGAACCCGGCCGTTGCTTTGTTCAAAATACCCTTTTGGGCGTAGAACCTCCATAGATCCTAAGGGATAGCCTGCTCGGATGAAATACCGTGGTCTTTTCCAGCCCCCAACCTGGCCATCTTAGTAGTCGTGCTTCTCCATCCTACAGCTCGGCAGCGCCTCTTTTCGTCCACGGTTTTTGCTCCCGTCAGCTGCTATTCACTAACATCGCACTCCTTTTCCTAGCCATTTTCCGCACCGAATTTACACCGTGTTTGAAACCACTACTACCGACAACCCCCACCACAATGTCGCTCAACACATCCCTCTATACCGTGACCGCCAGTCTCATTCTAGATAGCGACGGCGGCAGGTTATACGCCAACTACTACACGGGCCACGACGAGACGCACCCCTTCAGGAGCCAGGCCCAGCAGTTGAAGTTCGAAAAGGCCCTCTTCCCCAAGATCTACAAGATGCACCAGGATGTCATATTGTTCGACAACCACTTGATCACCTACAAGCAGACCAACGACGTGGTGTTGGTTTTGGTGGCGCCCATCGACGAAAACGAGCTGATGGTGTACCTGTTGACGTCCAACTTGAACGAGGCGTTGTTGATCTTGTTGGACAACGCGTTGGACAAACTGACGGTCTTGGACAAGTACGACTTGGTGGCATTGGCGGTGGACGAGACCATCGACGACGGCGCGGTTTTGGAGATCGACCCGGCCATCATCGTGTCGAGGGTTACTAAGACTACGGAGAAGAACGCCTCGCTCTCGATTGAGGTCAACTCCAACAAGATCGAGTTGAACGAGCGGAGCTTGTTCAATGCGTTCAGCTTTGCGTCCAAGAAGATCGGAGAGCGCTTGCAGCAGGGCTTGTGATGAATGAACAGTACCTAAGGATAGTGTAGCGAGGGTGTAACGCCAGCACCGTAGAAACTGGCTTTTTGTAAATGGCTGATATATTACCACGGGGTGGTTTGTCAAACGCCCCATTGGCGCCTATATAACCCTATTGCTCCAAAAGGACCGGTTCGTCTTTCAAACAGCCTTTTCCAACACCTACGTTTTGGTGCTTTTCACGCCATTTTTTTGCGAACTTACACCACCACTTCTCCTCCACCATGGACGACTCGTTCCACTTTGCCCTTCTAAGGGTCTCAGTGGCGCAGATTCTAAAGGCCTCGGGCTTTGATAAGTGCAAGCCCTCGGTTCTCAACATCGTCACCGACTTGTATGTCCAGTACTTCAAGCTCTTAATACATAAAACCATGAAGTACTCCGTGGCCAGAACACACGCCTCAGACTGCGTCCAGGTACAGGACATCGTGCAGGCGATGTTGGACGTGAGGCTAATTGAGCCGTCCAGCTTCGAAACGGCTCTTGATCCCCACGACTCGTTGAGGCCAAAATTGGCTTCCAGCAACGCCTCCAGACCGGCCAATTTCAACACCAAATCCGTGGAATCGTTTGTTGAATGGCTCCACTTTAGTGACAGCTTTCGCACCAGTAAGAAGCTTGCGGAAGTGCCCAAAGGTCTCATCAAAAACTTGATAGATAAGCGCAAGACAAACGACCCCAGCGAGACGGACCAGGATAGAAAGCGCCGGCGGTTGAAGGAGAAACAGGACTTCTACAATAACTTCAAAGACGACGAAAACCACCACGGGTTGCATTCAGACGATGAAAACGACAGTGAGCTCGATAGCGAGAGACTTCTGTGGGTGATGTATTTGGCAGACAAGGACTTGAAATTGGGCCACCATTTGAAGTTCCTCAATTCTTCGTTGGAGCAGGGCATGCTTCTGGTTCAGGGAAACCGCAAATTGCATCCCGTGAAGGACCAGAAGGAGCTCGATGAATTGCAGCTGCATATCAAAAACGCCAACAAGCACGACCACATAGTGTTGAGTGTGGAGGAGGAAAACGCCGAGGACCCTGTCCAGCCTTCAGAGGCATTAATTCTGGTGCTACCGTATAACTTGCAGTACGGGGATCTACTAGAAGACGACTTGGAGAAGTATTGGGAGTTTCATATGAAGCAGAATGAGGCTGCTGATAACGAAGGCAAGTCTGAAAATGGAGAGGTACCTGCAAGCGGAGAACAGGAGGATAAACAGAACGAACAGAATGGAGAGGATGAACAAAACGGGTCTCAAAAGGGTGATAATGTCCAGGAAAATGACAAGGAAGAACCCAGCGAAGACGCGGAGCTGGCTGTTAATGACGACGGCATTGGCGGCGACAACAGTTTGGTGCTATAGTCCAGGAGACCTGCGTGCAATTCAACACAGGTCATGTTAGAGATTAAGGTTAGGGAAGTCATTAGCGGGCAGCAAGTGCGGAGCCGAAACGCCTAAATTTGACTAAAATGCAGTCACTGGTGTGAGCTGTAAGCTGAACTTCTCTTTTGGCAAACTTCCGGGTAGAAGTGCCCTTCTCTGGATAGAGTTTGGACCACGGCATCCAGTTTGGACCACAGGATTCAATTTTGGGTCTGTTAAGATTTGGCACTTGAGGCTAAGTTTCAAATTTCATCTCCTATGAGTGTAAGGAGTGATCTTTTGATCGTGAGAATACATGGAAGCCGACATTTTCAAATACTAGACCGTTTTGAAAGAGCCCAAAGCAGGTTTGGTATTCTCTGGCAAGACCTCCGACGCGGCTTCTCTGATTTTCGGGAAGATGCTAGAACACTCCAAGTGTGATCAAGAAGGGCAACAAAACTTTAAAAATTAGAATATCAGCAGAGCCAAGTTGGAATAGCAGCCATGGCATTTCAAGTTGCACAAGGTTTTCAATCTGCCCCACTTTCTATCATGTTAGCGGAATACGTGTTCCGGGAAACTCCGAGTTCCTGGCTCTACAGATTGGACGTTTTGCATTGTATGGCGTCACAAAGAATCGAACCGCGGCAATTCCGGCACTAACCGTCGTTTGACCTTCTTGGGCAAGTAGCAGTAATAAGGTTTCTTCTTTTTCTTCGCAGCATTCAGCGGGATAATCGCCTAAAGTTTAATTGTAAGCAACGGCTGCGCCGTTCAGTAAAGCTCCCTAATTCACCTACTTGTAAGTAACCCCAGAAAATTTGCGGATTTGTCACTGGAAATGCAATATTCACCAAAACCCCAACACCGTCGTAAAACTCAGCCCCACTCAGATGTTGCAAACTCCGTCCAAACCCCACACCGGCTCCGCCCAACTTTTCGCAGCCCCCTACGCGTCGGGGATTTATGCGGCCAGGGCTTCGCAGCCCTCCTGCCACGTTTCACATTATGTCGCATTTCAGAGCAAACATGACAAACTTCAAAACGACGCGTCTCAGATTCCCCCTGCAGGTACTGCAAAAACTGGCCCCTCTAGAGCCAGGTTTCTAGGAATCTGTCCATCTTCTAGCAACACCAACCGCCTGGTGTCACGCCACCAGCTGCCGCAGCCTGGCTGCCACGACCCGCTGCAAGGCGGTTTTTGCGGCAATTACGGGTGGCAGCACGGGGTGTATTGCGCTTATGAATTTACCCCAATGCGGTAACATCTGTCGAGATTCATTTTTAGTGCACGCGCCGACGCGCGCCACTATAATTGTAGCGTTTGCCTACATCCCTGTGACGTATTAATAGGTATAGCCTATGCAAGCTTAAAGTCGTTTGCCTTTACAACCCCGAGCCGCAGGGCTTCCCGCTTCCATATCTGCTACCATCGTCGACACGTCCCCACTGCTACTCTGTCGCTGCTCAACCGTCCCTGCTACACGTCCCTGCTACAAATATTGCTGGCTCTTCTACCATGCTCAACAAGAAACTCAACCTTTCGCTCAAGCTCAACAAGCTGCTCAGCAACGTGGCGGCCCACGATGGCCCGTTCACTCCGCTTGAACAGACCCTACGGACGCCCGTGGACGCGCCCCACGCCACATACTTCCCACCACAGCCCCAGCAGATGTACAGCAATCCGCAGTACAACGAGTCGGACGACATTCTCACGGATATCGACGAGCCCGCGTTTGGCTCGTTCAAGACCACCAAAAACTACACTGTCTCCTTCACCCACGCGTTTGACCAGCTAGTGATGGGTGTATACTCGCGAATCCTCTCTCTCCCCACCACAACACCCTTTCTGGGGGCCATTCCGCCGTCGGGACTCGTGTCTAAGGTGGCCAACGAGACCATGGCCGGCTTGGTGTCGTCGTCTGACGTCATGGGGGCCATTTACGACCACCATGCAGTGATCTCTCCCGATAATCTTCGCAACTCGCATTACCAGCCCATATTCCTCCAGCTTATTCGCAAAAGGTTGCTTGACCTCTGCCAGTTCCACGGCCGGGTGGTAGAACACGGGCTTGAACGCAGTCTTGCGTCGTCCACCTCCATTTCCATAACCGTGGCCGGCGGAAACGGGGCCCCCACCAATGCCAGCATCTACAATACCAATACCCGCCAAACGTCCATTCTGAACTTGCCGCTCACAGACTTGAACATCTCGGCAGTGTCGGGTTCCGGCGCCCAGGCTCGCAGCAGACTGTCGTCCATGAGTCTCCGGAAACAGTCTCTCACCCGCAATAACTCGTACCTGGGGACCAACTGGCTCCATATCGGCAATCTCAACAACATAAGACCCACGGGAAACGCTGAAAATAACATGTCTACCGACTCGTTGCAGCTGATGCAAGACTTCGTGCCGCAATCATTTATCAACAGACTGGCGGGCCAGGGAGGTCTCCAGCCGCCCCATGTGGCGGTGCACGGGGCCCATATGGGCCTCCAACCGCCCCCACAGGGCCCCCAACTTAACCAGAGCCATCCTCAACAGACTACGCCCACAAACGGCTTCAATTCCATGATGATGGACTATCAAACGCCGCCCAGCTCCGCCAAGGGCCTGTTCTCGGCTGCCTCCACTCCTCTGCTGGCCCAGCTGAACATCCACATCGTGCAGACTCCCACCAACTCCCACGATATGGACGACTTCCTGTTCACGCTGCGCAGCAGGCTGTCCAGCCGTGGAAACGGGGCGTTTCCGCATCCGTTGACCATCAACACGGAGCATGCGAATATCCAAGGTCCCACCCTTGATCTGCCGTTCATGCTGGCCACAACGCCGCTGGACGACTACAGCTACTTCATGAGCTGCGCCGGAGGCAGCGGCGGGTCCGCTGGTATTAACACGGGCAGTCTGTCATCGCTGGTCACAAGCACATCCTCTCAAATGAGCAACTATCCGATTCCAGAGAGCCCAGTGGAAACTCTCCAGGATAGCACCCAGGCCGCCAACAATAAGATCAACTTGCCCAGCCAGTTCAGCTTGAGTGAGAAGAAACGTGATTCGTTGAAGTTGAAGAGAGGAATCCATTAGAGGTTTGCATTACGACAGTAGGTAGTTTGTACTATACGATAGATGCGAGTTTGCGTAAGATTGGTTTATGGTGTGCAATGGCTCGTTTGGGTATGCTGCTTGCGGCTTTTTGCAGCCTCCAATCGGCTCTAAAGCTCTGGTGTTTTTGCGGCCGTCAAGTCACCGTACTGGGGCACTGCGTCTTTGCGTTTTACCACTTGTGGTGCCTGATCTTTGGATTGATTCGCTGCTGTTGGCCACCAAAATGCCCTAAGTGTCGTAATTGGAAAGGAACATGGGACTCGTACCAAAAATGGTAAAGTACCTGCATTCTAAGCGTCGCGTGACTTACGGGGGTTTCGGTTGCAAAATCGGTTTTTTCGCTTACTATAAACCCTTGAGGACCTTTCCTGAATAACTACTGTTTAAATACTAAGCAGCTTTGCGTTGAAAAGTCATAATCTATTATATAATACAAAATAGCAAGCAGGGCACAGTAGAAGATCGTCTTCGTGGCAGCTAGCGATAGGACAGAAACAAAAAGTCGGGATTTGGAAGGAAGTAACCAAGTGATGGACAGATTCAGGTAGCTGGATATTGTGTAGGCTTGCCACGGATGGTACATCACAGTGACATAGGGCACATGACGGGCATAGCCTCCTGAAAAACACTGAAGATCCGTTCACAAGGGTACGTTCAAACACTTTGGAACAAAACTGTGCTTTCACCAGAAAAGGCAGCAGTCGTAAGTTTAGCGTCATGGTAACTCTGCCAAACGCCTCACCCATTGGCCACTCTCACAACAACACACAGCGTTTTTTGCGGCGTTTCAGGTCGGCCTTCTTAGGGAGCAACGCTGCTCGTGTGGCCACCTCAAACACCTTGGCCACGTTCTGGCCGGTTTTCGCCAGACACTCCAAATAGTGGTCTGCGCCGATTTTATGGGCCACCAGCTGGCCCTCTGTCGTTGATATTGGGGCCCTTCCATGGAAGCCAAGAGCGCGCAAAACGTCTTTATCGGTCCTTAGATCTAGTTTAGTAGCAACTAGCACTATGGGGACGCCCTGGCAAAAGTGCAGAACCTCTGTGATCCACTTTGTCTTGACGTTATCTAGCGAATCGGGGTTATCTATGCTGAAGCAAACGAGAACAACGCTGGAGTCGGGATAAGAGAGCGGCCGGAGCCTATCGAAATCCTCCTGGCCGGCGGTATCCCAGAGAGCCAACTCCACCTTTCTTCCGTCCACATCAAGTTCTGCGACGTAGCTCTCGAAAACAGTGGGGATGTAGAGCTCGGGATACGTGCCTTTGGAGAAAACTATAAGAAGACAGGTTTTTCCACAGGCGCCGTCGCCGACAATCACGAGCTTGCGATAAACTGATTCTGGCATAGCTGTGAGAATGTGTTAAGAGTAGAAGGTGTTGTGCGTACCTCACTGATGAATGGCGGTTCAATGTGCGCGGCGTTAGTCTAGTTAGTGCGGGGGCACTTAGTTAGCGGTACCGGAATAAGTAATTATACAGAAAGCGAGTGAGCGCAAGTGGCTGCTCTGAAGAAGTTATTTAACGAAGGTGTATGGTAGATTCTTCTTGGAAGATGCACGGTATTATAGGGCGAGAATGGGCCTATGAGTCAGGCCCTGCGGGACTATAATTACTAGCGTGCGGCTCAGTGCGAAATACGAGGTCCTATAATTAGTGCAATATCGAGCACGGCATATGCTGATGTTTTCGTGAGGGTTTGCTATATGCAAGGTGGCGTGGAGATGTGATCGAGGAGAGTGTTATTCCCGATAAGGGCCGTTGGAAAATAGCCTCCTTTATGGGTTAGGAGGCCCTTGTACTTTTGGCACCCAATGCGACCAGGGTAAATTACCTCGTTGCAAAAGGCGTTATTTTAGATGAAAGATTTCCCGGAGAATTGCAGCCGTTTCCTGCTACTGGGCTATTTATAATTTACAGCATGAGGCAGTGAGGAGACATTCATGGACATGTAGACTTATATGAAGAGTTAGACATAGACGGGCTGGCGAAGTCGTCGGTGCGCCTATTCTAGCTTGCGATGGTTCTTTAGTTGTGATCTGTTCTATTGTGTTCTCATCTGCTCTCTTCTATTCTGTTCTCTTCTATTCTGTTCTCTTCTATTCTGTTCTCTTCTATTCTGTTCTCTTCTATTCTGTTCTCTTCTATGTCATGATTGTCTCCTACCGGTCAGTCTACGGTCTTTCCCCTGAGGAAACTCATTCCTTTTTCTCCCCCTCCTCCTCCTCATCCTTCTCTTCTTCATTCTCCTCCCTCTCCTTCTCTTCTTCATTCTCCTCCCCCTCCTTCTCCCCCTCCTTCTCCTCGCCATCGTCCTCCACAACAACCTCCCCATTCTCATCCTTCCTCAACTTCCGTGGCGGCAACACATCATTAAACGCCTTGGCCCAGTCCTTCTCATTTTCAAACCACTTGCAGCAAATCTCATACACATGCGACGTCGCCAACACCTGCCGCCCGTTCATCTCAATGTACTTGTCTATGGGAAGACGCCCAACACGGATCCCAAGCTCCTTGGCCTTGTTCACACACAAGTTCTTGTGCCTGTTCTTGTCCACTATACCGCCAATGATATAAGTAGTTCCCGGCTCAAGGGTCTCGATTACTTCGTCGGTGTCGGCAGTCAAATAGAACAATTTGGAGCGGTCCTCGGGCAAAATCTCCTCCAATGTGTCGTTCTCGCTGAAGGTGATCAGCTGCTTGTCCCAGAGCTTGTACTGCGAAACGCCGCTATCGAAACGCGCCTTCAAGCTCTTGTTGAAGCTGCTGATTTGCATGTCCACCTTGTGCTTGCAGTGTCTTTTGGCCGAGTAGCAGCGGGTAATCTGGTTGCTCATGGAGATGATCTCCTTGCCGTTCATGAGATGGTCAAACTCGCAATCCATTATGAACTTCACGCCCGTCTCTATCTGCTGGTGGGCGTGGTACTTTGTCTTTTTCTGCCGGAGGTACTCCTCCTTCCCGAGCCGAGCCTCCTCAGCCTTTTCACGCTCTCTGTTGCGTTCGCGGGACGCCTTTTTCTTCTCGCGCTTGTAGGTTCTGTACTGGTCTTTAGTTTCCTCCCAACGGCGCTGTTTCAACGCCTTTTTCCACTGGCTTTTGGTCATTCCCTCGGGAATGTCCTGCTTGAGGCGCTTGGCCTCGTTGATCTCTTCCTCCGACGGTCTTTTGCGTTCTTTGGGGGCTGCAGGCTCGGTCATGGTGCTGAGATGAGGTTTGAAAAAACCTAATTGCGGAGGGTTATAAGGTGTTTTGAGCACCCAGAAATGGCGTACTGCTCAAATTTCGATATAAGACGACGCAGCCCCTTCAATGTGAGACAGGGTAGATGCTTCCCGTATGGTCTTTTTTCGTGGTCTGTCTCTCTGCCTCAACATGGAAGAATACGACTCTTTACGATCAAAATTAGTGAATGGCACTCACGTGACCCCTATCTCTGTAATGTAGACCGTCGTCAGGCGTTTCTGGCCGCTATGTGGTAGAGGGTGTGGTTTTTCCCTTTGAAATTACCACATTTTTTCTGTTACGAGTCGTATCTTCCAATTGTTGCAGTTAATATTTGGCGGCAAAACCTCATTTAAATACCACCAGATCCCACGAAAAGATTCGTTTTTGCAGCACATATTCTGTGACCTTTAGCCAATTGCAACTCCTTCTTCCTTCATAAGCTTATAGATAGTTATGAGAGAACTTATACGACTGCAAGGAATAGCCAGATCGTCCGGAATCCCCTACCTCCTGGCTAGAGAACTAAACCTTGGAAATGCAACGCGTCTTCATTCCATTCGTTGCTACTCCAAAATGAGACCGAGTACTTCTTCCGGCTTATCGGACCACCAGCTAGCAGAACTCAACAGGTCTCTCAACGATCCCATCGGCCGTGAGCTCCTTAGAAAGTTCATTTTGAATCCCACCAACGAAACCTCTTCTGTTAAAACTAGCCCTTTTGTCGATAGAGGCGTTCCGCAGAAATCTGCAAAAATAGATAGACTCAAGGAGAATCTACATGTACATCCCGGTGATATGCTTCCTTTGACGAAGCCTCTGGATGTGCTGGAAACTCCGTTCGAGTTCTACTCAAAAAACAACTCCGATGCCTCCTACATTGCAAGTCCTCGGTTATCAGTAACAAAACTTCTTACTAAAGCATGGTGCGAGCTCCAGACCTTCTACAACATCTACTCCGGCTCTCCGAGGATCATACCCACAAGGAGAATGCAGCAAGGCACCAGCTACCATTTGAAACTCGAACTTGCAACGCACACAGTAAAGGATATCAGTCTGGTCACAGAATTGGTTGAAGAATTGGTGAGTCTGGATGAACTGCTCAAATCCGACCCGCTAGTCGTAGGCGGCCAAAACGAAGCGCTGATGGCCTCCGAATGGACAGAACACATCATCGAACGGTTATTCGTACTTGCAACAAGGTCTCAAGCACGAGAACTTAATGTCTACTCCTTTGTCGACCTACAAACGAGTCAGTTCATTCATGATCAGAAGGACTTGAGCAATGGGAAGGGTGTTTTGGTGAGCGGCATCATAGACTATGTTCTGATGCTACAGCAGGACACAGATCAGTTTGCGTCGTTCTTCGAGGAGATCCAACACCTTCTCGAGACGGCCCATCCGAAGAAAAATGGCGAGTATATCGTGGACTTCAGCGACTTCATCAAAGAGTTCAAGTCAATCACCGCCAACTACTCTGAGGAGAATACAAGCCGCTTACGAATCGCTGATGTTAAGACGAGATCCCTGAATGTCATCCCTCTGCAAGAATCGGTGATTCAAGGTGCCAAAATACAAGGTATGTACTACAAAAAGTTCTTTGATCTTATGTGCCAAGATAAGGACATCTGCTACCAGATTTTGCTTCGTTATGCTGCGGTAAAGAATGTCGATGTTGACAAGCCCATTGGCCTTAAGTACGTCTTGCTTTTATTGATGAAGCACCGCGGATTACTCGAACAAGACTTTGTCCTGCTCTGCCGTGGTAAAGCCATAGGCTTTGAGAACTTTGACATAAGGAGAACAGAAAGCACGGAGGGTTATATGTTGAGCAGGTTGTTTCTGGAGAACAATTTGAAGAGAACACGGGACTTTTTGCAGTCGGAAGGAATCCAGGAAGACCAGAAAGCCGAACTTTCCGATATTCTTCTCCATGATTGGTTGAGAGAGGAATGGAAGAAGCCAGTTACTCTCAGGTATCTTGCAGCCAGAATAGCCGAGCTCTATTCCATATTCGAGCCATTTACCAGTGATAAAGTTGCTGTCGAATACCACCATAATATCACCGAACAAGTCATTGGGACGAAGGAATACCGATACAAAGAGGAGGAATTACAAGAGTCTATGGAACATGCTGCGAAGTTCTGGAATGGCGATATCGAGCCAATTCCCACTGCCGACCTTTCCAGATGCAAATACTGCGATTATCAGGCTTGGTGCGAAATTCCGAATCAAAAGAGAAAGAAGGGTGCTGTTTCCGTGGGGCAAACGCTCGTTGACTTTGTGAATGAGAAGTGGTGAAAATCGAGAACGAGAGACTAGGCTAGAAAGAAGAGGTTATTCAGTTGCAGATCGATCAGGTACCAAACCAGGATCAAAAGTGGCTTACTCGCACAAACGCCGAATAGTTACACGTAACAAAGGCACTGCTGAATTATGTTAGCCATCATCAAAAGAAGAAACACACTATTCTATGCTCCCTCTTCTGCAGATGGCTCCACAGGCATTCTCACCGCTGCATCGAGGCCCCCCAGGACTAGTTAAAGCCACCAGAAGACTCCGAGAGGCCACGGGTTGAAAGACTGAGACTTCGATATACGGGACGTGTTTATCACATGCATCTATTGCATTGGCGTGCACATGGTGATATAGTCCCGGCTACGTCTGGTTGTGAATTGCGTGTATTGACTATGGTGGTTGGAAGTTTGTGAAAGACTTAACGCTTAAGTACCAGCAGAGTTTTTCGCAGGGGGTTACCCGGTGAAAGTGCTGGTAGGTCTTAAGATGCAGAGAAAGACCCATACACCAGCTAAGCCAGGGCCGCAAGGCTTATTTGTGTCGCGTTGGTGTGGCAGGGGCCAGCAACGCTCCCATTGGCCAGAAAGCGCTGGTTCACCGGCTTCTGCTAGGAGCTCTGAATACTTCCGGTGGGCCGTCTACGTGCCCAATGACCCCTGCTGCCGCATATGGCACCACCAAACCCTCCAAATAATCCCAGTCACGCCATAGGGCCCACACAGGCTATGTCTCACATCGAAATCATGGAAAATGGCACCATCAGTCCTGGAGAGGGGCCCCGCATCCTGCATACGGTCGAGAAACCCGGTGGCCGGAGTTGGAATTGGCCCGCGCACGCCGATTTTCCGAAATCTGGGGTTAACGAATTAGGTCGATGCCACGGCCGTGTGGGGGCGCCCCACGCCTGCACAGGAAACGGTTTAAGGTGCTATAGGAAGTCTTCCGGGGTGGAGACTTTTTATCCGGCACACCGGCATTTAGATCACGGGTCCCACTTCGGATGTAATCCCGCGTAATGCCGGGAGGTCACCAAAACGGCTGTCGGCACCGGTGCTAGCTCCGAGGATGGAAAACCATCTGCAGGACGGATTCGTCGGAACCCGCGCGTGCGCCTTGTGATTGGCCAATGGCGCAGGCTCCCCGGGTAACCGGAGCTATCTGCAGGAAACCGTCCACCCACTGTCATCCCGCAAATATATATAAGCCAGTGTCGTCCTTTTTTCCACTTTTCCCCAGCTAGTATATTTCCAATTATCATGTCTGCACTCCGCTCCTTCCACCGCTCGTCGATGGCGAAGACCGCCTTGAGAGGCGCCCGCACGTACGCTACTGCTGAGCCCGTATGTACTCTTCGAAGGAATTGCGTGGGGTGAGCTCCTATTCTGCACCCCCGCATCGGTATTATGATCTGTACTAACAAATAGACCTTGAAGGCTCGTTTGGCCGAGATTTTGCCTGAGAAGGCCGAGGAGGTCAAGCAGTTGAAGAAAGAGCACGGAAAAACCGTATGTATTTGATCCGCGGCCCGAGGGCCGCAGAGCCGCCAATTTGGCGACCACCGGCCACACCACGTGAATGGCGGTCAATTCGCGTTCTTGATGTTCCTGTCACTTTTGGTGGCGCTATGCTTGTCGTAGAGGTCTAGCAAATGCGCATGCGAAAAGTGCGGGCCGAGGAAAAACCCGATGATTTTCGGCCCGAGGTGCAAGACTCCGAACGACCCGCCGTATCCGCACACACAGACGCAGGGAACGCCACGAAGGACACTTGTGTGTTCTCGTGACATCCACAGCTGTTGGCCGGTGTTTTATCCGTTCAAAAACTCGTACTAACAGATAGGTTATCGGTGAGGTTCTTTTGGAACAGGCATACGGTGGTATGCGTGGTATCAAGGGCCTTGTTTGGGAAGGTTCCGTGTTGGATCCTATTGAGGGAATCCGTTTCAGAAACAGAACCATCCCTGACATTCAGAAGGAGTTGCCCAAGGCTCCTGGTGGCAACGAGCCCTTGCCTGAGGCTCTTTTCTGGTTGTTGTTGACCGGTGAGGTCCCCTCTGTGGCCCAGACCCGCGCCTTGTCCGAGGAGTTGGCTGCTAGATCTGCTTTGCCCAAGCACGTTGAGGAGTTGATCGACAGGTCCCCCTCTCACTTGCACCCCATGGCCCAGTTCTCCATTGCCGTGACCGCTTTGGAGTCGGAGTCTCAGTTCGCCAAGGCCTACGCCAGAGGTGTTTCTAAGAGCGAGTACTGGGAGCACACCTACGAGGACTCGATCGAGTTGTTGGCCAAGTTGCCCAACATCGCGGCCAGAATCTACAGAAACGTCTTCCACGACGGTAAGTTGGGTGCCATCGACCCCAAGTTGGACTACGGTGCCAACTTGGCCAACTTGTTGGGATTCGGCGGCAACCCCGAGTTCTTGGAGTTGATGAGATTGTACTTGACCATCCACTCCGACCACGAGGGTGGTAACGTTTCTGCCCACACCACGCACTTGGTTGGCTCTGCTTTGTCTTCGCCTTTCTTGTCGTTGGCTGCCGGCTTGAACGGTCTCGCTGGCCCCTTGCACGGCCGTGCCAACCAGGAGGTGTTGGAGTGGTTGTTCAAGTTCAGAGAGCAGTTGCAGGGTGACTACTCCAAGGAGAACATTGAGAAGTACTTGTGGGACACCTTGAACTCCGGCAGAGTTGTTCCTGGTTACGGCCACGCTGTCTTGAGAAAGACCGACCCCAGATACACCGCTCAGAGAGAGTTTGCCTTGAAGCACTTGCCTGACTTCGACTTGTTCAAGTTGGTGTCTTCCATCTACGAGGTTGCCCCTGGCGTGTTGACCAAGCACGGTAAGACCAAGAACCCCTGGCCCAATGTGGACTCTCACTCCGGTGTGCTTTTGCAGTACTACGGTTTGACTGAGGAGTCCTTCTACACTGTGTTGTTCGGTGTTTCCAGAGCCTTCGGTGTGTTGCCCCAGTTGATCTTGGACCGTGGTCTCGGCTTGCCCATCGAGAGACCCAAGTCCTTCTCCACTGAGAAGTACATTGAGTTGGTGAAGAACATCAAGGCCTAGACGTATGCCTAGATGCCAGCTATTTATTTTTATTTATTACGATGTATTGTCGAATGAGTGTATGCCGTGGACTATCGGGTAAGAGGAGGAGTTCCAGCTATGGCCCTGAAGACCATGCTGGTTTATGTAGACTATGGCTTCGAATTACCATGAGACTAGTTTGATTGCTTTCCCAGATTTCTTCCCATGGTGTGAAGCATAGGGCGCCTGTTCTACGAAGGGCCGACTTCAATATGTTAGCTTTTACGAGGCTCTAACGGCCCCTATAGAGACGGAATGAAAACCCGCTACAGAACAGCTATGGACACCGATTTTTCGCCGATCCGTTTGAAATGGCTGTGAGAAACCAGATTTCGCATTTCCTTCTCCATAAACTTCTTTTAGGTGGTATTACTTCCCCATCCCAAAACCTCGATTTCCATGGACATTTTCCATTTTCGCACACGATTTTTCACTCCACATAATCTCTACAACACCAAAAGAGAATGCTCTCGTGGGCCCGGCGTCTCTCGACGACGGCTCCTAAATACGGAGATAAGGTTCTGTATTCCGCTACGTTGCACCTTCCGAAGACCAGCTTTGGGCCGAAAATTCCAGCCAATCAGGAGCGAGAGCTGTTGATCCAACAGTCTTCTCAGGACTTATACCAATGGCAGAAGAAGAGAGAAGGCAATTTGACGCCGTTTGTATTACACGATGGGCCGCCTTATGCTAATGGAGACTTGCACTTGGGCCACGCCCTCAATAAGATCCTTAAGGATATCATAAACCGTCATGAACTTCTTTATAAAAACTCCAAAATAGCCTATGTTCCTGGTTGGGACTGCCATGGGCTTCCGATCGAGATGAAGGCCATCCTGGGACTGGCAGAAACCCGCCTTCTATCTCCCGTGGAAATTAGAAAGGCGTGTCGGGAATTGGCGTCTTCTATGATAGACAGACAAAAGGCCCAGTTTCGGGACTTCGGAATAATGGCCGACTTCTCCGAGGCGTACATCACCATGGAACACAAATACGAGGCCCGTCAGTTGCTGGTTTTCCTCAAGATCTTGGAAAACGGCTTGTTATCTCGTCAATTAAAGCCCGTGTGGTGGGGCTGTGAAACACGCACGGCGCTTGCGGAAGCGGAATTGGAGTATAATCCCAAACACACCTCTGTGGCGGTATATGTGAAATACCCTGCTGTGGAGGGATCTCATCCGTGGCTTGAATCCATAAGGGCCCGTTTCGGCGCCAAAAAGATCTCTTTTCTCATATGGACTTCCACACCTTGGACCATTCCTGCTAATAAGGCCATCTGCGTCAACCAGGACATGCAGTACTGCTTGCTCCACAATGAGGAAACTGCAGAATACGTCGTGGTGGCCTGTGAGCTTGCAGAGGCCGTTTTGAAGCTCAACACGCCTTTTGCTAAGGTCCCGGAATACTCCTTCCCTGGCTCCCAGTTAGTGGGTATGAGCTACACCAGTCCGGTCAACGGGAACGACGAGATCTTTCCTGTGGTCCACGGCTCCCATGTCGTGGCAGGATCTGGCTCAGGACTCGTCCATACTGCTCCCGCACATGGCCACGACGATTACTTGGTGGGAAAACAGCACGGGCTTGAAATAGACCTGTGCGTGGATGACGAGGGCCGCTATAAAGCTGCCAGCATACCCTCGGGCTGGCGCTTTATGGCCGGTGAGCTGGTTTCTGCAAGAGCCACCGTGAAACAGTGCGTGACGTTGATGGAAGAGGCGGGAATGGTGTTCCATGTTACCAGGAAGTACGTTCATTCTTATCCCTACGACTGGAGATCGAAAACCCCCGTTATTCAGCGTGCTACGCCCCAATGGTTTGTTAACGTGGACAAGATCAAGGCGGTGGCCGTGGAGGCCCTAGAGAACGTGGAGTTTATTCCTGAGTCAGGTAAAAACAGACTCCCTTCCTTCATCACCAACCGCAATGAGTGGTGCATTTCTAGACAGCGGACTTGGGGCGTACCACTCCCGATTGTTTACCACAAGCAAACAGGAGAGCCTCTCGATGACCTAGCGACTGTCACTTTCGTTGTTCAGAGACTCCAGGAATTTGGTACCGACCAGTGGTTTGAGGAAGAATCAGATATCCTGCGGTGGGTGCCGTCTCACATAAATGGAAACGACTACTACAAGGGAAAGGACACAATGGACGTGTGGTTTGACTCAGGAACGTCTTGGACGAGCCTCAAGGATAACGTAGAAGATGCCATGAGCTCAAAGACTCCTCTAGCTGACGTCTATCTTGAGGGAAGTGATCAGCATAGAGGCTGGTTCCAACTGTCGTTGTTGAATAAGATTATTGCCTCGGGGCTGGAGGCCCAGGGGTTCCAGCCAGTCGCTCCGTTTGCCAAAATCATCACCCATGGGTTCACTTTGGACAGCAAAAACGATAAAATGTCCAAGTCTCGTGGAAACACCATTCTGCCCCAGCAGGTGATACACGGCGGGGGAAAGCCACTTCTTCCTCTGTTGGGAACCGATGGGCTTCGGTTGTGGGCTGCTTCTTCTGCATATACACAGGATGTGGCAGTTAGCAGCGAGGTTCTCCAAAGAGTGTTTGAAAATGTCAAGAAACTAAGAGTCACCTTCAAGTACTTGTTAGGCAACTTGCACGATTTTCTGGACTCCAAGGCCGTGGATTACAAGTCTTTAGGACCCTTGGATCGGTGGGTTTTGTCTCGTTTGCACGGGTTGCAGGAACTGGTTTCGCATGGCTACTCTTCTCACTCCTTTGCGAAGGTGGTGAAAGAAATCAATAGCCATGTTTCCACAGACCTCAGTTCGCTCTATTTCGACGTTTCCAAGGACTGCCTATACACCGACAAGGCCGACGGCTTACGCAGAAGAAGTATTCAGACGGTGTTGGCGGTGTTGTTGCGGACATATATCGGGCTTTTGGCTCCCATACAGCCTCTTTTGGTGGAGGAAGTGTGGGCCCCTTACCGGGCACTTTTTGGCACCGAGGCGGCTTCGCCGTTTATGGTGGGATACGACTTCTACCAGCTCCCTGACGAGTACCGGGATATACGGTTAGAAGGAGATTTCGACAAGATCTGGGCCGCTAAGAACCAGCTCTACCGGTTTTACGAGACCCTTCGTGCCGAGGGATATTTTAAGAATAAGTTGGAGACCCAAATTGTTATCAGCGGGCCAGGTTCATCCTTGATGCGCTTATTGCTGGCCCACAGCGAGTACCTCGACGACTACTTTCTTGTTTCCAAGGTCGTCTTTGGAGAAGTTTTGGAGACGGAAAAGCACACCCATGAGGTGGTTGTTGGAAACGACCGGGTGGTCGTGGCTGTTCAGGCAAGTCAAGGCGAGAAATGCCCCAGGTGCTGGAAACATATTGCGGAGGAAAAGGACCATTTGTGCGCCAAATGCCATGGGGTGGTAAACTAACATGTACATAGTGAGGTAGTTGGAGCTTTCATAGGAAATATAGATCAACGAAAGGCGAGAATTTGGGGAAGGATTTCTTCTGGAAGGGGCGTGTAAAGACGGTGAAGTGGTTTATCTGTGGGTAAATTGGCCTAGTAAGCGTGTGATCGGGTGGTGTTTCGCAGCCTTTCAATGAGAATCCTAGCGGCCCATGCTGGAAAAAATGCATTTAGGCGGAGTTCTGCGTGTGGAAAAAAAGGCTCTAGGCGGCTAGCGATTGAAAAAAAGCCCACATCGGCCCACGGAGAGTTCCGCTAATATCCCTAATGAATGAATTTGAAGTGTCCATTTCCAAGGGTCCAACATGGATCGGGTCCATAAGATGAATGTCCCGGTCTCAGGGTTCTTTGGGCGCATTTGGTATTCTTCAGCGCGAGAGACGCGTCTCACTGGCGAACCTAGTATCGTGCTAATTTAGTGCCGCTAGGCCAACTTTTCGCGCCTTGAAGTTCCCGCCAAATCTCGCGCCCGGTCACCCAAAATTATCGGTATTTCATTTGCATCGCGAAAGTTGTCGCTAGAAGTTGACCTACGTTTTTCTCCCTAATTTTCTCAGAACTGCTGTTTACTTCCCATCGCTTTGTCCAGTATTCTACGTGTTTGCCCCATTTCCCGCAGCCCAAAGACACAGACTCGCTATTACCTATAGTTCGTAGCCTTTCTTCTCGCGCGTCCAATTTCTTCCCGTATTCTCCTGCTCCTACCACCGTTCTCTCCCTTTTTCTCGCTCTTTTTTCCCGGCCCGCTTTCCCGCAAATTGTTTTTTCCCACGCTAGAGTCCCGGCAATTTCTTCCCGCGCCAGCATCGCCTGCCCAGGTCCCGAATTTCCCTAACGTGTAGCCAAAATCCGATTTTTTCACCTCTTTTTCCCACGTCTACCACCTCTTTACTCGGACCGTTCCATGAGTCTCCCCCGCAAAGTCCGCAACTACGTGGAAGTCAAACACTCGCTAGAAGCCCGCTATGACAGCTTGATCAGCAATGCGGTTCACTGGTCCAGTGACCTGATCAACGTGGCTGCTGCTCTCCGTTTGTTACGTGAAATGGACATGATAGCCTACCAGTTTGCGGCAATTCGAGCCTATCTAGACCACTCTAAAGCCCGCTTACTGGTATACGACTCCCAGTTTATTGATGAAATCGAACTGTACCGCAGCACCTTGGAGAAAGATCTCCCTATCGGTGAGCTCATTGCCGCAGTTCCAGCATTGGCTATTATTCGAAGAGAGTACCGAGAGAATGCACGGGAGGGCGGCAAAATGGCCCACCAGGTGGCTGTTTTCCCCGGCGGCGCGTTGTCCAGCGTCATTGCCGATTCTTTGACGGCCCTGCTTCCACAATCATCGCCCTTGATGGCCCCAGGACCTCACGGAAGAGGACCGATAGAGTTACCACTTCAGGGCCCCTCTAATCCGCTGCTTTCAGCTCAAAGTGCCCCAGCATCTAGGGACCTTCCACCATCCTCAGGATACCCGCGTCTTGCTTTTACGCAGCCCTTGGGCGTGCTGTCGGTGGCACCCGAATTCCCAGAGGGCGTTTTGGACTTTCTCGAGCCGCAGCGCAAGAAAATTCGTTTGACACCAGTGGGCTTCCTGAATTGGACCCTCGATAACGTCAAATTTCTTCACTCCCACTGGGCCCACGGTTACGCCTATGTCACCGATAAAGTGCTCGATATGTACGGGGTGAAACTCTCCAAAAATGCCCTTGTGTATCTAGGGGCTCATTACGGCTTTGACAAGCACAGAATCCCTGCTGCTACATTCAGAGCGTTGTTTGCGCGCGAGATTGTGGACCTTGTGGATGTCAAACAACTGGTGGGTAACCTCCGTCGCCGCATTGGTGGGGATGGGTTTTTCTTTAACTCTCCTGTGCTCGGCTTTGGTCTTCGCTTCCATAGCATGTTGATAAACTTGAACGGCACTTCGGATGAACCACAGTCTCACTTTTCCCTTCCACCGATAGATCCCACTGTTCCGCCGGAGGAGAGTGCCAGAACGCCGCCTCCTGATGGGCCGGTATTCGGTCCTATCAAGACTGTGGGTGGTCTGGTGCCCACCCAATCTCTGTCCTCCCAGACACTATCTAATTATTTGTCCAGCATCAACCGATTACCCTCCCTGGCTAATAAGTCTATGCTCGCTAATCTGACGACATTCGAGCCTGTTTTTGGCGGACCCAGAGCATCTTTAATTTCTCACATACAAGATGGCGGCCACGGTGGAAACGTGGGCCACCAGAGCCGTGTGAATCTTGAAGGCTATTCCGACCCGGCGCCTCGTGGAGCCGGCATTTTCCAAAATAGGGTACCCAACCTCGAAAGCCCTAGTCATTCGCAGAGGGCTCCCACCGCAGGAGTGGCCAAACCCACGACCGAGTCCAACGTGTCTCAACCAAACAATGCTCCCAAAACGCCTCTTGTGAGCACTTCATCGCTTTCTCCCTCCACAAATATGCCGCCAATTCGGACCTCACCCCCCAGAAACCCTGTTTCGGGTTATAGAAGCCTTAACAAACCTCGACCCAACGCTAAGCCGCAAGTGCCGTCTTTGGACGTGTTGGGGAACTCTGATGAGAGCACTTCCAATGGAAGCACTCCTCCTCCAGAAGAATGGAGTCGTGAGTTGTTGCAGCATTTTAGAGAGGCCACTGCAAAAGTCCGCGAAGACGACCCCTATCGTGTAAAAAGCATTCAAGTTCTCCTCAGACAAGCCACGGGCCTTACTTTGCCGTATGAGCACCTCCTGGCCAAGCTTAAGGAAGAACGTTTGGGAACTGGCGTGGGAGCTTCCATTGGACCTAATCTTTCCAAATCTTCACATACCCAGGAAGGACCTAGGGCCGGTGCTACTTCCAGTTCCCCCACTACCCATCAAAACCAGCATTTGAGTTCGAAAACGCCAGTGAATTTGTCTGCACATATGGCAGACGTTGGCGATGGCAATACACATTTCGCCATGGCCTACGGCCGCCAGCATAGCAGGCCGTCGCCCAGTGCCCATCCGCAATATTTGGGGTCGGCCATTGGCGCTAAAACTGCGACTTCTTCTGCCGTGGGCGGCTCAAGCTTCGTCTCGCAGGCAAGTGCTTCTGTCACAAGAACTGCTTTGCCAAATACCCCTCCTGTGAAAGCGCCAGTCAGGAAGACTTCTTCCGACGACGCTCATCTGACAGAAGCTTCTTCTGGAAACAAATCCAACTCCAACGAAACCTTTAACGCCACTCCCGCCTATAACAGTACTAGCATCCTCTTCGGTTCTGAGAAATTCTATCAGGAAAAGTTCTCCACTTTGGATAACAGCGCCTGGACGCTAGATATGAACAGAATCTTGTTCGTTTCCATGGAGTACCTTGCCAACCCCAATCCTGTCATGACTTACAGCACTGTTAAGAGAACGGCCCTCGGAGTCATTCAGATCCGCCTTGAGAAGGAGGCTCGTGTGAGATTAGATCTTTCGGTTATCAAAAGGCGGTCCATCGCGATGTTGAGAGCCGGAATCTTTGGCCAGGGAGCTGCCCAATTGGTGCGTGATTGTTGCAATTGAAGACCTCCCGTTTGATTTCTTTGGATAGTGCTTATGGGCGCTCAATGGCTGGTGGCGAGAGTATTGTTACATTATTTGGCGGATAGGTCAGGCAAATTTTGCAGCCGCTAAGTGCGCCTGGTCTTGTTGTTTTTGAAGGCGTTTGGATGTTTGGATGTGGATATTGGTTCCATGAAACTCATCTTATGACACAGCTGTATATTAAATGTATAATACCTCAACTTGGTGTAAATCATACTCCTAATAACAGGAGAGGTGCTTGCCGTACTGCTATCCTAGATACACTTCAAATTGATTGTGGGCTTTTCTGCTTTACAATTTTCATCTCAGCTGTTTATTCCCTCCTTAACGGTTGCAGGCCAATACGACATCCGGTCACACTAGCCCACACTCCCAATAATACAAAGCTACACCGGTAGCATATAAATACCTTCCTCTTCTATCTCTTTCCGCTCATTAACTGTGTCAATAACTGCGAGCTTGACAGCTGGTTGGCCGCTGGTTGAGCTTGTTGCTGCTGACGCTCTGCAAACAAGCCTGGTGGCGGCGGCGTGGCGGTACCTGCCCGGTCGTTCCTTTTGACCTGCAGAACTTGGGGCTGTAACTGTAAAAGCTGGTCCTGCTCCAACTTCCTCTGCTGCTCCAACTGCAATTGCTGTAATTGTGCCGCCTGAACCTTTGGGGTCTGCATTTGCTGCTGTAACAAGGCCTGTTGCTGCGTAATGGGGTGGTTCTGGTACGCCAAATGGTAGTTTTTAATGGGCTTCAAAAGGAACCGCTCAATCACCTGGCGAGCCATAATCTTCTCCTCCTCGAGCTTGGTGTCGTTAGAGTAGTTGGCATTGGAATCAAAGAGAAAGAGAGGCAACTGTCCCAGCTGCTCCAGGAGGTCCGAAAAGTGCACCTTGAGCTTCTCTCTCCTCTCCGACAAACCCTTCAAGTAGTCAGCGGTTTCCTCCACAAATTGAATGGCCAGGTCGTCGTCGATATCCACGTCGTCAGGGAGCATGACCGCGTCCTTGGCACCTCTGGCCTTAATCTTCAGCTTCTCCTTGCGAGGCTGCTGTTTCTGGTCCTTGAAAATCTCCCCAAGTGTTGGGAACGCGGCTGCATTTGTCAAGACGGCCGGATTGACGGAAGGAGACGCACTGGCAGACCCATTGCCGGATTTGGCCCAGTGAGCAGTTACCGGGAGTGTTGGTCCAGCTACGGCAGCTGCAGTAACGCCAGAAAGATCCTGTTCCTTTTCGGTGTCCTCATCATCCTCAGAATGGCTGGACTCTTCGGCATTGAAGGCGGTCTTTTCGATGCTGCTGCTTCCCACACGCTGGCCAGAAAGCCCAATCATGCCCATTTTGATGCCCTGTTGCGTCAGTAAGTCCTTTCTGGTGTACAGGTCTGCCTCCTCGCCTGGTTCGTGAAGGAACATGCAATTGGGGTTGGGACACGGGTGTCCTCTAAGATAGGACGAGCAGTACTTCGTGGTACCGTGGGCAGCCCGCAACACTCTTCCATCGCAAAGAGAGCCGTCAAGCTCGTTGATACACTTGAGTGCGTCCTCTTTGCGGGAGAAAGTCACATACACGACGAGGCCCGAATTCAGGTGGCTATGATGGCCGCCAGAGGACGGAGCCTTGCGATTGATGACAATTTTCAGGATCTTTCCGTACTGACCGAAGTATTTGTCGGATCTTAATACTGAATGCAAGTCGTCAGGGCTGCAGGGTGGGTTCAATCCCGTCACGTAAACGAGATTCTTCTGGACCACGCGCAAACCCGCCAAGTGCTTTTTGTTGGCCATTTCAGTCTCTTTCTTCTCCTTTTCGCGCTGCTTCTTCTCGCGCTCACGTTTCTCCTTTCTGATCTGCTGCATGCGGTACTCCTCGGCCGATATCAGCTTGTACTCCACCGAGTCATCGTCGTAGAGCCTCCTGCATCCCGGACACCTGCCGTTGAGCTCGGGATTCTGCCTGATGTTGTTGTAGCAGAACTGGCAGATCTGGTAGCCACACGGACACGGGCGAAAGTTCTTGTCTGAGATGTCCATCTCCTCCACGCAGAGGGGGCTGTTTGTTAGTATGGGCAGGTGAAGGAAGACTTGAACGGAACATAAATGCTGGGGTCTTGGCCACTTTGACCGTACAAGGGCCGAACTTCAGCCATGTGAATATCCGGATTTGTCCATGAACAACGTATCAGCTGAAACAGCGGCCCTATTTACGCAAATCGGCCCAGTTGCCTTCTGAAGGCAGATTTAATCGCCGAAGCAAACGGGTCCTCAAAACCGCCAGATGAATCTCGTTCCTGAATCGTACGTACCAAAACTCGTCCTCGTCATCGGTAATAAATGAATCGTCGCTGGGGATCATTTTGGGGTCTTCGAGTCTAGGGGTCTAAATAGGTAGTTTTCGTAAAGAATTAAGGCGACTTTCGAGTTTTTGAACGTTTGACATGGCCACCTGCATATGGAAAAAGGGTTGTATGCAGTCGAGATCAAATGGCTGGTGTCCGCCACTTCTTAAAAGCCAATGTCTTTCTTTGTGGAGTTGTGGGAGTCGATCTTCACGCCGGGGACTTCGCCGGCGCTTATTCAGGCGACCCACGGGTCGTTTGTGCTTCTTATTTTGCTGCTCGCGCT
This sequence comes from Wilhelminamyces savonicus, assembly GCA_030570115.1. Classification (NCBI taxonomy): domain Eukaryota; kingdom Fungi; phylum Ascomycota; class Pichiomycetes; order Serinales; family Metschnikowiaceae; genus Wilhelminamyces; species Wilhelminamyces savonicus. The sequence goes on along the minus strand of JAJLUW010000006.1, from coordinate 308,243 downwards.
GCTCATATATGTTACTGGCTCAATCCATTTCGTGAACCTATTAGTTATTGCAGTATTGCTTTACGGGTCGGTGATTTGGTTCATTGGGGAGTTGAAGGCGGCCAAATTGAAGGATAATGCGGAAGTGGCGAAGGAGAAGGCGGAACTGGCTGAAAAGGGCGGTTCGGAGGCCAAATCTATAGGTGCTTCTGCCAGTGCTTCTGGCGCTACGACCTCTACCGGAACTGCTTCTGGCTCCCTTCCCGCCACGCCTGTGAAGAAGAGAAAGGTTTAGGGACTGAAAAGCTGATTTGGCTTTTGCCTGGTCTTGAAAAATGACAAATAATAGTGCTTCTCCAGTGTTTTTTATGCTACTCTATAGAGAGAAGAGACATCATTCTCAATTGCACACTATGTAAGGATTTTACGTCGTTGAAGCCACAGTGATGAGTCTTGATAGCACTGTGGTCTAAGCACACTTCCGTGTTCATGTAAGAAGTGTTAATATGACTTTTGACGTGAATGTCGGCATGGATTTTTCCAAACCTACGATTTAGTATTTCCTTAATATTCCTATAATCACACCAAAATCCTATTTTTCTGTGACCTGCAAAATCAGCCATACATTTCGTGAGCTTCAAATACAGATCTCTTTACCTTAAACCATAGAACCCCCGAAGCGGCACGTCGCCTACCCTAATCCACGTCTACTACGCGAGTAAATTACATTGACCTATTCTCATTACTCACTTCCCCCTTCTTTTCGACACCCTTATCGGCTCAATGAGCTTCAAGTACGCGCTACAAGCCTATATCGAGCGGCCAGACGACTTCCCCAATTCTGTAGTCTACAAGGATGAAGAAGTGGTAATCATAAAAGACCTATATCCGAAGGCTCTTCGCCACCTACTAATTCTTCCCAGAAACAAACACCTTTCGAGAAAACACCCTCTAGACGCGTTCCAAAGCGTCGATTTATGGGACGATTTCTACGAGTACGTGGAAAAGACCAAGGATATCATAATGGACGACTTGTTCTCCCGCGGGTTGCTCAAATTCGAGAAAAACAGCTCCTTGGCCAGTGACTTTCGGAACACCTTCATTAGGGCCGGCGTCCACTCGATTCCATCGCTAAATAACCTCCATATTCACGTGATCACCCAGGACTTCTATCTGCCTTATCTCAAACATAAGAAACACTATAATTCGTTCACAACTGCGTTTTTTGTTGCCTTTGGCGACTTGGAGCCCGAAAGCCACGGATCCACAGGAGACTTTCTAGCCCACGATGGCGAGTACGATTCGCAATCGCCAGACGAAGACGAAGCGCCCGTTTTTGCCACTAAACACGAAAGAAGCCCCAACAAACTCGAAATGCTAATCAAAGGATCTCCCCTTGCATGCACGGCGTGTGATAAGAAGTTCGGGAACAAGTTCCAGGATCTCAAGAAGCACCTCGAACGGGAATTCGAGCTCAAGTTCAATGCTGGAGCTAACGACTAAATTCTCACATTACTGGGGTATGAATTGTGGTTTCTCGACTATCTTAGTGAATTGGACACATGCATACCTTAGGCTGCTTCGCTAACAATTCAATAGCGCTCTCGTAAATGTCTCGCCAGAACATCTCCGTGTCTATGTACCCCATATGGATGCAGCTTCCTAATGGATGCAGCTTCCTTATGGATGTAGCCTCCTTATGGATGTAGCTTCCTTAAGGATGTAGCCTCCTTATGGATGCAGCTTCCTTATCGCGAAATTTATCAAAGCCCCCGCGCTAAAGTGCGTATCCCCCACAGATCTTCCAAAATTCCCCACACCGAACTTTGATTTTTCCGGCCATAGGGCCCATCCCAACAATAGGCCATGGGGGCTATTGTGGGGCCAATTAGGCTTGGTGCTAAGTCGGCTCGGGCAATTCGGATTAGCCATTTGTGTTGGGAGCTGTAGTGGCAACCTAGCGGTGTATCATGACGAACACTCGCATGAAGTAGACTAGGCGGGCTGCAAAAGACCCCTGATTGCACACAGAAATAGTCCCCTCGAAGGGCCCTCTCCGAATTCCGGATTCTCGTAAGCCGAACAGGAGCCGAATAGCCGTTTCAGAAACTCGACATGACGGAATCACTTTCAAACATTTGCTATATCGGGCCACAATACGTCAAAAGTATGTTCCGCGTCTGCTGAGCAAGTGCCCATAACCAAATGTGGGGTGCATAAAATTTGGGGGATCAGCGTATTTTTTTGCCTCGGAACGGTGCGGGATTCTTCCGAATTCTCTACTTTAGGGAGGTTACTCTCAGTTCAAGTGGCGTTCAAGACAGGTGCCTGACCACATGTCATGTACTGATTCCAAAAATGTCATGTACTGATTCCAAAAAAGCGGTGCCCCACTTTTCTCGGATCAGAGTTGCATTATTAGAAACTCTATAGCAAGTCCCGGAATAAACGCGCTGCAGGAATGAAAGACCCTCCGCATGGGACAATTTGCGGGCAGTTGTTGCCCTGGCCCGGTTGCAATCTGGGGACTGCAGGACAATTCTTCCCCACGAGTATAAATACTGGTACTTGCCATCTCCAATGATTAGCAAGGCCTCTTCAATCCTACTGGCTTCAACAGGAAGCACAGACAGTTCGACGATTAGTCTGCAAAAATACATCCAGCACCAAAATGAGCCTCGTGGAAGCGAAGGCTAGCGAGGAGTCGTCCTCGGAGACAGGATCCAATGACATTCGCTATGATATGGCACACAAGCTTGGGGCAGAAGAGTTGGGCCACGAATTTGACTTCAACAAGGAGTTTGCCGAACTCGACCGGCTCGAGCTCGAGTCCCATCATGAGAAGCTGTTTGTCCAGCGTGTTCTTTCCTTCGAGTGGAAGCTCAACTTCAAAAATAAAATGCACATGGTGTATGTGTTGGGAGTGTTTTCTGCGTTTGCGGGTGTCCTTTCTGGACTTGACCAGCTGATCATCTCAGCTGCTAGTATTGGTATGGGACCCGCTTTGAACTTGGATCTGCACGAGAACTCGTTGGTTTCTTCTTTAATGCCTCTTGGCGCGGTGGCTGGTTCCATCATTATGCTGCCATTGAACGAGTGGTGTGGAAGACGCAGCAGCATCATCATCTCATGCTTATGGTACACTTTGGGCGCTGGTTTGTGTGCTGGTGCCCGCACCCATCAGATGATGTACGCTGGACGGTTCATTCTCGGAGTCGGAATCGGCATTGAGGGCGGCTGCGTGGGTATCTATATCTCGGAAAGTGTTCCTCCTACCGTGAGAGGCAATATCGTGTCGGCCTACCAGGGCTTTATTGCCCTTGGAGAGGTCCTTGGCTATGCTGTGGGTGCCATTTTCTATGAGGTTCACGGCGGCTGGCGTTATATGGTGGGCTCCTCGCTTGTGTTCTCCACTATTCTTCTCGTGGGTCTCTTCTTTCTCCCGGAGTCACCGCGTTGGTTGGCCCATAAGGGCCGGTACGGCGAGCTGTGGCTGGTGTGGAAACGGCTCCGTGACGTCAACGACCACTCCAACAGACTCGAGTTTTTGGAAATGCGCCATTCGGCCATCCTCGCGGAGGAAGCAAGAAGGAAGGAGAGCACTCTCCAGGTGATTTTCGACATTGTGCGTATCCCACGCAACAGAAGGGGCCTCGTATATGCCGCCATCATGATTTCCCTTGGCCAGCTCACGGGTGTGAATGCTATCATGTACTACATGTCCAATCTCATGGCCAAGATCGGGCTTTCGGAGAAGAACTCCGTTTTCATGTCGTTGGTGGGAGGAGGCTCCCTTTTCCTTGGAACTATCCCTGCTATCATGTACATGGACCGGTTTGGACGCCGTGTTTGGGGCATGAACATTGTGGGTTTCTTCGTGGGTCTCATATTGGTGGGTGTTGGCTATTTGATTAACGTCGACACCCACAAGGCTGCTGCTATGGGTGTCTACCTCCTGGGAATCATCTTGTACATGTTGTTCTTCGGTGCCTATGCCACGTTGACGTGGGTGGTGCCTTCCGAGTCGTTCGACTTGCGCACCCGGTCCGTGGGAATGACCATCTGCAGTTCTCTTCTTTACTTGTGGGCGTTCACCGTCACATATAACTTCAACCGCATGAAGGAGGCCATGTCATACACCGGGTTGACGCTCGGATTCTATGGTGGTGTTGCGTTCCTCGGCTTGTTCTACCAGTTGTTGTTTATGCCCGAGACAAAGAACAAGACGTTGGAGGAGATCGACGACATCTTCTCGCGCTCCAGTTTCTCGGTGGCGAAGGAGAACTTGCGTAACATGAAGCGGATGTGGCGCTAAAAGAATTTAGCTAATGAGAATGACTTTGAATTGAGATTGTGTAGTCAGTTGTAAGCAAATGCTCAGCATGGAAAGCGCTGTCAAAGAAAGCCAAACGGGATAATGGGCATCAGAAGTGCCAAAAGCTATTAAAAGGCCCCGAAAGAGTCTCTCACACGGCAAGCATTCGTTCTGAACCTTGACCACGAGACATAAAAACCGGTATACACCGCTGTACCTGACCAAATGCCAGTTAGACCAGCTTTTCTAGCATTTCAGACGTCTCTGATCCGACCTGACCGCTGCACCAATTCATTGCTGAAACAAGCAACTCGTCACTTAAGCATAGCACGTAGGCTACTCCCCCTCGAGCACCATGTCCAAGTCCGAATGATCGCTCTGGTCCTCCGCGTAATTGGCATCATTCTCCCTATCATTATCGTTAGCTTCGTCATAGTAGTTTTCGTTCTCGTCATTCTCCGCGTTCTCGTCGTTTTCTGCGTTCTCGTCGTTCTCCTCATCGCACTCTTCTATGGGATACACCCTAGAGCCTGTTTCCAAGATCACGGGACTCGTCGTAGTAACACTGGTTCCCACACTTCTTCCGGAGTTCACGTTATTCGAAACACTGCTTCCGCTGTTCATAAGCATGGCCAGGCCCTCGTTGCTGATGGAATGGTCGTCTTGGTATTCCACCTCGTCCGCCATGAAGCCGTCGTCTTCAAAGTCGTTCCCAGCGGCCTCGAAGCCCACGTCTTCGTCCAAATCAGGAATCTGGGCATCGAGGTCCTGTTCCTCGTTGGTGTCGAGGTTTAGCGCCGAGTTTTCTGCCGCGTTGGTAGCATTAGCATTCAGGTTCTCCGCCGTGGGAACGAACAGCGCCTCCTGGTCGCCTAGCGCCATTTGGCGAGCCTCCTCATAGTCAATCTGTTCCATGGTCTTGTTGATGCCTATAGGAACCACGGTGGTGTAGCCAATGCCACGTATTCTGCGTGCTCTTTCGAGCTTCTTTTGAATGAGAGGCGTGAGTAAGGGCGCATTTAGATTGCCCAAACTTTGGGTTTTTATGGTATATTCAAGCTGAGAGACGCTGGCGCCTGGAACCTCGGCAGAGTACGCCAGCAATGGCGGCGCAAAAAGCAGCCGGAGGTACCGTCTTTGCTCTTCCTGTTGTTCTGTGGATAAGGACTCGTTTTCATGGCCCTTACGGTTGCTGTCGTAGAGCTTAGAACGTGCTTCCTCGCTCCAGAGCCCATAAACGTTGTTGGAAAAGAGCCCGGGTGAATACATGGGAAAAAGGTGTAGTGGAAGGGTATTTTGATATCACCACTTTTCGTGCGCGGCCCAGATCACCCAGGATGGCTACTCCCTCTATGGTAACATTCTCAGAGAAGTCTATGGCCTATATACAAGTATGCTAATCGTCGTCATCTGTCAAGACATAGTCGTTCAAGATTTCCTTTTTGGCGTCTTCAGGGGACCGGAGCGGCCATATAAAGCCCTTTTTTGCAGCCACTCCCCCTAGGGAAACCGTACATCCGTAGCATACGGCAGAGTGGGCGCCCGAAAATGCCTCCTGGATGCCGCTGCGTGAGCTGTGGTACTCTTCGGCATATTCGTGTTCTTCCTGGGTCTCCAAAGGCGCCTGTTCGTTGACGGTTATCTGTCTCAACCATTGCTGGGGATTGCTGTGAATGGGAGTGCCGCAGATCTCGCATTCTGGCGCCTCAGATCCCACATCAGGCGCCCCGAGCTTTTCTCCGGTTTTGACCACTGTGGACGCCGTAGATGCGTAGCCGGTGGCGTCAAGGGTATGGAAATACTGCGACGTTAGCTCCCGGACAGTCATATTCTTGATGATTTTGGTAACTGGACGAGTTGAAATCGCCTGGAACTGCTCTAGATCCGCTATTTTGGCGTACGCCTGTGTTTCTGCGAAAAGCACCTCTCGCAACGGATAGAGGAGGTGGATCTCGCGGTCTCTAAACGTGACTGTTCTATCCGCTATGGCTGAGTGGATGGCCAGTCCTCGGCCCTTAACGGTAAGCAGAATGACCTCGTTGGCCAAGCGCGTCATGTTGTGGCCGTACAAAATGGTCTCACACTGTTCCACGTACGCGGTGCGGAGAATGAGCTCATCGTGTATCACCGAGAGAAGGTCTTCGGAGGAAGACTTATTGGGACAGAGAGCAAGAATTTCCGCCACCGTAACCCGAGAGCGGGTTTCCAAACGCTCCTTGAATACGGAAAAGTGCTCGTTGACGGCCACGCTGTGCAAAACGTCGTCTGGAAGAATATACGAGTCGAGATTCAAGATTTTGTAGGTGATGGGAGCGTCGTATTTCCGAACGAGCAGTAAAAGCGCCTCCTTCGGAGGTTTCAGGAGCTCTTTCGAGGCAGTCTCATCCATGTTCAATAGCACGATTTCAAAGGCGCAGCGGCCCTTGTGAGCTTTCATCTGCTCTTCAAGCAAAGACGCCATTACGTCCACCAAAACGAGGGAAGAGGACCCTAGCGAAAGAGCCAAAAGGACCCTTTGCGGCCCGTATTTTGCGTCCAAATCGCCATACCGGACCTTATAGCGGTCACCCTGCATCTGCTTCCTCTGTTTTCCCCGAATGAAGCGGACAAAGCATGCCTGGCAGAAGTGCTCTTTTCTAGATAGTAGTTTTGCAGGTTCGGTAGAACACCGCAGACAAAGGGCGTCTGTTTCTGTAAGAAGTACCACCGGCTCCTGTGACATGGTGTATGTGAGATGTGTCGTTTTTTCAACGAAAACGGACCAGTTTTGGTGTTTTGAATAGGGCCCTTTCTCCCTATATAGTCTGCGATGAGATTCGCATTAGTCTATAATTATGGGGGAAAAGACCATGGAGCAGGACTCCGAAAACCAACACAAGTCCACGTCCACGGGGCCTCTGGAACCGTCAAAAGAGGCTGCTCGGTTCGAATCCGAGGCTGTGGTTAAGGAGAAGGAGAAGGTGGACTTTACGTCGGAAAAGCTCAAGTTCTACCCCGATAACCCCGAAAACCACAGGCATAAGTACCGGTGGGTCAATAAGGGGCCCTCTAAGTACTACGATGCCTGCGAGGAAAGCAGGCAGGCGCTGATTAACTGCATGTTGCGCAACCAGCAGGACAAGACCGTTTGTAAGGACTTTTTTGATGCTTATAAGGAGTGCAAGGAAGACTTCTTCCGCAAGAAAAAGAGCGACCAGAGACAGGGAAAGGGCGGCTGGGGCTTTTGGTGAGTGGACTGGTGAATGAAATGGTAAGGGTGAGAGGTGGAAAATCAGGGAAAGGAGGACAGGCGAGAGAAGAAAGCAAGGAAGTTACTGAGAGTGTGGAGGGCGGCGCAAAGGAGGTGTTGGAGGTTAGGAAGGAGTTCTCTGAGGGCTACTGTGAGAGGAACTATGCTACAGTATGATCGACACTGAAAGTACGAAACGGAGTGGAGACACAGAAATGAAGTTTGGAGGATGTTCAGAACGAGAATGTGCCCGTGATGGCTCTCTTGTTTCTACTGAGGTCCATAATGACTCCTACAAGCACTTAGCCGGCCTGAAAGCTGTACTAAAGGAACTTATAGTGCGAACTACGCACACCCAGGCCGCTTTTTACCTGGCATAGCTTTTCCACTTCAATCGCCTCATTTGCCGTTAGACGTTCCTATCCATTCCTCCTTCTTTTATTGTGTCCCTTTGTTCTCCTCCTGCTTTTATTGTATCTCTTTGTTCTCCTCCTCCTTCTCTTTCTCTACCATGACCTTCCTCCACCCTTTATTCCGTATGATTAGTTCCCTATCTCTGAACTGTAAATAGCTTCCATAAATACACACCCGTGTACTATCGCCAAAAGGCCGGGGCCAAAAAGAAGTAAAATAGCTGCTGCCGCAGCACCGTAATTCACCAATGAGCATTTATCCATCGACGTCCACCATTCAAATGCCACACCAACCTCTTCAAGTCAGTTTCCTTTCCGTTGAAGCATCTTTCTCGGCATCACACCAACCTATAGGTGCCCGTTCCCAGACCCTTCTTCAAGTAGCCACTCGAAAGAGTGGTCTGTTCGTCCGTATAAGGGTCTCTGCTGTCAAATATGGCAGACGACCCGAACCCGCTGCTAAAGCGGTCGTCGCCTTCGTCGCTGCTGTCTTCAGGCGAGAAAAACGAGTCGAACGAGATATTCATCTCATCCGAAAGCGAAACGCCCTGCCTCCTTCTCATGGGCTGTGAATGGCTGTCTCCATACACGTTTTTGTGGTTGAGACAGGCCCTTGTGTTGTGCATCTCCAATTGGCCTGTCTTTCTGTTCAAAGAGCACAAAATTATGCACTCGTCTGCTGAGCTGGGCTTCTCCTGTTGTCTGAGCTTAGAGAACTTGTCCCAAATCCTGTTTCTGTGCTCTTCTGCGGAGATATGGCTGATCACCATTTCAAGATACCGGTTGAGAAACTGGGTAATGTTAACACGAACAGTGAAAAGAAGGTAGTTGAGCTGAATATTGAGAAGACAGTCCTTTTCGCACGTGACGAGCTCCGAAAGCTTGTTGCAGAGTCTCTTGTCCCAATCGGTAAGAAAAGTGCCCTTCCTATGTTTTCTATTCTTTTCATTTTCAATCATGGGAATGGGCTGGTCCCGCAGCCGAATGAATGGAAAGCTGCGACACAACGCATGCATGTTTGTTTTCATGTTACTGGCAATGTCGATGGTGCTGGCACGTGCGCAATCGGTTTGCCGGTCAAAACTGCCGAGATGCCGTTCGATATATTGTAAGTGGTTGAGGAAGAATGCTTCGCTGAACTGCTCAAACGGCTGCAATCTCATCCACTCGAGAAGTTGTAAACGGACCCTTTCGGCGCGTACAAGACTCAAGTGCATGTTTCTGCCTCCGTGAGCGGTGCTCTTTGGAATAGAACTGGGAGGAAGAAACCGTAAATCTGACTCCTTGAAGTCAACGATTTTGCCGAAAAATGGCACGGAAAACTCACCCAGCTGAAGCCGGAAACTGTTTGCGGTCACGATATCCCGCAACAAGTCGTCTTTTTGCGCCAAGTTCTCGTTTCGCGGACCTATTCCATCGCATACGCCCAATAAGTAGTCCCTAAAGTGGTTCAAGGGCGAGAACTCGTCAACAAAACTGTACGGTATAAGGAATCGGCCGTGGACACGTTTCTGAGAGTAATCCACAGACGAAAACGAGGCGTCGTAGGTTGTGTTTTCTCCGAGATGAAGACGGAAACAAGCTCCATCTCGAAGAAAGGATGTTGGTAAAACATCCATTATGCGGCTTTTCTGAGCCGCGGTCAACGATTCGGAACTGATCCGTTCTCCGTTGCTGTAGGAAGATATTATATGGGTTGTTTCCGGCTCTGGGTCGCTCCAAAGGGATGCTTTCTGGCGTTTTGAGAATGTGCCCATTTGCAGGTTGGAGCGACGCTTTTTTCCAGAAGAGGCCTTCTGGGTATTTTTATCGGTGTCAGAGGGTCCATTAGGAAGGATCCAGAGAACATCGGCCCGCCGTCTTTGCAAAAAGCAATCCATAAGCAGATCAAGGTCCGACGTGGGGCAAGAGGAAGGATCCAAAGGATCGTTTTTGGGTTTTTGAGCACATTCCAGAAGCTGGGCCTCAAAGTCCATTTTCATCTCGTTATCATGCGCATGTACTCTGAAAAGTGGCAGTTTTCCTTTGAAAGACCGGAGGGACCGTATGGCCTTAATGGTCGAGGTGTACTCGGCGAGAAGCTCGAGTGAAAGCAGTCGCAAAAGCGCCGTGTGGTGTTCTGTGGTCCTCTGACGCTTTCGTCTTATGGCATTTTGCCGCCGAAGCGGTACGCCTAACAGCCGTCTTTCCTGTCTTCTTTCAGGGTCATTTACGAGCTCAGTATCTGGCCTCACCAGGTGAATAAGCGTATTCCGATTGGTGGGGTTCTGCCGGGCCAGAGATAGCAATAGTCTTTCGCTGGACCTTATATCCGACCGGAGATGGGCGTCATAGTCGGTGTCGTTGCTATCGTCACTTTCCACCATATTATCGTGCAACTGCAAATCTGAGGAGTCGTATTCTTCGATGAACGAGTCGGCGGGAATGTTCCGGATTTGGATAGGGATGCTGGAAAGGTACGGGCGCCGGAACCGGCCCGAAGACCGGCGTCTTCGCCTATCGTCTACCGCCAAACGGTTCCGGAGAAGAAAATCAGATAGCTCGTTGAGCCGGTTGAGGTCTGCTGGCGGCGACTGTGGCGGCCGCGCGTTTCGGGAGGAGTCCGGAGACGACGGGGGCGGCATCACGCGGCTATAGGCGGGATTTGTGTGTTTTTGAAGGTGTGTTTTACGCCTAGATTGACTGGTATGGGGGCCCATTTAAGGGTTCGCTTGGGTGCAGGATATGATATGCGATCTTAGCCTGTCGTGCCCTTACCGCTTCACCCATTCCGGGCCCCGGATTTGGTGTTTCAGGCCGCGGCCGGCCACATTCCGACTATTGTCTCTGCCCAAAATGACACGTGACCGGCACACACGAAAAACAGAAAATCGCCAGCCTCCACAACCAAAACCGCTTAACAGTTCCCTATAGCGGTTTCGAAGCCTTTCTTTCTTTCCAAAAGGCCTTGTACGCCGGATCGGCCGCAGGACTTGTATTGTGCTACCACACCCGACAACCTGTGTTTTATCACCCGACTAAGTCACCATTTGAGAGCCTCTTTAATTCTATAAGAAGGCCCCCCACGAAGGCTCTAAAACGACCAAAAAGGCCCTAAAACGCTACGAAGTCTCTATCTGAGCCCTCTAGTGTGTATACCCCCGTTTGCCCTTTTTCTGCGGTAATTCAGTGTGAAAAGGTCCTTATAACCCTCAAAGGCCTTTTTACCTCCAACAACACACCAAAACAGCTGCGTGCTGGTAATACCTATAAAAGATCTGAACAAAAGATCTGAACAGCGTTCTTTCGGTGAAATTTGCACTTCAAGCATCTGGTGCAAAGTTCTTTTAGACGAAGACCTAATCCTCAATACGCGTTTAGTGGCTGCTTATCCTATTGAAAAGCAGACTCATCAAAAGCCTTCTTGTGTTTTGTGATAAAGAAATCGTCTTCATCTTTATTCAAACCGCTACCTTCGCCTTCCGTGCTTGTTTCCTCAACGGTAAATAAGCTTATCGAGTTACATAAGCACATCCATACACCATGTCCATCTACGTGTGTACCAAGCAGTTTAATGCACGTCTTGGCGACGAGCTTAATCTCAAAGTTGGTGACAAGGTGGAAGTTTTGGCTGACGACTCAGAATACAACGACGGCTGGTATATGGGCAAGAACCTCCTCACAAACGAAGTGGGCCTATATCCCAAGACCTTCACGCAGGTTTTACCCAACCAGGGGTCTGAAACCAGCGTTTTGCGGTCCCGTTCTCGCAGGCTAGGCAGTGGACACAGCTCAGCAGCCAACACGCCACCCGTGACCAGTACAGCCCAGCTCGGTGACTCTTTCGAGAAGCTTTCTGTGAACTCCATGAAAACAGCTACCCCCAAGGGCGCAGCGCAGGTGACCAAAACAATGACCGATATTGATAAGGCCTTGGAAGAGCTACAGACCAACAGTTTCTCTGAAACCTCCCGTACACCATCAGGAAACCCCTCACATGCCAGACAGCCATCTCTGCAGTCGCTCACAGAGGATCTTAATCCGGCGGATGCCCTCAAATGGACCCCACAGCAGGTTTCTCTGTATTTCGCAATCGTTCTCGGTTTTGATATGGACGTGGCCGGTAAGTTTGCCAGACACAAAATCACCGGAGAAATTCTTTTCCAGCTCGATTTGGCCCATTTGAAGGAGTTGGACATCGACTCTTTCGGGACCCGTTTCGAGATTTACAAAGAAATCGAGAAGTTGCGCACCAGTGGCAAGCCCAAGTCGGCCCAGGTATCAGAAAACCATGAGGGTGCCTCTTCTCGTAGCTTTCCCAGTAACAACTCTGATGAGAGCCTGAATATCGACCTGCTGACATCTTCTGTGCAATCGAGACTGCTTCTTCCGCTGGCGGAGTTGAACCTGCGGGGACAGCCCAAAACTCACCAAAGAAAACGGTCTCAATCGATGGAAAATCTTTTGAGTCCTACCACTCCTCTAGTTGGCGCAGGCGACTCACCCGAGTCGTTTTTGTCGCCCAGAAAGGCACCTGAGCCGCCGTCGGCTAGTCCCCTTAACAAGGGTTACCGTTTCGGAGGAAGCCCTCGCGAAACTCTGCAAAGTGGGCTCTATTTGACGCGTACAAATGCCTCTAGCGCAGGTTTGGGCATCTCAAACGGCGCTTCGCGGCCTGCTTCTTCTGTCTACGACAACTCCATGGCCAGTCAACACCGCCGCAACTCGTCAGTGATCTCTGGGCACCGGCGCCATTCGTCAATGTTTTCGTTTCTTTCGGGGGCCAACGACGAGCAGAAAGAAAAGGAAGAGAGAGAGGAAAAGAGGCTTCAAAGCAATAACATATACCGTGATGAGGAGCCGCCACAGCTTATATCACCTGCAAAGGTGCTGCGTCTGCGGTCTAAGAGCACCAAAATCGACGATCTGGATGATCTAGACGTGGACTTGGCCACCTTCTCTCCACATAAGTCTAAATCTCTGAAAGAAGGAGCTCTTCGAAAATCCACCTCTCTCCATAACCATCTCCTGATAAAGGATGAAAAGCGGGCTGCCTCTGATTCCACAACCCAGTCATCGGTTCTGAGACTCAAGACGCTCAGAACAGCTTCTACTCAGAACTTTAAGAGTCTTACTGGGTCCAAAAAATCGAAGACATCAGCATTCCAGGAAGGAATCCGTGAAGTCACGCCTGATGAGGCCATCAAATCTGCTACCCACAGCGGCTGGATGGCTAAAAAGTCAGGTAGTACCATCGGTTGGCGCTCTCGCTACTTCACGCTTCACGGTACGCGTTTATCGTATTTCACATCGCTCAAAGACAAGAAAGAGAAGGGCCTTATTGATATTACAGCCCATAAGGTCATTCCTGTCAATTCTGAAGATGCGAATAACACCAACGACAAATACATTGCGTTATATGCTGCCTCTACTGGTTTTGGTCGCTATTGTTTTAAGCTCGTGCCCCCTGCCCCTGGCTTCAAGAAGGGTTTGACATTCACTCAGCCAAAAACTCATTATTTCGCTGTGGAAACTATGGAAGAGATGCGCGGCTGGCTCAAGGCCCTTATGACCGCCACCATCGATATCGATGACTCAGTTCCTGTTGTCAGTCTGTGTCTGACGCCCACGGTTTCGTTGGCTAAAGCTCAGGAGATGCTTGCACGGGCCCGAGAAGAGACGAAATTGAAAGACGAGGAGTTGAGAGCACGGGGTGCTTTTGACGGATTTGACGAGTACGGCCTGAACGACTTCCTGGGTCAATTCTTCGATACCACTGTCACTTCAGAGGAGAATTCGCCTATTGTGGACTCCCTAGACGAATCTACGCTTTCTTCGGTGCAAAGAGCCAGCAGCAGAAAGCACCCGAAATTGACAGTGGACACTAGTGGGAAAACGCCTATAAAGGGCCCAACCACCCCGCTGATGACTACTAACCAGGGATTTGCTTCGCCGTATTTGCTTGCCTCTGGGTTACTTTCTCCCAAACTGGGGGCGTCTCCTGGAACTCCCAAGGAAAGACCGGAATTCTTCGATAGAACGGACTCTAAGGGAAAGGTTGAAAGAGTGGCATCTAAGGCTGACTCCAGAGATAGCGACTCGAGGACCGAGTCTAAGAACTCGGACAAGCTCGACAATAGCTCTAGTAATACGGGTGAAACCACACCCAAACAGGTGTTTTCCAACAGCAATGGCCGTGTTTTGAGCGGAAGCAAGAAGAAAAACGACAAGATGTTGGCATACGCCAGTGACGGCAGTGGAAACCACACGTTTGTGATCAAGAAAAAGTAGTTGCAAGATGAACTGGAATGGTTTGACATATGCCTTGAGGAAATCTGAAAGTGCTATGAGAAGAGACTGATGGAAACATGTGGTACTGTTACTTAATACCTCAGTTGGGGAATTACCTCGGCGAAACGAATATGTGTACAGTGGATCCTTTGAAGGTTACCTATGAGTGAGAGCTCAGGATAAGAGAGATACCATACTTGTCCAGACATCTACTTACAGTTTGGAAGAACTCGTTTGATTTCACCGACTTATTACTTCCTAAAGCGGCCATGTCAAAGAGACATGTTCCAGCTGCCTAATTTACTGCTCTGGCTACCGGCGGGCCAATATAAGCGTCTGTTTGCGGAGTGTGTTGCCTATGTGCTGCTCCCACTCTGACGTCATGAATGTGCTATATTTGAGGGCAACAGTTGTGTATTATAATGGAAAGAAGGAAGACTGTCTAGTTTCCCGTTGTAGCCGTAAAAATCAGATTCTCGTTGATAGGGCCCTGGCTGCAATGGGGGCATGCTTGTGTGACCTGCACATAGCCAATGTTTTGTTAAGTTCAATCTAGCGCTACATAACGGGCGCTCACCACCATCGGCAAAACAGCCGTCTCAAGCAACAAAGGTCTCTTTTGGGAACTCGCCGTCCCTTTCAGGTTGTTCTGCTTCCTATTCCGTCCACACTGGTCTTTTTTCCCGCTTTTGGAAGCTCCGTACGGCATACATACAACCTACCCCAATCCGGCGTCTATTTTCCCCAAACCGGCCCGAAGTTGTCAGTATTTTCCCCATATAAGCCTGATTCGGCATGTACCATCCCGATACGGCATACGTGCATCAGCATCTCAGGTCCATCGCCATACATTCGCTTGATACCTTCAACTATAACAATGCAGAGTTTGCGTGCGAGAGGCTCCTAGCCAGCGACAGCCAAAGTGTCGACTTTTTGTACCTCTACTGCCTCACATTGTTCCGCAAAGGAAGGTTTACTGCCGTATTCAATAAGCTTACTGAATTGGGCGAAAATGCCGCCCATTTGGGATGTGCCTATATTCTCGCACGGCTGTGCTTGGAGTTGGACAAATTCAAGGAGGGAATCTACGCCCTTTTGCGGGTGGCGTACTTGTACAATAATCTGCTGAACGCCGATTTTGGCTCCGGCGACCAATCGGCCGCTCCCAGCCGAAAAGATGGCCTTCTGGGCCAGAAAAGCAGTGCCTCTGTCGGCATTTATAACTACGAAACCCACCGATCCATTTATCCCGACAACTCAGCCGTATATCACGTGCTAGGAGACTTGTACAAGTCGCTCGGGGACACCAGAAATAGCGCCCTCAACTACGCCGAGGCCCTTCGCTATAACCAGTTCGATTTCGAGGCTTTTCAAGAACTTGCAAAGCTCGGAGCGGGAGTCAAGATACGCAATGTGTATCAAAACCGAAAGGAGATCCAAGTTGCGGACTCCGAGCCGTCCAGGCCCGATTATGGCGTCTCCAATCCGTTTGCTGAGAACTCTCGAAAAGAAGTATTTGCTAGTCAAACTCCACAGGCGATGCGACAGGTTGTTCCCGACGCGCCTCTACGGAAAGCCCCAGAGCGAGAATTCTCAAAGCCCGAGCAAAAGGGCCGTCTAGAACGACTCACGTCCCGCTTCTCTCCTAAGGCACATGTCGATGTCAGCAAACGACACATCCAGGGCCTCAAGCGACAGAGTCCGGGTATCCATGCACCTGTGCTGCCAGAAAATGACGGAGTTTCGTTTATTCAGTCTTCAGATATTTCCGCGGCGGCTGCGCATTTGCGATGGTTATACTCCATTTTCGCCCGAGGGTTCAAATCCTTGGCTAAATACGACTGCTACAAGGCCATCCGAGTTCTAGAGTCGCTTCCTGATGCTGAAAAAGATACTCCCTGGGTTCTCAGTAAGCTAGGGCGTTTGCATTATGAAATCGTCAACTACCGTCAGCTGGAGCACTTTTTCATTCGGCTTCGGAAGCTTGATAGGACCCGTTTGGAAGATATGGAGTACTACTCCACGCTCTTGTGGCACCTCCATAAGCGTGTCGAGCTCACCTATTTGGCACATGAAGTTCATGGGGTAGACGAAAAGCTGGCAGTCACATGGTGTGTGATCGGAAACCTCTTTTCGCTCTGCAGGGAGCCAGATGAGGCCATCAAGTGCTTCAACAGGGCCGTAAAGCTCGATAACAAGTTCACCTACGCATATACCTTGAAGGGACACGAGTACTTCGGCAATGACAACTACGAGTTGGCTTTGGAGAATTTCCGCGTCAGCTTGTTGCTTGATTCTCGTCACTATAACGCACTCTATGGTATAGGCATGGTATACATCAACCTAGGCGACTACCAGAAAGCAGATTACCACTTCCGAAAGGCGGTTGCCATCAACCCAGTGAACATCATTCTTCTCTGCTGTGTTGGAATGGTGCTTGAAAAGACCGGCAAGAGGCAGTTGGCGCTCCGGCAGTATGAGCTTGCCCACAAGTTGCATCCATTAAGTGCACTTCCGATTTTCAAGAAGGCCCAGCTTCTTTTTTCGATGCAGCAGTTCCCGCAGGCGTTGACGCAGTTTGAAATTGTAAAAGACTTGGCCCCGAATGAGGCCAGCGTGCACTTTTTGCTAGGGCAATTGTACAATATCCAGGGAGACAAATTCCAGGCGATTCGAGAGTTCACCATTGCGTTGAATTTGGACCCGAAAGGCAATTACTTGATTAGGGAGGCCATGGAGGCGTTGAAGAAGTGATGGCGATGTCGGTGGACGTGTCTTTCTAATTCTCATTTGGGGTAACTTATCCTGGTTTCTAGCGTGATAAGCAATGTACCATTGGAAGATATACTGCAGTTTAAAGTAGATAGGAAAGGCCATGTGAGGGAAATGAACAGGGAAACGTAAAGCAGATGAGCTGAAAGTACAAGAATGAAAATTAGACGTAATTAAACCTAGAGGTGCTGGAAAGAGGAGTTGGGGGTGGAATAAGGTTTTCCATGAATTGGGTGCAAAATACATTAAACTGCAATTTATGTAAGGGGAGCGCGAAAATGCTTACAACATAGAAAGTAGAACGCAAAAAGATCACTCCCACAGAGCCCGGGTGTAACAAACTACGACCAGAGACAACTGCACTTATAGTGTAGACCAGCCTATCTTCCATGGATTTAAAAAAATAATGAAGGAAACGAGGTTCGAACTCGCGCATCTTACGATAACAGAACTTGAGTCTGCCGCCTTAGACCACTCGGCCATTCCTCCACTTATTGTTCTGTTAGAGATCAGACCTTGACCTCTAAACCTGGTTTGAATACGAACGTCACACGGGAAATTAAGTACGAGGGATACCTGAAACACCTCCTGAGAACTCTAATCGGTAGTCCTAGACCTACCATTAGAGTTACGGACAAAGTATATTAGTTATCTGAAAAGTATATAAGAGGTCGGGTGGACGTCAATGAAGAGGCCACCCAGACCTTCCTCCAAGTTTATATCTCCTAGATATAATATAAGAGTGATTGATAAGCATCCGCTACAACTAGTTAGCTAGCCACCACTACCACCCGCTTCACCCGAATCCTAATATTCTTATTCGTCGGATACCCTAGTCAAGTCTCCTTTCAAGAAATAAGCCCGATGGGGCTGAGAATTCTTGGCGAAGCCGATGCACGCCTGATGCCCGGCTAAAGAGAGGCGGCTCCATGCCGAACGCCCAAAGCAGGTCTAATTGGGCCCATGTTGCCGTTTTTAAACTCTATTTCGGTCCCCTTTGCGGCAATTTGGCCGCCTAACCGCCCTTCTGTGGCCGCCTAATCGGGCCCTCTATAGCTCTTCCCTCGCCAAATCAAATATTATCTGCACGATTCGCGCCCTGCTTATTGCGTAAGCTTTTTACGTACGCTTATTTCGATACGGCAAAACACCCGTACACCTGGTGTGCACACGGATGTTTTTCTTTCATGTGGGCGTCAACCTCCCAATCCCACTACCACATTTACCACAGCTTTCGGGTAGCTCTTAGAGGAAGTCCGGCGCTCGTTGATCTGACCAGGCTCTACCGATCTGGCTCCTTCCGTGAATAGCATTTGTGACTCTGCTTTGTGAGGACACAAGTGGGTAAGTTATACCGGGTGCAGTAACGCAACACGCGTTCGTCCAGTGAGCACAACTACCACGGAGGCTGTGCTTCCACAGAATATAGACCAACGTCCTGGCTACTTGGGAGCGAAATTTGGACCCAAACGGACGCTTTTTCGGCGTTTCAACTCAAAGTCCGTGCTGGAGACCCTGCGTTTGATAACATCATAGTGGCAGTTTCCGGGCAATAACGTTGATCACAGCTCGATTTACCATATAAGAAGGACGCTTTTCATAATTCCTTCAAAAATACTCACACACTTGCATAATGTTCTTGGTGGCTTTTCTCCTACATGTGCTTCCCATTTTGGCGCTCAACCTTGGATTCGAACCGCGTCTATATGTGCAAAATGACAAGATAGATCTTCTCGTGAACAAGGTAGAGTCGGACCAAACCCAGCTTCCGTACTCCTACTACCTGCTTCCCTTTGTCTGTCCGCCTGCCACCGGAAAACGGGCGAAAAGTCTCTCGTTGGGCCAGATCTTCCGCGGCGACCGAGTATGGGAGAGCGACTACGAGATCCGATTCGGCGTGGACATGCCATGCATGCGGTTGTGTGACTTCATGGCCAGAGACTCGGGAATCAAGAAAGCAGCTTCCCTCATTAAACAGGGATACGTTGTGCACTGGCTGGTGGATGGGCTTCCTGGTGCAACCACCTTCCTCTCAGCCACCAACCACAACAAGTACTACGCTGCGGGCTTCCCATTGGGCTTCTTCGATGAAGATATCGCCTACATCTACAACCACGTGATGCTTGTGATCCGCTACCACAAGAATCGTCAAACCGGTAAGAGCGTCATTGTGGGCTTCGAGGTGTACCCCAAAAGTGTATCCAACGAGAACTGTCCAGGCCTGTCGAAGGACTACAAGAATTTTGCCCTTATACCACCAGCTAAAGACGACATGGTGACCATTCCTTACACCTATCTGGTGTACTGGCGTGAGGACAACTCCATCGACTACGACCTGCGGTGGGCGCTCTATTACGAGAACGACACGCAGGCTGGTCATCGCATTCACTGGCTTTCGTTCGTGAACTCGCTAGTACTTGCCGCCTTGGTTTCGCTAGCCGTTGCGGTGATTTTGGCCCGAGTTGTCAAGTCTGATAAGTCCCTGGTCCCAGCGCTTCCCACTGCGGTGTCCGACCAGGGATGGAAGGAATTGGCGGGGGCTGTTGTGGCCCAACCGCGCTTTCACCTTCCGCTTACAGTACTCGTGGCCAGTGGCATTCAGCTGCTCGTGGCGGCGGTGGGTGTGGTGGTGGTCTTCGTGGTCAACTCTAAATTCGATTTTTCGAGTTCGGGGGCCGCTCCTGCCTTTTTCCACTCTCATCAGGGAGCCTTCATCTCCCTATCCATTTTCTGCTGTGTGGCGCTGGGTTTTGTTGCATCTTACGCTGGAATTGTCGTCTACAAGATCTTTCGGGGCCATGATACCAGAAATGTCTACGGGACACAGCAAACGGTACTTCTCCTGATTCTTTTCAGCGCATTTTTGCCTGGCTTTGTGCTTGCGGCCATCTTGTTCCTCAATTTCTTCGTGTGGTTCAAAGAGTCATCCAGCAGTTTACCCTTTGGCACTGTGGTGGTGTTACTCTTGATTTTTGGTGCTATTGAAATTCCCCTTGGTATTGCCGGTGGAATCTACGGTAACAAGAGCAAATTGGCTGCGTTCTGGCTGCCGCAAGTGGCAGCTGTAGCCGAAAAACCTCGCCCCAACTTCAAGAAGTCCCCATGGCTCTTACGTCCGGTGTTGAGCACAGTGGTTTTTGGCCTCATACCTTTTGGAATCGTGTACGTGGAGCTCTTATTCATCCTCAACTCCGTTTGGCTCGAGAAGACCACCTTCTACTACATGTATGGGTTCCTTCTCCTCACCACTATTGTGCTCATTGTGGTGATCGCAGAGTCCACGCTCGTGGCCACCTACGTGCTGTTGGCGGTGTACCGTGACCCCAACTGGCATTGGCTCTGTTTCCGCGTGGGCTCCAGTATTGGCTGGTACATCTACGGATACCTGGTGTACTACTTCAGCTTGTACCTCCGTGTACGTGATTTCGTGAGCATTTTGTTGTATTTTGCCTATATGGGCTTGGCCAGTGTGTTGGTAGGAGTGGCCTTCGGAGCTGTGGGTGTTTTGACGGGAATGATGTTTGTGCGGAGGTTGTATGGGGACGTGAAATTGGACTAGAGGACTATAGAGATGTATTATAGAACGCTCACTGCATGGAAGGTATAGAACAGAGTAAGGGGATAAAGTGGTATAGTTCTCCTGCTATGGTAGTCGGAAATGGAAACTGAGGGAGTGGGACAGTAATATGGCATAGAAAACGATACCTTTATACTGCTACGGCATCATAGTCAAATGTTCTCTTTCTACTCTCTACGGCACATGCTTCGTGATGTATATTCTAGCGGTCCGCTTAGTCCAAAGACGACGCACCGGTGATGATGTCCACCAACTCGTTGGTGATGACAGCCTGTCTGGTTCTGTTGTACAAGATGGAGTACGAGTTGATCATGTCACCAGCGTTCTTGGAGGCATTGTCCATGGCGTTTCTTCTGGCGGAAATCTCGGAAGCGTAACCCTCGGCCTGCGCAGACAAGATGGAGTTGGCCAACGAGAACTCCGACAAGGTGTCAGCCAAAGCATCGGACTCGACACCCTCCTCGACCTCGTACTTGGAGAAGCCAGGGGCCTTCTCGATGGCGTCGGCAGCGAAAACGCTGAACTTAGATGGCTCGAAAGACACACCGGTGACGAACTTGTTGTACAACACCTCGATGTTCTCGTACGAGCCCAACTTCTTGATCTCATCAACAATCAAAGCCACCTCGTTGAAGTTGGGCGCCTCCTTGCCCACACCGTTGAAGGCCAACTTCAACAGGTCGATGTGGGTTCTGGACAACTGCGCCTTGACCTTGTCACCGATGGTGACGATATCGGCGTTACCGTTCAACTCAGTGAATCTTCTACGGGCAGCCTTGGAGATCTGCGAGTGGATGGATCCACACAAGCCCTTGTCGGAGGAAACAACAACCAAAAGGGTCTTGGAGTCCTCGGTCTTCTCGGGCTCGACGTTCTCGTAGAACTCGCTGTCGGACT
The DNA here is from genome assembly GCA_030570115.1 of Wilhelminamyces savonicus. NCBI lineage: Eukaryota > Fungi > Ascomycota > Pichiomycetes > Serinales > Metschnikowiaceae > Wilhelminamyces > Wilhelminamyces savonicus. The sequence continues at coordinate 286,791 of JAJLUW010000006.1, read as the reverse complement.
TGTTGAAGACACGGGAAGCGGTCATGGCTCTTTGGGCCTTGTTCAAACGGGTGGAGGCCACAATCTTCATGGTCTTGGTGATCTTCTCGATGTTCTTGATGGACTTAAGACGCATCTCGATCTCACGAAGGGTCGCGTAGTTTCTGTGGGTTAGTACGGGTTTGAGTGGATCCTTGCGCTTTGAAAGACAATAGTGTGTTTGTAACATTGGGCTCTTTGGATGATTTCATGTGTTCAGGTGGTTGGAAGGAAGCAAAGACGACGTGAGTTGCAAGAAAGGAAAGTAAATTACCCACGAGACGCTTCCAATTGGCCGCGTATGTATCCCGGAGCTCTTTCTTATCGTTTCTTTGCTCCACAGGTGACAATTGGGTCTTTTGTTGTTCCTCCATTGCACATCTAAATGACCATAAGATCAGCCATGTGGCCAATTTGAGTGCCGGAAAAGACAATAAGTCCCTTATACGCCGCTTCAGTAGCTATAGCCCTTTCAGAGTGACTCTGTCGGCCTTTCCGGGGCCCTTGGGCGGTAAAAAACGGTGGATGTCGACGGTGAAAAATCTGTCTTTCGTGCAATCTGGGAATCTGAAAGCCGCTGCAATCGGATGGCTACATACCTCACGCCGCTGACGCGGGTGGCCTGAACAGCACCTAAACGGAACATTTTGCTGGGTTGTAGAGTGGTAGGTGTTCTAATTAGCGGGAGCTTTTTCGATTTTTCGGCTTCGTTTTCGCGGGCGAATTCTATTGGCTGGCAAAATGCGGTGCGCGGACGACGAGGGTGCGTCACGTGACTGAAAAGTTACGATCTACGGCTGGTTATCGAATAAATATGTTTATGAAATGGGCGGGCGGAAGGCTTCTAGTCAAAGATGAAGGGGTTGAAAGGGTGTGGGAAGCATGGCGAAGGATGTGATGGTCCAGAGCTGGGCAAATCAGGAGAGTTTGAAAATGAATGCATAGCGTAGAAAGTGTCAGCAAGTCGGCGCAGAAGGGGCCCTGTCGCGGCTCCTCTATAACGGCTGCTCGTCTCCATTAAGCTCCCACTCATTTGAGCAAGCTGATTATTCCAGCAGCGGGCGGTGTTTTGTGCCATGTACTCGGATTCCTAGTGCAATGCACCCGTTCCACGGTTGTTCTCGTCCACGCCATTCTTCGGTTCCCCATTCATTCGCTTCCCTCCTTCGGAAGCCACTTCCCCTGCCTATGCTAATGTACATCACTGCGACGGGTCGTTCTTCTGGTATCCCAAGTAGCCCTCCAAAGGATAGGTCTCGAGCATCTTCATGTACTTCAACACCAACGGCCGGCAGTTCTTCTGCGCGTCCTGGCCGTGGTACTGCTTGCACTTTCTCAACGCATCCCGCGTCACCCTGAGCGCGTAGGTTCTGATCCACTGCTCCCTCAACATGGACGCTCTGGCGGCAGCCACCTCGGGGAAGCTCTCATAGTTGATGTCGTCAAAGGAGACAAGCTCCGGTCTTGTGTGTGTGGAGTAGTCGGAGAGCGCTGTTGTTAGTAATGTCCCGGCTGTGATCTATCGCCATTAACGGCCCGTTTTACGTACCCATCGTTGTGTTGGTGGAGGTCAGCAGAAAAGATGAGTTTTTACTGGTGGAGGCGCGAACAATTTTGTTCCTGCATACCGCCGGAACCCACCCTCCTGCACACGGCCCCATATTCAGCTCTTCCACCTCCACTCCACCGCCAAAACCATGCCTGCAATTGTCGTAGACGCCCGGTGGGTGGCCATTGCGCACGGGGTTTTCGCTTACTCGGCGTTTTTCGCAGCCCTTGCTGTGGGGGTCTTTCTCCACTATGAAAAAATCGTCCAGAACGCTTCCTTCGGCTACCCAGACGAGTGGTTTCCGTCGGTTTCCGCTACCATTGGCGACCGGTACCCTGAAAGATCGGTTTTTCAGGTCCTTATCGCCGTCACATCGGGCCCACGCTTCCTTCTTCTTGCTTTTGTGCTTGCCAAACAGCTTCAGTCGAACGCTGCTTGGGCCTATGCGGGCTTCTTTGCTGGCGTGCTTAGAACCTTCACTTGCGGCGGCTGGGTCTATATTACTTCCACCGATGACCATGACTTCCACGACATTTTCATGATCTCTTACATTTTGTTGACCATCCCCTGGACGCTTATCACCACCTTGCTTTCGCCAAAGGGCTCGGTGGTGAAGAGAGGACGGGCCCTTACTGCCGTCGCCTTCTTCGGGACCCTTGTTCCGCTAGTTTACTGGTTTATCCAGCACAAGGTGCACGTGAGACCCGGCGCCTACTCTATCTACGCCTATTTCGAGTGGGCGTTGATCTTGTTGGATGTGGGCTTCGACTCGTGGCTGGTGCTCGATTTCGATGGCTTGAAGGTGGTGCTCGAGTTGGGCGGCGACGCGAGTCCGGTCGGAAAGAAGCCTGTGAAGTCAAAGAGCCATGAAAAGGCTAATGTCATTGAAAAGACCGCTTTCGTGCCTCAAGATGCCGGCTTCTCCTTGGCTTTCATCGTGGACATTGCCAATTCCTTCATTCTCTGGTCCATCATCTCCTCGCTTCTTTTGTGCGTGTGGTACTTCCCCTTGTGGTACATGGGCCTTTCTGGCTACGAAGTCACTGTCGTGGTGTGCTTTGTGGCGCCTGCGCTCTTGTTCTTGCCGCCTATCAGGTACATTTTCGTCAATTACCCCTCCGTGGCCCGTTTTTTGGCTGTTCTTTTTGGTCTTGGTGCTTATAAACTCGATGATCCCGCTCAAAAGCTCCTCTCCGTGACTACTGGAACTGGCTTCGGTATCTTGGCTCTCGTTTCCGAGCTCTACTCCGCCCAGAACGACCATAAGAGATTGCACTCGCACGGAATTGGCCTCGTTTTGGGCCTCGTTGCTACCTCAGTGGCCAAGTTCTCCTATAAGTCCAATAACCCCATATGGCCCGTGATGCACGCGCCCAACGGCGGATTGAACGCTTGGGGTGTGTTCTTGGGATTGGCTGCGGCTCTTCTCACCAGACCTTCACCCACCACTGCATCTGCAAAGCCTCTCAAGGGGGGTTCGTTCTTGTTAGCAGCCCTTGGTTTTGGTGCGTACTTTTTCTCCATCAAGTCGTATCTTGCTGACTCGTCCACGCTCGCATTGTGGACCTGGGACGGTTACCCTATCACTGGTCCTACTCCGGTCACTGGAGCGCTTTTCCATTATGGTTCCGTTGGTGCTGGTATATTAGCAGCCGTTTCTTTACATCCCAACAACATCAACAGGCCGTTTTTCCACATTTTGGGTGGAATTTCTGCCTACGTGCTCTACCTGTATCCTGGCTGGCTTGGATATGCCGGCGCCTGTGGATATGTCTTTTATTTGAGTGCTGTTGGACCGGTAATTTGGCAGTCTACGGCTGGTTACAATGTTGCAGGACTCTTCACCGTGGCGTTATTTGTGGATATCATCATTTCCCTTGCCAGTATTTGGATCGTGGCCTACGCTTTTGTTCCGGGAGGTCCTCTATTGAGGGAAAGAACGGATATCGTGTTGGGCACTTCTTTTGCGTTGGTGGTGGCCGGATGCTGGAACTACTCCCTTAGAAAGAGGTCTTCTGGCATCACCAGAATTGAGATCAACACCAGGAGGCTTTTCAGCACTGTCTTGGTGGTTCTTCTGGTGCTTTGTGCGGGGGCCATTGCGGTCTTCGTCCACCGTCTGGCGCCCCATATTGAGCCCTACAACGCCTCCTCATCTTCTTTCACAGCAGGAATCTGGTGTGTCCACTTTGGCCTCGACAACGACATGTGGCTGAGTGAGAAGAGAATGGCCGATCTTCTCCGCGACGCCCAAGTGGACATTATTGGCCTTCTCGAGTCCGACACCCAGAGACTTATTGGTGGAAACAGAGATTTTACCCAGGCCATGGCCGAGGACTTGGGGATGTACGCAGACTACGGCCCCGGCCCTAATAAGCACACTTGGGGGGCAGCTCTTTTGCTGAAATTCCCCATCGTGGAATCGTCGCACCATTTGCTTCCTTCTCCCGTGGGTGAGCTCGCGCCAGCCATCCACGCCACTTTGGACATTTACGGCGAGCTCGTCGATGTGGTGGTCTTCCATTCGGGCCAGGAAGAGGACGAAGAGGACCGCCGCTTGCAGAGTTTGGCTATCAGAGACATCATGGGCGGATCTGAGCGGCCGCTAGTGTTGTTGAGTTACTTGGTGACGGACCCGTTGGAAGGCAACTACAACACGTATGTTAGCGACGTCTCGCGGGTCTACGATATCGATTCCACCGACTGGGACCGCTGGTGCGAGTACATCTTGTTCCGAGACTTGAAAAAGGTGGCGTATGCGCGTATTTCGCGGTCCACCATCACCGATACTGAGTTGCAGGTGGCCAAGTTCACGTTATTGGGCGACTACAATGCTGAGGATAAAGACTTTTTGTATGGCAATCACTTCGTGGACGAGGAGAAGGTGCCGGAAGACTTGAGAATGCCCCAGGTGTTCCGTGGAGACGGTGTGAGAGGCCACAGATACCATGTGTTTGATGAGCCGAGGTACTTCGCATTGGAGAAAGAGGAGTAGTAGTGCAGCATAGACCTTGAATCTATGAAAAGTATGTTAGCGGATCTATGTAGAGGGACTGCGAACTGTGAAAACGAGACTTTACATATGGAGTCTAGATTTTCTAAAAGTTTAGAGGAATACAGTAGATTTCAGAGAGAAAGCTGCGAAAACCACCGAAATTAGTGCCATACTAAATAAATCCAACTGAGGCGGAAGAAAGCCAGAAAGACGACCAAGGATAGCTGAAAGGCACAGAAGCAACAGGTCAATCTCATATTTACACGTTGCTCTTTTTGGTGTTCCTTTTCATGGCAAGTCTTTGGCTAGTCTTCCCCATACATAAGCAAACATCAAAAACCTGCATAGAATTTCTCCATACTAACGGACTAACCACATAATGCCGGACTTTGTAAAGGAAAACAGCTTGACGGAGTCCGAATTGGCCCTACAGGCAGCCAAAGAAGCCGAGGATAACCCGGGGACGGCGAAACCCGAGCGCAAAACGCTCCGAGAGCAGCTAGAAGAGGCCGAAGGTATGTTTCCTTATTCTACTTATTACACCTGAAAGCCAGTACTAACAGCCAGCACTCAAGCAATTGGAATACCAGAAACAGCTAGAGACGAGAAACTCGTCATACAAGCTCGACGAGAAGTCTGCACAGTTTTACGAGGAGCTTAGACACAAAGAGCAGCAGAAGGAGAACGACAGAAAGAAGGAAGAGAGAGAGGAAGTAGAGAGATTCAAGAGCTTAAAGCTGAAGAAACAGGAAGGAGAAAGCGCAAAGGGCCCAATATCCACCAAAGTTGATATAGCGAGAAGAATTGCAGTCAAGAAGCGGAAAATCGGTCCCAGAGACAATAAAAAGAATGACAACAGCGACAATAAAAAGGATGACGATAGCGCCGATAACGATGCCTTGAAGGGAAATACGAATGACATAAAGGATGCTGATGATTCCGGGGACAAAAGGATATCGGAAGCCGAAGAACCGACGGGAACTGTTCCCAGAGGACTTGTTAGCGGGTACTCGTCTAGCGACGAAGATTGAGGGGCCAAAAATGCACCAGGAGGAAGAAAACAGAGTGATAATTGTTCCCGTGATGTTACCATTTCACTTTTGCTCGAGGCAAGCTGTAAAGGACGATTAAAGAGTCAAAAATGCACCCAACGGCAACCTTTATTGGCAAAAATACTTCCAAACGAAACAAAAAAAGGCAGGCTATATCAGAAATACACCAGGCCCCATTTCTGCGTCTTCTAGGTGCATCACGGCAGTTTTGGGCGAAATACGGCCCGTTGACCATTCCGCTAGCCTGCCAGTCGTTCTCATGCCAAAAAGTTTTTCGCACTCTTTCAACGATCCAGCTACACCACCATACCAGGCCAATGATAAGTGCGTTGTTCCGGACGGCCAAACTCGCTTTGGCGAGAAAGCCCGTGTTCGGCCTCAACATGCTTCAAACAAGAACCAAAATGAAGTCGCACAAGGCCGCCGCCAAAAGATTCATCAAGACGGGTACGGGTTACAAGAGGAAACAGGCCGGCAGAAACCACGGCAATGGCGGTTTCAGCGCCAACTCCATCAGACACCTCGACAGCTTTGTTTCCGTGAACAACAAGGGTGGACATTTGAAGAAGTTGACGAAGTTCTTGGAGATCTGAGGAGTAGCATCATGTACATAGGGCCAGGGCCAATATAAGGAAGTGAAGTGAAGTGTAGGAAGGGGGAAGGAAAGGGAAGGAAAAGAGAAGGAAAAGAGGGAAACGAGGGATGGGTACAATGAGGGGCGGAATCTGAGGTTTCGGAGAACGGTGGATGGTGGAGGGGAGTGAAATGGTGGAGATCAAATGTGACTAGCGAGAAGGTTAGATCAGCGCGAAAGAGAACTCTGGCGTATATTAATGATTGAGGATGATGCGGTAAAGAAGAGTGCTGGATACGGAAGGAGAGTGCTAAGGGGCGGGAGGGAAGTATATAACAGGGCAGGCTAAGTGGAGTGAGTGCAGTTGAGAGCTGTTGAAGAGTACGTTAAACGCTACGTTTACGGTTTGCTCCAAGAGTACATTGCATGCAAGTTGAAGGCCTTATATAGTAGACGGTGAATGTCTTTCAACAGCAGGATTGACTAGGACATGTCACAAGATACCATTTGCACTGTTCTCAAACGCCCTAGAGGTGGACCCTCGAAAACGGCTTATAGGCGTGGAGGAATACAGTGCCTTAGCGCCTTGAATCATCTTGCGGCCTTGGGTCCCGCCAAAGAAACAAAAAGCCCCATCTCTATCATTCTACCTCTCTTCCTTACTTACGGCTGCTGCCATCCTCCATACGTCTGCTCTCCCACTGTAACGTCCGCCCCCCTCTGCCACCTTCTTTCTGCCCCCTTGTACCCTACAAACCGTACCTCCATTTCTATCTGTGCCTTCCCAATCCTATTACTATGCATTACACACTCTCTATCTCCTTCACCTTCTCGGGCTCGTGCTCAAACTCCTTCCACTCGCCATCCACCTTCTTCAATTCGCTGGTGGGAAAGTAATGGTAGTTTGTCTTCACACTGATGGCCACGGGAACACTGTCAAACGACACCAAACGCAACTTTACATATGTGTTATCGGCAATAGCACGCACCACCGCCACGAACGTCTCCAAGTCTCGCGTCTCGTGGTCGTTGACGTGGGTCACAAAGCTGTTGGTCACAACCCCGTACTGGTGTGCCGGTCCTCCAGCGTTCTTTCTGGTAACGTACACCTCCAGCGGGATCTTCTCCATGAGCTGGCGAACGCCATGGTGAGGCGCCTGGAGAATGGCCCCGCACCAGAACACAACGTGGGCCGTGTTAATCGTGGACGTGTCGATGGTGGGGACCTCAATGTCCAACACCTTCTTCAGCCGCACTATACGGAAACTCAACCGTTCCTGGTGGAGCTGCTGAAGGTCCCTCATGCTGGTGACGAGCTTGTCGTTGACGGAAAGCACAACATCACCGGTTTTGAGCGGGTTGGGCGCCTGCTGGTGGATGGTGGCACTCACACGTTCCACCAGAAGAAACTTGAGCTCGTCGTCACACGCCTCTTCAAACCGGGAAATCCACTCGGCTGGAACTCCACGGTTACGGCCTTGCAAGATGGTCATCAGCGTGAACTCGGCATCCAAGAGACGCAAGCCCGAGGGGATCTGGTCGTTTTGAAGCTCGCTGACCACCGCCAAAACGTCCGTCACATCGAGGCCCATACGGTACATCACCTCCAGTGACCCGTCGCAGTGGTTGTCGCCAATATACGTCAACCAGAATGCTCTGATGGTGCCGTCGTCGTCTGCTAAAACTCCAGAATCGCACTCGTGACAGAGCTTGCTATCGAGAAGAATGCTATCGAGGTTGGTGCCCCTGTAGCGGGGAGATAACGGAGCAGCGGCTATACTGAGCGACAGGACAGCACTCACACGAACGTCGTCGGTGACGAGACGCAAGTTGTAGTTGTAGCCCACGAAAAACAGCTTTTCTCCTCGCTTCAACGGCTTGGTGCTGAACTTCGGGGTCTGCACTCCGCCCAACACCAAAGCTGGGTCGTACTTCACGATAGCGTAGTTTTGGTTCGGGTGCAAAAACACCACTTTTCCTGGAATATCCACCAGCTCGGCAAAAATCACAAAGATGTCACAGGCATCGTGGGGCACGAATCGGCGAGATACCAACACGTAGCCGTTTTTCGCGTCCAAGACCACCCCATGGCCGATTTCCTTGCGATAAGGGAAGGCGTCCACGGGAACAGGCGCAATGGTCCGCACCTGGACAATCAGACGCACCAAAGAGGCGCAACCCGGGCGGTGGGCGTCTTCAAAAGGAATGTCCACGTATTTGGGGGCTATGGGCTCGATTTTAAGCGGAGCTGGCGCCGTTTTCTGCACATCAGTAAAGTCCCAGAGTCCAGTATTATCGTTTCTAGTAGCCACCCGGAACGCCAGTTGCCAATGGCGCTCAATGTAGACCACCGAAATGTGGCCTGTGTGCAAGTCCAGTACATGGCGGTAGGAGATGGCCACTTTGGCGCGGTCGGGAACCCGTTTCATCACCTCCACGAACGCATCGAGAGTGGGTGTGGGGGTATCGTCAACGGCCTCCAAAAGCCAGCCAGTTTTGTCGTAGGTGGCCACCTCAAACAGGCCCGACGCATCGTTGATGAAGACACCTTTGACGGGAATGCAGTAACAGCGTGCGATCTGGTAAGAGACCTCGTTGAATGAAGCCCCGGCCACATCCACATACCGATCGGGTGTTATGGCATGGAGGTCGCCCACGGCAATTTGGTGAGTGATATCCTGGCCTCCCCTTTGAACCACAAATCTCACGGTTTGGCCCACACGGGCGTCCAAAAGCTCGTCCAAATGCACAAACAGCAGTACGGAAACGCCGTCCACAGAAATAAGAGTATCGCCTTCTTGCAAAAGGCCGTCTGCGGGGCCCTCTGGAAGCACCATCTCAGCCACAAGAAGACCGGTTTTGTCAGGAAACAACCCGCGGGCCTCGGCCTCAGCAGCGGGCGTCAATCCGAGTCTGCGGCACTCGTCGAAAGGCTTCAAAAGCCATTCGACCTGAATATCACCTCTGGAAATGAATTCTCCATTTTGGATGCACTTGAGGGCCCTTAATGGTCTAGAAACCGGCAAGAAGAAGTCCGTAGAAGCCTCCAGGGAACCGCCAGCCTGAAGAGCAACGGCGTGGCCATCCGCGTCCACCACAGGAGAGCCGGAAGAGCCTCCAGAAGCAGAAGCTGCCGCCTGGATGTATTCAGTGTTGAAATCGTTATAGGTGAGAGCACCGTAATCAGGAGCGTTTCTATCCAAACGGGAGATGAATCCTGCAAGAATAGACAACTTCTCTCCGGCGTCGTTTCCCACCACGCGGATTTCTGTGCCCACACGGGCCAAATCGGGCCGCAACTCAAGCTGAGAGAGGGCCATGTACTTGATTTTCTTGGGGTCGAATTGTAAGAATCCGAAATCGTGGATGGGGTCTCTGTAGATGGGTTTGACGACGGCCTCCTCGTGGTTATCGAAAACGGCGTAGCCCGAAAACGGGCCTGGGCCCACCACGTGACGATTTGTGAGGATTATGCCTCGGCTGGCGTCTACCACGAAGCCGGTAGCCTCGGATGTGAGACACACCTCTGTGTCGAAATTGGTGATATTGGCAAATTGGATGGAAACCACCGATTTGATCACGGAGGTGATGGTATTTTGCCACTGGCCACTGCCGCCAAAAGCCATCGAAGATGCTGCAAGAGATCCTAGCGACATCCCGGAGGCGTCGGAGTACTCTTCATCTGATTCTGATTCTGGCTGAATATGGGCCTTTTTGGGCGTATGAACGGGGCTGGTGGCCACGCCGTTGGCCTTGCGCTTGGTGGGGACGAGAGTCATATGTGGAATGATTTTGGGGCCAAAATGAAAGCGCTGGGGGTTTTTGTTGGAGATCTGGCGGGTAAAGGGCAGATTCTGAAGAGCCTGGAAAAGCGACCTGGATAGCGATCAGTACGACTGAAAATCTCACAGAATGTAGATAAGAACTATATCTGGCTGCTGGTAGAGTGTCAGACAATTAGCTGTCGGCTATGTGCTGATCTATGTGACTGTGTGATCTGGTATAGAGAAGATGCTGGGGTATCTCGAGATCTCTCAAAAACAGTGCTATGAAAACGCAGCAAAAGAGAGTGTCCAAGGTGGGACGCGTACTTTGGTGTATATACCTTCAGCTGGGGCTCAGGAAGCTGCAAATGCGTGGATTTGGCCGGGTTTTGGTGCTAGTAAGAGAATCCCGTAGCTTCGTGTGATGAAAAATGTTTCGGCCGGGTAACCCTTGCAGCCGTTACTGGCAAGGTGCCAAAGTGATAATGGCTGCAAGTCATTTGGGACGTGAAGTGCCGGATTGGGAAGGTAGGCCTACATAGTGGTACTGGTGTCCTTTTGGGCCAGAAAGTCGCTTATTTGGGAATATGAGGTAATATAGGATATGTCGCCGATGAGTTTCTCAAGTCGATGCCCTTTAGAATTGAGTGGGGGACATGCAATGACTGAGTATTTCCCCTGAGATCATTGTGTGGAGGATTTCCGAATGGGGGCCATTGAATGTTAAGACATACATCGGTATTTCTTTTAAATGACCCCTGATATGCCTGGTCTCGCTGAGAACATACCAGAAAGAGCCGTCTCTTGCCTGCGACAGAGCGACCGTTCTGATAACCGTCACGGCCACATTCGTTCCGAATGCTTCATCTCATCCCTCCAACGCCTTTTTCACACGGTCCGTCCACCTCTTGTAATAGTCCTGTTGACTCTCCTTATCATACATCACGGAGGCATCCACCATTCCTCCTATGGCCTCCATGATCTCCCAGCCATGGCCGAGTTTAGCGGTGATTTCCGATTTCTGGTTGGTGTTTTCCCTGGTGGCGTCATGATAAACGTACTTTAGTTCTAAATCTCGGATCCACTTTTCGTGTTTGACAGCGTCCTCCACCACGTTGATCCACGAGACCATCATTTTCTTCATCAAGCCGCCCTTTTGGTACTGGAAAAGCTGATCCTGAAACTTGTTTCTCGCCCCTATCCTGCTGCCTAGAAGCTGGTGGTTGACCCGAATGTAGGCTGCGTGGACCAATCCACACGCCAAAAGCCATTCGCTCTTTTTGGTGAACTTGTGCTTCTGGGCGAGAAACGACTCCACCATAAGCGGAGTAGTGGTCGAGGGAATGTAGAAGTTGTTGCTGAAGGAGATTAAATCGGCAATTGTGAGCTTCTTCTGGTATCGAGACGCCAGGCCCTTTTTGGGCGACCCTTCCTCTTTCAAGGTCTTGGGGTTAAATGGGGAAGCCACGTCCTTGTCAACGTATTTGCCGTGTTTGGGGTTGAACGGAGACTCCACGTCTGCAAGCAATTTGGGCCGTTTTTGGCCATCTCGAGGCGTTGCATCTAGCTCCTGAAGCCTTTTGAGAGGAGAGCTTATTTTGGGGGCATTTTGGGGCGTTTGCGCCTTTGTAGGACTCACTCTGTTTTTAGTGGGCGTGCTAAAAGGAGTATTTGAAGGGGATCTGATTCCGTTGAGCAAGTTGACCCGAAAGTCGTCTAGAATCTTATCGACGATTTTTGGCTGGACAGGCACTTTTCGTAGCGACGGCTCGGGGAGATGGAATCTTTCCTGGTACTTCTCTGCTCCTAAGTAGGCGCATATATGCATTCTACCGATATCCGCCTTGTTCGGTAGAATCGGCTGTTTCTGGAGACTTAGCAGATGAAGCGACTCCACAAATTTCACAAGCTGGGGAGGAATTGGGCCCTGGAACGTGGGAATCACATCCCTGAGCAGCAGCTCTAGCTGGACTTTGCTCATAGAATAGGAAAACGAGTGGTGAAAGCAGGCCAATGGGCGAATGTGATCGTGAACGTGTTTTGACTGAAACAGATATACTGTTTGTTCTGGACTCCAAGTGGTGTTACTGAATGAATGGTATGTGGCTATATGATTGTAGTAGTTAGTGTTAACTATTGCGAAAAGGGAATATCTGTAAGGGCCAACCAAAAACACCAAAAACGGGGGTTTCGAGCCAAAAATCCCTGAAATGATACCCACTAGCCGCCAGAAGTCAAAAAAAGCACCCAAAGGCCGGCAAGGGCGTTTTTGCGCCAGTGTTGTCAATGGCCCCAACGCACCCTCCAAGTCACGTGACGAAAATTTCCACCAACCAGAAAAAACCAAAAAACATCTCCGTTTCTACTCCACAACCATGTTGGCCAGAACCCTCAGAATAAGCGGGGCGCGCCCGTTCTCCAGCAACAGCGTGGCATTCCAAAGACTCGAGAGGGCAGTTTCCAACGAGGTGGCCAACCACAAGCAGAACGACCTTGTCTCTGACGCTCCCAGAGAGTTGATCACTTCCCGTGTGGTGAGAATCTACAAGGAGTCCAAGCCGGCCACGCAGTCCGCCAACCACAACGGCACGTTCTGGAAGCTCGACTGGGATGTTTTGGGCAAGGGAAACCGCTGGGAAAACGACTTGATGGGCTACCAGTCGTCCGGCGATTACATGCAGGGTACCATCATGAAGTTTGACACCAAGGAGGCGGCCATTCGGTTTGCCCAGGGCCAGGGCTGGGACCACTACGTGCAGGAGCCGCATGTCAGACGGTTCAGAAAGAAGGAGTACAGTGCCAACTTCTACCATTCTGCGGGTCCTTTGAAGCACATCAGAACGAAGTAGGTGAAAGAGAAGATGAAGGGAAGAGAAGATGAAGGGAAGAGAAGAGGTTAGGCAGGAGAGGAGGTCTAGGCAGAAGAAGAGGTCTAGACAGAAGAGGCCCGGCTGGCTTCTGCGAGTGGAGATTGCATTGGCGGATCGGTTTCCGATTCTCTGCAACGAGATGGCGGTGGATGCACCGCTGGAAGATGCATATTTATCAAGTACAATAAACGCTACAGGAAGTGGCAGCTTTGCAGAAACAACAAGAGGAGCTACAGGCGGAATCACTTTCCAAGACTCTTCGAGCGTAGACATTTCATGGCTCTTCAGGGCATTATGGCCCGGTAATGTTCTATAGTAAACCTGCAGGTCCTAAGTAGAACTCCTCTACCAATCACCCTGAAAAAGCAGCCAAAAAGGCCAAACCCACCCAAAAAGGCCAAACTCCACAAAGCTCTGAAAACTGCCCAAACCCGTCCCTTCACAACCACGCCTGTTGCCCCGAACCCACAGAATCGCCAACCTCGCCTCTCGTATATTCGGACCTCTCCTGCATACCACGGGTAGCGTGCAAGATCGTGAGATAGCGTGCCCCGACCAACTACACCTCCCAACGCGAAAAGATACACCTACAAATCACTTTATACCAGCGCCAGGCCGCTGGCAGCGAGATACTGTATATGGCGTTCTGTGTTGTACCTGTTCTGCATCTAATAACATCCTACATACTGCTTCTAGCACACTAGCCACTCTGCCCTCGTGCCGCCCATCTTATGTCATATAACAGAAACGCGTACAGCTACAAGGGCAGACGCCATTTCGACGAATACCCCCGTCCTGCACGGGCCTACGGGGCTCTGTTCTCGTCACGTGAGAATACTGAGCCTGAGCGGCCCCGAAACGGCCATTCCAGCCCGCCAGAGCAAAAGGCTCCCAAGGGCACCAATGTTAGTACGGGCATCAACGCGGCTGACGACCAGTACCCCAAAATGTCACACCACGCCGATAAACAGGAGACCGTTCCATTTCTGCTGGTGCCCGACCCAAAACGGAACTACAAGGTTTTGTACGATCCGGAGTTGGACGAGAAGCTTCTGAAGCCGGAACGGAAGGCCAAGCATAAGAAAATACGATTTAACGGCGAATCTCTGCATTTGGCGGTTGCCGACCCCAGAAAGTCCCGACTTCCGTTCTACTTCCATAAACCCGACAAGAGGCTGAAAAAGTACCCCTTCAAGCAGCTTCCCACCCCCAAGTTTATCTACGATAAGAACTCCTTGGGCCTGCCGCCTCTGACTCATTTGCTCGTGTGGGACTTGCCTGCTACCACGAGTGCTCTTTACCTAGCCAACTACTTTGGAAGCTACGGCGACCCCATAAAGGACGTGAAGCTCATGAACGATCCTCATAACGGTGTTCCCTTGGGGATAGCCACTTTTACGTTCCCGGGGTCCGCAGACAAGGCCATGCGCGCTGCAAAACGGCTTCTAAAGTCGTTGAAGTCGGCCGGCAGCTTGAAAATCGATGGCGTGGACTTGCATATTGCTCTCAACGACCATAAAAACCATCTTTTGGACCAAAAGGTTAACGGCGCCGTCGAAAAGCTCAGAATACAGCGCAAAAAGCGCGACGACGAAGAAAATAAAAAGAGGCTTGCTCTCGAGCAAAAGCGCAAAGAGGAATTAAAGAAAGAGGAAGAGCGCAAACAGGAGGAAAAACGCAAGGAAGAAGAGGAGAATCGCAGGAGGGAAGAGGAGCAGAAAAAACTTGACAGATTCCGTCCAAACACCACCATGCTCAGCGCAAGACATAATAACAAGATAATCTCCGGTGTTCTTCTACCTGCAGATTTGCAAAAGTACATCAAGGACCGTCTGTATATCCTCATTCACGACAAATATGTCCCGACCAGAGACGTTTCCTCCCAAGATATCAAGAAGGTGTTGAACAAATACGACTGGACTCGTGTTCTTTCTGACATCACAGGATTCTATGTCGTTTTCAACTCTCTTAAAGAATGTGAACGCTGTTTCTTCAACGAGGACGGACGTCACTTTTTCAAGTACCTGATGCACATGGAGTTGTGTGTTCCTGAGAATTTTGGTGAGGATAATACCTCGGATGGCCACGGAAAGAGTCACGATGTTGTGGACGAAGGCGTTAATCTGTTGATCAAAGAATTCCAGATCTTTTTGTCCAAAGATATCAGGGAGCGTGTCATTGCCCCGGTGGTTCTCGACTTATTGAGTCACGAGCATTACCCGGACCTCGTTAGGGAGTTGAAAGCTAAGGAGGCTGCAAAGCCAGCTCCGTCAGCGATTCAAAAGGCTGCTGAGATAAAACGTAACAACATAACGTTGTTGGCTAAGCAACAGCTGATATTGCCGTCTTTCAAGAAGAAGTTTGAAAGTCCCAAGCGCAGAAAGCAGTTGATTCCAATGCAGCATGCTCTCAACTATGACCATGAATCAGATGACGATTCGGACGAAGAAGATACCAGTCGTCTGGTGACACCATCAACTAAGAGAGAAAGAAGCAGTCCCCCATCGGACTTTGTCGATAAAGACGAGCCTAAAAAGAAGAAGACCAAGCTCAGGAAGCTGTTCATGTACGAGGACGAAGATGAGGAAGAACAAGAAGAAGAACAAGAAGAAGAGCCAAAGGAGGAGGAAATGGAAGATATTGTGCCCGAGCAACCACAAGCTGGCACTGTATCTTCTGTGGAGGTTCAATATCAGCCTACCACAGAAGCTCCAATGCCCGTTTACGAGGAGTTTGTCCAGGCACCAGATGCACCGTTCGATTTGGTCCAACTTGCGTCCGTGTTGCGCGATCAGGAGGACCTTGAGTTGGCCAAAAAGGTTCTTTCCGGTCCAAGTGCCACCATCAAGAACATCGAGTACTGGGCTTGGAAACAGAGAGAGAAAAACCACGCGATTGTGTCGGAAGAGGCCGACGAAGTGTTGCCTCTTCTTCCTAGGTTTGAGTGCAAATCTGGAAGTTTCAGGAGTGAGGGATACAGAAAGATTCCTGATGCTGACAAAATCGAGTACTTGCCTCACAGAAGAAAGGCCGCTCACAAGCCGCTTAAGACAATCTTGCACGAGGAAGAGGAAACAGGAAATAACGGCTCAAACCATACCGGTTCTGGTGTGCAAAGTTCTCGTGTTAACCGGGCCAATAATCGCCGGTTTGCAGCGGATATCTCTGCTCAGAAACAGATGCTCGGTAGCGAGACAGACATTCTCAATCTTAACGCATTGACGAAGCGGAAAAAGCCCGTTTCTTTCGCGCGTTCCGCCATCCATAACTGGGGCTTATATGCTCTTGAGCCAATTGCCGCTAAGGAGATGATCATTGAATACGTTGGAGAGAGCATTAGACAGCAGGTGGCCGAGCACAGAGAGAAGGGTTACCTCAAGACGGGTATTGGATCATCTTACTTGTTCAGAATTGACGAAAACACGGTGGTGGATGCCACCAAAAAGGGAGGGATTGCACGTTTCATCAACCACAGCTGCGACCCGAGTTGCACCGCCAAAATCATCAAGGTGGAAGGCAAGAAGAGAATTGTGATATATGCCCTCAGGGACATAGACGCCAACGACGAGTTGACGTACGATTACAAGTTCGAAAGAGAAAGCAACGACGACGAGAGAATCCGGTGTTTGTGTGGAGCCAAGAGCTGCAAGGGCTTCTTGAACTAGAATTGCATGCGATGTATCATAGGATGTGACATAGAGAACCGAATGCTGTACGATAAATGGGCCACAGAAGTGTATGGAGCGTGGGCGAACGATAAGAGAGTCTGACCACCCAGTTTTGACCCGAAAGAAGCAAATTTCAGTTCACGAAGGGCTGTTGCACGGGCCATGGTCTGAGGGTCCAGTAAAGAGAAGACCCTGCAGAAATACGCCAATTCGGAAGCAAAATCAGAGTTTCAGCACTGCTAGACGGCTGGTGGTTTAGCCTGAGTGAAAGACAGGCGAGAGATGGCAGTATCGGAGTGAGGGTTGTGTTGAACTGCTCACCCAGTCCCATTTATAGTACACTCTTAATAACAAGTACACGGTGAGTCCGGGGCCATGGAGTGCCTTGTAAAATGCACCAGATGCCCTATTCTCGTGTCTTTTCCAATCCCTCAAACCATCGCGAGGTTGTGGCCATTGAAGGAAGCAATCTCTTAATTGAGCAAACCTTATGTTAGGTCAAGTTCAGAAGATCTCAGGTAAGGTGTAAGGTTTGGGTTATGGTTGAAATTTGGGACTAGAGGGCTGTGAACGGAGGCCAATAGCTGCCTTTATATGTTAAGCATCCCCCTTTTTGGCTCAATCGACTAGTCTCTTCCACTTTCGTAGTGCCGCTTTTGGGTGCAATTCCCAAATTCCAATGGTGGAGGGCTGTCAGTAGTAAGCAATTAAACCACACTTGTATTTTGTCTAGGGTAAACTGGAGGGAGGGTTCAGGTGGCCCCTCATATTCAGCCAGAAATCCTCTTGTTGCTTCGTCCTTCCCCTGTGGTAGTTTCATATCTTACCGAATGAGCCTTCTGAGCATCTCTTGGGGTTTCAGCTAATGTGAAACACTCCTGACGTTTCAAGTGTCACTCCTGACGTTTCACATATCACTCCTGACGTTTCACATATCACTCCTGACGTTAACGTATCACTCCTTGCTCAAGCTTTCCAGGAGTGGCAACTAATCACAATTATGCACCGTACCTCTCATCTCTCATGGTATCTCCACTTAGTACCTTACTAAGTCGTAACGTTCTAGACATAAATGCACATCTCTTTCGAGGACAATGTTTAATCTCCAACTCTGCCGCAAAATGCAACCATCTGGAGCCCTGCCATAGCCCAGTCCAGTCCAAAGGGTGTACTTGCCCAAAGCGGAACAAAACAGTTATCTAAGCAGGCCCATGCACTAATGAGCCCTTATCTGTGGGATCGTCAGGGGTCTTTTTCAGCGGGGGTAATTGCACTAGGTACCATTACGGTCGAAATGGCAGAGTTGCTGGCGGGCAACCGGGTATAAAAGGTCAGGGGTGGCCCTGCTCTTTATAGACCTTTCGCCCATATTGAGCGTTATACGTGTTAGTTGTAAGTGTTTGATAGGCCATATTGCTAGATAGCGAACTATACGCTTTGAGGTAGCGACCTATACGCTTTGAAGTAGCGACCTATACACTTTAAAACAGAACGTTACGCTTTAAGCTAATACATCTATTCCTTTGCTGTTACAATGATTCTGGACGGCGAGGATTCGACCGCCACCACCGACTCCGACTCTTCTGTGGTAGTGGTCTCTGTTAACAACAGAAAGGAGCTCTATAGCGATGACGAGGGAGATGTCACCACCGACAAGGAGGAAAGTCCCAGTGCAGAGGCGGCGGAAAGCCAGTGCCCGGAAAACGCCATTTCCAAGGTCCCAACTGCGGTTTCTAAGGCCCCAACACGGTTTCCAACGCCCCAATCGCGGCCCTGGACAAGGACAGGGCCGCTTACCGCTACATTGAAGGGAACAAGAGAGACGAGAGAAGAGGCCAAGAGGGATTATACCTCTGGCCAGGATACTACTAAAGTTTCGCCTTTGGGTCTGGAAGCGCAGAGTCCGTCGGTGGCTGCTATGATGGAGGCATTGTTCGAAGAAGTGCAGCGGTTGAAGATCGCTGTTGAGAAGATCGCTGTTGAGAAGATCGCTGTTGAGAAGGCTGCTGTTGAGAAGGCTGCTGTTGAGAAGGCTGCTGTTGAGAATGCTCTTGAGAATGCTCTTGAGAATGCTCTTGAGAATGCTCTTGAGAATGCTCTTGAGAATGCTGCTGCGGAGACTACCGCCAGTGGCGATATCCCTTTCGCCCAAAGATTGAAACTAAGGGCTTTGGGATCAGGAAGGAAGATTCCCGTCTCCGCTCCCTTGTCTCCACTTAGAAGGGAACGTGGCTTGATCTCATACAACTTCTTTCGAATCAAGTATCGCAGCGCGCGGACCATTGGCGAATTCAAGGAGTACTTCGAACGCCACTTGCGCATGCTCGACTATGATATTCCCCCAGACCTCTTGACCAACATTGCCTTGAGCAAGTTTTCACTCGCACATCGCGACTACATCTTGCGGAGACAACCTGGTTCTTATCACGATGTATTCAAGTACGCACAGCACTACAACGACTTGGTTTACTAGGGTATTTGTGTACCGATAAGAATGGTCCACACGAAATCTCAGCCTCTTTCGCTGGCCGAATATGGGGTTTCTGAGGGTACGGAATTGCCGGAGTGGCGGGTTTATTCTATTTCGTGTTTTATCGGGTGGGCCAAAGGCCGTTTTTCGCACCCAGGACATTAGATTTTGCACCCAAACTGGATACGCAAAATAATTCGCCATCGTCGCCGCTGAATCACACAACTTCTTCTTGTTGTTTTTAAGCGTATAGAGCTTTCTACAATGAAGTACTTCCCTGGAAGAATATGGTGGAATAGCTTGCTATTTCGTTGACTGCCTACTAGGCCTAGTTCTGAGATATTCTCCATAATTAGCAGCGAATATACTTTTTTCAAGTGAAATCACTAGAAATATCCTCTCATCGCCTTCTAATTCATTTACGGCTTCCATTGGATGGTCCATGTGAAATCGGGAACGAAGTACTGTTTCATAAGCCTAACTTAGATTTGAGATGTTGTATCTTGAGCGCGAATGGTTTAGTGGTAAAATTCATCGTTGCCATCGATGAGCCCCTGGTTCGATTCCTGGTTCGCGCATTCTTTTTTGCTCCCTGCCCATCAATCATCTTACATTTGCCTTATTCACCGCTATCTGAGACTATCAGCATTGTCCTGAACTTATAGCCCATCCTCCCCTCTATAACTGACCTGCATATAAACCGTTCACCTACTCCATCCTGCACACAACCCAAATCTTCAACTTTTCAGGCCCACCGGTTCTTCTTCCCAAGAACGGCCCATATAGAAGAGGTTTGGCGGCCAAACTATGCGATATCGCTTTTCTGGATTTCGCAAAGAAGCGGTTCAAATCTCAGCTTTTCAGAGGCGTTTTTCGCTGAGATACGCCCTTCCTTTCTCTGCCACCATAACTAGAACTTACGCGTTCACATATCCGTCATATAACGCCCAAATACCGCTTCTAAGGTCATATAAACGATGCTACAGTCAAGCTGGAAGCGACAGAATTATAGAGGAACCTTCCTTTACCGGTCATAATCGGCCTGGTGCCGACTTTTCACGCCTTCAACCCAAATGTGACTCGTCTGATCCGACAGAACCGCCGCCAAAACCAGCCAAAAGACGCCGACGCACAAAGGTGGAAATGGAACAGGCTAGAGCGGCCGTCAAGGATAAAGGGTCCAAAAAGCTACGTCCAAAAACCACTTCGACGTCAAACGAGATCGATATCAAACCGCCAGTCGAGACTCAATCTTTAAGCGGTGGATCGGGGACACCAGAGACGAGCGAAAGTGGCAATTCGGTCTCCAGCGGCTCAGAAACCAACGACGCCCGACAGGAACAACCGAAGCTAGAATTTCCAGAATCAGGGTTTGAAGATTTCGCCAGAGAATGGGACCGTGGCGGACGCACCGATAAGAACTCTCTTTCTCCATTATACGCCACTATACGGCGCATAATCGATTCCAACAATAACTGCGTGTGTTTGGTGCAAGTTGGTTCTTTTTACGAGCTCTATTTCGAGCAGGCCGCCGAGTATGGGCCTCGATTGGGTCTCAAAGTGGTTAACCGGAAGAACGGTGCCTTCGGCGTTCCTATGTCGGGGTTTCCCGTTTACCAGCTTCAAAAATTTGTCAAGGCGCTAGTACAGGACCACGAGGCCACCGTGGCCATCGTCGACCAGTATCCTGATCGAGGCGTGGTTGGCGATACGCTTATTCACAGAAAGGTGTCGAGAATTATCTCTCCGGGCACTTTGGTGGACGAGATCTTTCTCAATTACAGCCAGAACAACTACCTAGCGGCCATTCTGCTTCCTTCCAATTGCACAAAGACGGCGGCGGACCCCGATATGGCCGTGGGGTTGCTGTGGATCGATATATCGGTGGGCGAGTTCTACGTTCAGAACACCACTTTGGGCGACGTGATGGCCGATATAGCCAGGGTCAATCCCAGTGAAATTATCATTCTGAGGGAGTTTCAGGACTACAACTTGACGGGCGGAAAGTGGTTCACCGGTCTCCAGGACCTCAGAAGGTACTTTTTGCGGTACCATAAGATCACCTACAGGGATTTCAAGATGCAATTCAAGTCTGCTCCTCAAAGGACCAGAAAACAGGTGGAGAGCTTTACTGTGCGAGAAGAGGCGGCCATGAACATGGTTTTGTCGTATGTGAACGTCAATCTCCCGGACAGCAACCCGTCATTGGACGTTCCTCAGCAGTATTTCAGTGAGAGGTGTCTTCAGATGGACTCGCGGACGAGGGAGGCCTTGGAATTGACCGAGAGGGCTACGGGCGGCCGGTCGCTGGTGGTGGGGTCTCTTTTCACCACCATCCGCCGCACCGTTACTCCGCTGGGGACCCGTCTTCTTACACAATGGATAACGTCGCCTATTCTCGATATTGCGGAGCTTCGGCGCAGACAGCGGTTTGTTGGGCTTTTCAAAGACAACGACTTCGTTTGCATGCTGGTGAGACACCAGTTGGGCCGACTAGGCGACTTTGTTCGGCTGGTTCAACGTCTTTCGTTTGGTACGGGAGACTCAGTGACGCACTTGGCCAGTATAGCCGACGGATTGCACAAAGTGGGTGCTCTAGGCGAATATTTGGGGACAGAAGCCGACCGTGGCACAGGAAAGGGAGCATTGGACGAGTTTATGGCGGGATATGACGTTCCTTTGGATGTGGCGAAGGAGATTTCTAACACGTTGGTGGACACTTCCTTTGGGAATGGTGGGGGGCGTGTCTACGACGGAGGAAGCGGTGAAAAGACAGCTTCTTTACTCAGTGAGGGAGAAGCTTCCGAGGAAGCGGGTCTTTCCACTGAAGAAGATACTTCCCTGGAAAACGAGGTGGACGAGTCGCCGGAAGCTTCTACTTCCCCGGAAAATGAGACGGAAGAGTCGCCAGAAGCTTCCACTTCCCTGGTGGCTTTCTCTGTTCGGAGAGACCACGATCCCGTACTTTCCTCTCTCCACGATGCTCTTGAACGGTCTCTTCAAGAAGAAAGCGAGCTTCTCTCTTCCATCAAGACCACCGTATCTGAGGTGGACCCCCGGCTAAATATCACCAAGAAACCGTTCCACGGACGCCATGCCAACGTTCTCTATGTTTCTGGTCGGGTCAAGCTGATAGAGGCTCTTTCCAGCACGTTATCTCATGATGACGTTCGCGACAGAAGACGGGGGTTTCTTCTTTACAAACCCACAGAATGGGGCCGTCTTCAAACAAGATTGCAGGAGGAAACAGATGCCATTCGTGAACATGAGAGAATCGTCATCGCAGCATTACGGGAGAAAGTGCTTCTTTCCGTGCCTCAGATTCGAGAGGTGGGTCGTTTGGTGGACTTTCTCGATGTCACGGCGGCGTTTGCCGTCTTGGCCCATGAATGCGGATGGATATGCCCTACCTTGGTGCAAAAACCGATTCTATCTGTTGATTCGGGACGCCACGCCGTTGTGGAGTCGGGCTTGAAGACCGCCGGATCGATGTTCACGCCTAACGATACGAGGTTGGGAACAGATGGCCGCGTATGGGTGGTTTCTGGGCCCAACATGGGCGGAAAAAGCACCTACTTGAGGCAAAACGCCCTCATTGTGATCTTGGCCCAGATGGGGCTGTACGTCCCGGCGGATAAGGCGCGAATTGGCGTTGTGGACCGGCTTTTCACGAGAATTGGCGCTTCTGACGACTTGTTCTCGGACTTGAGCACATTCATGGTGGAAATGGTGGAAACGAGCTTCATTCTCAAGAACGCCACTCCCAGGCTGTTGGCGATTGTGGATGAGGTTGGGCGGGGAACCAGCGGAAAAGAGGGTTTGGCCATTGCCTACGCCACGTTGGTGAGCTTGTGCCAGAACAATAAGTGTCGCACACTTTTTGCAACCCATTTTGGACGGGAGTTGGAGGAGATGCTCCAGAAAGGAGCAATTGACGATACGGATGTGAAATACGTCAGAACAACGGTGATTAAAACTGAAACCGGCGTTCTTATAGACCACGCCTTGGAGGACGGCATTAGCGAGCGCAGTTATGCGTTGGAGGTGGCGGAAATGGCAGGGTTTCCGCCAGAGGCTTTGGAACATGCAAAAAAGGCCATGCTAATGATGGGGGAGCGAAACGGCAAGAATGAGAGTGTTTGAGTGGCGCTGGGAACGGTGGACTTGGGGGTTTGGCCAAAATGTGGTGCAAATTGCAGGCTTCACTAAAGGAGAAAGGCTCTGGGAACTACTTCTTGACGTATAACAGTTATTCTGAACGTCCTTTCGAAAATTCCCTTCAGCCTTCCATTGTTCTCAACTACACTTGCATTCATTCTGCGTCATATGGTACTAAACACTACTCCATACATACTGCATATCATGCCACCTCTAAGGATTATACGGCGGATGCTGGGTCAAGTTACTGGCCACAAGCTGCTGAAGCTGCTGCAAAGTCGCCTGGCTGGCCGACGACTGAGGAGACGGGTTTTCTTGAGCAGCCTGGGGGGATCTCTGCTGATTTGGCTGCAAATTGGAAGCATTTGGCTGCAAATTCGGCACCTGCGGATTATATACGTGCTGGAACGATTGGCCCGGCTGGTGGTATGGTTGGTGGTATGGCTGGCCATAGGGCTGTTGTGTCACTGGATATGGGCTCTGGTTGTATGCTTGAGGTGTCTGATTATACGGTTGGGGTGGTTGATTGTATGCCTGTGGGGCCTGATTGTACGCCTGGGGTGGCTGATTGTATGCCTGAGGTGCCTGATTGTAAGGCTGCGGTGCCTGACTAAACTGCTGCGGTGCCTGGTTCTGTCCATACGGTTGCTGGTAGTGTGCTTGCAGATTGAAGGGAACTCCATAGGCGGCAGGCATCTGGTTTGGCTGCGAATATAATCCCTGGTTTTGTATAGGAACTCCGTATGGCGAGCTCTGGCTTGGCTGATGGGCGGCATTCTGGAACGTTTGCTGGATTGGCGGGGGCTGGCTGTAGCCGTATGGCTGGTAATGTGTATCCTGTCTTTTTGGGTGGTTGTAGGAGGCCACATTTGGGCGTTTCTTAGGGTTTGGTTCCTTGTCGTCGGTCTTTTTGGCCTTCTTCTTCTTCTTCTTGCCCTGTTTGGCAGCCAATTCCTGCTCGTCGTCGGAGAATTCCTGTTCTTCCTCTGGCAACTCCTCGTCGTGACAGTTACTGGCATCTGTACCTTTTAGGCTCTTTATGGTATCCGTGTAGAGAAACTGCGAGTCGGGGACAACGTAGTACACTTTATGGCCCTTTCTAGCCTTGAAAACGTCGAATTCCTCGTCCGAATTGAACTTCACGCGGTAAACCGGCGCCTGCAATCGTCCAAACGTCTCGAAAAGAGGCCCTAGAAGCGTCCTGTCTTCGAAACAGAGAACAGAGTTATCCTTCAAAACACGGAACTCGCCCGAAATGTTGGCTTTCACGATCACGCTTCTCTCCACAAGTCCGGTGACTTCCCCCACAAGTTCTAGCGGTGCTGATTCGGAAACTTTGTAGTCTTCGGGAAGAGCATGGGCTTTTTCTTCCACCTCGTTTTTGGAGATTATGGGTCCGTCAATGGCCTCTTCGTCTTCGTCCAAATCGGCGTTTTCAACATCTGGGGATTGCGGGTTAGGCTCAGAGTCGGAATCGGAAGAGTCGGAGTCTTCGGAATCAGATTCCGACTCGGAGCTGGACGACGAATCTCCGTCCACATCTATGGCGATTTCGTCATCGGAGAAATGCTGCAAATCCTCCGTTTCTGGTTTGCTGAGAAGACGTGATACTGCATTCAAAGAGGCGTCTCCCGATCCGGCATTTTCCGGGTTTCCTTCTTCCAGATCCTTTTCGGCGTGATCTTGAACCGAGGCCTCTGTCTGCCCTGGAACCTCGGGCTGTGATTCCTTCTCCACGGAATTTTCCGCTGCTGATTCCACTGGGGCATTCTCAATGGGGAAGTTCGTAACGTTTGTCTCGCTTGTCACTTCCTCGGGGACGGTTTCGGAAATGGAGCCTTTGGTGGGGTTCTCGCTATCTCCTTCCTCGTTTTGGAGCGATTGTTCAGCTGGGCCATATTCGGCATTTACTGCAATCTGGTCGTTGCTGGTGCTTATGGAGTCGATTTTGTCGCTTTCATTGGTCTCCAAAAGCGTGCTGTCTTCAATGGAAGCATTTTGCGGCGATTTGTGGTCGATTTCAGCTTCTTCGGTAGGTTTTGAACTTGCTGGTATTTGGATGGTTTCCACTCCAGTTGAAGCGCTCTCTTCGCACCCGGACCTTTCCGGGGCGCTCAAAATGACATCCTCGCCGTCGCGACGGCCCTCCAGGCTGATTTCCGCCATAAATGTGTGATACTGGAGTTGTAGCCAGAGAGATGAGCCGAAAAACGCGAGGCCATCTGTCACGTGACCGAGATGAGGCCACGGTCACGTGACGCATACGGACATCGTGTCACGTGATACGGTTGTTTGCAGCCGCTCTGCAGGCTCTTTGCTGCCCTTCCTACAGGATCTTCCAGCACGCTGGGATATACGATAAACGAAGAATTAGAAAGTAGTTTTAATCTCAAGGCTCAGGCCACCACGGCCCAGAACTTCTGCCAGAGTCCCTTGGGCTCGTCGTCCTCCCAAATGGCGTCGTCGATTTCTCTGACGCCGGACTCGATGTCACAGTCCTCCAACGGGATCATGAGCGATCTCCAGGTAAAGGCGTTCTTTCCATTGAAGTAGAAGTGGGCCACCACCCACGACACAACGAAGAAAATCACCGAAATGTAGGCGGTGAAAAACTTGGTGGGCGTGATGCTGAAGAAGGCCGAGTAGCCCTGGACAAAGACGAGGATGCCGCCGAGAACGGTGGCGTACCAGGCGCCGAACGGGTTGAAACGCGCCTTGAAGGGAAGACTGTCTCTCAGCATGCCTCTGGAGCGAAGGATGTTCATAAACCTGATGTGGCAGAAGGTGATGTTGACCCAGGCAATGAGGCCGGAGACGGCGGTGATGTTAAGCAACCAGGTGAAGGCGGTGTTTCCGGTGGTGTTGACGGCGAGGTACCCGAGAGCGCCAAAGGCGGCGGTGAAGAGGACCGCCACGTAAGGAACACCCTGCTTGGTGGTCCACGCAAACTGAGGGGGGGCCACCTTGGCCTCGGCGAGGGCGTAGAGAACACGCGAGCCGCAGTAGATGTTGGAGTTTCCGGCGGAGATGATAGCAATCAAGATGACGGCGTTGAAGATGTCGGGAAGAACCTTGGTTCCGCAGTTGTTCATGGCGATAATGAAGGGAGAGGACGAGGAGTAGGCGTCGTCGGAGCCGGGGGTCAACCGCGGGTCGTTGTAAGGAACCAACAAGCCCATGAAGAACATCAGCAACACGTAGAAGATGATGATTCTCCAGATCACCTTGCGGATGGCCGAGGGAACCGCCTTTCTGGGGTTCTTGGACTCTCCACACGACATGCCCGTAAGCTCCACGCCCTGGAACGTGAAGCAGGCGGAGATGAGCGACGAAACCCACGCGAGGAGTCTGTCGGTGTTCAAGTTGCTGACGAGACCGGCGCCGGCGCCCCAGGGGCCCGGGTGGCGCCAGTATCTGAAGCCAATGGGGCCCTGGTGGGATCCTCCTACCACCATGATGAAGGCGTAGAGAAGCCAGCCCACCACGGCTATGATTTTGATGGAAGCGATCCAGAACTCGAACTCACCGTAGAATTTGACGGGCGCCATGTTGGCAGCAGTAAGAAGAACGAAGAAAATGGTGATCCACGCGGCCAAAGGCACCTTGTCGGTCCAGAAGCCAATCACCTGGCCGATGACCGAGAGCTCCAACGCAAAGGTGATGGCCCACGAGAACCAGTAGTTCCAGCCGTTGGCGGCTCCAAGAGCAGGAGAGCACCAGCGGGTGATGAACTGTGTGAAAGAGCCGGTCACGGGGATTAAGGTGGCCATCTCTCCAAGAGACTGGGTCACAAAGTATGCGAGCGAGGTGATGAAAAAGTACGAGATGAGTCCCAAGACAGGGCCGGCGGACAAGGCGCTTCCGGACGAAATGAAAAGACCGGTTCCGATGGTGCCTCCAAGGGCGATCATACTGATGTGGCGGGCCTTCAACTGGCGCTTGACCTCGCCCTGGGTGGTCCCCAAGAGCTCGTCTCTGGAGTCTGTTTCCGTGAGATACTCGACGGATTTGTCGCCCGTCTTGGGGCTGGACGCCGAGTGGCCAGCCACCTGGTAGTCGCCGCTGCGTGTGCTGGAACCAGCGGTTTTTTCCACGTCAGACATGGCGGGTATGTGAAGAAAGAAGCTGGAGGAGGAATAAAGGTTGTGCGCGAGGTGCAGCTATTAAGGGGAACCCGTGCAGCGTACGCAAATAATACGTCAGGCGTGGGAAAATACGCGAGGGGTCGTTGGGAAGGCGCGAAAGCGGGACTTTTATCTGGCGCACTGGCGGTAGTGGCGGCGGGTCGGGGCTATATATACTTCGGGTCCGTGCCGATAACACCTTATCAGAGGCGCCCGGCTTCGTGCACAGACCAAATGAAATATTCGCCGCATGCGTCTCACCGAGAGGCGTTTTGTTATTTTTTCGCCTTTTTTTCGTGGTCACTTGCACTTAGCGGAAGTGTCGCCAAATGCCCTTCTGTCTAGGGGAACTCAACCCGGAAAGATCGCAGATGGCAGTGTGGGGTGCGTCCGACTGCTTCGGAACCCTGCTATCCCCTCCGGAATCTCCGTAGGCCTCGATAGGAGGCTGTCTCCGGTAGCGGAGTCTTGGCCCCTGTGCAGGAGACAAACCCATACGGCGAATTGAGGTACTACTACGGTAAATCTATCGGCCTGGATGTCCGCTGCGGCTCGTAATAGCGCCGCTTGGGACGAAATGCCGCCTGCCCATGGTAATTCCCGCTACAACGTTTTCACCGCATTGGTGCCCGTCGTATACGGCTGTCGTCCAGATCAGGACATATGCTCTGCCAAACCGGTCACGTGACACGCCTTATTGTTCTCGGCAGTACAATGCCGGGGAACATACAATGATTTGGGGCGTTTATTGGCCTGACGCGGGGCGGGGGGAGACGGTTTCAGTCGCGGCCGGAGTTGGCCCCGTGGTTGGGCGGAGGTGTGCCGGCTGCGTGCCACAGCCTCTGGTGATTTGCAGACGCCGTCCACGCAAGGGCCCAGTCACGTGACTAAAAACGTGCCTGCCTCCTGCAGGTGGCGGCAGGAAAACCGGTATCTGTCACGTTTTGGGTATTGCATATGATGTTGTTCCTCGTCACGTGCTATATATATATTAGGAAGGGCCTAAAGGCTCTGATTGGGTAATTCTGGTCGGTACTGCCATGTCCTAACTATGAAACTGCGAGAGCGCTAATTACGTAGAATGGGCGTAGGAATGAGGATGAGGAGAACTACTGGTTCTCTAGCTAAAACTACTCACAAGTTTGGTACGATAGACTAATAGTGATTGGTCAGGAAGGAATACTGACTGCCAATTATGGCAGATATGCCCTGAATTGGAAGTCCACAGGACTGTCCAAATATGGTCTATTAGTGGTGTTCTTATTTGGAAACACGTGCTTAATTTGGTCTTGAACCCGTGACTCGGCAATTCACGTATACCGCTTGGCGGGGCACATAGTTGCAGCCACGGGCTCAAGTGGAAGTTATTTGCAGTCATTTGGAGAGTTCATGCAGATCATTTGCAGCCAGTCTTCAAAAGCTTATAGGTCATTTGGCGCCAGGTCTCATAGACGGTATTCTTCGTAGCATTTTGCAGCCATTTGCAGCCATATCGTGAAATCCACCCATTGCAGCCATATCGTGAAAACCACCCATTGCAGCCTTGTGAAACCCCATCAATTGCAGCCACTCACATCACCAGTCTCTCTTTGGTGTCCCCTCTTTGAACCTCCCCTCGCCTGTGGACTCTTCCAAGAACCTTTCAATACGACCTCTTGTCATTTCCAGTTCACGATATACTTGACCAGCAGTATTGGCGATCTATACATAGCCACTAGACGGAGCCCAAATATATCTCCCAAATTGACCCACTTTCCGTCTTAGTCAGGCCACAGTGGCTTTACTTTCAAGCTTTAGGGTTGCAACGTTATTCCTAACTAGGCGAAACTAGCCGAGGGTAGACTCTTACGCAAAAGCTCCTAAAGACACGATAGCGTTAAAACATCCAATACTATACAATAACTACCCAGGGTAGCATACAATCTAGCTGATCTAGTTATACAACACGAACTGGCCCCTTCCGGAAGTAACACCCACCGTGCATCCGTCGGAACCGCCGTTGTACTGACCGTTCTCATAGACACACAGACCCGACACCGTAGCACCGTCCTCGGCCACAATCTTGACGTTGTAGTTGGCAGCATCCCTGTTGTTGGGGTTAGGAATCAACGAAAGGTAGGCGACTCCGTTCAGGTAGCCAGCACCGAAGTTCAAAGGCGCCCAGTTACCAATACCAGAGCCAGGAGTTCCCCAAACACAGCCATCGGTCCAGCTAACACCAGCGTTGTTAACGTAGTACTGAACCGAGGTCGGCTGGCCACGCCACTGGTAGTAGCCGGACTCGTCAACCACACTGAGGACAGACGACTCGCCGGCGCCCACCACGGTGGGAATAACCATGTTCTCGGTACCAGGGTAGTCGGTTCTGCAAATGGAAACAGACTGAGAGAGCTCACTGACAACAGTGGCCTTGTTAACACCCCACTCACACAAGTAGTTAGACGAAGAGGATCTGTACAAAAGACCGCCCTTGCAGAGCAAGCCACCAATGGAAACACCGCTGGAAGGCTGGTTGTCGGGCCACTGGGTCTTGGACATTCCGGATTGACAAGCGTAAGAGCAGTAGGAGCCCTCTCTGCAGTTACCGCCGGTGGAACCGTCGGAGTTCTCAATACCGGACCAGCCTCCGAAACCGAGGTGGTCGAGGGCAACGACACCCTGGCCAGCGGGGAAAGAAGAGCACGAGATGGTGCCGTCCTGGAACTGCTGCGAGGGGTCCAGGTAAGCGCCGAGGTCACCGGTGGGAACACCGTCAGTGCCGGTGCTGCCTGGGTTTCCAGAGCTGCCGGAGCTAGGGCTGGGAGAAGGCTGCTGGGCGCTGGTGGCAGGAGTGGTGCTCGTGGCAGCAGCCTGGGTGGAGGTAGGCGCCTGTGCAGAGGAGACAGGAGCCTGGGGAGCCGAGCTCGGGGCAATTGCCTTACCGCTGCCGTCCACAGTCACAGTCACGTAGGCGTAGTCGTAAACGACCTCTCTCTTGTGCTTGTGGTGGGCGTGGACCTGGGTGGTGGCACAGTCATCGCCAGCAGGGGCGGGAGCAGCGAGTGCAGTAGCGAGCGTGGCCGCAAGAAGCGTAGTAGCGAGTTTCATCGTGCTGGAAAGTTAGTATTAGCGTTGGCGGCATTATAAAGGTAGTCTTTGCAAGCGTTGCAGCCTGTTGCCTGCGGGCCGCGCTAGGTGCACTGAGCGCGTTTTGTGCCATGCGCGACCCGCAGCGCGCGTCAAAAAAAATATCCCCGATACGGCTGTGTTGTCAATAGCCAGCGTTTATGCGCGCCATCAATGTTTCGAACTGCGCCAGCGGCATTTATTGTTCGTTGTGAACATCGGTCCCGGCTAGCCAGCGAAAGCAAGTACGAGACGCTGGCTTTAGAGCGCCAGAGCTCGCGAGTGGCCGCTTTCGGCGCCCGAGAAACCGGCTAAAGGGCCGCAGGAGGAGCCAACGCTTTAGCTTAGTTTGTGGGCCTCCTGCCGTTGTAGAGACGGTTTTCGCCCATTCGGGTCGTAGAGCCGGATTTCGATTTCTGACCACTGTTTTTGACATCCAGGTGCTGTTGGCCACGCTTGTACCACTTCTCATATACATACTAACAGGCTCTATTGAAGGAAAGACAGGTAAAAACCGGAGAGAGCTGTGTAGCGACGTAAAGATCCACGAAGGGCGCAAGGGGGTTATATATACGCCCCGCTCGCGATTTCTGGCTAATTCCCTGACGATGCAGGGCGCCAGCATAGGCGCTTGCAGACGAATAGAATTCTTGAAACGAGAGGGCTTGTCTCCCTAATCGGGACTTCCGGTCGAGTTCCGGGAAAAAAGCTGCCGGATCGGGCCGAGTGCAGGCGACCCGGAACGTTTGATTTGTGCACGCCTTGTGAGGATGGTCCCATGTCCCAGTCGAAGGCGCCAAAAGAGCCTATTTCTTGCGGGTGCTACGACGCGTGGGCGCCTTGGGAGCTGCCAGTCGGGTGGCCCGGCGCGTGCGCTTTTCGTCGTCGTTGTCCGACTTCTCGGCGCTTTGCTCGCGCTCAAACTCTTTCTCCAGCTTCTCCACATCCGATTTGCCCAGAGCATCGGTTTCGGGGTCGTGCGCCACCTCGGACCGTGTTCGGCGCTTGGCGGGTACTGCTGGGGGACTAGCGATTTTGACGGAATGGCGCTTTTTGGCAGGGGGTCCTTCGCTGTGCTGTTTGACGATGGAACGGGTGCGTTTTTTGGGCATCTGCTCCTCCGGCAGGCTGCCGTCGTCGTCGGCGTCGTCGGCGTCGTCGTTGGGGGCGTCCTTGGCTTCTGTTCTGTCGCTATTATCGCTTTTGTCGCCTTTCTTGTCGCTCTTTTCCCCACCTTTGTCTTCCACCGCCTCGTCTCCCTTCTTGCCCTTACGTAAGCCCCTTGTACTTCTTCTGGGAGTGGCGTCTCCTTCTTCATCGTCCTTGGCTTCGCTTTCGCTCTTGTTTCGCCGGCTGGGTCTGCGTTTGGCGTCTTTTTTATCCTTTTTGGTGCTGTCGGGCTCCTTATCCGATCCCTCGTCATCGCTGGCATCCGAGGATGGAGTGTCGTGATTTTCCTTGACGTCCCTTTCGGTTTCTTTGTCCTCGGTGTCGCCGTTGAGGGCGTTTATGGGCGTACCTTCGGCATTCTCTTCGTTCTCGTCACTTTTGTCGCTATTGTCTTTGGAATCATCCCTTTCGATTCTGTCGATTTTTTCCATGTTGTAGAGCGTACCCAATTTCTCCCAGATCTGTTCGGCGGTGAAGAGGGTGGTGTTTCTTCCCTTATTTAAGTGCTCTATAATTGCGTCCATCTTCTCGTGCTTGCGATCGCCCGCGGGCTTGAAGTCGCAGAGAAGATTGAAGAGCCGGATCTCATCATCGATGGCCCACGCATGCTGCGTTTTGGGCGCCATGGAGAAGATGGTGGTGGTAGCCGCTCACTCACCTCTGCAGTTCACGTGACAAAAAGTAGCAAGAGTCACGTGTTATATCACGTGATCTGAATTTTCCGTCACGTGACCGCATGAACCTATGAAAAATTTCACCCACTATACCACCACCTCCAAACTTCATGCCCCGTCCGACCCAGAACGCGCACTCGTTGGCGCGAGGCCGCGTGCGTGCGTCCATGAACAAGTACAATCTCCTCAATCTCTACAAAAAAACCGCCATCAGCTACCAAGGAAAGTCGCTTTTCCAGCAAAAATGGACTGCCAAACAGGAGACCAGAGCCTACCACGGAGAACACCTTACTGAGGGCCGTTTCAAGACGATTTTCGACGGAAAGCTCGAATCCGTGGCCCAATTAGATGCGTCCTTGAAGGGTGTGGCTGTACCGCCCACTCCGGTGTCTTTACAGACTTACTCCGTATTGGAGAAACGGTTGGAATTTGCGGTTTTCAGAGCCATGTTTGCATCTTCTATTCGCCAGGCCCGCGAGTTTGTGTTGGGAGGCCATGTTTCCGTGAACGGAGTTACGGTGAAACACCCGAGTTTCCCCCTTAGGGCCGGAGATGTGTTTCACGTGACCCCAACCAAGGTTCTCCTTGCGATGGGCCGTTCGAAGCCCAGCGTGGAAAAAGCCGTCAAGGTGGACAATAAGCAGATCGCCACGTGGAACAAGCACGTGAAAACCGCTCGTGAGCTGCCGAGAGAAGTGTGGCAGATGCGCCAGCTCAAGCCTGCCTCTCTTGGACCGGGCCCGGCGCCAACCGATGCTGAAAACGGTAAGCGTAAGCGCATGCTTCAGCAGCAAAAGGAGACTACTCGTGAGAGCATTTTGGCGGCTATCATTGCCCAGAAGGACGCCACCGAGGCCTCGTTCTCGCAGTATGGAGAAAACGCTTCCAAATGCTTGACCGTCTTCACCCGTCTCCTGGAAGCCAAGCACGAGTTGCTTTCTACACCAACCATGGCTGCGGCAAAGGAGTTCGTTTCCAGAAAGTCTCCGGACTTTTCGTCTCCCGCGGATGCCAAATTTGCCCTTGGAATCAAGCAAATTCTCGGTGAAATCGTGCGTTCCCACGTTGAGCTGCTTAGAAAGAGCTCCCAGACCGAAGAAAGCGGTGCTTTCTCTGCGGACTTCGGCAAAAACTTGCGTTTGCATCCTAAGCTCGATAAAGATGCGGTCATGGAAGACGAAAGCGTGGCCCAAGTGAACCTCCCGTGGCAGAAGGGCCTTTTTGGACGCCAGGAACCTTCCAAGCCATACTTCACGCCTTGGACCCCAAGACCATTTATCGGCGCCTTCGCTGTGTTGCCTTCCTACATCGAGGTTTCGTTCAGCACCTGCCATGCTGTCTATATGAGAGAGCCGGTGGCGAGACCGGGCCACTCCGAGGTGATCTCGCCATTGCCTGACCACGCACACGAACGTGCGTACATGTACTACGCCAGAAAGGGGTTGTAGCTGTAAATAGAATGTACATCTTGTAACGAAGCCAGCCTCGTATATTTTTGCGTATGCAGGACCCATGCGTCAGAAGTCATCGGGACCTTCTTGACAGGTTATTTTTCACCCCATGCCCCGCATATCGCCGAAACTCGTGCGACAGGCGTCTGTGCAGTCTGGGTTTCTTGCGCCGCTCCTCCATGCAACACGAACGCTTGAAAGCGCCGTTCAGGAGCTCCGATGGATCAAGAAAGAGCTTCCTAGAGAGAGCTGGAGAGATGCTGTGATTCGCCGGGCTCGGCTAGAACCGCTCCAGTATATTCTAGGAACACAGCCTTTCGGCGCCTTGTCTATAAAATGTCGTTCTGGGGTGCTTATCCCCAGGTGGGAAACTGAGGAATGGGTCTCGAAGTTGGCGCAGCTAGTGCCGCAGGAACCACGTATATTGGACGCATCTACGGGATCAATGGCGCAGAAAATGCGCATTTTAGACGCATGCACGGGTTCCGGATGCGTTTCTTTACTTCTCAACTATGAATTGGCCTATTTGCGGGCTATGGAGGCTGAAATTGCCGCGTTCGATATCTCGGAAACCGCTCTTCTGCTCGCCGGTGAGAACATTGATGATTACAAACAGCAATATGGCGGAGAAGTGGCCCTCTTTTCCGGAGACGTGCTTGACGAAAACGTCCTTGGTGGAAACACCTACGATCTAGTGGTCTCCAACCCCCCATACGTGCCTTATGGGGACTACAAGTCGCCGTTATCGCTTAATGGAGTGGAGCGTTCTGTGCGTTTGTACGAGCCGGAAACTGCCCTTGTGGGGAACTTCGAATTCTACGATGCGCTAGTACGCAATGTGGTGGCTCCTCTGAAATGTAAGGGCTTCGTTTTTGAGTTGGGGTATACGGAGCAGGTGGAAAGAACGAAAAAAATGGTGGACAATGCTGCTGAGGGGTGGGAAATAGGCCAATACTCAGATTCAAGGGGAAATGTGCGGTGTGTGGTTGGTTGGAAACCCGAAATGGCCTTCTTGGAGAACATGTGCGATGGGAATAGTGTGTCATAGAGGCCTATAGATAGAGGTAATGAATGATGAATTTTATGTTACTACGGAGATGGTGGCTAGGCCAAGTTTCAGTGATGCTAATATTTCTATGATGTACATGGTAACTCCTTCCAGTACATGCCAGTACTTTTTGACCTTCCCTTATCGTCTTTCTCCCCCGCCTTCTCTTACTCTTCCATTTTCTCATCCTCTCCTTCGACCTCGATCTTCTCCTCGATCTCCGTCATCTCCTTCTCTGGCTCGGGGGTCTCTGTAGGGGTCGCGGCGGGAGAAGCGCTCTTTTTGCGCCCATTTCCTTTTCCAACGGCATTGATGCCTTCTTTGGGGAACACTCTGGTGCCCGCCAACACATATCCACCAAATCCACGCATTGTCATCACCGGATGCATGCGTCCAGGAATGGTCTGGTAAGGACGCACGCGTGTCTCAAAGATCAGCGGCGCCAAAATGCGCTTATCGGAAGAAAGAGCATGCTGGGTCTCTAACAACAGCTCCTTGTATGCGCTGTATGTCACGAGTGGGCGCAGACCGCCAAGCGCTGGAATCATATACGGTAAAAGCGAGGGCAAGTACAACGCAGAAACGGTGATGACTGCGTCGAAGTTGCCGGCGCAAAATGCGTCGATAGCTGCGTTGGTGGCGTTGGCGCGCTTCTGGCGCCGATAGTACTGCGTGCGCTTGTTGGGCTTCATTTCCGCTAACTCCTCCTCCAGGAACTCCTCCCACACGATCTTTTCGTTTGCGGGCTCCACGACCTGCAAGAAGTTTATGGTGGAGACCATGCGCTCGAGTGTCTCGTCGTCGTAGTCGGAGTGGCGCAACTCCACGTTGTTCGCGTGCTCGTTTTCGTGCGCAACTAGGATATGGCCCTGGCCACGCATGCGTTCCAACATTGCGTAAACCAAAATGCCGCCGGTATCGTCCACAACGAGATAGTTTCCGCCTGGCCGCACGTTGGCATGCGCGAGAATGAGCGCGAGCGTCTCCTCGCTGAGATCAAGCACGCGCTGCGGCTCCTTCTCGAGGTAGTAGCGCAATAACTGCGCGGGCCCAAGATAGTCAAGCGCAAACCTGCGCAAGAACTTCTGCTGCTTGCGCCGAAGGTACTTCTGCTGCGAGAACACCGTTTTCTTGTCAAACTGGCCATGGCCCGCTATTACCTTGTCGATGATGGCCTGTCCCAGCGTGCCAACTGCGGCCGCCTTCAATGCGTCGATATCCGCCAGCGAGAGTGTCTGTGTGCTGGATCCGGCGTCCACAAGATGCTGGTTGTTATCTGCGCTGATGAAGTCTGCGCCTGCGTCGGATTCGCTGGCACTATCGGCCTCGGCGAGCGCAGTTAGGGAATGCACGCGGCGCACGCGCCTGTCATCAAGCACCTCAAATGCGCTGCCAAAGGGATGGCCAAACACACCGCTGGTCTCAAACGCTCCAAACTTGCCAAGGTTGACGGAACCTCCGGGCTTGAGCTTCACGATGCGGAGCGCCTCCGAAGGAAGCCGCACGAGAACATGCTGGTTGGCCTGAATGTGTGTGGAGCTCTTGACAAAAGCAACCGGCGACACTGCGTCGGGGGCATCAGATGCGTCCATTGTGCGTGGTGGGTGCGTCGTTCCTGCGCCGCTCTTGCGTGCTAAATGCGTGGAGATGAGCTGCGCAGACGGTCGTGCGCGGAAAAGAAGTTTTTTTGGTGCATCCATCGCGCATCGCACTGCTCTTCCTGCGCAGTTCCACGCACTTAGCACTCCACCCACGCAAATAACGAATTATGGGTAGAAGAGCCAAGAACAAGCAGGGCGTACCGCCCACTTTGGACGAGTTCCAGGCGCTGGCAAAGCCCCGCACCAAAAGATCCGCGGACGAGTCCGCCAGGCCCGAAAAGAAGCAGAAGAGAGATGCGAAGCCTGCCGCTGAAAAGACCGCCAAAAAGAATGACCAGTCGGGCAAGAAGGGTGACGTGTCCTCTAAAAAAGGCAGCAGTGCTGTCAAGACAGCGCCTGTGGTGAAAAAGGATAAAAAGACAGCGGAATCCCCCAAGAAGGCTTCTTCCGCCACAGAAGAGGAGCTCTCTTCTGCCAAAAAGGCTCTTTTCGACGACTCCGATGTGGAGGACCTCGAGGAGGCCGATCTCGGGTCCGAGTTGGGGTCTGATGACGAGTTTGGTGCTGCTGATGAACTCTACGATTCCGATGAGGAGGCCAGAGAAAGACCTATGTTCTCAGATGATGACGAAGACGAAGACGAGTTGAATGCTGCCAACATGGAGGCATTGTCTCGTCGTTTGGACGAGGAGGAAGCGGAGGAGGCCGAGGAGGCCGAGTTGGAGCTCGTAGAGGGCGCAGAACAGCCCAGAGCCATCGTCCTTCCCTCCGCTGAGGAGGAGGAAATCCTCGACAAGGGCCCCCAGGACCCCACCATGGTCAGAACAAGAATGCTTGAAATCGTCAAGGTTTTGGAGAACTTCAGGACGCTTGCTGAGGAGGGCCGTCTGCGTGCAGAATACGTTGCTCGTTTGCAGAAGGACATTTGTGAATACTTCGGATACCTGGAGTTTCTCGCCCAGAAGCTTTTTGACCTCTTTCTGCCTGCTGAGGCGGTGGAGTTCTTTGAGGCCAACGAGATTGCTCGTCCCGTCACCATCAGAACCAACACTTTGAAGACGAGACGCAGAGACCTTGCGCAGCATCTTGTCAACCGTGGTGTGAATCTCCAGCCCATCGGTGCGTGGACTAAGGTTGGTTTGCAGGTTTTCGACTCCCAGGTTCCCATCGGTGCCACTCCCGAGTACCTTTCCGGTCAGTACATTCTTCAGGCCGCGTCGTCTTTTCTCCCGGTGATGGCTTTGGACCCCCAGGAAAACGAGCGGGTCTTGGACATGGCCGCAGCCCCCGGTGGTAAAACCACTTACATCTCTGCTTTGATGAAGAACACAGGAACGGTTTTCGCCAACGACGCCAACAAAGCGCGTACCAAGTCTTTGATCGCCAATATTCACCGTTTGGGATGCAAAAACACCATTGTTTGCAACTACGACGCCCGTGAGTTTCCCAAGGTGATTGGAGGTTTCGACAGAATTCTTCTCGATGCTCCTTGCTCGGGAACTGGAGTCATCGCTAAGGACGAAAGTGTCAAGGTCAGCCGTACCGAGAAGGACTTCATTCAGATCCCTCATCTTCAGAAACAGCTCTTGTTGCTGGCCATTGACTCAGTGGATGCGCATTCCAAGACTGGTGGTGTCATCGTTTACTCCACCTGTTCCGTTGCTGTGGACGAAAACGAGGCCGTTGTGGACTATGCTTTGAGAAAGCGCCCCAACGTGAGACTCGTGGAGACCGGTCTTCAGATCGGAAAGGAGGGCTTTACGCTGTACAGAGGAAAGCACTTCAGCTCCAAGCTCTCTCTCACCAGACGCTACTACCCGCACACGTACAATGTGGACGGGTTCTACGTGGCCAAGTTCCAGAAGATTGCTCCCTCGCCTCACGACGTGTCGAAGGCGGGTGCCAGCGAGAAGGAGGCTGCTGCGAGAGCCGAGGCTGAGGAAGAGGGCATTATTCATGATGATTTCGCTGAGTTTGAGGATGATGAGGATAAGAAGTTGATCGACAAAGCTGTCAAGCGCAGCATGAAGCGCCGGGGAATCAACCCTAAAACAAAGAAGTAGATGTACATTATAGCATGGAAGTGTATGAAGAGTGTAGTTGGAGGAGCGACGGAGGAGTAGAAGGTTGTGGCAATGTACTGAGGGCGCAGAAACGGCGTAAAATACACGCGTGTGGCACGCAGTACCAGCATGCAAATGACGCTGAGTTCACGCAAAATCGGCGCCGTAATGGCACAGGTGCGGTAGTGACGATTGGAAGCCACGCACTTTCGATGCATTAGCCACGCACTTTCGATGCATCAGCCACGCACTTTCCACGCACACTCCACGCACAGCCTTCCCTAGCGCAAACAGGCATTTCCCAACCCGTGTTCCTTGATATATTCAGCGCCCATCTCCTCATACTCCTGGCGCGTCACGTAGCCCGCCTGAGACTCCGGGCTATTGGCCCACAAGCGCATACCCCTCCAAGCATCCAAAACCGGATCTTGCGCGCATCTGACCTTCAAGGACGTCCCCACAGGTAGCACGCTAGTAAGCTCGTTGTTAATGCGCGTGACAATATTGCGTAAACGCGCCAATCCACCGGTGACAAACACATTCTGCGCCGCAGCATGTGAGGTGCCCGACACAAAGTCGCCGTCAAGCCTGCGAAGAAGCGCATCCAGCGCAAGTTCGCCTATTCCGGCCTGGTCCAAGCCTGCGATGCTCGGTTGGAACAATACCTCTGGAACCCGGATTCTCTCCACGTTCAAATGGAGCTGGTGCAGTCTGCGGATGATTTCTGGATGTCTATCCACGTCATCTTGATCGTGGCCGTCCTGCTGCAAGGCCACCAGCAAGTTCTTGCGGGGCCCATGGAGAAATTTATGGAGCACCAGCGACTTCCAGTCAAAGGTCTGGGCCGCAGCTAGCGTATCTTCGTGGTGGAAATTGGGGTCATAGCGAAGGAGATCGGCCTCTAAGGCTTCTATTTGAGTAGTGGTGGCGGCCTGGGCCTCCTCCAAGCCAGAGTTGGAGATGTCTCTGTAAACACTCCAGTCGTCGTCATTTGCTCCAAAACTGTCTGTCGGGTCGTTGTCGATAGTAGCGTTTCCACGGCGGCGTTTTCTGGCGTTCTGGGCCTCGTCGCCCGCCAAATCCGCGATGTTCTTCATTCTTTGCTGCGCCGCGGCACTCTTTCTGTCTTTGTACAGCGCCATGAGCTTTGCTCGTTCGCTGAGCTCATCCACTAAGCGGGAAAGCTCTTCCCTTTGAACAGAACACCACCCTGCGAGATCTTTCGCGCGCCACTCGGCCGCAGCAGCCTCCTCCTGTGCTTTTAGCGCTTCTTCCTCGGCTTTGGCTTCTCTGGCTCTTTGGCGGGCCTCAAAATTGGCCTTCATGAGTCGCTGTTTGCGCTTCTCTCGCAAATCCAGTTCGCTGAGCTGATCGTCAGGAACTTCAGCTAACGGCCACGCGGTAGCCGGGTCCACTGAG
This sequence comes from Wilhelminamyces savonicus, assembly GCA_030570115.1. NCBI lineage: Eukaryota > Fungi > Ascomycota > Pichiomycetes > Serinales > Metschnikowiaceae > Wilhelminamyces > Wilhelminamyces savonicus. Next base: position 247,018 of record JAJLUW010000006.1, on the reverse strand, counting down.
TCGCTGGTGTCGTCATCACTGGCATCCACACGTGCTTTGCGGAGGGTCTTCTCTAGGGCAGCAACGTACTTCTTGAAATCGGCAACATTCTTGAACTCCTCCGTTTCCATGCGCTGCTGGACCGCTGTGGCCAGAAGGCCCTCGATCTGCTGCGCGACGTCCGTGTAGTACGCAAGCTCCTTCTCCTTCTCGACGAGTTTTTCGAGTCTTTTCTGTGCCGCCTGTGCTTGGAGCCGTTTTCCCTGCTCGCGTCTTCTTTCAGCCAAACGGGCCACCTCTTCGTCGGTTTTCTTCTTTTCGTTGCCCACAGAAACGTCCACGGGCGCCTGCACTACCACGTCGTTATCCTCCATGCGGTCCATGGAAAGAAACAGCGCCAAATCCTCCTGGTACAGCTCCAGAACATAGCAATGGTCGTGGAAAAGGTGTGTGGTGTGCTGAGGGGTGATTCTCGCCGGAAAATAGGGATATTTCATCAGAAGAAGCCGCTGGAGATACTGCAGCAGCTGAGCGCCGCCCCAATCGATTCTTTTGGTTTGCAGAAGAAGCCCTTTTCCGTTCACCACGGGCAAAACATGCGAGTGTTCGTGGCCCCCCGAAATCACAATTCCCGTGGACGCTTTTCCGCCGCTATTCTGGTAGAACAGGAACAACAGGTCGATTCCAAACGCCACCTTGGGAACGTTGTAGGCCTCAAAAAGAAGCTCGTAGAAGCCTTTTCTCTGGCCCTGCGGAACGGTGAGAAGCTCAGTCATGACCACCGGGTTATTGACGCCTCCATTGCTGGAAACCCCTAAATGCTCAAACAGATAGTCGAGCATGTACTCCATGTAATCCCAGTTGGTCACTAGGGCGCCATCAAAAGGCAGCTTGATCGAGGTCCTGGTTCCGGGGTCCCTATGGACATCGTTTCCCACCAAAGTAAGGGTTTTAGCCGCCCGCCGGTCGCGATACCGCGCAATTAGCGTGGAGAACACATTGCTGGGCTCTTGGCTGTTGGCGAGTCCGATTTTGAAGCTGCTGGCCCCGATATCAAGCGCTATAGGGACGTTTTCAGCGTAGTTGGCGTAGAAGGGCTCCACATACGCTGGCGCCTGCACCTCGCGGAGAGGTTGCACATTTTGGGGCGCAGTTTCGTCCTCCTCTTTGACGGGCATCGGATTTGGAGCCAAACTGGGCGGAAAATGGCGTGTTGTAGTACTGCCAAATGGATCTTGGGGCGGTGAAAAAGTGGTAGGAGCACATTCTGTATATTACGCCACACGTAAATAGGGGAACGTTGGGCTTTCATTTACGCGCCGCGTAACTGTGGGGCCCGCGAACAAAACACGGTAATAACCACGTACTCCTTACGTTCTCCCCCACCACCATGTCTTCTGAGGAAAACCAGTTCAACGTCCAGGGGTACAACATTGTGACCATTCTCAAGCGTTTGGAGGCCGCCACCTCCCGTTTGGAGGACATCACCATCTTTCAGGAAGAAGCCACGCGCCAGCACCTTCCCAAGACTGTTTCCGGCGCCAGCCAGCAGGCCATTGACGCGCCCAAAAGCGCCCCGGAGCCCTTGGAGGTTCCTAAGCTGGTGGAGGCTTTCCGCCGGCTCATTTCCGAGAACATTGAGCCCTTGGAGGCCCAGTCTACTGCCATTGATGCTGTGTTAGGGGAAGCTGTTGGGCTGTTGAAGGCGGCCTTTTTGGCCCAGGCAGAGGCCCTTTTGGTGGTTTCCCGTGCTTCAAAGCCCGAGTTGACGGATCCGGCGTTTGCGGCTCTTTTGGCGCCCATCAACAAGCACATTGCTGCTATCACGGAGTTCAAGGATAAGAACCGTCGTTCGCCCGTTTTCAATCATCTCAATACCGTGGCAGAGGGTGCTCCTGTGCTAGGCTGGATCGTCACACAAACTCCGGTCTCCTTCGTGCCAGAATTCAAGGATCTGGCCCAGTTCTGGCTGAATAAGATCTTGAAGGAACATAAGGACGGGGACGCGGCCCATGCCGAATGGGTGAAGGTTTTCTTGGGCATTTTCGAGCCTTTAAAGGCCTACGTCAAGGAATTCCACGCTACGGGTCCCTCTTGGGCTCCTAAGGGCGTGCCCTTGGCGGAGGCGTTGACGGAAACTCGCTCGGAAAGCACCGCGTCTGTTTCGGCCCCTCCTCCACCTCCTCCAGCGGCAGGCGGACCTCCTCCTCCCCCTCCTCCGCCACCAGCCAACTTCTTCGAGGAGTCCAAGAACGCGCCTGCGGGCGGAATGGGAGCCGTTTTTGCGGATCTCAACCAGGGCGAGAATATCACTTCTTCTCTCAAGAAGGTGGACAAGTCGGAAATGACGCATAAGAACCCGGAATTGCGTGGCCAGGCGCCCCTTTCCAAGAAGCCTGCTCCGCCGAAGAAACCTTCCAACTTGTCTTCTGCCACTCCCAAGACTAAACCTCCTAGAAAGGAGTTGGTGGACGGGCTGAAGTGGATCATCGAAAACTACACCGAAGCCGATATCACCGGACCTATTGTTATCGAGGTCGAGAAGCACCAGTCGGTGTTCGTGAACAAAACTAGCGGCGTCACCGTGCAAATCAAGGGCAAGGCCAATACCATCTCCATCTCCGAGACCAAAAACACCGGTATTGTCGTCGACACGCTTATTTCCAGCATCGACGTGATCAAGTCGTACAAATTCGGAGTGCAGGTGGTTGGCGTGGTGCCGCTTATCAGTGTGGACAAGAGTGACGAGGGCAGCATCTACTTGTCGCAGGAAAGTGTGGATGCTGGCGCACAGGTGTTCTCCAGCTCTACAACCGCATTGAACATCAACGTGCCCGATGCGGCCAACGACGGCGATTTTGCCGAGTTGGCTGTTCCGGAGCAGTTTGTGCATTCCGTGAAGGGCGGCAAGTTGACCAGCGAGGTGGTGGAGCACGCCGGGTAGTTAGAACTGAAACTATGACAGTGACAGTGGTGTAGAGGTGCACACAAGCGGAGGAAACGCGAGGAAAGGCGAAAGTTCCCGCCTACCCTTTATCATCGCCTTATAGCCTCTCGCATCTCCTGCATTTCGCACCCATAAACACCCGTACACCAGATCCCCCCAACCGGGCGCGCATGTGCACTCTTGCCATCGAGTTCCATCGGGTTCCATGGGGTTCCACGGCGATGCCAGCGACATGGGCCTTATATAAGCGGCAAAATACCACATGTTCAAACCCTCCCGGAAACCTCAAACTGCCGTCTTCTCTTGGATCCGGAAGCCCCTGCCAAACGGTTCTAACCTGCATATAGGCGAAAAAAATTCATCGTCGACTGACAAATCCACCCTCCAAAAGTCCCTTCATCCACCACCTTTTTCCATCTCATATACACAGATAGTGTCGCCACCATGGTCAAAGACTCCAAATTTTACGATCTCCTCGGAGTCGCTCCCTCGGCGTCCGAAAACGAGTTAAAGAAGGCCTACAGAAAGGCTGCTCTCAAGTACCACCCTGACAAGAACCCCTCGCCCGAGGCTGCGGAGAAGTTCAAGGAGCTCTCGCACGCGTACGAGGTTCTTTCCGATGAGCAGAAAAGAGAGGTGTACGACTCATACGGAGAAGAGGGCCTTTCTGGCGGCGGTCCCGGCATGGGAGGCATGGGCGCAGACGACATCTTCTCGCAGTTCTTCGGTGGCGGCTTTGGCGGTATGGGCGGTGGCCAGTCACGCGGCCCTGCTCGTGGCAAAGACATCAAGCACACCATCTCCTGCACGTTGGAAGAGCTCTTCAAGGGCCGTACCGCCAAACTTGCGTTGAACAAAACCATTTTGTGCAAAACCTGCGAGGGCCGCGGAGGAAAGGCTGGCAAGATCAAGCAGTGCTCGCTGTGTCACGGCCAGGGTATGAAGTTCGTCACGCGCCAGATGGGTCCCATGATACAGCGTTTCCAGACGGTCTGTGACGTGTGTTCGGGAACCGGAGACATCTGCGATGCCAAGGACAGATGCACCACTTGTAAGGGCAAGAAGACCCAGAGCGAGCGCAAGATTCTCCAGGTCCACATCGACCCCGGTATGAAGGACGGCCAGCGCATCGTGTTTTCAGGCGAGGGCGACCAGGAGCCCGGCGTCACGCCCGGAGACGTTGTCTTTGTGGTGGACGAGAAGCAGCACGCCAAGTTCACGCGCCAGGGCGCCGACCTCCACTACGAGGCCGAGGTGGACCTCTTGACGGCGCTTGCTGGTGGAGACATTGCCTTCCAGCACGTTTCCGGCGACTACGTCAAGGCCACTGTGCACCCCGGCGAGGTTCTTTCGCCGGGCGCCATCCGCGTGGTGGAGGGCCAGGGTATGCCCATCTACCGCCAGGGCAGCCGCGGAAACTTGTTCATCAAGTTCTCCGTTAAGTTCCCTGAGAACAACTTCGCTTCCGACGAGAAGTTGAAGGAGTTGGAGGCCATCTTGCCGCCAAGAACCCAGACCACCATCCCCAAGGGTGCCGAGGTGGACGAGGTGGATTTGGTCACTGTGGACCCCTACAAACACCAGGCGGGCGCCAGAAGAGACGCCTACGACTCCGATGAAGAGGAGGGCGGTGCTGGACCGGGCGTGCAGTGTGCTTCGCAGTAATTTATAGAGCTGTCGCTAGAGTATAAGCGTATGGAGAGAAGTGTAGAGCGGAGCTATAGTCGCCATAGGCGGTTTGAGAGAGACTGAATAGAATTTCCTGCGGTGGTGCTTCCTGAGATGGTGCCATTCAGGCACTTTAATGAGATGCCAGTTTTATAGCTGCAATGTTGTTCTATAGGACCGTGATGGCTATAATAGTGTTGAACGGCTACGTTTGTTTAAATGGCTTATCATTCGCAGCTCTGTGCTGTCGCAAATTCTCGTCGTGAAAAGTGTCGCAACTAGTGTCGCAAGTACTAATAGCATATACCATGTACTGCCATTTCTCGTCCAAAACCTCTCGTCTTGTCCAAAACTCTGCCCTGTTCATTTCTTCCTCTTAATCTCCTCCCCTCTACTCAACACTCTTTCGTCTCCTTTCCCATATATACACTAGTCCACACGCTGAATGGCCATAAAGTAGTTTCCCACATTGGCATTCTCCGTAAACTTCCACCCATAAGCAGGCAAGTAAACGCATCCCCGAGCATCTGCAACACGATACTGGCGGCCCTGGGCCACCCACTGGCGGATTTCCTTCTGATCGATGTACTTCTCCAACGTGTGCGTTCCCACAGGAACTATGCCGAGCACATGTTCCCCCATGAAAATGGTGGTGAACCAGCTGACGAAATCACGGTTGATCGTGGATAAAAACAACCAGCCGCCCGGCTTCACTCTGCTAAGCGCCTCCGTCATCACACTGGACGGATATTCCACGTGCTCAAGCACCTCGAAAAGCGTCACCACATCGTAGACGTCGTCCTTGGGAAGATCCTCCACCGCCGACAACTCGTACGACAATTTTCCGCCAGAGAAAGCCGGATCACGGGTACTGTGTACTTTTGCAGCCTCCAACACGTCGCTGGACAAATCTATGCCTTTGACCTCGCCAATAAATGGAAGCCTAGCAAGCAGTTCCAGCAATATGCCCCCTCCACACCCCACATCGAGAGCCCGCAACCGCGACTTCGCGAGAAGCTCGTCTCTCCGGGCCTCCTGCTCTTCCAAAATCCGCAGCTTGACCCCGTGCGGAAGGAGGTCCACGTTATACGGGGGAATGTACACCTCATCGTCCAAGGGCGTTCCTTTTTCGTTCAATTGGAGGTGTTGGCGAAGAGTCTGGTGAATGAAGTCCATCCTTAGCAAGTTCATCTTGTGTAGAATGCGCTGGGGGCCATTGACGTCCCACCATGACGACGCTAACGCGTTGAAATGGGCGATTTCCTCGGCAGATGTGTGTGTGGTCTTGGTTCCGTAATAGCGGGGGCTTGAGAAGCGCAAGAAGCGCCACACTCCGTTTGGCGGTATTCTGGGGGCCATTCTTTCGATTTCTGGCGTTCCAATGCCGTTTTTCCCACTGAATTAGCGTTTTTGCTGGCCCTATAAGTCCCGGAGTTCTCAGCAATAGACCACCCTAAAAATCTCAGTCTCAAATTTCACCACTCAATATACGAGTCTCTTCTTTTTTCACACATAAACACACATTTGCCATGTCTGATATATCCGACAGTTTGGCAGCCACCCGTTCTCGGCGGCCGAATGCCGGCTCTCGTTTGAAGCAGCTTCTAGCGTTGGAAGAAACCCCCCAATCGCAAACCATCTCTGAAGACGATCAACATGTCAACTTACTCTTTCAAGAAGAGGCCGATGACGTTTCTTTCGATGAAGAAGATGAGAATAGCGATGAAGACGAGGACGAGGAAGAGGATGGTGAAAACGACGACGAAAACGGTCCAAAAACCAACGAAAACGGCCCAGAAACCGATGAGAACGCGCTAGATGATGAGGAAACCGCCGCTGCTGTCAATTCCGACGACGTACTTTCGGATTCTGACCTTTCTGCATCAGATTCCGACGAAAGTGAAGGCGAAAAAGAGCTTCAAACTCAGGAAAAGGCCAAGAAACGCAAGAGTAAGAAGGCTCTGAGAGTAATACCAGCCATCAAAAGGCCCAAGTTGGACGAGCCCAAAAAGCCCAAAAAGGCGCGTGTTACGTCTGAATCGCTCATGCTCTCAGCCAGAAGAGCCTCCTCGCGTGCTGCCGTTGTTGAAAATAAACACGCGTTGGTCCAAAGGTTGAAGGAGAGCGAGAAAAGAAGAGCCCTTTTCACCCCAGTGGTGCGAGTAAAGGAGCGCGAAATGACCCAAGATGAGCGTCTTGCTGAGTCCGTTTTGACCGAAGAAGCCAATATCATCTCTTTAAACCAGTTCCGCGAGCAGGAGGTGGTCAAAAAGGAGAGACAGCGGCTCCTTCTTCTCCTGAAGCGTGTCAAGCTCCGGAACGTGGTTCGCTCGGTATCTCAAGCCACTCTCATATCCCCACTAGAGGAAATCGAGCAATCTAGACACGCCCAGGCCATCATAAACGCAAAACTCAAGAGAAAACCCGGCCGCAGGAGAAAGGTGGACATTGCTGAACCCGTCGTGAGATTGCCTGGGGAACTCGATACCGAATTGCCAATGGTGAAGGCTGAAATGGAGCGTGAGCGCTTGAAAAAGGAGGAAGCAGAGAGAAAAAGGGACGAAAAGAGAAGACTAGCTGGAATTGAAGCCAGCCAAAATCTGCCTACCACTGCAATCGATGTGCTGCAAAAAGATACAGAGAAGGCAGCTGCAGAAAACATCAAGAAAGAGCCTGTTTCTCAGGATCTCCTCAATGTCCCTGAGGAGAAACCGGAGGAGTCGGACGGTGGAAATGGGCCCAATAAGGCTTCCGACCAAATTACTGAGATCACCTCCGATAAAGAAGATGAAGTTGTCACAGAAAATGGTACTCCCGGATCTTTGGAGGCCAAGCCAGTGGAAGAATACGATAATGGCCAAATAGACGCTCCTGTCGAGCCTCAAAGTTCTTCTGGGCCGTCTGAAGAAAACACGACCCTTGAAGCTTCTCCTGACATTCCGTTATCTGAAGCTGAATCTTCGGCTGTTTCGAATACATCGGAAAAAGACCCCGCCTCTCAAACCAATGACATCGAGGCCGAGACCAAGGGTCCCACTGAAGAAGAAACGGGACCGAGTTCCTCCCTTTCTCAGGAATCACCTGCTCCAGAAGAACAAAAAGAACAGGAAGACAAGATTCCTGAAGCTGTTCCATCTGACCAACCCAAATCGGAAAAGAAGGTCTCCTTCGCTGTGGAAGATTCTCCCGTGGCAGCGGATATCCCCGAAGTCGAAACAAAGCCGGTTACTCGCAGTAGTAGCGGCGAGATCTTCGAGGGACCGGCACAGCTAGTAGCCAGAAACACCCTCTATTTCATCGATTTTGAAGAGCACCTGTTATCGGAGTACAATTTGAAATTGCACCTCTTTGGGCCCGAGGCCAACACGCCGGCCTCTCATCGTTTCAGAGACGTAAGGACCATTATGCGGATTGGGCAGGTTACCAACCCGTATGCGGTGGTGAAGGAAGAAAGGGATCCGCTTTTCGAGCCCGTTTCCGAACTTACTGAGGAAGACACCATGTTTGACGAACTCAAAAAGCTACCCAGGCTTGGAGTTGCGCAAGTCTACGAGGTTGAGGATGACGATAATGATGATGATGACTCCATGGCCATCCATTTGAAGACAGAGGCGCCAGCAGGATTATACTTGCCCAACGGAAACAAGAAGAACTGCACCATCAGCGGTAAGGAGGTGCGGTACTTCGATCCCTCTAACGGTATGCCCTATGGCAGTGTGGACACATTCAAGGTCTTGAAAGCGGTGGAAACGGGCGGTTATCAATGGCTCAGCTTTGAGCATAGTTTCAACAGCTACGGAGGAGCGGATTTGTACTTGACGCCCCGGGAACTGGCGCGCCATGCCAAGGGTGTTCCTGAAGGGTTTGCCGAGTGAAATGGGAGTGTATTATAGATGGGGGAGGGAATATAGAGGTTTGAAAGCGAATTTTAGGGGTAGAGAAACGAGAACGGACAAAAGACAAGGCAGAACAGAAGACTGCTAAGAGTAGAGCAGGAAGTTAGCGCCATATGGTCTTATATGTGCTGGTAATAGACGGCTTTTTGATGAGAAAGGGCAAATGAGAATATCAGACAAACCCTAGGGTGAAGGTCGTCTCTTGAAACTGGGGCCCTGAGAGACTGGAAGCGAACCAAGCCCAAATTGTGGCGAGACCTGTGGAATCGAAATGTGATCTTCACCACCAGTTTGGTCGTAGCTCTCTTCTTCAAAGCCTCCACTTCCTCTCCTCTTCCACTTCCACTTCCACTTCCACTTCCACTTCCTCTTCTCTCCTCTCTCCTCTCCTCTCCTCTTCCTTTCCTCTTCCTCCTCCTACATACCAATGTCTATGTACTTTTGACTATCTAATCACCTCAAGTGGTATGCTGCACATCCTTCTCATGGGCCTTGATCAACTCGGCTTGGAACTGCATCAACTTGGCCTTCAACACAGGCACAAAGTGCTTGCGAATCTCCGCCTTGTGCGAGTCCACGTTGATCTCAAACACGTACTCGTCCTCCTCCTGGTCGTGCACAAACTCCGGAACCGTGATGGTGCCCTTTTGGGTGTCGTCGTCGGCAGTGACTGCCACCGCGAACTGCAACACCATATCGTAGATACACAAGGCCTTTCCCTTTCTCTGCGAAACATTGCAGTCTCCGGTCACCGAGTCCACCTTTTCCACCACAACCCGGAGCCCGCTGGCCTCGTACGCCGTGTCCACAATGTGGCTGTCTAAGTAGTCTTTAGACCATGGGAGACAGTTCTTGTCAATCCAGTGCCTGGCGTTAGTACTACGTTGGCTGCAAAAGCACCCGCTAGAACCTCCCTAGACGGACGCTGCTGCTGTAAGTCTGCACATACCAGTTGTTGGGGTTGTGAACGACCATTGTGAAGTGGACTTTTGATGAAGGTTTTACGGGCCGTTTTCTAGATGTTTCCATGACTGCATATAAACCCGGATCATGGAGAAGGCCCATCCAATTACGTAACTCGCCATGGTATTGCAGTGAAGCTGTGATTAGCTAATTGTACGAGAAAGCTGTATGGAGATTTAAGCATAGGGCATAAATTTTGACAATAAACGGCAATATACTGAGGCGGATGTAGTCCTCTTTATCTTCTTTTCTCTCCCTCTCTCTCTCTCTCTCTCTCTCACTCTCTCTCTCTCACGGCTGGGCATCCACCACCAGCAAATAGGCATACATCCATGCCACAATCTGGAAATGAGACCCCAATGGCAACTGCTCATCCACTGAGTGAGCATGTGTCTCCGGCCATGGGATTCCCGGCAGGTACCGGTAAATATGCTTCGACAAGTCCCAGTACGAGCGAGTGTCGGTGTTAGCAGGAAGAAGGAAAGGAGAAACTGTAAACACCTTCTCCTCACCCGGGAAAACCAAGTCCTCGTACAAGTAGCGCAAAACACCACCAAAAACGCTCCACTCGTCGTCATTGACAGGAGTCACAGGCGACGGCTCTATGGGCCCGACGAGGGAGTAGTTGAAGTAGCCGTTTTTGGTGGGCTCTCTCACCTCCTTTCCTTGGAAAACAACCCCCAAATCGTATCTTTCCGCCACCTGCTTGATCTGTTCCAAGACCTTGTCTGCCGTGGAGGCCACCAGCTCCTCCATAGCGATTCTATGGTTGATCAAGATACTGGCATGTTCCGGAAGTGCGTTCACTTTGGCGCCTCCCTGGATCACATCAACGGCCTGTGATGTCTGGACATAGTACTTGAACAACGGGGTCTCACCCAAGTATTCCAAAACAGCCCTGTTGGCATTCTTGTCGAAATGGGCCCTGAGAATGTCTTTCTTTAGCGTCTGGTCCACAGTAGGAGAGTGCTGGGCAACACACTGCAATTGGTTCAACAACGGGTTGGCGGGAGTGAGAACACTTCCAAACTGCTCGTCTTCCACCAACGTGATGAGGCGCGCCAAGATACCAATCGACGTGTGGTCTGGTGGCTGCAGGGCATGGCCACCGGGCGTGAACACCTCGATGTTGCTGTCAACATGGCCCTTTTCGGCGGTTCCCGGTAAGATGAAGTTGAGATCAGCAAACTCCGCGTAGGATTCGTTTCCCTCGTCAACCACAGCGTAGAACGAGTCCTCGCCGTAGCGAGCCACCAAATGCTTGTTGATCTCGCGGGCGCCGGTTCCTTGGGATTCTTCATCGTAGGCAAACGCCGCCACAATGGTGCGCTGAGGGTGGAATTTGCCCTCCTTCAAGAGCAATTCCAAAGCCTCCAAAATTCCAATAAGCAAGTTTTTGCAGTCGGAAACTCCACGGCCGTACACCAAGTCTGTTTCGGGGTCGTAGCCACCCTCATAAGGAGGGAAGGTCCACTGGTCCTCGGTCTCCTTCTGCACAGGAACCACGTCCTGATGCGCCGTGACCAAGATCGGCTTTTTGGAGCTATCCAGACCCTCCCATGTGTACACCAAAGCAAACTTGTTAACCTTCTCCACCTTCAAGTGCTTATACACAAGCGGAAACGTCTTCTCCAAGAAGCTATGGAAAAGCCCGAACTCTTTCCACGCGGGCTCCAACTTGTACAATTCCTCGTTGGTTTCAGCCGCATTGGGGTTGACCATCTTGTCGTAGCTTTCCGTAGGGTACTTGATGGCTTCCCGGAGACGATGGAGAGACGCATTGCGGAAGCCAGGGTCGTGGAAAATGGCCCTGAGTACGTCCTTGTTATGCAAGAACTCGGAGGGATCGAGTTTTGCGACCACCGGGCACAAGGAGTCCGGCTCATCTGGTCCTTTTGGCAGTTGGGAGAAGACACCGGCGGAAAAGGCCCCCAACAGGCCCACCACAGCAAGACCACCGAGAGCCGCCAAAGCGATCTTTTTGGTGGTCCACTTCAGCTCCAGAGACTCGTCAAGAAGGCCTCTCATGACAAACGTTCAACTGGGGAGGATTATACAGCGAGTGAGATACTCGATGGCCCTAGAATTCAAAAATGCACGTGCACAGCGAACACCGTTTAGAAATGGCTCTATAAAGGCGGCAATGCGTAGCAAGAAGACAACACGGCTTTTAAGGCAAATGTCGGCTTACTGAAGAGCAGATTTGAGGCCAATTGTGGTGCTTAAATGTTGGGCCGTATGTCATTATATCCATATGCACTACGCTGCCGTGCACTGTGTGGCTGCGCCAAAAACAAGTCAGCCGCCAGGTTCCAAAGACGTGAGATATTGGCTTAGAAGGGGTCTTCAGGCGAAGCGCCCTTATAGCCGCTTCATGAGGCTGAAACGCCTTGGGTGCAAAAAAAGGCTTAGGAGAGTCTAGCGGGTATGTGTAGTTGTCAAGGGCGCCGTGGGTGAAAAACTCCGGTATTTTGTCTAGCTGCGTGAATGTTGTATCTATGTGTACGTGGCATTGTGAGGAACCCTATTGGGTGCTTTAAAGTGGTTTTACTGGAGGTTTGGATTTTTGGTGGCGGGTTATAGAATATAGTGGATAGGTTTTGACAGCTATTTGCGATCTTCGGCTAAATGCTGCGAAATCTAAATGCCAGAAAATACCGAAATTGCGAGGAATATACGAACTGTGGAATTAAGATGACGTAAAATGTTTGAGACAAAGAATGCAAACAGGCCCAATGGCCATCTTCAAATAGAGCGGGAATCCAGAAGTATTGAAATCCGAAACAGCAAGGTAATATAGTCACGGCGCCTATCCAAACCGTACCTACAGACCACAATTCTAGACCCATAGTCCGAAATGCCTTCCCAAAAATCCAAAACGCCCTTTCACCAGCACTTCCCACCAGGATCCAAAATTCATGTATTTCCCCAAGAGTCCCTTTTCGCCTTCTATTACTTTCCGCCGCTGCACTATTCTTCACCATAATTAATTATCTATTCCGACCAGGTATACTGGCTCTTAGAGCGGAGATACTCCCCATAGCGGTAGAACAAAAATGGTACCGGGATAAGCACAATCAGAAAAAGCGCTAGGAGAGTAGTGGCCCAATCTATGCCCATGGCCCTGTACATCTTTAACCCGAAAAGAGGAAACACTCCGGCCATCACACACCTCACAAAAGTATTTGCAGCCATAGCTGACGCCGTGAATAACCGATAGGCTTCCACGGTATATTGAAAAATGCCACTGAAAACGAGCGTGGTCCCGCATCCAAAGACGGCTGACCCTACTATGGGGCCCATCCAATGGACGTCTTTTCGAGAGGTCCATGCAAGAATGAAGAGACCCATGGGGACCACAAAAACGCCAGCAAATAGCGGAATGAGCCGAAACTCGGTCTTGTGAACGCCATTGTTGCGTGCTAAAAGCCGCTGGTATACCATAGATGTGCCCTTGGGGGTAGCCAACAGCATCAACAACATGCCCACCACTAGCCCCAAGAAAGAGAGACCCGTCAGCCCGAGATCGAATTCGTATACCGTCTGAAAGATGTAAGGGAAAGCCACGAAGAACAAGTACACAATTCCAAGGGTGAAGCCGGTGTAAAAGCACAAGACGAACGTCATGTAGTCACAACACAAGAGAAGCACCGGTCTCTTGGACGCCACGATGATACTTTCCCACAAAGTGAGGGGCTTGTGTTCCGTAGCAGTATAATAGCGGTTGTCTCCGGTTTCTTTTCTGATTCGTTCTGCCTTTCGTTTGAGGAGCACTGGCTCGTAAGTCTCGGGAACCACCAAAATCACCAAAACGCAGATGGCCGCCAGCCACATGAGCATGATATAGAACACCCAACGAAAGTTGAGGTGCATGCAAACGAAGCCGGTCACAAGCGGCCCGATACCCGGCCCAATGAACGGACTGACGGAGTACATGATAAGAGCATATCCAAGCTGTTTATCTGGAGGTCTTTTTCCGTCGGCGTTAAACTCTTTTTGCCGAAAGAGGTCAGAATAGGTACCTCCGGCCACCGATAAGAACGCCAGACCAAAGAACCCCAGCATGAATCTCCCGAAAAGCACCCCGCCGTAGTTGTTGCAAAAAGCCGTTAGAAACTCAAACACCACCACTAGCGTCAATCCTAATGTGTAAACCACCTTTCTGCCATGGTACTCACTAATGGGAGAGAGGAAAATGCCGCCGGTGCCGAGTCCCCAGATATAAACCAGGATCCCAAGCGTGCACGTGACCTCACCCACCCCGAAGTGTTTCTGGATATCTTCCGAGGCCAAAGCCCACGACAGCGAAATGCACGTTATACACGTCAGCGTGAGCGCTATGGTGGTTGCAACAATCCACTTTCGGTAGTTGGGAAGAAGCACCGCGTCCTCCTGGTCGTCCACCCCGTCAAAGACGACCTCATAGGGATCTACAGAGGTTTTCTCCATAGAAGTGGCTGATTATTAATGAGTAGGCGCTTGACTTTTGTGGGGTCCAATTCGGTTTTATATTCGGGTTTAGAACCCACCTTTTCCGGACTAAGCCCCGCAGCCACGGAACCGGGCCGGCCCTGGTCCGAGATCGGGGTCAGAGCCATTTCTCCGGCCGCAAAGTCACCGGTCGCTACGTACTACTCGGTCTCTTGACACATAACGCCGCTAGCCAAAGGCGCCTGTCAAAAGTGCTGGCATTTGAGGTGGTTGACATGCGGCCTGCACATATCTGGTACGCGCGATTTTTCAACCGCGATCCTCCACCCACACGCACGCCAGCAACCGTCGCAGCAGACCAACAGCGCACAGCAGCCCTTTGTCGTTCCATCTGTGAAACGAGAACACCCAGAAAGACCGGCTTCAAAAAAAGAACGGCTCAAAACGCCCTTTTGGCCGCAAAACTCCCCAGTCTGCAGAATCAAACACTTTCAACACGTCCAGAAAGGCCCATAAACGCTGGTTCGGCATGCACGATCTCGAACACACCCTGTCGGCGTCGCACGAAAAAGACTTGCCTGGATTCCACGCGCCAAAGCCGCTCAAACGACGGCTAGTGGTCAATTTGTTGGTGGAAGCCGCCCTTTGCATGGCCATCTACCTCAACTACGACCGCATAGCGAGTGTACAGCCTTTACTCGCGCCTCTGCTTCTCGGAGCGGCGTCTGCGGCGCTCGCGCAGTCGATAAACCAGTACTCGAAGAAGAAGTATTCGCTCAACAAAATCGCCAAGTTCGTGGTGTGGGGCGCTCTCAACGGCTGCTTCACGGTGCTCTGGATCGATGTTCTCATACTCCAGTTCGACAGTCTCGTCCACCGTATTGTGGTGGACCAGCTAGTGGGCGCACCCATGTTCCAGATGATCTTCAATGTTCTCAACAGCTTGTGGGATACTGGAGAAATCACCGCGGCCACAAGGGCCTCGTACTTGAAGCTGTTGAAATGGAGCTACTGCTTCTGGCCGTTCTTTTCCGTGTGTCTGTTTGCGTTTATTCCACAGGTGATGATTTTCCCCGCCAATTGCTTGGCCAATTTGGTGTGGAATTTGGTCCTCAGTAAATTGGCTTGAGAAGGATGCTTTGACATCATGACGATAGAGCGGTGACAAGACCTTGGAAGTCGCCTACTCCCTTACGGGCTTGGGTTGACCATCAAAACAGCGTATCACTATGTGGTGTCTGGGACAGCGTATAGAAACGGTCAATCGATAGTACCCGTGCGAACGCTTTACACAGCGAATAGTGTGTGGAGTACAGTCAGCTTGTAGCAGTAGCAAGGTCTGCGAGAACTCGTATCGGCATAATCCTTACATTCGATAGCGGAAGAACAGTTCACTCAGAAGGATGTGAGTGGGCCCAGCGTCATCTAGGAGGCTGTCTACGGATCGCACGGTAGTTATAATATATCGAACTGAGAGAGTGTGGATAGCCCTCTACACTTCATCGGTAAGACCCCAAAATGTCTTCAGTTCTGCCTGCTCTTTCCTCCGCTACACGTTCCTCGTCTCTCACTATCTCATTTTTCAACATTCCTATTCATGCTCTATTTCTTCCCCTTAAAGGACCGCAACGGGTCCTGTTTGCGGCCTCCCTTCTTGGGCTTCCTCACCTTTCCCTGCTTGTGGAACGGCACGAAGCCGAGGTCCTTGGTGTCGCTACGTGCTCCCTCTGGCAACAAGTACTCGGGAACTCTCTTCAAGTGCGCCTGCACTCTGGCCGGATGCAACTCCTTGTCGTGTCTTAATGTGGCCAAGTCCTGGGGGTTTTCCTCGAAGAACCGCTTCAACTTATCCGAGTTGATCAACTCGCTCTTCAACTCCTTGATTCTCGCCTCACGGACGGCTGTATGTGTCACCGCACGGAAAGCATCCTCGGAACGGTACCGGAACCCCTCCACCTGCTTCATGTCGAACTGGTAGGGCTTGATATCGAAACCGTTTTTCTGCTGCTGTCTGAGAATGCGATTGAGAACCCTCTCATCCTTCTTGGCAGAAGCCAAAGTGGCGGTCTTATGATTTCCCACCTCTTTGGGAGGAACCACGAACGAAAGAGCCATTCCAGCTTTTCCGGCACGAGCGGTTCTTCCTACCCGATGAACGTAGGCCCTGGAAGTAGTAGGAAGATCGAAATTCAACACACACGCCACGTTCTGGAAGTCCACGCCACGGGAAACGCCAAACTCGCGGTCTCTTTTGGCGTTCTTCTTCTTGTTCTTGCGCTTGGAAGGCTCCTTGGTCTCAGTCTCGGTCTTGACCTCGGTCTCACCGGTTGTCTCGACCTGGCCGTTTGTCTCGACCTCCTGCTTGACTTCGATCTCCTTGTTTTCAACCTCCTCCTCGTCGCGCTCCACCGTAAAGTCGTTCGTCTCGTCCGTGGCAATCAACAAGCTGTACACGTTCTTGTTGAACTCGTCCACGATATGCAAGCGCGAGTTGACGGGCAACTCGCTATTGAGAATGCAGCAACGCACACCAAACTGTTCAAGAAACAACTTCAACCTGTATCCTCTGTCGATGTCGTTGACAAACACTATGGTCTTTCCCTTGATCAACTGCAACTTGAAGATGACGTACGCAAGCAAGAACTTGTCGAACTCGGTCGTTTTGGCATAGTACTGCACCAACTTGTCGTGCTTCGTCTCTTCGTCATTCAACCGCAACACAGCCGGTTTCGTACAGAACTTGGCCTTCAACTCGTCCAAGTCCTCGTTGATGGTGGCCAGCATCAAGAACGTCTGCAAGTTCTTTTTCCCGGGCAAAAAGCCCTCCAACTTACTGAGGTCCTCTTCGTAGCCATAAGACAACACCAAATCCACCTCATCGATGGTCAAGCTGCGCACATGCGCCAAACTCACCACGCCCGAAGTCACGTTCTGCTCCAACACCAGCACCAATTTGGCAGGCGTGGAGACCACAATCTCCGGCCGGTTGGCCAAGAGCGAGTTAACCACCGCGTCCGAAAGGTTCAGCAGCAAGTTCACCACGCCCACACGTGCACTGCAGTAGAGCAACAACTTCTCCAAAAACTGCGCTACTTGGGTGGCAAGCTCTCTGGTGGGCACCAACACAATACTGCGGATCTCGTGGTTCTGCGACTCGGTGGCAAGCAAGCCCTGAACGATAGGAATGCAGTAGGCGGCTGTTTTGCCGGATCCGGTGGACGCCTTGGCAATGATGTCTCTCTTCTCCTGTAAGGCTAATGGTATAGCACTGGCCTGGATAAGCGTGGGGTTTTCGAAGCCAAGCTGGCTGATGGCCTGCAACAACCGAGGGTCGAGTCCAAGCAGATCCCATGACGTCAGGTCGTCCAAGTAGGCGGCCGCAGCGGCCTTGGAATGGGCGCTCATACTGGAAAGAAAGGGTGGTGGAGATGATGCGATGCTCATCTTGGATTTTTTTTCGGTCCTGCAGAGCGATAAAGGATGTACGCAGTGTGGCAAACAGCACTGTTTTTCCGCTGAAATTGTGGGCGTGTGGCGTAGTTGGTAGCGCGTTTGCCTTGCAAGCAAAAGGTCACTGGTTCGATTCCTGTCTCGTCCAATTTTTTTTCTCTTACGGACTTTAGTTTGAAGTGGAATCGCCTGGCGTGGAACTCTAGGTGCTGGCCTGGCGGGGATTTGCTTCGCTTGATGATTTTTGGAATGGTGCTTTCAGGGCATAAAACTGAATGGGGGATAGTGTTCAATTTTTGAACCAGTTTTGCAGTAAATGCACGTCATCTCTAGCGTATATTATTGAATATGCCAATAGTACTTTAATGCATACTGAGTAAATGCCATATAATCGGTTTAATCATCTGACAAATTATTCCACAGATGACATTATGTCACCGTATTTCCTTAATTAAGACATCCCCCAAATGACCACGCCCCCACTACCGCTACTCTGTTCTCCTTTTCGGGCCCTTACACTGCTTCAATTCTCCCTTTGAAACACCCCTCCTCCCAAGCATTTCCTTCTTCAATTATTTATCCAATCCCTCTATAAGTCTATAAGGCCGAAGCCATGCATTATTCATTTTTCTCCCCTGGCTCATACGGAACCACCCGAAAAGAGGAGTCCTGTGGGGTAGCCACGCCAGAGTCGCCCGGGGTATCCAGTTCTTCTGCGGCCGGGGTCATCCGGGGCACCTGGACCTGAAAGTCGGCGACTCCAGCCACTTCGTTGGCGGCACCTGCCGCTTTGGGCGTAACGCCGGCCCGACTGAGTCTGCTGTTGAGTTCCTCCACGTTGCTGCGAAACGCGAGGTTTCTGCTGCTGAACAGAAACCGCCGCAACTGGCTGCGTAAAGTGCTGCTACTAGCTCTTCTGCTGGGTGCTAAAGAACCGCTTTCGAGATCAGAGCCCCGAGTTCTGCGGCTAAAAGCTCGCGTCACCACCCCCCCAAGGAACTCAGCACTAGGAACATCCTCACTTGGACTCCGGGAAGTGGTTGCACTCTCTGCGGCAGCAATCCCCAGCGCAATAGAACGCTCTCTTTCGAGAGGAGGTCCCATTCCGTATACGGGAAACAAGTTCTTGGGAGACCGCATCCGCGATTGGGCACTGGCAAAAGTTCCTCTTGTGGCCATATGTTCGAGCCCGTATTCAGGTTCTTGTGAATCCTTGTCGTCGATATCCTCGTCTATAACGTGGCCTCTGACCACGCGTGAGTCCTGGTTCAATTCCGGCTGCTCGTCGCGAAGCTCGTACCGCGGTAAATGGAGCAGTCTTTGGTCACGCTCCACGACCACAATGTGGAGATACCACGGGATGAGAAGACCAAAAAACAGTCCTCCTATGATGTTCCCTAGCGCGCCTGGCAAGAACACCTTCCACACAACCTTTCCCACGGAGACAGGGGCATGATTTATTAAGCCGATCACGAGCATGTACATGTCTGCCACCGCGTGGGTGAAGCCCATCACCACAAACGTGAAAATGGGAAGAAGCATCATCAAGAACTTGACGTGGAGGGGCTTGCACATAAGCTGGAGGTATATGGCGAGACATACGAAAAAGTTTCCTGCCATACCCTTGATAAGAGTCTCCACGAAAGAAAAACCCACCTTGGTCATCACAATCTCCTGCGAGCCCTTAACAAAAAGAGCCTCTTTTGTCACTCCGGAGTAGTTGCAGATAATATAGCACACAAAGATGTTTCCCACAAGGTTGAAGGCGTAACTGACGAGCCAAGAGATCAAGAGATCTAGCACCGAAACCGCGTTCCGCGCCACCCCAACGCTGAAAAACAAGATGTTCAGGTTGAAGAGATCCGCTCCGAGAATCACCACATAGAACAACGCAATGGGATACACTATGCCCTGTAGAAGCTGCACCATGGCCGGGTTTTGGGCAAAGAGCTCGGGGCTGTTGGACTGGACAATCACGTGGAGCATTCCGCCGGATGTAAACACCATTCCGCCCACAAAGCTGTTGATGACAAGGGTGTCTAGCCGCAAACGGGCTTTTTTCATGGCGGTTGCAACCACCGCCAACGCAGCCTCGTGCGTGGTGAGGTAGTCGGAGTCGGACATTGAATTCCGGCAGCTTCCGAACGTTTATGCTAGTCGAGGGCCATCAAACAGCGGAAGTGGCGGTTATATAGCCGTAATTTTCGGGAGGCATTTATATTTCCATGGCTATCGATGCGGGTCACGTGACCAAGACCCTGCGGAGTTAGCACCGGATTAAACGGAACACGCCAACGGGAGGACGGGCTATTGCATCTGGGTGCGTATATTTGGACATTAGTGCCGATTCTGGTTGTTTTTGGTAGGTTTTCTGGGGATTTCGGAGCTCTTTCCACGCGTAAATGAGCTCCTCTCAAGCGAGCATTGTACCTTTGGGGCTTATTCGGACTTTGCAACCGGGTTTACTGAGCGGGCGTGAAAAGAGAGCTGGTGGAGAAATCGAAGTCTGAGCCTTCGCTAGCCGCTCCGGAGTTACCGTCTCCGGCGTTTGTGCCTGTGGATACTGTGTTTTGGAGGGGAACAGAGGCAGGCGTATCAGTTTTACCGTTGTTTTCGGTGGCGGAGTCGTCGGGCTCAGCTCCGGCGGGGATTGTGTTGTCATTCTCGGCGTTCGTTTCGGCGGCAGCGGGCCGCTTTAGCGATTTTTTGGCGGCCCTCACCAACACGCGGAACTCGTCCTTATAAGTTTGCATCCATAGTGCCACCAGAAAATCGTTATCGGTGATGGACTTGTTGCTTATGCTGCCTCTGCTACCAAACAAAGACGTAGAGCTGGTGCTGAACGCCAGATGGCCGGCCTCCCACTGGCTGAGCCTCTGCTGGAGCACTTTTCCAGGAACCGGATGGCTACTGTCCAAGTTGGCGTTATGCAAAATGTAGTACTGATTATAGCGGAGCTCGAGCTGGTGGCGTGTTCCTGTGGCGGGCACCTTGACGGCCGCAAGCTTCTCCTTGAGTTTGGGAGTGGCTAGAGACGAGAAGTCCAACTTGGGCAACTTTTTGGAATCCTCGTGGTGGTGTTTGGTTGCCTCGTTGAAGTAGAAGTTTTCGTGGTCCATTTTGGGTTTTGCCAGCGGTCTCTTTTGGAAGAAGGACGAGATTCCTTGAGGTTTCTTTTTGAGCGGCGGTTTTGGTGTTGGCGAGGGCCGTTTCTTGCCACTTAGACACTCGTCAAGATGGGTAGTCTGAAGGTATTCTGCCGCCATAGGTTCCTGGCAAATCGGACACGCGACGGAGTCTTCGGGAGCGGTTTTGGGCCGTTTTGCCGCCGGCGTTTCGGCCTCAGAGTCCGATAGAAGGTCTATCACCTCAGCAGACAGACCTCTTTTGGACGCACTGGATTCGTCTGGATAGCTAACTATTTCGGGCGTTCCGGAAGCCAATAGCTCCAATAGTTGCGGCCGCAAAGCCGCGTAGCTGGCCACTATTTCCTCAAGCAAAATGACGCGTTTGAGGTTACTTTCAAACTGTTCCGTTTTGCACAAAGGGCATTGGCTGTGTGTCATTAGATACTCCCTGATGCAATGCAGGCAGAAGGTGTGGTTGCAGCCTGTTATGACGGGCGCTCTGAGGAACTCCTTGCAAATGAAGCATCTTTGGAGCGCGTCTAGTTGTGATATTTGCGGGAGTTTGGTGGCTCTCCAGTCCAGAGAGTCGGTGACATTATGGAGATTTCGTGAGAACGGATTCATGAAGAAGTAGATAGTAGGCTGAAGGAGACGATACGATGGACACTATGACAGTGTGAAGCGTGGATATGGTGTGGAATCACGTCTCAATAGCAATGAATATAAGGAAGATAGACTATTAGCTGTATGGATTATGGAATAGTGGCGAAGAGATGGTTCAGATTTCGCATTCACGCGTTTTAGGTGCACGAGATTAAGGTGCGAAAAGTGAGAGTGAAAATGAGTGAAAGTGAGTGAAAAGGAGAGTGAAAAGGAGTGAAAAAGAGGGTGAAAAGGAGAATGAAAATGAGTGAAAGTGAGTGAAAAGGAGAGTGAAAAGGAGAGGGCGGGGAAGGTATACGAGAGGTTTACGGTGGTGAGGGTGGTAAGGTGACGCAGTTTACTACTGAAGAGGAGTTTGAGAACATGTGTAATTTTGAGGGTGCAAAAGGGACAAATGCGGCCGATACGCCGAGTGCCTCAGATGCTGAATTATAGGCCATTAGGGCCCTTAAACTGAGTGCCAAAGATAGGTAAAGAGACTACCAAAAGAAGATTAAGAGCTCTAACAAGACGTAGATGACGAGCCTTCACAAATATATCAGTCATTCCAAAGAAACTCCAAGCCATCTTTGATTCCTCAACTTTGTCTCTACCGAGCCCTGGAATCTCAACGCTTGGACGCTTCCTCGCTAGACATTCTTCTCTAGACCTTTCTTCTCTGGACACTTCATCTCTAGAAATTCATCTCTAGACCCTTCATCTCCAGAACATCTCTAGACATTCCATCTCTATGTACAAAACGTCCATCATCACAACTCATCCTGAACAGGAGCCTTTTTGGCGACCTTTTTCGCCTTGGTCTTTTTCGTCTTCTTCTTGGCCTTCTTCGTGGTAGACGGCTTCACAGTCTTCGAGGTGGTTGAAGCAGACTGTCCCAAAGAAGAGGTGGATTCTGAAATAGCAGAAACCTCACTAGTAGGCACAGGCTGAGAAGCGGTAGTGGAAATGCTCGTTTCCTTAGTAGAACTGACACTAGCCGTGCTCGTAGTCTGAACTGGCGCAGGAGAAGAAACAGAAGAGGACGAAACAGCGCGGGACGAAACAGAGGGGGAAGAAACAGAGGGTGAAGAAGCAGAAGAGGTCGAAGAAGCACTCTCGATGGACACCACCGGAGAAGCCTTAGAGACCTTATTTTTCGATCCCTTCTTCGTCTTCTTCTTTTTCGGCTTCTCAACCTTCAACTCCACAACAGGCTCAACTGGCACCTTGGGAATCTCAGTGTGCGGAACTTTGACACCAGGCTCCTCGACGGTAGGAATGACCTCTTCAATAGGCTCGCGAACCGAGGTCTCAATATGACCTGCAGTCTCAGAGGAAACAGTTGATTCAGGAGATACCTCAGTAGACACCTCAGTAGTAGGAACAGCTGATGTAGCCTCCGATACTGTTGTGACGGTCTCTTCTTTAATGGAAACAACAGTGGGCTCTTCCACGACTTCCTCGACAACTGTAGTTTCTTCGGGTATCGCGGTTTCCACAAAAGAGGTCTCCTCAATGGTCGCGGCCAGTTCAACACTACTTGAAGAAGCTTCCTCCTTGTGGGCGACCGAGATGGCCTCATCGGCGGCCTCATCGAAAACCTCCTCAATTCCCTCTTCACCGGCCACCTCGATTTCCTCTTCTTCAGCCTCTGGCTGATCTTCCTCTTGTGCGTCAACTTCCTCAGTTTCATCGACATGGGTATTCGGAAGAGGCAGGCTTTCATCTTCATGAGCTGACTCTTCAGCTTCGTCTTGCTCAACATCTTCCACGGTATCATGGACAACTCCCTGTGCATCTTCGACTTCATCACCTTCTTCGTGTTCCTCATCCTCAGCTACTTCCTCAGCTTCACCGATGTCTTCACCGGATTCCTCTTCAACATCCTCTTCAACATCCTCTTCAGCATCCTCTTCAACATCCTCTTCAGCTTCGTCCTCATCTTGGTGGGATTCCACAACGTCATTAGTTTCTAAGTCGGGCTGAGAAGACCCCTCTTCATGCAGCAAATCCTCGGCTACCTCACCTTCCTCTTCATCTTCCTCATCGTCTTCCTCGTCCTCTACCGAAGGTTCGTTCACATCAGCGGGAACCTCTGGAGACTCGACGGGCTCCTCAATAACAGCGGTTGAAACATTTTCAATGGGAGCCTGAGTGGCCTCTTCACTGGGCTCCTCATCTTCCGTACTTTCCTCGTCTTCCTCATTTACCTCTTCTTCATCGGCCTCCTCATCCTCAGCCACTTCATCAGAAGCATCTTCATAGACATCCTCTTCAGCACCGTCATCTTCTTCATCTTCTTCGACTTCTTCAACCACCTCGATGGGTTCAGATGTAGGCTCAGGAGTAGGTTCAGGAGTAGGTTCAGGAGTAGGTTCAGGAGTAGGTTCAGGAGTAGGTTCAGGAGTCGGCTCAGCAATAGTTTCAGCCACAGGATCAGCCACTGGGATTTCAATACCATCTTCGGTATCTTCAATTGCCCTTTCCTTCAAGGTTTCATCGTTCTTTTTACCGGGAACCTCTGCGGTAGGGTCATTTAATGCCAGCTCTTCCGTAACAGAAACTTCTGTGGCGGGAGATCCTGAAAACGATTCTGCCACTGTTTCGGTCACATTTCCGCCATACTTGACGGTCTCGATAGGCTCATTGTCAAATTCTGGCTCAAAAGATGGTTCCTCGGCCAGTACAACAGTTGGCTTAGCCTCAAGAGGAACGGTAGTCAGGGTCACAGCGGCCGAAATTATGGATTCAGAGTCTATGTTGGCATTGTTCTTGGTGTAGCTGTCGATTGGTAGGGTGGTTTCTTTCGAGTAAACCTCATCATTGACAGTCGAGTGCCACGAAGGGGCATTTTCTGGTACAGATTCGGCATGATCAACCATCTCTGGAACAGCAGAGGTTTCAACTTTATCCTGTGTAGAAGCGGTGGTGGTGGCGGGTTCTGGAGTGGAGTTAATATGATTTCCAGATGGCGACTCAGTAATGATCTGAGAAACCTCAGAGACCACCAGAGAAACCGCGTCAGATGCAATTTCAGACCCCGCGTCGTCGTCCCAAGAGTCCATTTTGAAATACTGTTTGGTGGTGTCGTCACCATCAACGTTTTCGCCCAATACTTTTTCCTTAAGAAGTTCATAGGCAATAAGCGATCTCTCACGAGCAATGCCGTAGCCAATTTTACCGTATTTGTGCGATATGTCGAGGGCCTGCTCCAACTGTCCGTTTTCGTGAGCCTTTTGGAGCCCCACCGCCACTAGCACTGCCAAAATAGTGTACAAAATGTACAGGAACAAGGTGCCCACGGTGGACTTGCCACGAGCGTAGTTTTGCGGGATGTTCATGACGTGGAGCGAGTTAGCAGCGCTTCCGGTAGCCAACTTGGTGCCGTTGGGCGAAAAAGCCAAACTAGTGACTGCAAATTTGTGCAATTTGGGAAAGGTCTTGAGGGGCTTGAGGTCGGAAAGACGCAAAAGCGTCACGGAAAAGTCGTTTCCCGCCACCGCAAGCAAGTCCTGGGGTAGCGACAAGTCCACAGCCACAATGCCCTTAATTTTAGCCGACACATCGCGGTGTCTGACAATGCGCTGGTCGGTAAGCGAGTACTGGAACACCGACACGCCCTTTCCCGAGCGCAAGGCTGCGGCCACCACCACGTTGGAGTTATCTATGAAGCGAACCTTGGACAACACGTAGCGTGACAAGTCCTTGTTGGCGGCGAGATTCTTCAAGGTGGACGAAATGGCGTTGCCGGTGACGGTGGAGATGGTCTCCACGGAGTTTGCCGTGACGTAGCAGAGGGTCTTTCCGTCATCAGAAGGGCTCAAATGGAAGTCCCTGATTTCCACGTCGTTGGCAGGGCCAAACTTGTAGGTCAAGTCGAGCGAGTCCGGGTTGAATATATAGATGCTGGACGGGGTCTTGGACGTCATCATGCACCCCACGGAGTTGTTGGGGGAAAGGGCCACGACCTTGGGGTAGTCGCCAATGTCCTCCGGCAACGCCTGGTCCTCGAACTGCGCGGCATCGACGAAGCGCAAGTGCTCTTCCTTGGTGTAAACGTACTTTCGGAGGTTGTTGTTGATGTTCATGGACTTGATGAGCTGGGTGCTCTGGTTGCATCCCACAAACACCGCCATTTGGACGTTTTCCTCGTCGGGAACAGCAGCCACGTCCACGCACATTGGAGAGTCCTCATTGATGGGAAGCACTATCTCGCGGAAACGCTGCAATCTGCGGCCCTTGTCGGGACCCAGAAAGCTGACCTTGACGGCGGTGATTTTGTTAGGAATGCCATTGTTTCCTTCTCCGCCACCGCCGATGGCGAGAAGCGTCTTGTTGTCGAGGAATTTGGTGCCGTAGATGGGGAATCCGGCGTCAAACACCGCGGATTCGGGCGTCATGGAAAGAAGGCGTAGGTGTTGAATCGGTATAGGTGGCAGATCGAGAAAACCCGTGCACCAAAGAAGAAAACCCGTGCACCAAAGACCAAAAGACCCGTGCACCAAAGACAGAAAACCCGTGCACCAAAGACAGAAAGACCCGTGCACCAAAGACCACAGTAGACCCGTGCACCAGGAAGAGCGGGAGAAGGTGGGAGCCGGCTATAGAAGTTTCTATGGCGGTAGAGGTCGTGGTTACGGAGGATTCTACGATTTTGGAGATTGTGGATTTGTGAGTGTAGTTTTGGAGATCTGAAAGGGTTGGGGGAGGGTTGTGGGAAAGAGTGGGCGGTGGTTAGTGCAGTCAGTCCCCACAGGTTGCTTCTTTACGGGAATTTGTTAGGTTCTCACTGCTGTTTACTGCCATTACTTGACAGGCGTCATTAGAGTGCATCTGATTGAGAAGCTGTTCGTTTCGTACTCTTGGGATTCTTTTCGCAGCCTTTGGATGCCTTTTTATACTATAGGCTATTTGTTCGCAGGCCTTTTTTGCAGGCACTTTTCGCAGGCCTTTTTTGCAGGCATTTTTCGCAGGCCTTTTTTGCAGGCTTTCGGTGCACTCTTATCGTACACCATACTTTTCTAGGCTTCATCCTAGTGCTCTTTCTTATCCTCAATTCTGCCCTTATTTCTTCCATAATTTCTGCCCTGATCTCTTGCCCTCACCCCACTCACCCAGCCTCAATTACTCATTCGATCGTCTCCATTCTCCCCAATAACATCCCAATTGACCGCTCCGGTCTCACCTCGTTTTCTCACCCAATTTCGTGCTCGCTCCACCACATATTTAACCTCCACCCACAAATACTGCCACCCGGCCTTAACACTGCCACCTACTCCTCCCACCATTAGCAACCACAACATCGTCATTTCTCATGCCCACGGCTCTTTCCGTCCTGTCGCACGTTGTCCACGGCTACGTGGGCAATAGGGCCACCACCTTTCCGCTCCAATACGAAGGCTGGGACGTGGACGTGCTCAACACAACCAACCTCTCCAATCACCCCGGCTACGGAACGTTTAAAGGCGCCAGCACAAGCCCTGAGCTCATAAAGGACCTCTTCCTGGGCCTTCGGGCTATAGGCGACTTATCAGCGTACGACGTCTTCCTCACGGGCTACGCTCCCAACGACGCCATTCTCACGGCCATTATTGACGAGATTGTTCCGGTTTTTGCTGCCAAAAAAGCCCCGGTGTGGGTCGTGGACCCCATTCTCGGCGATAACGGCAAATTGTACGTACTGGAAAAGGTGGTGGACGTCTACCGACGGGCCCTTTCGCTGGGAAACGTGACATTGGCCACCCCCAACCAATTCGAGCTTGAGACGCTTTCCGGCGTCAGCATCTCGTCCTGGGCCACGTTGAAGGAGGCGTTTTCCCGATTCAATGCTGCGTATAATGTTCCTTTCGTGGTATTGTCGTCGGTCGAAATAGACGGGGCACTATATGGCGTTGGCTGCTCTCAGCAGAAGCTTTTCTACCACGAGATCGAGCGCATAGACTGCAGTTTCAATGGCTCCGGCGACGTTTTCGTGGCGCTCTTGACCCACGAGTTCTATTCTGCAAAGTTCAACTTGACGCCAGATGTACTAGGAATAGCTCTCCATAGACTCCGCAAGATCTTGGTCCACAGCTACGACGACGAGAAGAAAAAAACAGGAAAAGACGTCATTCTTGTGAGGGATATCCGTGTGGTGACGCTGAGAAAGACCTTGGAGGAGGAGCACGTCGACATTCCGGCTGCAAAGTACTTATAGGTGGAAGAGTACTGATTTGGACTCTGCATTTAAGGACACAGAAGAAGAATGAGACCCCGAATGGGAGACGCGTGCTGCAGTCAGAGAAGAGGACCCGCATTGTATGATATTGAGGTTTGCATTAAATGACATTAGAGGTTTGCAATGACATGAGACGTATGGCTGACATTCAGAGGGAAAGCTGCATTTTTATCTTAGAGGGCTGTATTATATGACTTGAAGAATGCACTTGTGTAACCACGTATAACCGTACAATCACGTGAACACACCCTTGCTACAGCACTTACATACTCCCTTCTTTCATAACACACCTTTCCCTAACAATATACCGTCCTTCATACAACATGAGCCACTCTGATATAACCTCCCCTCTAGTACACCGCACAGTGAGCCTTTCCCCCAAAGCAGCTGCAAAATCTCCTCTGCAACAACGAAGTATCCATTAGATCCATATTAGGGCACTTTACCGCCGTTTTGGGCATTTATCGCCGTTGTGCTCAACATTGGCCCGTTATAGAAGTATGGGGTCACAGTCCTGCACACACCTGTCATGCTCTTCCATCTGCAGGCTTATCGCCACACCAAATATAACCGTTCTCAAACCTTCTACTACACCTCCCAAGACAGCCACTTTCGTGTCGTTTTGGGCTTAGGTCTTCTGCAAATGCCTCAACTGGAGAAATATGTGCCATTTTCGGCCGAAGGGCCCGTGTTGCGCCGTTCTCGCTTCATAATATGGGCGTTTGCTTTATCATTAACCGCCACCATAATTTACATTATTGGCCCTCAGAAGGCGTACTTTTGGCCTAGTAGTGGCCCAGCTGCCATATCAGACCCATCAGAAGAAGAAGGTTCCGCAGCGTCGTCTTCCCAGTTCCAATTAAAGCATATATTCCATCATGGAACAGGACCCAGAAACTACCGGTTCCACCAGCGGCTAGATGTGACTCCCTCCTATTTGGAAGAGTACGGATTGGAGCTAGACCAGCTACACGAGCAACAGATGGGTTTTCAGGCAGAAAATACCGTCAATAAAGCCGATTTGGAGGCGGTCCATGGCCAGTACGACTGGCCTCAAAGCATGGCCCACATGAGCCCCTGGCAGATGACCCATCTGCTCAAAGCGGCGGATTCTAAGGGGAGAAGCTTGAGACTCAAGGAGCGCCACACAGAGGGATTCCTCGACTCGTATTTGGCCCACGCCATGAGCGTAAAGGGCAACCCCCGGGAATTAGATAAGATCCATCTCGAGTGGCAGGAGGAACAGATCTCGCTCCCAAACCTCACCGACAAGGACACCATGGTCTCTCTAGCTCTTATGCTGTCGAATGCGTACGTTCGTTTGCCCGAAAGCGACGATGAGAAGCGCAAACTGGATTGGACAGATGTGGGCGGATGGGTGCCCAACGAAGACGACAAAGATGTCAATTACGGCTGGCAAGATAACGGGCTTAGAGGACACATTTTTGTGGCAAATGACCTGAAAACTGTGGTTATAGCCATTAAAGGAACCTCGGGAGCAGTGTTTCCTGGCGGACGGGACGACGAAACGTCCGAAAATGACAAACTCAACGATAACCTTCTCTTTCTGTGTTGCTGTGCGCGTGTGGGCTATTTATGGACGACCGTCTGCGATTGCTACGAGAAGACTTACACTTGCAACCAAGATTGTCTTGAAAAAGAGCTTCTCAGGAAGGACCGGTACTACCAGGCTGCGCTTGACATCTACCGCAATGTGACACGGCTCTACGATCCTGCTAAAACTGACATTTGGGTCACGGGCCATTCTCTAGGAGGTGCTTTGGCGTCTCTTGTGGGACGCACGTATGGTCTTCCCGCGGTCACTTTTGAGGCCCCAGGAGAGATGCTAGCAACCAAAAGACTTCATCTTCCACAGCCACCTGGCCTTCCCAAGTACCAGGAAAATATCTGGCACGTGGGAAACACCGCAGATCCTATCTATATGGGAGTTTGTAACGGAGCCTCCAGTTCGTGCAATGCTGCTGGCTATGCTATGGAGACGGCTTGTCACACTGGCAAAATGTGTGCTTATGACGTGGTCACCGACAAGGGATGGCGCATCAATTTGCTCAACCACCGCATCCACACGGTAATCGACGATATCATTATGCAATACAACACCACTGCTGAGTGCGTGGACCAGCCCCCATGCCGTGACTGCTTCAATTGGCGTTACACTAGCCACGATGACGAGGTTCCTGATGAGCCCAAGCTTCCAAATCCGCTCAAACCGCGGCCCAGAACAAGTACCAGCACTAGAAACCGTGGGTTCAGGTCCGAGATAAGCAGGCCCTCGAAGACAAGCAGCCACTCTTCGAAGATCAGCGGCACAGCGTCGACTACGTCGGAAAGTACTAGTCTGGCTTCCGTGCCGCCAGAGGAACGGCCCAAAAAATGCTTGCAGCGGACATGGTACGGGTGGTGTACCAAATGGGGCTACGATGGCGACCTTGAAGAGCCAAAATGAAGAAAAAGGCAGCCAGGCCTCGCCTCGGCTACCTCGACTAGGACCCCGCCTACGGCACTGCACACAATAGTATACGTCATATAATTCAAACCTCCATATAACAACTCAAATTCCACCCGTCTATCACCGTTGTGCACACGAGCCCAGGCCATTCCTAAGCCGCCCAAAACAGCAGGCCCAAATACTACACCTGCACATAAACCAGTCAGCCGTGTTGCCCAATTAGGCAACTGGGGCTCCCTCCCAATTGGGCAACCGGCCTGCAGCTGTCCCAAAGCGGCCGTAACCATCATGCATTGGGAAGGGTAAGGGAGCCGGTAGGGACACGCTGGCCCCCTCGCCCCTGAGCCGTTCCCACCAAGAGCCCGCAAGCGGCCCCATGCGACCACACCGGCGCCGGCCTACCGTTCCGGCAGCCGCGGATACTTGCCAGCCTATGGTCCAGGTAAAACGGTGGGCGCACGCCGGTTCCAGCTATTGTGCCTAAACGGGCCATGTTTTGTTTTCGTCTTGCTGTTTCCGTGCGAATGTCATTTTTTTTCCTGTGCCTCGATTATATATAGTGAGGGAAGGTATAGGTTGCTGGTGAGCCCTTTTCAGTTTCCGTGCACGCATTTTGACCGCCTAACATCTGTCCGAGGCCAATTCGTGGTTTACAGGCTTCTAGTCCTATCGTTTCGCTACTACACACTATTTGCAGCCGCCTGGCCCCATAGTCCCATTAGCCGCCGACCCAGCTAACAGCCACATTTGCTCCTTCTGCTACACGTCATCATGAAGCTCTACAGCACTGTCCTCAACTTGTTCTTCCTTTCGGGAGCAGCGCTTCTTCTCGTCTTCACGGTTCTCTCGGGTTCCACCAAGCACTTTCCCTTGGACCGCTTTTACTGGTTGAAGGCCGACACCCTGGCCATCAAGGGTGCCCCCAACCAGAGCGCCTGGACGTTCTGGGGTGTTTGCGAGTCTCGCGACTACAGCTCGTGCTCCTTGGGCCCCGCCTATCCCATTTCGCCGGTGGACAACTTCTCCACCACCACCAACGTGCCTGCAAAGTTCGTGTCGAACAGAGACACCTTTTACTACTTGACGCGGTTCTCGTTTGCGTTCACCTTCTTGGGCTTGGCGTTTGTGGGCATCGCTTTGCTCCTCGAGGTCTTCGGCTTGTGCTTTGAGAGCGTGGACAAGTTGGTGGTGGCGTTCGTGACTTTGGCGTTGTTCTTCGTTGCCGGAACCGCTGCTTTGCAGACGGCCGGTGCGGTTTTGGCAAGAAACGCATTTCAGGACGATGGCTTGTCAGCAAACATTGGCCTCAAGTCGTTTGCCATTTTGTGGGCTGCGGTGGTGATCTTAGTCATCGTCTTTTTAAACTCGTGCTTCGCCAAGATCGCGTCTTCCTACAGAAAGCACTTGGCTAATGTGAGAGCTCAGAGAGGCGAGGGCGA
The DNA here is from genome assembly GCA_030570115.1 of Wilhelminamyces savonicus. Taxonomy (NCBI): domain Eukaryota; kingdom Fungi; phylum Ascomycota; class Pichiomycetes; order Serinales; family Metschnikowiaceae; genus Wilhelminamyces; species Wilhelminamyces savonicus. Next base: position 215,788 of record JAJLUW010000006.1, on the reverse strand, counting down.
GTACGTGCCCCCTAACGGCCCGCCCGCCGACGGTCTTCCCGCCAACGACCAGTCGTCTTTCACCAGAACCGTTCCCGTGGAGCCTAAGCCCGAGGACGAGTCCAGCGGCGGCATCCGTTTTTTCAAGATCCACAGAAACAACAAGGCGTCGGATGAGGAGAGCCTCTAGACGCTGATGCCAGGTATACATCGGCCCTTCTTCGCTTCTTGACCATACTTCTCTTTTGTATTATACCTAATAATTGTTTCAGACTATACTGTAGGAGACCGGTTCGGTAATTACGCCACCGTGGTAACGTTGAGAATGGCACCAGCCCCTTTCCTGAAATTCGCCCGTGGGGAGCCAGCCCCTTCAGCCGATGTAATATTGCGCCAGGGCCTGAAACACAGTGCTAAAATATACGGCACGCGGTCAGAGATATACGCCAACCTAAAATGCCAGGACACCCGCCAGCTCTAAGGCTGCATCCCTAACATCTCTCTTCGACGCCTAGATACATTTCTACTGTCATTCGGTCGTATATCCTGTCCACGTTGACGAGAAGGTGCTAATCGGCAAATATGCCAAGGGCCAAGATGGAAAATCTCCCCACAATGGGCTCATCAAAGGGCAATCGACCGGCAAATGTTGGGCCGAATCCACGTGTGGAAGCCCCCCAGCGGCCATTGCGAGGAAATCTTCCGCCTAGCGGCTTGGCACTCCGACGGGCCCTGCCTAAGTGAAACATAGTGATGAAAACTACGTCGCGCGTAAATCAAGAACCAGGTCATCGGCAACCTCCAGCCCGAAGCCGACGGCAGTTTTCTTCGTTATTTCATGGAGCACAAGGGTAGAACGTAGCAAGTAGGCTTACAGCGTGTGACTGGACCCACAAGAAGCAGGAAACCACCGTAGAAGAGATCCTGGTGCCCGGCCTTTAATCTGCGCGAAATTTGGGGTAGTATGCCAATTATCTTCAGAGCAGTCGGCCGGCGTTTTTGGCATGCAGGCCACCACCTCCAGCATTAATTAGAAACGCCCCACGATTTTACCCGGTGTTTGTCTTCAGAACATCATTTTCTTCAAGTATAGACGCTTGATTTTCGCCCTATAGCGTCGTTTCCAGTGCTGTGAGCTTTTGGATTACTGCGGCCGGAAAGCACCCCACATTATTTAATTGAGGGTAAAAACTCCGCCATTTAGCAGGAATAATATAGCTCAAGGCAAAGAAAGCCCTACAGTTCAAATTAGATCGGAAAACGGTGAAAACACCCGACGGTCGTTGAATACATTCGACTTTGACATCAGATACAGTTGTTACGGACGTTTGCTTAGTGAGACTATTGGCTTACTTGACTATTAAGGTTTAGCTGGAACCAAATAGAGAGCTAAAAGCAAAGACAGATAGCTTCAAAGAGAGGCTGATAAGAGACCTCTACTTCAGGGCGGCTAGCAAATACCCTCAAAGAACCTTAGAGGAACACAGAGGAACACAGCGGGACACTATCACTTAGGTCATCAGGAGATCCTAGAAAACACACTCTTAAGACCGACCTTAACGGAGATAACCCACAAAGGCACCTCGATAGCGCATTCCAAAAGCTCTTCTTCCGATTTACTTCCAAAGAAACGCTCCATCACTTCGTTCTGCGTCTGCCACCATGCCGCTTCTTAACCACGGCCATGGCCACCATCACATCAAGAATATTTTCCGCAAAGATGGCGGCAGTTCTCCGTCTTCGCCCGACCAAAGGGCTCCTCGGCTGTCGCTGGACGAAAAACCGCCCAGCGGAGAGTCTGGTCCTCCGCTGAGAACCCCTCTGGTTCTTCTGCTTAGAAGGCACCATTCTTTCACCTCCAAGGCTGCTGAAAGAACACCTCTGAACCACCACATGCCCAAGAAGCTCACCAAGGCCGAAACCATGGCCCACATCCAGCACCTCAATCACAAAAACGCCAAAGCGTTTGCAAACAACCCCGGAACTCGCACTCCACCGGTGGGTGACAAGATAAAGTACAATCCCTTTGGAATGAACAAGAGCGCCTCCAATCAGATGCCCAAAGACGCCCTGTTTTACCTCAATGGAGGCTCAGAAGGCGGCAGAGTATTGAGCAACCCGGTCCACGACCCCAACGATTATCTCCCGGAAGACCTCCACGAGTCGCATGTCAACTTGTTGGACGACTTCGAAATAGATGTGTCGACCAAAAAATTGGGAGATGGCGGGTCTTCTGATGTCCGCATCATCAACGCGGCTTTCCAGAAAAAGAAGATCTATGCGTTGAAGAAGTTTCTGCTTTTGTCCAAGGAGCTGGACGAAGAGTTCTACCGCCGTGTTGCCAAAGAATACGTGATTCTGAAACGGGCCGGTGTTCTGCGCCATGTGGTGGATACTCTTGCGATAGTGAGAATTCAGCTGCAGGCCAATTTGACCCGTGGATGGGGCATGGTGCTTGAATTCTGCGACGGTGGAGACTTATTTGGGACCATAGTCAAGCCAGGCTGGAAGAGACTGCTGCTCGCTGAACGCTACTGCGTGTTCAAGCAGATTGCCTACGGATTGAAGTTTCTCCATGATAACGACATCGCTCACCGTGACTTGAAGCCTGAAAACGTTCTCCTCGACCACAACGGCATTGCCAAGCTCTGCGATTTCGGCGTGCTGGATTACGGCCACGTCGACCCGGGGAATTTCGACCTGGATATCCATCTTCTGACCTCCTATGTGGGATCTCCGCCCTATCTGTCGCCGGAAGTAATGAAACTCAAGGACTGCCCTCATCTGGAGGTCAAAAACTGGGCTTATGATCCTTTCAAAATGGACCATTGGGGTCTTGGAATGCTTCTTTTCTGCATCGTTTATTGCGGAGTTCCATTCCACTCAGCACTGACCTTAGACCACGGTTTCAGAGACTATAAGTTCAACCGTGACCGGTACAAGTCCGATAACCCGCTGTTCAAGAACAACGACGATTTCACAAAAGGACCCGGCCTGGAGTTCAAATGGGCCGCACAGTTCCAGCTGACGGGCGCTGCCAGAGTCGCATGGAAGTTGTGCGATCCGCTGGTGACCACCCGGTACGATTTGGAGCATCTCTTCAAGGACCTGTGGTTCGTAGGACTTGAAATGTGCTTATATGAGGACCCTGACCAGGAAGTTAGTCCTTTGACGCTACCCCCAACAGGCCATGGATCCAGGTCCCTGTCACATCCCAATCTGCGGGCAGCTCTGCGTAAAAACACCATTTCGTCCGTGGCGCATGACTCGGACGTCCCCAGCACGCCTGTCAGGAGTATGGTGGACTTACCGGATGCCAACAACCACCATGAGGGCGACAATGCCTCAATACGGTCTTCTCTGTCACTTACGCACTCGCCTTTGGCACTCGGAAACGACCGGAAAGACTGCGACTGCATCTGCCACCCGACCGGTACCGGGCTTCTGGACAGGTCGGACGTGTCGCTCTCGAAGATGACGCTCGACTCTCTGGAGCCGGCCGTGCCCAAGGTGCGGTCCATGCTAGATGTCGCAAAAGTGGACGAGAAGGCCGAGAAGGCCGACTCCGCTACAAACGGACCGGACCCCAGCCAAGAGGCCTCGGGGCTGCCCGGGTCGCTTCCTGTGGTCAAAGAGGGCGAGAAGTTGGGCCAATCTGTGGAGGATGGCTCTGGTTCATGCCTTGAGCTTACTGTCAGCAAGGAGCATGCCCAACAGGCCCAGCATGAGCAGGACTTGGCCGACAAACAGACGGATGTTCCCCCGCTGGCATCGCTGGCGCTGTCCACCAAAGCGTGTGGATGCGAGTGTGACAAGAAGCCGGCGAATTTCGATCCCAAGCCGTTGAGAGCAAGTTCTGCGTTCCTGGTGGATTCCAATGGAGTGTGCAACTTGGGTTACCGCATCAAAAGACACCATCACACGGAGGTCAGCAACGTGGCGGTGGCCGGGACCATGTCGCGGGCACGGTAGAAGAAGCCGCATACGGAGGAAGGCCATCAGCGTGGAGCTGTCGAGTTCAAGTTCCGCGACGGTGGCCAGTGCGATGGGCCTGCCTACTCTTCAATTGACTTCTTTACACCGAGTCGTGGTATATGGATAGTTCATTGGCTGGTACAGCCTTTTGCTGGTGAGGCTAAGCAGAGCCACAGCCGTTTGAATGTCGCCCACTCATTGCGTCATTCTACTTCATTTCTTACTTCATTCCTTAGTTCTGGACGCTTCCCTATATAATACATTTACGACTTGGCGTATGCTCTTATATATAGCCTGCCATCGGTTCTATCTGGCTCAATCGATCTATTTATATCCGGCAGTATTCCGTCCGATTAGAGTGACCCGATCGGTGAAATTGCATATGTTTTACCCTTGGCATGCCTGATCCAGCAGAGGCACAGCCTCCAACTAAAAGCGGAATATGGGTTCCGGAATATAGGATCATCATGGCAGATGCACTTAATGTTTGGCGCCCTTAGTCTTAAGCACTGTTCTACTTCCTTCTCTCACCTTTTTCTCGCCCTCTATACGTCGTCCGTGCTATTACATGTACACTTTATTACTAGCGACTACTTAAGCCTCCAAAGCAACTCTGCCCTTAGGGTTGGTGACCTTGACACCGATCTTCTTGGCCTTAGCAACAATGTCAACTCTGTTCTTGGCAGACACGTTGTGGGCAATCTCAGCAGCGTAGGTCTTGGTGTGCATCAACAACACGTCCAAGTCACCGACGTTTCTGACGACATGGACCTTGTGGCCGGAGGGGATCATGTGCTTGGTGGCCTTGTTGGAACCATAACCGATGTTGGGCTGAGGGATGGAGCCTCTGAATCTTCTTCTGACACAAGAGTCGATACCCTTCTGCTTTCTCCAGTTCTCAGCGACACGGTGGTATCTGTCAGAGTGGTGTCTCTTGAACTTCTTGGTGTACTTCTTGACAATCTTGGGGTGGGGAAGAGAAGCAGCCACTGTTTGTTAGTATTGAAGGAAGGGACGGAGGGAGTGTGTGGAAACGTTTGTTGAGTGAAGGTGGCGTGGAAAATGATGCCTCATGATACCTGATGAGCCCAGAAAGGCACTGATAATAGCGCCAAAGACGCTGCTGGCGGAATGGCTGCTTCTGAACGTGCTGCCACTAACACTTCATTACGTTGTTCGTGCAATGGGCCTTCGTACCGCCTTTTCTGCGGCATTCATGGGGTCTCTAGCCGCCCAATAGGCGCATAGACTTTCACGGTTCCAGTATCACGTTCACTCTCCTTTCACGAAACACAGCTCAGGCGCTGCTTAGCATGCTGCTGCCCGCACTCGGGGCCTCCACTATGGCATCTCGCTCATTACATACTTTTGAATGATGTTGTCTAGGGTGAAAAGCAGAAGACTATTAAAAATTTTCACCACTGTAGGCCCGCCAGTGCGAAGGTTGGGTGCAGGACGCAAGCGACGTCGGTGGACGCACGAAAAGATGTATATGCAGGCCCCAATACCGGCTTGCGTTTAGGGTTTGTGCCCTATGAGTGCGCACGTGACTACTGATGCATGCTGGCGTCCAAATTAGGCAGTGCGGCTATCCTAATGCAGCAATCTTATAGGGTCCTGTTTACCATATTGAGCGCCAGTCCATCGCCCTGCCATTAGCTAGTACTATACTGGTGCACCAATTGACGACGCTGGATCGCTTCCGTTGCCTCTTATGGCCAATCTCGTCCTCTACGTGCTGGCGTTTGCGGCCCTATGGATTTCGGGATGGTATTTGGTCTATCTACTAACAGGCTTCCATCTACGGACTGTGACCATCAACAACGGAATTCTGTGCAATGGGATAAGTTTCCGGCTGCGAAACCTCTCCCTATCTATCCGATCAGCTCGGTTCCGTCTCTGGGGCAACTCACGGTTGCTTATCGTGGACGGTTTGGAGATCAGCGTTGCGCCCAAACTGAAGAAGTCCACCAAGAAAGCACCCACGAGCCCCAAATCTCCCAAATTGTACAGTACAAGGGTTCTTCCCCGTAATTCCGTGCTCAGGTTTCTTTCAGCAGCGGTTATTTCACGGCTTCCGGCTTTGGATGTGGAAATCCGCAAGGCCAAGCTCACCAACCAGAATAGCCTCGAGGCGACGTTGGATTACGCTCGTTTAACGGTGACGTCTCGATTCAGTCATCGTGAACACTCAAGGCTCAAATACCATGCCAACCTAATCGCCAACAACTCTACTTTGGACGGTCTTTCGGACGATAGCCCTGTTCCGTCTGTGTCGTTGGCCAACACCAAGGTCCAGGTGGACTTGAGTCTCGATCTACAAAGCGGCGAAGTGGCGCGGGTTCGTGCCAAAGTGTTCCTCGACGAGTTGAGCATTCTGGTGTTTAAGCCTTTCAAACACTTGGTCAGAAGACTGGACGAAAAGTATGCCTCCGATACGCCGGTGAGGCCTGTACAAACACCAGAACCGTCCCCTCCTCCACAGAGACAAACCGAGCCAGAGGAAAAGCTCAGTACCAAAGTGGACCGGTTAGTGAGTCTCCACAACTGTTTTTACGCCATAGTGGAGGACATTTCTCTTAACATCCAGAACTCCAAGATCACCGATATTCCGTTCGTTTGTACCGGAGCCAACCAGCATACTTACGAGGACTATCTCTCGCAAACAAGGCCGTCTTCCTCGCTTACGCTCAACATCAAATCTTTAGCACATAACTACGTTCGGCTCAAGGACGGGGCGGCCGGCTTCGAGGTCCTATTCGATCCCAAGAACGATAAGCCCTTCCATTTGTCCACTTCTGTCCAGCTAGTCACCGTCGACTGTTTGCAGTTGACAAGTGACAAGGAGACGGGAAGGGAGTATATGGCTAGCGACGAGGTGCTTGTTATCTCCAACCAGAGCTTCAATCTCAGGACCAATGCTTTGGATTACTTGGCTCGCGGAGACGGGTTCAAAAACTCTGCCATTGAAGTATTTTCCTCTGCTAGCGGCGTTATCTTAGATGTGGACTCCGTGCAATTGTCGTCAATCATGTACAATGGCGTTCTTATTGGTAAGTTTATGAAAGTGAGGAAACTAAGGCAGTCCAATAAGGAACTACAGCTAAGCGCTCCTTCTCAAGATGAACTGCACAAGCATAAGATGGCCAAATACGATTCCGACTCTGGAAGCGACTCTGACGATTCCAGCAGGGCTGATACCACCCGGGTGGATGCCCAGTTGGACTCTTTTTCGCAGCAAGCCAAGCCCTCTGCGCTCTCCCGTATGAGCGATAGAGCTTTCCAGCTTCTAGAGGAGTACTATCCTCGTCTTGACTTCAAGTTGATTATCGAACAGCCAAGGTTCATTATCCGCAATGTGGATAGCGACAGCAAGAGCATTGAAATCCTCAACTTCTCCTACTCCTTGCTTAACGTTCACGTCATAACCACGGAGGATAGGGATTACGACGCCAAATGCCATATTTTGCACCCATCTCTCACCTACCACGAAAAGTCCGGGCTCGATGCTAAAAACTATGTTGGCGAAGTCCTCAAGACGGAAGTGGTGGGATTGCGCTCCGCCCATTTGCAGGTGGACATATTGAAGAATTTGACTGTCAGGTCGTTTCTCGACATTGATGAGCTTGTGGTCAATCTTACCCAATTGGAAGTGTTGGCTGGAACCAACAAGATCTTGCGAGATATAACTACCATGGCCGATTATGACTTTACTATGGGTTTCATCAACCTCTATCTCAACTCAGAAATCATCAAGCTTCGGAGTATGCGCTCTTTTCTTCCCCGTGGCAGAATGGCACCCTCAAAACCCAAAGACAAGGTCCCTTTTGCAGCCAAACTCTTTAGGACTCTACCGAACTGGTTTTTGGAAACCGAGATCAAAGTTTCAGACTGCAAGTTGATGTTGGGGTCCAGATCGCTCTTGATTCCTCGCGAATTTCTTGCTAAAACAACCGAGGGCTTTGAAAACGATACCCACGGTTCTTCCCACGACCTTAGAACCGTGACACTTCAGCTAGACAGCGCTGTTTTCAAGGCCAAAAACCCCAACATTTCAGCTATCGAGAATAATGTTTTGGCGCTGTCCAGTTCTTCCACTCTGGGAACTCTTACACCTACCAACGAGGATACTGAGCTATATTGGCTGGCCAATGCTGATATCTCTCGTTTGAGGGCCTCGGTTAGCTTGGCATTTGACGAGTCTCTGGAGTCGCTACTTGACATCCCCACGTTATCAGTGGAGGCGTCTGCTGTCTCCGAAAGATACGAAAACAAATTCAAGGTGAATACATCAGCAGGCCACATTACGGGCCAGTTTGACCGCTACAAGATCTTTGCGCTTTTTGGTGTTATTCATCTTTTGAAGGAGGCCATTCTCGAGCCGATCAAGTCAATTCAGAACAAGCTTCGCAAGGATTTGAGGAGCTTTTCCAGCGATTTGGCGTTGAGACGGCCTGAACCCAAGCAGTCGTTCAACGAGTTCTTCTACCTTTCGGCGACGGTTGATCGGATTAATATTGCAATGCACCTCAGTGATGACTTCAAGATGAAGTTGCAGATTTTTGACTTCAATACTATCGTCGAACAAGGAATAGTTACCGTCACTAATAAGTTTCTTCGTCTTTTGGTGGACTCTCCGAAAATACCTAACTACTGGAACCGGATCCTTCTTGCTGATGGATTGAAAGTGGTTGCCAATGATCCGTCTCTGCTCCATTTGATTCATTTGGACGCTGATTCGTTCCGGATAATCCAGCCCCATGGCTTTATTGTGCACCATTTGTTTGACAACTTATCTGTCACAGTGAAGATCATCAAGCATTTGGCCAAGAGCTTGAAGAGTGATAAGCAGGTAAAACGGATCGTGAAGCCGTCTGAATCGAAAGCCCTCAATGTCCCTAAGATCAAGGTTACGTCAAAAAAGCTATCCTTCAACGTGGAGGACGACCCTTTTGAGTCAGAGTTGAGCATGATATACCAATTAGGTATCATTGAACAAAGAAAGAGACTTGAGCAGTTGGCCTTGTTTGAAAACAAGGAACACATGAGCAGCGACGATGAAGATGATTATGACCGTGATCGAAAACGACAGGCCCTATACTACGCCTTCTCCAAGCAATGGATCCGCAAAGTGACTGTCTATAAGCTTGAGTTGAATGAGGAGATCTGCATCAACAAAAAGTTCATTTTTGGAAACGAGGCCACCTTGGACAGAAAGGATAACGACAGAATCGTCACATATTCTAACCAGGCACCGCTTTTATCGGTAATCCTTAGCGACTTGAACTTGGATATACTGTCTACCAAATTCAGCTTGAAAGACTTACCGCAGTTCATCCATGATTTAGGACAGGGGGTTCCGTTTGATACGAGATACTCGCTCCAAGTCCCAACCTATGTTGATTTGAAAGTGACGGAGCTCCGTATGCACATGCGTGACTATCCATTGCCGCTTCTTCATTTACCTAGAGACACAGAAAACAAGACGCTTTGGTTGAGGGGCCATTTGGTGATCTCGGAAAACCTCGTCCGACAGAAAGAGAACTTGAGAAGGCTACATGTGCCACTCATTCCTCATATGACCGACTGTGAGAACGACAAATACTACTCGTTGACCCTAGAGAAGTCCTTATCGATCGTGAAACTCTACACTGATCTCAAAGTGACGCTTGGGTCGGAGCAACCTGGTCGTTTTGTCTGGGGCCAGTCGTACCAGTTTGGTATTCAGCAGATGATGTTGAATTTCGACCAGTTCTCCAAGCCCCCGGTTGACTCTTCGCAGAAGCTAGGCTTTTGGGATAAGCTCCGGTTGATTATGCACGGAAAGTTCGACATCGAGTCAGGGCCCAACAGCGGGGGAGTCGAGGTGGCCTTCAAGGGCTCCAGAGACCCCTACGACCTATTTGACGTGTCTTCCGGTTTTGTCTTATCCTTCAAAGACAACTTGAAGTGGAAGGTCAATGAACATGACGACTCACTCCTGTTCTTCAATATTGAGGCCGACAACGTCTCGTGGTATATTCCCAATTACTTGACTGCGCCATTGTTAGCGTGGACGAGGCCCAGCTCAAAGTACGTTTTCTTCCCTAACAAAAAGGAGTTTCTCACGTCCTGTTTCGGCTACTATTTGGGCGACACCACCTTTGAGACCACCACTGCAACCGACTTGAATAATACGGTCATTGAGAAGCAGGTAATCACTCTAAGTGGAGGTGTTGGATTCCAGGTGGGTTTCTTACTTCAAAGAAAGTCTGAAGATGGTGAGCTTACTACTGAGGGCAAGCCCCATTACGAGATTGAACTCTTCAACCCAGAATACACTGACGATGGCCACGACTCGTATAAGGGATTCCGGAGTGACCGAATCCACATGTCGCTTTCATTTAATGCCCATCGCGACACCAGTTACAATGCTATTCGATTGAGTCCTGGTGTTTTCAAGCAGTTTTTCAGTTGGTGGAAGCTTTTCTCGGGAAACATGATGTTACCTATAAGAAGAGGGCCCATGTTTGGGGAGCTCAAGCCCTCAGCAAAGTTTTCCCAGCACTTGTACACCATAAAGTTTTTGTTCAAGTTCAAGTCACTATTCATCTCACATATATATCGAGATGAGACAGTGGATGTGGACGACGATAAAATAGAGTGTGTGGGTATACGGGCCAAAGTGGACGACTTCGTGGTGGATTTGCACCAGCGAAAGGAGCCCAGAATCGAGGTCCACGAGGGCCTTTCCAGGAACAAGAAGATCATGAAAATGAACTTCAATGTTGGAGAAGTTCATCTCTCTGGCATAGACTTGAGAACTGTCTTTGCGTCTTTTCAGCAAAACTTCTACGTCCAAAATGAACCGCTGGCAAAGAAACCCAAAATCAAGGTCTTTGACAACGACCTGCAATGGTTTGATATTGAGGACTATGAGGAAGCGTATGTTCCATCTTTGGCTGCTAAAGACCGGACAGTTGATATCTATCCTTTGATGTTTTCAAAGCGATTTTCTTACTTGAGAAACACAGAGAAACGCGGCCATGACGAAGAAAAGGCCCTCAAGGAGGCCAGCTTCGATATGACGCTAGGAACCGAAGACACCCACGATTGCACCCTAACAAGCATGAACATTCTCAGTCCTCAAATTGAGTCCTTCAACGACAGAATAGAGCAATTGCAGGAGCGTTTAAGAAAGGGAAAGAGCGACTCTAGGCTGATCCGGAAACGCATAGATCTTCTCAAGAAGTATGTGAAGGAGTTCAAGAGGCAGGACACGGAGGGAACTTCCGCCAATATCGACACTCAGGATGAAGAGGAGAACTTCCACAATAAGTTTATGCTAATCAGCATGTTCTGGAAGTGGAATGCCGACAACCGCAACTTACTTCTCAAGTATATCCACTTTGTTCAGTTGAAGGGCTATATGTTGAAGTACTTGTCTCATGAGTCTGTTAGCACGTTGGACGACATAATTGCTAAAACCCGCAAAAGAGTGGAAAACGACGATCTTTCATCCATTTTGAGTGGTCTTCAGGACCTGAATAAGTTGTCCAAAGGCATCGGAGAGAGAAGGGAATCATCCGAAGAGAGATTGGCCAATTTCGACTCCATTCTTCGTCGTGTGGGTAAAGATGAAGGTATTGTGGAGGACTATCGGTTTGAGGTGATCTCTCCACAAATACAGCTTCAGAATAGCGAGCGGCCTGGTTCCGTGGTGATAATCTCCGCCCCCAGCATTGATGGAAAAATTGTCTCGGTGGTAGATACCAAGGAAAACCACTTGGTGTTGAATGCTAAACAGTTGGAAAACAGATATGGCTTGGTTCTCAAGGATGCCAATATATTTGTCATTGAAAAGGAAGATACTAACGTCGATAACCTCATCTTCGATACCATAGGGTACGGATCCAAGTCCAACTGGCCCCCTTGGCTCGGAATAGAGATTAGTAAAGATTGCATGTTGGCAGGAAAAGAAAGACTCTTGGTGGAGAAAACGTCCATTATGGTGACATATGACCAGATCAAGCCATTGGGAAGTTCCTTAACGGAAGATGACTCCTCTGAAAACGGCGAAAGCGAAAAGGCTTCTTCCAATGAAGAAAAACAAGCGGTCAAGCTGGTGGAAGGCATATCCATGCGCCTACATGTGGATGTGCCCACCCTTGTTGTGACCTGTACTTCGAAACAGTACTTCACGTTGTATCTTATGGTGTTGAACCTATTGTTTTACACTGAGCCTTTGAGCAAGTCGCTCAGTGCCAAATTGGAGAAGTTGAAGTTCTCCATAGACTTTCAGGATCTCGGCGCTCTTCGTCACCTGTTGCAAAGCTCACAGAAGTACTTCCGGCTCTTGTCGTATTTGACGAGAAACTACAACTTCCGACAGAAGAATCTCAACAACGAGGACTTAAACGACTACTTGAACATCAACTTCGAGAGAGGCGCTGCGGTCACGGACGTTTATTTGATGATGAAGTCCATTCTTTCTGGCGATTTGTATCAGGATGGATCCAACTCTCAGCCTGACGCTGAATGGGCCATATGTGCCGACCAAATCATCTTGCACATGCTTGAAGACGACCGGAAGCCCATTCTTGATGTTGCAATTGCCCAGGGCAAGTTCAAGAGATTCATCAAGGAAGATGGGTCCAACGACAACCGGGTCGAGATCGAGATGATACAGGGCTTCAATTTGATTCCCAACGCCCATTTCCAGAGCTTCTTGGAGCCGCTACACAAGATTATCGAACACGATAACTTGATAACGGTGGACTGGTCCATGAACCGGTCGGTTGGAGGCATAAAAATCATGGAAAACTTCGATGTCAAGTCACAGCCGTTAAACCTTCGCATAGACCAAGTAACTGGCGAGAAGTTGATGAAGTACATTTTCCAGACCGAGGTGGATGATCTTGAAGACAGTCCTCTTCTTGACTCGCCTGAAAACGAGCAGGAACAAATCCAGGAGTTGGACGAAGATACCACGCCCAAGGGCATGGGTTTTGTGGAGCAGCTTGAGGGAGTGAATAAAGGCGTCACCTTTAACGAGGCGGAAACGTCCTCCAGCAACAGCGATAAAACTAGAGCCAAGAGCCTCACCAAGAAGCTGTCTGTTTCCTCAGGAAGCTCAGACGACTTGTATGAGTACGACGTGGAGGAAATGGTGGCGCGGTCCAAGAAGTACTACAGTATCATTTCGTTCCGGCTCAGCACCCTCAAGATAATGGTTTCCATCAAGCTCACCAAGGGGTACACGCGGTTGTTCAACGTGGAGGATTTCATGATCTCGTTGCCGGAGTTGGTGATCGAAAAGGAGATCATGTCCATGTTGGAGGTGACCATGGCCATGAAGAAGTTGGTGATGAAGTCGTTGGTGAGCCATATAGGCCGTTTGCTCAGAAACAAGCTCACCATCCGCAAGAAGAAGGTGATGCAACACAAACGGTTGAAACCGCTTCTGCGCTATGCCCATTTCACCAAGATTTCCGAGTTGGCAGAGACTGATAACGAAACGGTGGATGGCAGGCAGCAGACATGACTGTATTATGACTGTACAATATACTAGGATCGTGATATCATTATTAAGTGTAAAGTAGGAGGTGGATGGTCAGCCAAGTTCGATGGCCTGGAAAGCGGATTTTAGAGGCCAAGGGTCTGTGTCCCGGTTTCGAAGCTGTTTGGCCATCGGCGGTTGGTTTGATCTATACATAAACCGGAGTTTTCTTGCGCCGTTCACGGCTTTTGGCTGAGTTGAGCCCAAATCTGGTCACCTTTGATGTCTTATTGGCCTGGACGGTGTCTAGACCCATCAAATCGCATTCGGCGCATGCCCAGCGCCAGACTCTGATCCGCTCACACGTGCTGTCTCTTGAAGTCGCCGCCGTTGGCCTGCTTCTTCTTGCGCTTGTTCTTCTTGCTGCCGTACTCGTCGTTCTCGCTCATATCATCGCCGCGCATCAACGTCTGCTGGTCGTTGATGGCCAAATCAGCAGTATTGAAGCCGGGAATGCCGTTGAGGGGGGTTTTATCGAAACGAAGCGCCTGGTTCAAGAGCCCCGGCTCGAGCTGTTTGATGATATCGGGTGCCTGCGCCACCATGGGGTCCAAGAGGCCCGGCGGAAGTGGTTTCTGCTGCGATATCTGGTGTTTTCCAGGCAAGTCCTGGATGTGATTTTTGTAGGACTTGCGGAGCTTGACGCCCTTGGATCCATCGGGGTTTGTTCTCGCTAGCGACTGTGCGATGGGTTCGAGTCCGTATAAACTAAGGAGATTGTCCAATGGCGAGGGGTTGGGCGGGTGGTACTCCTCTGGGGGTTAGAATGAGTTATAAAGCCGGGTAAAAGGCGTACATACGTTTGGGGTCTATTAGATAGTAGCTGTCGATGCCCTGGTTGAGCACCGCGCTTGTGTTCTCGTCCATTGGGGGCGTATTGGCGACGGAAGAGAAAAAGGAGTGGTTGTAAGGTTTTGGTTTGGTTTTTCAGTCGCATTTTTGCCTCTATGTAGGGACGCGGTTAACTAAGGGAATGGCTGCAACACCGAAAGAAGAGGTTTTAGGGTGTTTGGCCAGGATCCTCGGCATGGTGTTTCTAGCGTTGAAGGAAATATGGCAGTAACTAGTTTGGGGCGTTTTGTGCCTTGTTGCGCCGGAAGACTCAGATTTAACCAAGCGCTTCGCAGAAAAGTTGCACCCATAGAGAGGCCAGAAGGCTGTACACTTATAACGGAGAAAGGCAATGAAACGGCAGCACTTTCTTGCTGCTAGAGTCTCAGACCCTTCAAAGAATATAACTGTTGTTTCACTTCGGCCTGTGGGGGCTGCTGTCTGCCAGTTACTGTCCCTAGTTTTCCTACTACTGTTCACCATACTCTTCACCCTGGATCAGTGGCCAACCACCCGTGTAATATTTCTCCAGAAAAGACCTGTTGTCGTCTTAGTCATGGCCTACATCAACCACCAGCCGCCATTTGGCCATTTTCTCTTATTTGCCTGATTTCCCTCATCCCTTAGTTCCGCCATACCAGGTTTTCTGCATTTCATGGACTTTTCGTCAATATTCCATTTATTCCATAAATCCTGCTGAAAAATACCTTCTGGAACTTCCAATTAGCCAACGTCACAACTTCATCTCATTCGTTAAACTTCCTTTGAAAATTCCATTTCTCTTTCCCCTACCATCAAACTCCGTAGGTTACCCTTCTACCCTCCCCCATTCCATATCCTTCCTTTTCTTTGCCAACCCCTCCATAGTCTGTCCCTAAATCGTTTACTTTTTGCATCCCATACCTCTTCTACATCTCCTGCACATGCCATGGCGATATCTATACAGTGGTCCCTGGGGACTGCGTCGTCTCACGAGCTATTAAATACAGAGCATAACTGCCTTGTTCTCACTTACCCACAACTTCCCAACCGTCGTTTCCGTCCTCCACAGACAACCCCTCGGTGGCCTTCTCCAAGCCAGTCTCGGCAGCAGCCTCCTTGGGCTTGGGCGCCTCGGTGGCCTCCTCCTCCTCGTCGGAATCGCCGCCTTCAACAGCCAAGACGTCAAAAGACGACTTCTGAGGACGAGGCTGGTCGTCCTTCTTCTCGGGCTGAGTGGCGCGGTTGGACTTGGATCTGGGCTCAAGCGCCTGCCCGCGTTTCCACTCAGCGGGGGTGACGTCCTTCTTGGGTCTGTCGGGTCTCTCGGTCCTGTTGCTTCTCTCTCTGGGAGGCAACACACCAGTGCCTCTGGCGGAGCCCCAGTCGAGCTCGGGCTCGTCCTTCTTGGGTCTCTCAACTCTCTCGGGTCTGTCGGTTCTCTCGGGTCTCTCGGTCCTGTTGCTTCTTTCTCTGGGCGGCAAAACACCGGTACCACGTGCAGATCCCCAGTCCAAGTCGGGCTCGTCACGCTTGGGTCTGTCGGGTCTGAAGGTTCTCTCTCTGGGCTCCCTGGGGGGCAACTGGCCAGAACCGCGGGCCGAGGTCCAGTCAATGTCCACCTCCTCTCTTCTGGGGGGTCTGTCCTCTCTGTCGGGCCTGTCTCCACCATAACGGTCGCCTCTAGGAGGCAACTGGCCGGTTCCACGGGCGGAAGTCCAGTCAATGTCCACGTCGTCTCTTCTGGGGGGTCTGTCGCCGCCGAATCTGTCGCCACCGTATCTGTCGCCTCTGGGCGGCAATTGGCCCTGGCCACGGGCTCCTCTCCAGTCCATATCGAAGACGTCGGGTTTCTGGGGAGCAGCCACGTTGACGTAGATTCTTCTACCGTTCATTTCGGCAGAAGTCAACCGCAACGCCTCCTCCAAAGCGGCCTTCAGCGTGAAGCTGATGAATCCAAAGCCCTTGGGCTTTCCAGTCATGTTGTCAACAGGCACCTTCACGTCGTCCACAATGTCGTCTGCCTTCAACTTCTGCTCAAAGTAGCCTGCCAACTCGTTCTCAGTCACATCGTACGTCAAGTTACCGACTCTAGCACGGAAAGGAGGGTGGTCGGGAACGGGGTACTCCTCTCTCTCGGGTCTGTCTCCCCAAGAGGATTCCGCATCCCTTCTGTAGGACGAATATCCAGAGCTGCCGGTGGAACCGGCGATTTGAACGCCGATGGACGACATGTCAACCTCTTCGTCGGCCCAGGAGTTGCCGCCGAGCGACTCGTCGGCCAAGAAGGACCCGAGGTCCATGGTTTTAGTAGCTTTCTTAGGGGGGGCTATATTTGAGTTAGTAGGGGCCTGTGGGGGCTTGCAGGGGGCCTAGAACACCGCTGAAACGACTGGCGGGCGTAGATTTGCCGGTTCTTTCCGGCGGTGTCCTTCGTTTCTGGCTGGTCACGCCATATCGGCTGGTTTTACATACCCATTTTGCTGTGGTGGTGTATAATACTGAATTTTTTTTGGAAAATTTTCGGATCTTTTGTGTGCGAAAGAAGCTGCGAAAGAAGCCCTTTTGGGAGAAGGGCGTGGTAAGAATTACACTAATGGCAGTATATCAGCTGATGAAAATAGCATATTTGAACTCTTGGGCTTGTTCTAAACACATTGGTGGCTTTTGGGACGAAAAAAATTCAACTTTCGGTGTTTTTACTGTTCCCCTCTAAATATCCCACGGCGTTATAATAGCGCCATAATGAAGCGGCGGGTCGTCAAAACGTGAAAATTGGAACACTGCCCAAATGGTCAAATATGCCACTTTGCCATATAGAGGATTCCCGGAGCGTTTGCAGACGAGTTTCGCCCCGACTTCTCGAAACATGGATAGTTCCGTGTACTTACGGGATAAGTGGGCCATACGTACGAAGCCATAATTCCCATTGAGAACTCCACCAGATGGCGAGGTTCCGCATTTGAGCGTCAAATAACGACCCACTCTTCCGCCTCATAAATGCACATGCCCACCTTCCTTCACTACATTCGTTTCGTTATGCTTAGTCCATTATTACACATTAGGTCATGTATCACACGCGGTTTTCCACCAACTCACGCCTGATATCTGACGGCGGCGAAGTGCTCACCGCCGCGTCCTCTGCAGTAGTTGTTTCAGGCACAGGAACGCCATTAGCGTTCAGCGCCGTCTCTGAAGCAGCATTAGAGGGCGTAGCCTCCAAAGCTTGTGTTTCTGGTCCTTCCAGGGCCTCAGCATCATCTGCTGGGCTCTCTGGTGTAGCCACTGCGGCCTCATCGCCCGAAACCGGGACAGGCTCGACCCTGGTTTCCTTGAAGTATATGCTCAAGACACCCCAGTTGAAGAGATCGCTCTTCTTAATTCCCATCACCTTCCACCACAATATCTTGAAACTGTGGCCATACTTGGAGTTAGCGATCACCTGAGCCCGCTCGTCCAAGTTGTACTGAGCAAGCGTCTCGTCGTTCAAGATCATCCGCACCCTCTCGTCCGCGGGAATAAGTTCCTGGATAAGGGCACGGAACTCGAGGTTGTCTCGGAGAGTATCGTAGTCAATTGAGTCATTGTCATTGTCATCTTCTTCCGGAGTGTCTTCAGGGGTCTCCTCGGGCGTTTCAGATGTGGTAGTCGCAGCATTGGGATCCTTGTAAAAGTAGTCTCTTTTGCAGGTGGGGCAACACGCTCTTCTCTTCGTTAACCACGGGTCCAAGCAGTCAGAATGGAACACATGGCCACAGATGAGACCACGCACAACTTCCTCCTGCTCCAAACCCTCAAGACAGATGGCACAAGTACCGGACGTGAAATGCAAGTCCAGATCGTGCAGAGGGCCGACCAGCGGCTTAGGAGAGAGGTTCTCGAGCTCTATGGCGGGCCCATCCGCAAGATCGTGGCCCTCGGAAGCGGAGGAAGAGAGAAGAGTGTTTTCCACGGAGCTGCGCACCTCTTTCGAGGGAACCATATCTGTTGACGAATTCAAATCAGGAGAGATCTGAATTTTCACAGCCAGACCATCTGCGAGATCCACCAGGTCCGAGAGGGCGGCCAGACGGGTTACTTCCGTGGAAGCGCGCGGCAGGAGCTGCTGGAGCTGTTTCTCCTGTTCGGCGTTTATTTCCACCGTATCGCCCACAACGCCTGCAGTGCGCTGCAAATCGGCTTCTTCTTGAAGAATGCCGTCACGGTTCTCGTGGTCACGCTCTTTGCCTCCGTCAAGCCAGTCAGCGTAGGATTTGCGGGGAAAGAGCGTATCGACTTCTGTTTGGGAAAGTTTCTTCATGCGAGCGTAGCGACCGCCACGTCTCCGCCGTCTGCGCCGACGGCCGTTATGCAAGCGGCGTTCAAGAAGCTCGCCTCTCACGTAGTTGTGGTTTCTGATATAATCGAGGTGGTAGAAGAACTCTCTTCTTGAACCCGCGCCTCCTGGCCCTAAAGAGGGGCTGGGGACTCTCGGCGGCGTCGGGTTTTCCGGCGGAGGTCTTTCTGGACTGTTCCGGTTTCTTTGGTTGATGGGATAGACGTGCACGCCATATTTCAGTCTCACGAAGTACCGCACCGTAAAGAATACGAAAAGGAAGGCAATAAATACACCCACCGCGAGCGCGAGAAAGAAGAGAATGGTGGACGGCGTGTTGCCGACGAAGGTGGCCGAGCCGCCGAGCAGGAAGCCGCCGCCGCCGCTCGAAGTCGTCGTGGCCAGCGCCAGAGACGTAGATGTGGTAGTAGCCATGCTTCTTGTGGAAGGATGCAAAAAAGACGGCTTTTGAAGAGCTGTGACTTCTGGGACGTTTGTCAGAAAGTCTTAGTGTGGCTCTACCGCTTCAGGCTGTTTTGTGGGCAATATTGGAGCAGATGTGGTGTTTCCTCTGGACCCTCTTAAAGTGGGGTTGTATCAGCAGAGGCGGGCTGATCCGGGGATAAAAGCGCTGCGGGAACTCACGGCGACACTGTAGCGTTAGCAGTGGCAGCAGCGTGTATCAGCTTGAGTTGGGGCCTTGGGGGGCACGCAGGGGCACTTTGATGGGAAAGTCAGGGCTAGTGGGGCCGGCCTGGGGTGAATTTTTTCTGGAGGCTAGGCCGCGAATATATAGCGTAATGTGCTCCCTGCTGACGTAAACGGACTTAAGCCCCGTTGGCGGGCGCAGTGTCTACGGCGGGCGACGAGCGGCGGCTGCGGACAGCGGCGGCTGTGGACAGACGGCGGGCCGGAGATGGGTCTACATTTGCATTTTTGCAGCCAGCGGGTGTCTCGGCCTTATCACTGCGGTTTTGATGCATGTCGTTACTGGAATTAGTGGTGCTTGGCACCGTATCGCAGGCGAAAATTACTGAGGGCGTGCCAATGTTAGCGGAAAAAAATCGCATCAGGAGCGGCGGGGTGGTAAATTGCGACGGATTGAACGGGAGAAAAGCGCAATTTGTCGCAGTCTGCGGCTTCGACTGCGCCGCACTCTTTCACCGGGGTGATGAATGCTCCGCCACGCAGGGGCTAGACCGTTGTGCTTCTGCAGTTTAGTCAGCGGAGTCGCGTACGCGCGGGGGATACAACGTCAAAGGCCGCACTACCCCACAATAGGGCTCGTGATAAACCCGGGGAGACCCGTACACCGGAAATACGAGGCGACGGGACGTGTAAATGAGATGAGAGATGAGAGCGATGGGAGCAGAAATTCGGCACTTGCAGCCTAAGTGCAGGCATGCGAGTCTAAGGGTTAATCGTGAAGGCGACAAAGATGGCTGGTGTATTGCCCGACAAATGGAAATGCCGGGGCCATTACTGGGCTGAGTAGATGGAGATGACTGCATGTAAGTTTTACGGGCTGATGATGCGAGTAATTAGTGAACGCGGGAACGAGAAAATAATCGTCGTATGGAGACAGATTTTGAAGCGAGACCGCGTGTGGACGAAATGGCGTGGGAGAAAGACGTGTGGAAGGTACCGCGTGGAAGAAAGGCATGAGGAAGGAATTGTGTAATTTGTGT
Source organism: Wilhelminamyces savonicus (assembly GCA_030570115.1). Taxonomy (NCBI): domain Eukaryota; kingdom Fungi; phylum Ascomycota; class Pichiomycetes; order Serinales; family Metschnikowiaceae; genus Wilhelminamyces; species Wilhelminamyces savonicus. The sequence goes on along the minus strand of JAJLUW010000006.1, from coordinate 195,483 downwards.
GTATTCATGAAAATTTAGTGGCGCTGAAGCTGCCTAAGAGATGAAGGCGCTAAGGAGGGGCTGAAAAATAATCATAAACGGAAAATAACGTCACGGAAAATTACGAAAAGAACCGGCAAAATGACAGAAAATAGTGAAAGTGACTGGAAATGGGCCTGCCGTGCCATCTTCAATTTTATAGCAGATACAGGATCTTGTCTCTTTCGACTGGGTATTTTCCTAATGCTATTGTAGATCCCGCAGTCATAAAAATGAGAAAATTGGAGTTCCGTCTATTTTTTGCAGCAATCCCTTAACCCCTATACGAGCCATAAACGATATCACTAGTGGCATATTGCGTGATTCTGTCTAATTACTACTTCACTGTCCCATATCTCATCAGAAACCTCTTCGCTCCCATCAAAAAGGCCGGTGGCGCCGACCTAACTAACGGTGCAACACACCTGATCATTCCCTGCTTCCCGAGTTTGAGGGCCGCAATATGGCGATGTGCGACGAAACTAGTCTTAGCCCCAAACACAGCCAGCCAACAATATGCTCCGAAATATGGGGACAATAAACTAGCTGAACAGCGCTAACCAACGAACAGATCGGCAAAAGCCATAAAGCGCTAGGATCGTGCTACTCTCTATCTCGACCGTAATCTCCTGGGGAAAGGTGGGATAAGAAAGTCTGGCACCAACATCCGGACCTCAGGGTCAGCATTCACGCTGTTTCGGCGGTGGCCCTGCTCGGTGTCATACGGCAGCATGTGAACCTTCGAATTGAGTATGGACGAGTAGTGGAAAATGTGTAGGAACACCAAAATCCACCGCAAAAGCTCACTTGTACGCTAATGCAACTGCGCCATGCTGACAAGCTCCTTTCTAAGGAGTTATGTGTGCTTTCTGGAGTATTACTGGAACAGACTCTCATTCAAGCATGCCGGAAGTCCACCGGGCCAACATGGCGTGAAATACCGTATATGGAGTGGGTGCAAAAATGCGGCGAAGTGCCTGGCTCCACAGTACGAGCACATACACAAGTTTCATAGAACCTTTGGCTGTTGGCGGCATGAGGGAAAATTGGACGGCGTGGCACCCGCGATGTCTGGGGCTAAAGAGGTGTAGTCCAACTGTCGCTTTTCTCCAGGCACCCATTGGCGTGAAAGTGGACGAGGCGGTTCAGCGAAAACCCCAGAAATCCCTTTCGAAACACGCCGTTTCTGATTGCAGGTTTCTTTCCCTTTCTTAGCTCATCTCCAGTTCAGCACCGAAACGGCATCTTCCAATATTCACTCATTCTACAACACCACCGTAAGCCAATGCCCACAATTACCCCCAAATCCCTGAACACACTCCAGTCTCACCCAATCTTAGAGACTCTTCAACCGTGCAATGGCTTCGGGAAACTCCACTCCTCTCTCCTCCTTAGCAATCAAACCTCTACGCCTCTCAAAGGTAGCTGTATTTCGCTATAAATATACACATGCGCGGCCACGGCAGCAGCCACGACGATATATCCTGCCGCTTAGGCCTTAGGAGCCTCCTTGAAAGAAATGGCAGCCTCCTCGCCCATGGCAGAGATGATGGTCACCAACAAGTCCTTGCCGTCGTCAAACTCAGACTGGATCTTGTCACCCATGTCACCCTCGGGAACCTTGACATCGTCCTTGGTGTCACCGTCGGGGGTCATCAACGACAAGAAGCCGTCGTCAATGTCCAACAACTGGTACTCCTGTCTTCTGACGTTAGGGACCTCCATGTTGTGGGTGGAGGGCGACAAGTCCTCCAACTTCTTGCCAGTGAAGATGTCAATGGCCACCAAGTGGACCTTGGCGTGACCGTGCTTACCGGTCTTGGAGGTGGACATGTCGACGATCTTGCAGGGTCTGCTCTTGATGACGACGTGGCCGTTCTTTCTCAAGGCGGAACACTGAATGGGGAAGGTGAGGGCGGCACCGGCATCGGCGGTCTCAAAGGTGTGCTGGGCGGTTAGTACTGAGGAGCCAGGGACCTTTTGCAGTCACGGTGGCGGCGGCTAGGGATTTTTCACCGAGATCGCCGCCGCCGCCGTCACGCCACGAATGCGCTGGCGTGATGGCACAGATGCTTTAGGTTGTCAGTGCTTTTGTGTGTCGTGTACATACGTCTTCGTCAGCCATTTTCGTACTTGTTTCGATAAAGAGGAAGAAAAATTTTCCAGGAAGAACAGATGCTAATAAATGGTTTTCACTTTCGAGTTGGCGATGTGGCCGCGGGCCGCCTCGGTAATTCTCAGCACGCGCGCCGACGCGGGTGCGGTTTTCCGTGGTGGAGCGGGGACGCCCTTCCTGCATGTGCCTTTCTCCTGCGTACATGTCAGCACGTCTGACCGTTACCCGCATTTTGGTTGGTCGCGCGGTCGTGTGCATCCGCCTTTGCTTTGCAGGGCTGTAACTGGCTGGGACTGTATAATGTTACATATACGACTATATACGAGACGGCGCTGGACCGCCCTGGCGCCGCACCGACGTGTTTGCGCACCGGGTGGCTGCAAAAGCGCCTGTGGTGGCTGCCGCAAACCCGCGGCTCGTGGCCAGTAAACTGCCCGGTGCCATGGCGGGCGCCACGCGGCGCTGTAGCATGGAACTGTCAGCATGTAGCCGTTTCCATAGGCATGTTGTGTACTGCTTTCCGGAACACTGGCCCGTCATTGGTCAGCGTTCTGCGGGCGCCATTCTGAGAACTGAACGAGTAATTAGTGAATTGAACTTTGTGGCATGAATAAAACATGGCTTCTCCGGTAACATGCCGTTTCTGCTACTGGAAGTCGTTTGTTGTGCAGCGGTGAAGAGGCAATGTCTTTTGTTTGTTCCACGACGGTGATTGTGGGCCGTTTGCTTGCGCTTGGGCACAATCGGCCAATGTAATGCATCCCAAACTTCGGGCCACAATTTAAGTCTCCCATGTAGTTGGTAAGATGCACCGTAAACCGCAGAGCTCCTTTGGTGCGTCAAGCACCATTTGCGCTCAACTGGCCTTGACCAGGACATCCTCTCCAATCTCCTTGGTGCCGTTCGAACCATTGCCATTCTTTTCAGCTTCGATGGCGCTGATTTCTGAGTCATCTGGTGCCTGGCTGCCAAGTCGAGATTCATGTCCGCTGCGCACCCCACGCGACGACTTCTCAACCTTCAAGCTTTCGATCATCGTTTGCCATTTGGCCAATAACTCCTCGCATTTTTCGTGCAATTGGAAGCTCTGCGGATACTCCAAATCCTCGTCTTTCAAGATGCATTTCAAAACCTTGTGGATCTTGGTTTTTTTCAATAAGCTCACATCCACGGGAAAATCGACAAGCCGGTGTAAAATAAGCCGCGCAACCAGCAATTCGTCGGCCGTTGGAGGGGGAAACTGTTTGGGATCGGTGGGAGTGATGGGCTGGTTTCGCTGAATCAAAGTCCGCTGGAGCTTGATTCGACACAACCATAGTTGGTGCTGCTTTTCTTCAGGAGTGAGGATTTTGGGTGAGCCAGACGACCTGGGGGAGTTGAGTTTCGGGGTCGCCACGCTGTTGCTGGGGCTATATGCATTCGTTTTGGGCACTTTTTTCTTGCCATTAGTAGAGGCCGAACGCGACCGCTTGCGGCCTACTTCGTCGGAGTCGTCGCTTTCGTCTTTGACGGCTTGGTCGGTGTTGTCATGCGCGTCTTCATCCTCTTCGGCCTGTGCTTCTTCATCCTCCTGTTTGATGTCCTCTCCATCGGAATGCTTTCCGTTTGCGGCTTTGTCGTCACCATCGTCCTCCACTTCATCCTCCTCGTCTTCTTCGTCTTCTTCGTCATCGTCCTCGTCGTCTTCGGCCCTTTGCTTATCTAGGTGCTCCATGAAATCATCAAAATCTAAGTCCTTGCTGGCAGACAAGGCGTCCAACACATTGGTCGTTCTGCCGCCCTTCTTTGCTTTGGGCTTCTGTTTGTTTTTTGGAACCTTTTTGAGCTTTTTATCCAAGTAATCATCGGAGAGCTCCTCCAAATTCTTCTCGTTCATCCAGTAGTAGTCGCCATCGGGGATGAAAATCACACAGAGGTTGGTACTTTTCTTTTTGGCCTTCAAAATCGCCGCCGGGACCAAATTCGTGGGCATCACAAACGACGGCCACGCCGGGAACCCGGGCATTTTCGCTAGGACAAGATCCTTGTCGGCGAATTGGGACTTAGCTTTCTTGGGAGGCATTATGACAGTAGTTTTGCAGTTGTCTGACGCGATCCAGCTGGTTTCGGAGGGTCCAATCTCGCGGTATAGCGGGTTCGATAAACCTCAACCGGCAGTCCAATAGAGCCTTGTAGGGGGTAATTCACGTGTCACTGGAAACGTCAGCTGGCACAGCTTTTGTGTGGGTCACCAGGAATTGTGAGATTGGCCCGGTGGCTCGAGATGGGGGATAAATTGAGAAAAGGGCGCCAGGCAATGGGGTATGGCCAGTAGACGTAAATGTGAAGCTGTTTTCTTCGTTGCTTCACGACAGAGAACGGTTCAATCGGCTGCACTTTCTGGTGTTCCGAGAGATTCCGTGGATGGCAAAGAGTAGCCTGAATACGAAGGTGGCGCTATTAGGGTGTAATGGCTAGAACTGTGTTTTTCGTTGTTTGGATGTTGATGAAACTGCTGTCGGTGTGTGCAGTACAGGATTGCTGGTGTGCGCACGACGATTGTTTGTGCGGTGTATGCGGAAGGCGTGCGGTTACCGGGTACTGGCGGAAGCTGCAAAACCGCCGGAAACGGCGGGAGAAAGGGGCGGATTTGAATGTTGGGGGCGGTGGCGGTGGTTTTGTGGGTTTGGGGAGAATGCAGCGCCGGTTCGGACCGTGTGTGTCTATCCCCGGTTTTTCGAGTTCCATTTGGCGTTTTTATTTATTATGTATGAAATTGGGAGTTTTCCGTATCCTTGACGAAAGACACACCCGGGAAATGCCCTCCTAAAGGTCATTACCGAAAAACCCCTTTGGGCTTATTATGATTGGCATTGTCATCTCCTAAGGGTCCGATTGGCCCAGAACGGCCCGGACGGTTTAATCCAGTCGGCTGCAATCGGTGATTACATAAGCCAAACACCCGCCAGGGCCAGAAGACGAAGGAAGTGAGTGGAAGCGTTTTGAAAAAGCGTGACCTCGGCGACGGCGCCTCGGTACTATAAAGGGCCCTGTTCCGCCACCTGGGGGCGCCGGTTTTGCCGCCGCCGTTTTTTGTGTGGCCGTTTTTGGCCGCAAGGGCTTCTGGGAACAGCCTCGAAAAATTCCTCATTTTGCAAGGCATACCAAAGAACACTTACACAGCATAAACGTTTATAAAGGGGTTTCTGGGGAGTTTAAGCCAAAAGATTCGAAACCGCACCAGCTACTTATACTAGGTTCAGTCTTCAAACCGATTTCAACGTGGTTTCTCTGACTTTAACTTGGCCTATAACCGCTTGCAAAAGATCCCAACGTGCGGCCCACGGAGCCTAGAGGAAGCGTTAAACAATCAAACTTCCCAGAATTGGACGAATAGCACTTTAGAGTTGATTGACAGCTTTCGAGACAATTATTCGTGTGTTTTGGGCTGAAACTCTCGACCGTCCACTCGTCATTTAAATAAAGCACTCAACTGGCCACTGGTGACCAAGAAACGACTGGAAACAAGTGAAATTGCAAAACGTCCATAAACAGCTACTATTGACCAAACAGTCCAATATACTCGTTATCGGAGAACCTTCGGCACTTCTACCACACCTTATCCAAACACATACATTACAGCGCCATGCCCGAGACGAAACGGCCCTTGCCGGCGCTTCCGACGCCAGAGGAGCTTGCGGTACTCTTCAGCGATGAGCCGCCCCGAAAACGCCAGCTGGTTCCGAGAACCGACGTTTCTGGTGACCCTAACGCCATCCACGCCATCCCGCACAATATCTACCCTATAGTACACCAGCCGTACAACAGCGGGGACTTCTATTCCGATTTGACGGTGCAAGAAGACGATGCGAGGGTGAAAGAGCAAAGAGAGGGCATTCTCCGGCGGTTTCCGCCCCCCATGGCCCCATTCATGAGCCTTCAACAGCGTGAAGAGGGCGGAATTATGGTTCCTTTCATCTATCCGCCGCCGCCTATAGTCAGTGAGGATAAGGATGCCGTTTTGGGCCGTCTCAAGGAGGCGTTGGCTGAACAACAGCGCGAAGCAGAGGCCGAAAACGCGCCTGTGGTCCAAGAACGGCGTCATACGCGGTCCAGAACGTCCCGAGCCGCTTCTCTTGTGTCTACGGTGGTTCACGAGGAACCGGAAGAAGGTACTTCGGGATCCCCGTTGCTGGATAATGACATCTACGTTCAGCTTCCTCCGCTTCCGTTCCCTCCACCGAACTACATGCCGTACCCTTTGCGAGCAGATGACGGCGGATTCACGCCTGGCGAGATCTTCGAAGACTTGATCAAGGCCCTGGATGTATTGCCGCGCATAGATATGGTGGTTGCCTCGGCTGCGGGCTCGCTATATGATATGAAGGGCCAGGCAGATCAGGAGGGCTTCACCATTAAGAGTCATGAGCGGTTGAAAGCCGCTAAGGCGTCGTTACAGGAATTGGAGGAACAGCTCAGGGACGCTAAGGAAAACGACAGCGACTCCGCCAGCGACGACGACGAGTATCTGCGATATGTGGCTGGGATAGATGTTTCGAACCAGTTCGACTACTATGATCGGCTCAAACAGGCCAATGGCCGCGTCTATGTGGAGGTTTCTCGGCTTCCAGGCGCCTACACAAGGGTCAAGCCACGGGAGAGTGCTTTGAAGCATTCTGTCGCCGAGTTTGAGCACGAAGAGGAATCGGAGACCGATCTTGAGAGCATAGATGTGGATGCTATAATGGAAAAGGCTCTGGAGCTCGAGGAAGAGATATCTCAGGAATGGACCAGCGCCCACAGTCTTCCTGACTTTCCACTGATGGCCCTGCTGGAGCTTTTACTGCAACCAGCCAAGGATGTCACCAACGCCAATGGAAACAACAAGGAGCGGCGGCGGGCCGAGCTCGCCAAGTCCATGGAGCAATTGGAAATGAACGAGCAAAAACACCGGTATGAGGTTTACCAGAGCACCAAGCTAGAGCTTTTGGAGAGACTCAACAACTTGAAAGCGTCCAAGATCTCATTTGAAGACGATAAATGCGACATTCGTGATGATGACCTCTTACAGGCACAAATACTGTTGCAGACGAAGCGTGACGATGAGCTCTTGCGGTTGAAGATGCACCAGAATTACGAGCTATTGCGGGCGCTGGCTGACTTCTACGTTGACCTGAACAAAGTGTATCGCAGTTTTGGTGCGCTTATGAACAATAAGCTCCAGAAACTCCGTAACTTCTTTGAGTTCCAGCAGCAGAGCTTTTCCTCGCTCTCTAGCGACAAACAGGGTGACGTTTTCGACATTGGGCACCGCGAAAGTGCCCGTTTATACGCGGGAGTCTCCAATACCGATTTCGTAGGAGAAATCAAGGACATGTTCCACCATGCCACCAGTGAGTTGAACTCGCTTCAGGGTATCAAACAGGAGAAGGAGCCCGAAACCCCGCCCAGCTCGGGCGACAGCCAGGGCGTTATCCACGACTTTATGCCTCTCATCACTCCGGAAGAATTCGATCTCATTACTGGCGACTTACCAAGCAAACTCAAGGGACCGAAAGAGCATGGTCCCAAGAATTCAGCCAAGGTTTCTGCCAATCTCAAGCATAAAATATTCCAGAGTCTGTTATATGATCAAACGCTGGGTTCCGACAGCAATGGGACTAGCAATTCTAGCATTCCGTTTGGAGGCGCTGGCGGTAGTGTTTCTGACAGCAACCTGGCCACTCTGCCGCTCAAAAGACGTCCGGGAAGGCGAGCGGCAGCGGCTCCCCCTATCACCAGCATGCCGCTGACGAAGAGCTTGTACGAGAACCCCGGAAAGCAGCATTCAGAGGCGAATTTGTTGGCGCGGATCATGAAGCAGTTTGTGGGGCCTCTACCGGCGAAGACCGACGAGTTGACAGACGATTTGGAAATGATGAACGTGGAGACTCGCTGGCCGGTGACACGGTAGGATTTTGGACGGAGGAGAAGCCGGGACAAAGAGCTTTTACCTAGAGATAGAGCCTGAAAGTGTTGAGAAACGATTTTTTGCCTAGGTATGGGCCCAGATGGAAGTTGAAGAGAAAGTAATATGGGACATGATGAACAGCTAGGAGATGTGGGAGCGGAACGGCGAAAAATGGCTGTAAATACGTTATAGGAGAAATGGAATGTGCGACATAGAGATTCACAGAAAAGGGTTGGGAATTATAAATGGTGTAAGAAGCAGGTTGCTGAAGGCTTCCATGTCTAAGAAACTGATGTATGGAGGCCTATGTTCAGGGTTTTATTTGCAACGACAGGCTCTAAAAGCGGTTCCACACAGAATTCAACTAAAATCCCGGCTACGTCCTACAGCAAAATAAACGTTTGTCTCGCCTTTTTGCAGCCTGGCTTTCTCCCCGCGCGGTCTTTTTCTCACTAATTCTCTTCTTTTCTCACTAATACTCTTCTTTCCCAGCTAATTCTCACGACCTTCCGTGAGGGCTTCTCTCCTTTACCGATAAAACGTTCCCAAAATGGGGCAAATGTACCACTTTACCGATAAAATAGCACATACTTTGTCGCCAGAATTTCACATCAGCCCCGTTCTGTTCAATTCTGTGGATTAAATTCTGTGTTAAAAATGCTCCTCTGCAATGTCCTCAATTGGCTGCGAATATTCCTGCCGGCACTCAGTCGAAATATTCGGTTTCTGGTACGAATACCAAGTGGGCCACGAGCTTCAGCTTCAGGTGGTCTGATGTCGGACTTGATGTCTCTTTCTTTCATACTTAGTCTGTGTTCTAACTATTATCGAAAAGGACAACCACCCAATTTACGGCTAAAACCTCTAGACCCATTACGGAAACGGGCCGTAGGCCACTATTTTGCAGCAAAAGTACGATTTTGGCCACATCTTCATTACTTCTCTTGGGAGTATCCAAACGGTCCTAGAATCTCTCTTTATAGCGACGGCTACATGTCAATTGACCCAGCCAGTGCCTGTGACTACATCATTCTTGGCTGGGACGAAAGGGTGGAATATTGTAGGGAAATGCTCGTCTGGAACATTTCCTTTCTCGTCGTGCTGGACAGCCTTCACCATGACATCTCGAAGGAAGGCATCGTAAGCAAGGCCCTTTTCTGGGGATAGCTCAAATAGAGACTCAAGGTTGAGAAAGAGGTATGGCTATTGTCGCAAATTTTGGCCATAAAATGCATTTAGCGGCCTGCTGCTTTTGGCTGCAAATGAGTGTTCATAAAGTAGGAAAGGTGAGGTATTGATTCTGGAACATGTAGCTACGAGTTTCAGGAAGCAACCATTATACGGTGGGTGGTTTCAGTAAGTAATATGTATTTTTACTGAGTTTACCCCGGAGTTTCTGCGCAAGGTTCTCTTGAAGTATTATTGGCCATTGACATAATTTTACGAGGGGCTGTGACATATTTACGAGCGTTTCGATGAGCAATTCCGAAGGAGATGATTTTCCCAACAGAGAGAGAGAGAGAGATAGAGCCTGCTTTTTTGTACTAGCTACCGGCTCATTACCGGAAAGAATGTCCTTCATCCCATATTCAGTCAAACAGCCTCCAGAAAGAAGCCATCCATACGGTCACAACACGGAAAAAAGCAAGCACGGAAATCTCGGATTTCCCGCTTCTTACAGTTCCTCCGTTCCTTGCCTTCTCAAAGATCGGTGGTATACGGTCCCGGGTGCACGGGTGCAGATGGCTGCGAAACAAACAATACAAGACTTCTAGGTACATAGTAATACAATAGGAGACACAAAAAACGGCGGGGGCGCCAAACGAGAGTAAAAACAGCAGAGAAGTGAACAGGGGAGCTAGTACTCCTCGAACTGGGAGTAGATGGCCACCAACACGTTGGCGGCACCGAGCACGTACGGCAACAGGCCCAAGTGGGCAGCGAAGTTGGAGAAGAGCGCCGTCTTGATGAGCACGAAGTTGACAGCCGCGTTTGCGAGGCCCTTGTCGGCACTCAACGTCACCTCGCCCTGGTGCACCGTGAAGTAGAGGATAAGCAACTTGGACAACGCAAACGTGAACGGGTCGTAGGTGAAGATGCGCGAGACAATGCCTTCGTCGTCCGCGAACAAGAGCACGCGTCTGGAGAAGTTGATGTAGTAGGACGCCACCAACGGCAACACCACGGCCACCGCCACCCACACGCCGAGCACCAGGTACACCTGCGATGCGAGGAGCACCAGCAAGTCCGGCACCTTCCAGTTGGCCACGGCCGGCGGCAAGTTGTCGCTGACAAGCGAGTGCACCAGGCCGTTGTGGCGCACCGCCACCAACGGCACGTTCACGTACAAGAAGAAGAGCGCCTCGAACGCCGCCTCCGCGTAGTTCAACGTCACGGTGGCCAGGAGCCGGTCGCGCAAGTTGTCCAGGTACTCAGTGGCGGTGATTCCCACCGAGTCGGTGAACTCGTAGATGGCGCGGCGCGCCGACTCCGTGGCGTCGATCACGGGGTCCACCACCCACGCCTTGAGGTTGACGGGCGGCTCCAGGTAGTCGGCGTCGGCGTCTTCTTCGTCGGCGGCTTCAAGCTCCTCGACGTCGTCGTCGTCGGCAATGGTCTCCACGAGCGTGGCGTCGTCGGTGATGCCCTCCGCCAACGCCGCCTCTAACCGTGCCACGGCGTCTTCGGGGTTCTTCTCAACGAACTCCTCGAGCTTCTCAATGAGAACCTTCTTGGTGTCCTTTTTGGACACGGAAACGCCCACCTTGTGGGCCACGTCGACAAGATCCTGTTTTTTGTATGTGCTGAGCGATTCGGACATGGTAGCAATAGCAGAAGTACACAGGGTTGGAAACGCCTGGTTATAAACAACCGTTGTTGTGCGACGCGAACGTGCCATGCAGGAAGCTTGTTGTGACTTCCCGATGGGGCGTGGGATTGCAAAAGCGGGTCCGGGCGTGCGCCCACCGATCCACCGTCACGGGTCCCCAGGGCGCCACGGCGGGCGGCTGGTGGGCGGCTGGCGGTCTGGCGGCGGTGGGAGTGCGGTGGGGACGCTGGGGACGAAAAAAGGGGCGTTTTTGGGACGCTGGGGGCCACAATTACAGGTGGCGCTTTTGGACTGTATAGCCTGTGGGTTGAGGAAAACCCAGATTGCTAGCGGGGCGATTTAGTGGAGGCATCTTGAAACAGCGTATAAACCCTGGAGTGGCCATTTTGGGGTCTTTTGCCGCGGGCTTTTTTGTTGTGACGCTGCTTATACCATATACTGTTTCTCACTAGGGGAAATTTTCGCCCTACTACTTCCTTATGCTAGTGCCACGGCTATTACGCCACACACGGCTACCGTTGCGGCCTCTACGGCCGTTCTGCGTATCTTTTACGCCGCGGGAACATAGAAGGGGCCCTGATTCGGCCTTGAAACGGGCTGATTCGGCCTTGAAACGGCCTTCTTCGTCCCAAAAACAACCTGATGCGGCCCAGAAACAGGCTGATTCGCCGCAAAAACAGCCTGATTCGCCCCCAAAACAGCCTGATTCTACCTATAAACAGCCTGATGCTCCCCCAAAACAGCCCAATCCTCCCCCCGAGACCCCCAGGGTCAACCAAGTAGGCATACAATACCTATCCACAGATATACACAGCAAGGTGTTTCCCAGGGCCGATTCCAAGGGCTACCTCAGGCCGGAAAATCCGGCGCTTTTGACTTTGGCCCAGCACCATCTCGCCCATAACGGGCTTCTCGGAAAGAAAACCCAGGTTTCCGACCCCATCACCATACCAAACTTCCCTTCTTTGGCAGGGAAATCCCTCGATGAGCATTTCCACAGAATAGGCGCCAAATCCGCCGACCCGTACCTCCAGATGGCCGAGTCGTTCCTTGGCCTGGGATCTGTGACCCCAGCTCGGCCGAAGCCAAGTACCTGGTTGTTGCAGCCGGGATGGACGCGCTACGAGCCCGGAAAACCCCCGGAACCAGTCCCCTTTCCCATGGAAGATGAGCTCGTTTTCGATGTGGAGGTGCTATATAAGATTCTGCCATACGCTACGCTCGCTACTGCAGTCTCCAAAACCGCATGGTATGGCTGGGTATCGCCCGCCTTGGTGCAGTTTCGGGACGACCCAGACGCCTCCATTGAAAACGTGGACTTTGAGCATCTCATGCCGTTTGACACACACCTGAAGCCAAAGTTACTTGTTGGATTCAACGTCTCTTTCGACCGCCAGCGTGTTCTAGACGAGTACCACATCAAACAGTCGAAAGCGTTCTATCTCGACACTATGGCACTCCACATCGCCCTCAGCGGAATCTGCTCTCAGCAAAGACCCACTTGGCACCGCCACCGCAAAAGCAAGACGCTTTTGGAGGGCTTGGACCACGAAGCCGCCTCAGAAGAGTCCCTCGACTCGGTCTTCGGCCTCACTGATGACGTGGTCGACAACAAGACGCTTCTGGCCGCAGACGTCGCCCGTGAGTTGGTGGACGACCCGTGGCTCAGCAAGGGTGCTCCCAACTCTCTTGCTAACGTGGCGGACTTTCACTGTGGAATCAAACTTGACAAGCAGGATAGGGAGTTTTTTGCAACCAAAGACCCCAATGAGATCGTGGAAAATTTTGCGTCTTTGATGGACTACTGTGCCAAGGACGTGGATGCCACCTACGCCGTCTCCGTCAAGTTGTTCCCAGAGTTCCGCAAGAAGGTGGCCCATCCGGTCTCGTTCGCGGTGCTTCGCCATATGGGCCTGTTGATGCTTCCCACCACTAAGAAATGGGACCAGTACATCGAGCAGGCGGAGGCTGTTTTCCAGCAGAACCGCCACGAGGTCACCCAGATTCTTGTGGCCCGTGCGCGAGAGCTCGTTCGCTACATCGACGACGAAGAGCCTTCTTTGGAGATCCCTCGTGACGATTGGTCTCTGCAGCTTGACTGGACACTCAAACAGCCGCGAATCAAAAAGAACGGTGAAATGTCCGCCAAACAGGCCTTTATGGTGGGTTATCCCGAGTGGTATAGAGAGCTTTTCCGCAGTTCCACCGACGCTAACGGCACCAAAAGCCGCGAAATGGTACTTACCGTGCGCACCAGAATCACACCCTTACTCTTGAAGCTCCGCTGGGAGGGATATCCATTATACTGGACGGACCTGTGCGGGTGGTGTTTCAAAGTGCCCATCAGCGAGAAGTTGGAGGAGGAACTCCAGGCCAAAAAGTACGTGCAGGCACGGCTTCTGGAGGAGGATATTCTGCTTCACATGCCAGAGCTACGTGCTGACGGCAAGTACTACGATCTATACCGAATTCCCCACCCCGATGGTCCTGGAAAGAGAACCACCTCAGTTTTATCGAAGAACTATTTACGTCACTTCGATCTGGGGATCATGACGTCCGAATACAGCCACGTTCGTGAGATTTTGGCGCTCAACCTGACGGCTTCATACTGGATGGGCAACCGCAATCGAATTATGGAGCAATTTGTGGTTTATTCCGACGAAAAGGCAGTCAAAAACCGGTTTTTTGATTCCAAAAAGACCCTCAAGGAACACCGCGACATGGGCATGATTCTCCCCAGGCTATGCACCATGGGAACCATCACTAGAAGGGCCACTGAAAACACATGGTTGACGGCCTCCAACGCCAAAAAAAACCGCATTGGATCCGAGCTTAAGGCCATGGTCGAGGCCCCCAAAGGCTACGTATTTGTGGGTGCAGACGTGGACTCCGAGGAGCTCTGGATTGCTTCTCTTATGGGGGACTCTATGTTCAAGATGCACGGAAGCACGGCCCTTGGATGGATGACTTTGGAAGGAGATAAGTCCGAAAAAACGGATTTGCACTCCAAAACTGCTGAAATTCTCGGGATTCTGCGAGGAGATGCCAAAGTGTTTAACTACGGCCGTATCTACGGCGCTGGCGTGCGTTTTGCAGCACGTCTTCTCCAACAGTGCAACACCACCATATCTGAAGAAGAGGCCCAGGAACTGGCTCGTGAACTATACGCCAGAACCAAGGGAGAAACTTCCACTTCTCGACTCTTTAACCGCAAAATGTACCATGGAGGAACAGAGCTGGTAATGTTCAATGCTTTGGAGTCCATTGCGCACCAGGAAAACCCCAGAACCCCAGTCTTGGGCGCTTCTATCACTGACGCTTTGACTGTCAGATACCTCAACAAGAACAATTACCTTACTCTGAGAGTTAACTGGACCATCCAGAGTCTGGGAGTGGACTATTTGCACTTGCTCATTATATCCATGGAGCACTTGAGCGAAACTTACAAAGTCGATGCTCGTTTGGCCATCACCGTTCACGACGAGCTCCGGTACCTTGTGAAGGAGGAGGACCGGTACCGTGCCGCGTTATTACTTCAAATCAGTAACGTGTGGACCAGAGCCATGTTCTGCGAGCAGTTGGGCTTGCACGAGCTTCCTCAATCGTGTGCGTTCTTTTCTGAGGTGGATATTGACCATATTCTACGCAAAGAAGTCACTTTGGACTGCGTCACACCTTCCCATCCCGACGCCATTGCCCCAGGCGAGTCCTTAGATATCCGTGGTTTGTTGGAGAAGGTGGATGAGGGCTTTTTGAGCCAACGGGCGCCTTCAGGCCAAAAAGCGAAGCTTAATAGCGTTGCATTCGAAGCCAGGGAGTCGGTTATGACAGGTTTAGATGCGTCCCTGGCAGATGTCAAGATCGCCAAGTTGCTGTTGCAAAACTCCATCGATAAGGTGGAATGGCGCCAGAATATCAACTTGTACTCCAAGACTATCCTGGACGAGGTCAAGGAGAAAAAGGCGACGGAGCTGGTGAAAACCACCTCGAAAACGGCGAAGCCAAAGACCGCTAAAAGAAACGTTGCCGCCATTTTTGAACCAGTGGAACCTGCTGCAGAAACCACTCATTCCTCCCTGAAAGCAACCAAATCTCAGTCGTCTTTACCCAAGACCGCAGTTAAAGCTCCCAAAGAGCCAAAAGCACCCGTCTCCACAAGCAAGGTATCGCTTACCGTCAAAAGAGCTACCAAGACGTCCCTCAAAGGGGTCCCCGATAGCCCTTTAATGGCAAAGGTGACGTCGTCTAGCCATTGGAGCACCAGGCCTAACAAAAAGGGTTCTTACCGGATGATTGAAGACAACGAAATCAACATCAGCAGCAATGGAAATGACGCTCTTGAAGAGACCCTTCTTCTCGCCCACAAGTCTATCAAGAAGCCGGAAAGTAGCCCCAGCACCTCCGAAAAAGGACCCCCGATTAAGCTAAAGGCTGATTGGAATAGGCGTCCCGGAAGACCGACTGCCGGGGTGAAGAGTACGGCGACTACAGGCTGGCGAGCAGCTTTTCAAAGAGGGGTTCCCAAAACTCCCGTTTCTGCTTCACAAGTTTATTCCAGAACGAAACCGAAGGGAAACCTTTTGAACTCCAGTCTGGGGAAAATCTCCTCTGGGAGTTCAAATGGCACCTTCAGTGGCGAAACCTCTTTGAAAACGTCTCCAAGTGGCCCGGGGCCTCCTGAGGCGGGGCTATCTGGATCAAAAGCCCCAGATACGGGACAGGATAATGACGTTTCGAGAAAGCTACTGAGTCCTACCACTGGAACAAGTCCGATTCGACGATCGCAGAGCGGCCCTAGTGAGCTGCCATATGCTTTTCGACGACAGAACAGTTCGTTCCCGGGAAGAAAGGTCCCTGTTCGACGACATTGAGGCCGATGGGAACAAGTGTGAACTGATAAATGAAGCTGGTGAATGACAACACTGCTACGAAATAATGAGGAACGAAAACACCACAGGGAGAAAGCAAAGGCGAATTGAGGTTTCTCCAACCTCGGGAAGTCAATTCCTATGACCATCGATGCTTCCTCAACGCCCCACGGGATCCATTACAATACCAGCGGCCATTAATGTCTGCAATTGATCACTGGAAGATCCCAGTGAATACGGGTTCTTGAACGGTGTAACTTCTGATTCACATCCAACAGGAATTGCCGCCACTGCATTTTGCACCCAACAATAGTCTACTATGGGCCCCTGCCCCCCACTCCGGCCGCCCCGCACTTTTTTGTGTGCCCCCACTTCTGCCGGGCTGCACTCACCTGCAAGGCTTACATAATTGATGGAACCACCCGTCATTAACTGCTGTTGCCTGCCCTGGCACAGGTCCGCCGCACAATTGGCGTGTTGTCGAGCACTCTACGCTCCAACGCCCATTAACTTTGACCGGACCGCCGGGCGCCGCCGGAGTGCTTCAGTTCGCCGTTTTGCCGTTGGCAAGAATGATGTATTATTTGGCCGTCGTGTTGACAGTTTGTTTGTTTGTTTACGTTTAGGATTCAATAAGATGCGTAATAGCGTGCAGTAGATGGCAGCGAAACCGGCACCAGATGCCGAATGCGGCAATAGCAGTGCAACTGTAGGGGCCGCACTTGGAAGCTGCGGACGCCGTCTGAGGCTGCACATCTTGACGGGGCTTATTGTGGGCGTCCGGCATTTGCGGGGGGGCAGCTCTTCGCTGATATCACGTTTCTGGCTGGCTGCAATGCCCTTACGGGACATAGGCTGGCGTCGGCTGAAACGGCTCGCCGAATGCGGAAGGTGCATTGCCTAATGCGTCGTACCGTTCGAGCCGGCCTGCCGTGCGCGCATAAAAATTTTCAGTACCTGCAGGCCACCAGCTGTTTCCGGCACACAGCCGCCATCGGCACCTACCATGACACAATCATTCCCCGATACCTGCACACAGCACGGAGTCTGGCTTGGCCACCTGATGCCAGAGAAGGCAGGGGAGCTTGGCAGAGGGCCAATGGCGCGATATAGAGCCAGGGCCCCTGCAATGGCCACGAAAAGCCGCCAAAACCGGGCCCTCTTGCGTGACCGGACCAGTTCCCGGCTAATGTCGGGGCCGGGCCGCGAAATGGGCGGCGCACGACTCTTCGCCCGAGCGAGCCGAT
Source organism: Wilhelminamyces savonicus (assembly GCA_030570115.1). Classification (NCBI taxonomy): domain Eukaryota; kingdom Fungi; phylum Ascomycota; class Pichiomycetes; order Serinales; family Metschnikowiaceae; genus Wilhelminamyces; species Wilhelminamyces savonicus. The sequence goes on along the minus strand of JAJLUW010000006.1, from coordinate 178,475 downwards.
TATTTGGCTGGACGATATTAGGCCGAGTTTGTAATCTTTTATATAGCCGGCTCCCGGCACGGATTTTTTCATTCTTTTTGACTTCACATTCAGAACCCATAAAACACAATGTTGCCTCCCGGTGTTATCTTAGTCTTCGTCTTGGTGTTCCTTGCCTTTGTCGCCGTGGTGGCCATCCAGGTGCAGAAGAAGCTCAAGGCCAAGAAGTCTCAGCAGAGATTCTAGGCTTGCTGCCTGCCCCTGTGCCGACGGCCTGGTGGGAGTATCTTTTCTCCTCGGGGTGTGGGAGGGTTTCTCTCCCGTTCTCTGTTGCCCTACCGTCTGTTTCTTGTGGTTATTCTCTCTTCGGCTCCCACGGCTTACAGGGCTGTGGTTGACGCCGAATGACTGGTGTGGGGGTTGGGGGCATGCTGGGGTTCTCTACGCTTAAGTGAACAATCCACCCTAGGGCACTTCAGCACTGCCGCCGCCTTTCGCGCCCCATCAACTCATTGAGAAACGGGCTGTCCAACCATCTTTGCTCGCTCCGGGCTTCGGCACCCATGCTATAATACGACTTTTTTTTATTGGCTTTCTTTGCTTTTTTTTATGCTGCGAATGACGGGAATCTATAGCGGCCTCGCCAGGGAAGTTTTTATATTGTGATAACACGGGAATCGTTTACTACCAGTTTTGTAACATATATACCTTTAGATGAGTGCTTTGGTGCTCAGCTAATAGTGCGCGGTTAAGCTTTTAGCTATCAGCTTATAGTGCTTTTAGCTATCAGCTTATAGTGCGTTCGGCTTAGTACAGCCACACGGGCTAGCTATACTGCATCAACCACTTCCGAGAACAACCAATTGGCTTATCCGACGGGGCATAACGGCCCTTTCTCGTATCCCGTCGTATGGGATACGAAAATCGTGTGGGGCGAATCTGCTACTCAGATCTCCGCTGCTGAGCAAGCCTTACGTAAGACGGTTATTGCCCCTTTCTTAACACCGCTGGTGGGTGCAAAATGCCGTCTTGGGATTCAAAGCAGATTTGCCCATTAGTCCCAAATCGGAATTTGGGTGTCCGTACTATCCTCGAGAGTTTTCTTGAATCTTTATCTTCAAGCCATATTAACTATACTTCTCTATTAACTACCATAACCAATTTCAATTCACCGAGATCCAAATCCTTGTCTAGTAGACTGTATGCCCTCTTTAAAGTGAACAGTGACACTTATGCTCTCTCCTAATCTCCACTTATGCCCTATAATCCACTAATCCACGATCATCTCCACTAATTCCCTATCATCCACTAATCCACGATCATCTCCACTAATTCCCTATCATCTCCACTTATGCCTCCACCTCAGCAGCCCCCGGCTTTTCATCATACTCTCTCATAAAAAAGAACGACTGGAAGCACGCAATAAGCGAAATGCCCGCCAATATCAACCACGTCACCTGGCCCACCCCCATCGTATTAAAAAGCGTCATCATGGATCCCCAGATCATGGGAGCCATGAATCTTGCAAAGCTCGTCATGCTCAAGCCGAACGAGTTGACCAACGTTCTATGGTTGGGCGGGGCGGCCCTATGAATCAACATCATGATCTGCGGAAACGCAAGAGCTGTTGCGAGCGTGTTGATGCACGAATTCACGTAAAGAAGAACCGTGGTCAAGCCTTCTGGAAACGCCGGGTTATACTCCGGAAGCGTGTAGATCAAGAACGGAACAGCCACGTAAACTAGCGGGAATATGCAGCAGGCAAACCTATATCCATTGACGGTCTTGACGTTCCTGTCCAAGACCGGGAAAATCACCACAATAACAAGACATCCAAGAGCTCCGGTGGTGCTGAACAAGGTTCCTATGAAGTTGGCATCAAAGCCAAACCCTCCTTTTAAACGAAGCGGAAACAGCAACCCGTCAACAAGAAGCGGGCCCGCCAAAAGAACAGGGAGAAACTCCGAGTAGATCAAAGTGTGGAAGCCCAAAAAGAAGTTTCCGCTGATTGTCAGGATCACAGACGGAGTGAATACCCGACGGTCAGAAATCGCCTGGAAAACCCCCACAGAACGCGCCGACGCAATGGATGTGGCGGTGTTGGTTCTCAGCATGAGCGGAAGGTTCCCCGAGGAGTAGCGTCTGATAATCGCAGATGAAAGACGACGGGGTATTGGCCCATTTGACGAGATTGAGGAATCGTCCTCGTCATCGTCACTCTCGGTTTCTTGCAACACGGAAGAATAGAGAGCGGACGGCGGGGCCAGAAGCGGTGTCACTTCCGAAGGCTCTTGAGTGGATATTTTCTTCTTATTCCATGGTCTAACTGGAATTTCGTAGCCCAATGCTCGTCTTATTCTGTCGCCGATTTCTAGGCCCACGTCTCTGTTGACCTTAGCTTTGGGATGGGTTTCCTCGAGGAAAAGCCACCCGAGAAACGCCCCCAGAAAGAAGAAAAGCGCCACCACGATATTGGAAAGCGCATAGGGATGGGCATTGAGAAAGCGCTCGTGAAGCGAACCAAGGCTGTCTGGCTGCAAGCCCCCCAAAACATGCGGGTTGGTCTTGGGTCTTGTCAAGTACTTGGACCCGCCAATAAGAGAGCCCACCACGGTTCCGATGTTCCAGAACAAAGGCAACGTGGCGAAGGCAATGCCCTGGTGCCTTCTTTCGGTTGCAATTTCGCCAATGATGGTTCGAATGATGGTCACGTTACCGTTCAAAGCACCCATCAATCCTCTGACGCATATAGCAAAGTAGAAGTTGGGTGAAAACCCAAATAATAGCATGCAAACTCCGGTTCCAAGCAGGCCGCAGAGGAGAATGCGCTTGCGGCCCACCCGGTCGCTCAATTTTCCCCACTGGACTATGCAAATGAACTGCATTAATGCAAACGAGGCCGCCAAATAGCCGGAGTAGGTGGAGATCTGCGCCTCGTCCTTGACGACTCCGAAGTCGCGGATCATAAAGTAGATGTAGGGGAAAAGAGACGTGAATGCTAGCGGCTCTGCAAAACGGATGAAGCACACCACCGATATCTGCCATATCGGGAAACCCTCATACTGGGAAGCCATAGTGAGATCGGGAGCGTCTGCAATGAGGCCCTAAGTAATGAGACCCTTGAGTAATGAGGCCCTAAGTAATGAGACCTTAGAGAAATGAGGTCCTAAGTAATGAGACCTTTGAGTAATGAGACCCTAAGTAATGAGACCTTTGAGTAATGAGACCCTAAGTAATGAGACCTTTGAGTAATGAGATCCTTGAGTATGTGGAACGACTGGGACGCGGTTATTCGATAAAGAAGGGAGATCTGCCTTATGCCGGTATTAGCTTAGCTGTTCCGCAATTGACTCACGAAAGGCTTGGAGTAGTCACAGCGCTATTCAATTATGACTTCGCCAAAAGAGAAGTATCGGGTAGAGCTACCTAGCAGAAGCAATGACTCAAAGGATCGTAAGAGTAAACCGGCCTGAAGCGTGCTGCAATTGGCACAAAGAAGTGATTCCACTGTTAGTCATAGAGCAGTAACGGCTCGTACATCTCGGGACGGTTATGTAAGCCGGTGGGGGCGCGAGTGGGGGGCACAATAGAGCCGTGCAAACTACGGCCTCAAACCCACTTATGGGCCAGGAGCCCGCAATTGAACTGTGAGGGGATGAGGTATTCGGGCAGTTTGCAGGAAAGCCGGGAGCTTTGGGAGGGTGGGGAACGTCGGTTCATTTGGTGGGTTTGGTGGGGAAAAGTAGGGCCATTGGGGCTGGATGAGCCATCTTCTTGGGTTTTCCGACCACATTCTGGAGCTGGTGAGGTTTCGGGCTGATTGAGAGGGTTTATGTGTTTTACGGTGTTTTTTGGACTTTTAGGGTGTTTTTTGGACTAATTGGAGGCGTTCTGACGGCTAATTGGAGGCGTTCTGATGGCTACCCTCAATCGTATGAAGTAGAGCACCATATAGAAGCTTCAACAAGTAACATGCAGCCCTATCAAAGGTTCCAGTTGACACTCTAGCCATATCTTACAGTCTGGAATTGGTCATGGTAAATGCCTTTGAGAGGTGCTCCCTCAAAAATGCATCTTCCCTACTCTGTAATTTGGGGAGATTTGAGATTTTGCACCCATCTCAGAAAACCATTTTCGCCCAGTATAACTAGCCTCTAATACACGTTTCCAACCCTGATCTCAAAATGTCTATTCTTTCTATTCCACGGTCTCTTCGGTCAGGTCCTTCTTGACCTCCTCCTCGTCGTCGTCGTCGTAGTCTTTCAAAAAGAGGGACTGGACCAGCCCCATGAGTGCCAACAACGCCATCACCCACCACGAAAGCCAGTTGATATTATAGGCGTCTCCCACGCTCATCAAGTAGCCGAATATGAGCGGACCCGTGCACCGGGCCAATGCCAAAATGCTCATGGTCCAAGAATTGACATAAGCTCTAAACTTCTTGGGGGCAGCACGGTGGTTCAAGATCATCACCTGTGGCATTCCCGTGGCCAGGGCTAAAGTTTTGAACGACGTGATAGAGTAAAGTGCCAAAGGCGTCACCCAACGAGGAAAAACTGGATTGTATTGGTGAAGGGTGAAGATGGTAAGCGGAGCCATAAAGTACACCACCGGGAAGATGGAGAGCGAAAGACGGAACCCGTTGATGGTGCCCAACTTGCGGTCAATGATGGGAAACACTAGTAGAATAATGAGCATACCCATAATACCCGTCGAAGAGAACAAGGTACCGATATAGTCCGGGTTCAAGCCGAATCCCCCACTGATCTTGAATGGGAAGCTGAGGTTGTCCTTGTCGAAGGAAGATTCGAGAAAAACAGGAAGGAACTCGTTGTAGGCCACTGAGTGAAGAGAAATGATGAAGTTTGCCACGATCACCGAAATCACCTGCGGCGTGAACGCTACTTCCTTGGTGGACTCCAAAAGCAGTCTCTCTGCCTGGATTTCCTGGCTGCTTCGAGAATACCGCCGCACTATGGCCTTGGAGACCAGCCGAGGCATATACTGCTCCAACTCGCCGCTATCTGCCGAGGTTGTGGTGGCGTTATCTGCAGCAGGGGCAAATTCGCTTTGGTGGGTGTTTTTGGGGCTGATTTCACCGAAATCGGTGTTTCTGAACGCCTCTTCCAGGCTAGCATGAGACTCCTGGCTCGCGGAAACAGGACTCTTCTGTGCCGCAAGACTGGAACTGGTCTCTGCAGAGCCGTGGAAGAGGTTTTGGGTATTGAGCAATGGCTCTGTTTCGTCAGAGGCGGCCGATTCGACGTCTCTTCTCTGCCATGGTCTCGAAAGAGGAGGTTTTCCAAACACCTTCAAAAGAAGCCAGTCGCCGAGCTCCACGCCGTAATCGCGTCTGGTCCGGAACCCTTCGTGTGTTTCCTCCAAGAAGAGCACGGCACACGCAAAACTGAACCAGAGAAAGCACGCCACGATGATATTGGAGAGCGCATAGGGGTGTTTCTTGGTGAATGAGTCGTAGAAAGACGCGAGCGAGTCCGTCACCACCTTGTCGGTCGGCTGCGGTCTATAGGGGTTAGGCGGCGGCCTGGTGACGTATTTGGAACTGGAAATGGCCGGGCCAATAATAGAGCCGAGGTTGAAGAGCAACGGTAGCGTGGAAAACGCCACCAGTTGATGGCGTCTTTCGGTAGCGATCTCGCCGATAACTGTTCTGACCACAGCCACATTTCCATTGAGAACGCCCGCCAACAGCCGCGCAAAGAGCGCCATGTAGAAGTTCTTGGAGAACCCAAAAAGAATAAGCGACCACAGCGTTCCCATGAGGCCGAGCATGAGGACGGGTTTTCGGCCCACACGGTCGCTCAACTTGCCCCATTGCACAGCAAAAAGAAACTGGCAAAACGCAAACGACAGCGCAAGATACCCGGAGTATTTGGAGATGTCCTTCTCCTGGGGAGCGATATGGAAGTCTCTGATCATAAAATAGACATAGGGAAAAAGAGACGTGAACAGGAGCGGCTCGGAGAACCGGATGATGCAGATGATGAACATCTGCCATACCGGGAACCCGGCCATCTGCTCGCGAAATGTCATTTTAGCCGCCATTTTGCGGTGGGTGGAGGAGTAGGAGGAGGACTTTTGTTCGGCCCGTATGCCACAGTGCAGATCACGTGCTCGGACCGGGCGTTCAATCTCCGGGCCGAGATTGGGGATTTGCAGCAATAAGGCACACTCGGCTGCAAGACGCGTTGCAGGCGGTTCTTGCGGTTTTGGAAGTTGTGAGTTCTACTGTAGCTTGTGGCAGGCGGGCTGTGCTGGCTTTTGGGGCAGGCGAGGCGGTTATCAGATGGATGATGTCATTTTGGCCGAGGGCTTGGCGAGATAAGCGATCGGATCGATCGGGTGCGGGTGCAGGAGATCGTTTGGGGCATCGATGTGGCGGTCAACAGATAGAAGCACCATGGCCGGAATGGCCGCAAGTTTGGGTGATTTAGTGGTGGGGCACTAGAGCCGGTAGGTTGCAAAAATGCGGCTGGAAAAATGGTGCGGTGAAGAGTGAGAACTGTGGAGGGGTCCAGGAAGGCGTGAAAAAACTGAGACTATGGAGGGGTCCAGTAGGCGTGAAAAAACTGAGACTATGGAGGGGTCCAGGAAGGCGTGAAAAGGAGTGAGTTGAGGTGCGAAAGCTGAGCATGGGCCGTATGGTGTTGAAGAAGCATAGAAAAGTCTATGGCCACGGAGAAAGGCTGTTACGCCGTTTAGTTGGGACTTGATGCTCTGCATGATCTCCGGAAGGTGCTGCAGAAGCATGTCGTCATTCACCTGTCCGATAATAGAATGAGGACATGTAACTGTCAAGTCGTACAGTGTGGTCAATATGGGCTATAGGTGGGCCATTTCTTAGATCCTGGCACGTGACGTGAATGCATGGCCCATCAATCTGATAACGGAGCGATCACGCTGCAGCTGGCTACGTAATATACAATTAGAGTGCATGTGGCGCATGGCGGAGATTAACACGATCACGGAACCTCGCCACTTTCATCAGCGTGCCGGGTACGCCCGTAAAGATGTTATTTTGCGCCTCTTCATCGTTATTTTCCCGGTGCATCCGCCGGTATTTTCCGTACCGAGCCACTAAATCTCCCGCTGCGATTTTCTACTGCGGCCTCTCCAAGAAACCGATGGGGGGCCGGTTCTGCGCTGCGTAGAATTACCTCACCCTGGCCATACCCGTTCCGGCATCTCGCCCTTATCCCTCTCCCTTATCCCTCTCCCTCTCCCTTATCCCTCTCTCATCTCTTTCCCCCTTCTTTGTCTTTTCTCTCTTTCTTCTTTCTTTCTCCTTCCTCCCCTCTTCTCTTCTCTTCCTCCACGGCGCCTCGCAACACGTCTATTTTTATCCGCGTAAACACGGGAACGCCCCCTGATTCCGCGTATTTCTCGGCACAAACACAGCCCGCGTCCGCACCTCGTATTCTTAACCGGCCCATCATGCCATATTTACGTGTTGTTCCCCCACCTCGTAACCGGCTACCGCAACCCACGGTTTCTCCCTCGCTACGGCCGCATTCCTCACCGTTTATTTCCGTTTTGGCCTAAAACATCCTCCGTTTTTGAGTCTAGCCCCTGCAGACCAATCTTACATAAACATCACGTGAAGGAAAATTTTCGGGCCTCGCCTTAGACGACCGGTCATCCTCCACCACTTTAATTTAGACTCACCTTTGGTCCTCGCCATCTCCACTCCTGTCGTTCGTTTACCCCCGGTAGCCCCAGAATCGTGCTCTGCTGCCGCCAACCCTCGCTTTAAAACTCTGAGATCATTTTCCTGGATATAGTCCTGGCCTCATAACCCATAACTGATATCCACAAGACCCTCTGAGGATCCCTTGATAACACCGTTGAAAACATCCAAATTCCTCACAGGACATCTTCTTCCACAATGTCATCGGTGGCCATTCGCTCGTTCATCATCCTCTCCATAGTGTCGGTGGTGGGCATATTATACGCCTTGGCTATGCTTCCCACCGGTTCCTGCCGCCACCACCATAACGAGCCGCTTCCCATCGGGTCGCCCAACGGCTCCACAAACGGCTCCTCTTATGGCTCTTTCGCCGAAAAGGCCGACCAGCATCCGTTGAATTTGCACAAAGGCTACCGTGCCATGGCCAAACGCGCTACTGAGGACGCAACCGACCAAGCCGGCCAGAGTGGTCTGAGCAACTTCCAGGGCGGAAACTCCACGTCGTCCTCCAGCTCGTCGTTTTCAGCTCCGTTCTCGTCGTCGTTCTCGTTCCTGTCGCAAACCTCTTTTCTGCAGGCTGCTTCGCTGACGTTGACGGCCTCCTCTTCCTCCTCTTCCTCCTCTTCCTCCTCTTCCTCGTCTGATGAGGAATCTTCCACCGAACAGCACGCCAGCACCACGGACGCGCCTTCTTCGTCCGCCAGCCCTACTCACTCCGATAGTCTGCGGGCGCAGTCGACCACGGAAGCTCCGTCGTCGCTGTCGTCCAAGTTGACAACCACGTTCAGCTCGGTGGATAACGGAAAAACCGTCGTTGTGACTCAAACTATCGCGGCCACTTCCACCCCGTCGGCCGCTGCGAACGACAGCAACGCCAGTAACAAGAGCAGCGGGTCATCGGGCTTGTCGAACACCAACAAAATCGTGGTGGGCGTGGTGGTTGGTGTGGGAGGCGCCATCTTGCTCGGAATAGTGGCGGTGTTCTTCTTCATCAAGAGAAGAAACAACAACGACTACGAGAGCTCGGGCTGGACCTTCTGGAGAAAGAATGAGAAGGGCAATGAAGACAACTTCCTCAATGGTGAGTTGGGTGTCAGGGACAGAAACATCAACCAGGGGCTGAATTTCTAATAGAGAGTATGGCAATTGACATCGGCCCATCTGATATACCCTTGTGTTGGAGTGATTCCGGCTTGTCCTGCATTTTAACGGCTTCCACCAGGGAAAGCCTTTTATACCATTAGATGTGTGTTTTAATTGAATTGAGGTCTTCAAGAGACGGTCTCATTTATGTGGAGGAGGAGTTGTAGAAGCGTGTGGGTGGTGGTTGCACCCCTCATTGAGTCATTTGCTCGAACTGTTAGCATTGGGATTTTGCACCCACACACTGATAGACGTATATTACCACGATTTTAGCACCCTCGGCTATGGCCAAGTAACAGCCACCAAATTCTGCCAAAAGCCGGTCGTCTTTCCAGGATCTCGAAAAACCGTGGAAATCCACCGATTGGACCATTTGCCCTTTAGACCGAACGTAGCCATAGTTATTTAGGACTTGAAGGGTGTCTCAGCTGGACACAGGCCGGAAAAACTGCCCCAGAAAGAACGAAAGAAGTACCCCGGTATAAATACCCAGCTCATCCCAGCTAGAATCCTCAGCCGGTTCAATGCATCTCCACCAAACCTTTCCCCAACTTACCCATCTGCCCCACGCAGGGGGCATCCCCTCACTGTCACGTGACTTACGGGTTCACCCAGCCCAAGGCAGACAACAGTGGAACACCGCTTAGGCCCGCTTAAGACCGCCGGCGCCATCGTCTTCTGGTCACCCACTGCACCTGCGGCACTCACTGCGGGGCACCGGCGCTGTACTTGGGAGACTGCCACTGCGCTTGTGACACCTCGGCACTGCTCGGCTAGTTAGTTAGTGCGAATGACATCATCACGGGCCAAATAGCACGCTTGCAACATATACCAGACGCAAGCCCGTTGGTCAGGTACATGACGCCCGTACAACCCTTGCAACTGCCAAAAACTCCGGACGGGCTCAAATCACCCATGTTTCACACAGGGCTGAGTTGGACCGGGGTCCCGGACCTGTGGTCTCACTAAGAGTTGCTGCAAAGCGTTCCAAACCTCCGGCCCAGGACGGCGGCGGAACCGCCAAAACCCGCCAAACTTTGCCGCCGCGCCGCCACGCCCGCCACAAATCGCCTGCCGATGTCTCCAGGCCCGTCCCGGCCCAAAAACCGCCATACCGCCGGCCCCCAGCCGTGGGGAAAAACAACCGCTCCTGCATATGCACTCATGCGTGTCTCAGGGCGCATTTGAGCGATGGGTATTTTCCGGAGTTCCGCAGGTATTATGGCTGTTTTGGGCCCTTCCTGCACCCAGGCCGTGAGATCGTGATTGTCCGCAAGGTAAGACATGCAGTGCTTGCAAATGAAGAGGGATTCAGCAACCACTGTCTTTTCCTAAAAACATATCATCTACTACTTCTTCTTCTGGCTATAGCTTTCTATACGCTGCCCCACGACTCCACTGCGTCCCCACTCCATAGCAACACAGCTAGCGGCTCTTCGCGCTCCCTTTTGTGTCCCACTTTTGTCTCATTTGCTGTCACTTTGCCGCCAGTAAATAGCGACATCAGTAGCTAACTTAGCCGCTGTTTTTGCCAGCAATGGCTTCCCTCTGGGATTTGCTTAACGGCACCAATGCTACCCCGGGGCCTGGACCGGGCCCGGTGCGCGTTGCTGCTCCTCTGAAACCGCGCAGCAAGGTCCCGCAGCCGCGGGTCTCCAAGGCGGTTCTCACAAGCCGCAAGTTGGTGCAAATAGCGGTGCGCCGCAAACTGCCGCTCAAACGCCTGCAGAAACAGGAGGGCCTGAAATTGCACCTAAAACTGTTGGAGGCTGGCTTGCGCTTTAAGCTTACGATGGCGCCCCTGTTGGAGGCGCTCTACGGCCTGCTCACGCCGCGCACGAACAGAAAGGGCGTGGCGTCGGAAATCCTCGTCGACGAACCCTCCGGCGACGTGGTGTCAAAACTGGTGTTCCTGCAAAACCATCTCCACGACTCGCCGCTCGTGTCTAAACTGGTCCAGGTGATCGATAACAACTTGGTGGACCTCGCGGGCGTCTCCAATAAGGTGCTCCAGACCTTCCACTTGCATCGCAACGTGCCAGGAACCATCTCTGCAGCTGCTTCAGATACGCCTCTGCCTACATTCAACTCGTTGGATACCGCCATTCTGTCGCTTTTCGGCGTGCGCGAGTACCTGCTTGTTCGTGTCACTCGTTCCACCACCGGCGACAGCGAGGGCTCCACGTTACTTAAGCTCGAAACCGCCGCTCCGGGTGACATGGCACTCCTTGATGACCCGGAATATGCCGACGAGATGATCCACTCCATCGGAGCCCCGGGCCAAACCCCGTCCAACCTTTTCATGAAGAAAATCGTCGCCAGACCGCGCTACAAGTCCGATATGAAGATCTACTTCGTGCCACAGCGCTCACAGCTGACACTCTACGTTGACCCAAGAGCGTTGGAGCGCGACTTGCTCCATGGAATGATCGATAGCTGCAGTTCCTCTGACAGAAAGATCTTGACGAACTTTAAAGCCGAAAAGGTCCTCGCAGAGTTCCACGAATTGGTGAAGCAGTCGGAGCAGGATGAGAGGTCCAGAAAACAGAAAACAACATCCGTCGCCGTCAAGAAAGAACCGAAAACCACCGGCTCGTCCCTGGGAGAATCTATTTTTGAAAGCAACTCGGGTCTGCTGAAGCTGTCCTCCAATTCTCCTCCATACACGGAAGCAACGATACCTCTCGCTCCTCGGTCAGAGAACCTGTTACCGCTGGGATTTTCCGAGAAGCTGTCCGTCTTCAACCGCCCCAAGGTTATGTCTGAGTATTCATCCGAACATTTGCTTCTGGCGTCCCGCTCTCAACGCCCGGAACTGTCGGTCTCTTCTGTTAGCGGCTCTTTCAACGGAGCGTTCCCGCCGAGTCTCAACACACAAGACTCGTTCGTGCGTTCGCTGGATTATAAGAGGAGCACACCACTTCCACAGATTTCTCCCGCTGACTCGTTGAGGTCCAGGACTGATTCCGGTCCCTCCATCTCTTCATTTTCCCCGTTGGCGCCTCAACTGGATAATTCTGCGTTCCTGCGCTCAAACAGTTTGATGCTGTCTGGAGATTTGCTCCCGGCAAGAAGTACGCCCATATTACCGCGTGATAGTTCCCGAAGCTCGTCGCAGCTCCTGAGGATGCCAGCTGGCTATTCAGAGCCGTCGTTGCCGTCTACAGGAAGGTCGAGTACACTTAACGATAGCTCTCGCTCGACACCAATGCGCTTGTTACCTTCCATTGGCAGTCTTACTTCGAGCAACGGCGCCAGAGATGGCGCCTCCCTGGGTGGTACATTACCGTCTCTCGTGGGATCTGTCAGCTCAACCGGCCCTTCATTGCCGTCCCTTGTCTCCAATGGATCCAGCAGTAGCTCGAGGGCTTCCAATAACAGCTCCCGGGGCTCTATTAGTGAACCTGTGGACTACTTTGAGTCGGCCAAACGAAAGCTCAGTGGGCTTCGAGAGGCCGTGGCCGAGGACGAAGGTTCTTTGACTCAGGTTTATCCGGAAGACGACCAGCCACCTGCCCTCGAACATTACTTTGGAAGGGGAAAGACCGCATTCGAAACAATAGAGCTCAATCCCAATTTGGACAAGAGCATTCCATCTTAGGACTCTCTGATGAGCAAGTCGCTTATGTCGACGCTGCTCACATGTTCACATCCACCCACCTGACCGTTCATTTACAACTAGCGCCACGAACATGCCATAGCTTGCGCAACTCTAACTTTCATTCAATCGCTCATTATTTATCCCGAGCACCTTTATTTCACCGCCCGCCTACGGTTGCCGGTGTATGTGACGATTTCATGACCCTAACTTTGTTAGTTACTTCCTGTTGATTCTATATCTTTTGTTAACTGTTGGGATTTTTCTTTGTTGGTATTGCGTTTCAGATAGAGTCTTTATGTTAGTAAGCTTCACGTGATATGTATCTGTAGGAGACCATTCATTCCCAAGTAGAAAAACTGTTTGACTCGGCTTTCATCCAGAATATTTCATGGACCCTCTACACTCCCTTTCATGTCATCCTATGCATCATCATACAAACCTTTTACCAGAACTAAATCCTCTCAGCATTTTCTCCTCTCAAACATTCAAAGAAACAGACTTATCGCTGACCATGTGCTGGAACTCCTTCAAGGCGTTGGCAACATCGTTCTTCACGAACTTCTCAGTCTGCTGAGGGGCCCTGCCCACAAACGTCGAGGGGTCCAACAACGCGTCCAACTCGCCCCAGATAGGCTTGAAGTACTCAGTGTTTCTGACTCTCTGAATCAAGTCGTTGTCTCCACCCTCCTGCTTGACCACAGCAGATGCCTGGTGCGACAACACTCTGATCTCCTCGTGGCACTCCTGTCTGGACTCGCCCTTCTCCACCATGGCCATGATGATGTTTTCGGTCGCCATGAACGGCAACTCGGACTGGATTCTTCTCTCGATCACCTTGGGGTAGACCACCAAGCCGCTGGTGATATTCTGAAGGGTGGAAAGTATGATGTCCGCGGTCAAGAAGGCAGAGGGAATGGAGATTCTGCGGATAGCCGAGTCGTCCAACGTTCTCTCGAACCACTGCACCGAAGCGGTCTGGATGGCGTCGCTCAACAAACCTCCCAAGTGTCTGGACAAGGAGCACACACGCTCGCATCTCATGGGGTTTCTCTTGTAGGCCATGGCGGAGGAGCCGATCTGCGACTTCTCAAAAGGCTCTTCGACTTCCTTCAAGTTGGCCAACAAACGAATGTCAGTGGCAAACTTGTGGGCGGTGGCACCCAAGGACGCCAACGGGCTCAACACGTCAATGTCGACTTTTCTGGAGTACGTCTGGCCCGTGACAGGGTAAACGTGTTCAAAGCCCAAGAGCTTGACCACAGTCTCGTCCAACAACTCCACCTTGTCGTGGTCGCCGTGGAACAATGTCAAAAACGACGCCTGGGTACCGGTGGTGCCCTTGACACCACGCAAGCCGATGTCGTTTCTGGCTCTGACGAAGTTACGCAAGTCCCACAACAACTCCTGGATCCAGAGCGTGGCTCTCTTGCCCACGGTGGTCAACTGCGCTGGCTGGAAGTGGGTCCATCCCAAAACTGGCAAGTCCTTGTACTCGAGAGCAAATTTGCTCAACTTGTCGATGACATTGACCAATTTGGGGATAATCACATCGTACGCGTCTCTCAAGAATATCAAGTCGGCATTGTCTGTCACGTAGCACGAGGTGGCACCCAAATGGATGATTCCGGCGGCCTCGGGACAGGTCTGGCCGAAAACGTGCACGTGAGCCATGACATCGTGTCTGACAATGGCCTCCTCCTTGGAGGCGGCTTCGATTTCCTCGTCAGTGATGATGAGATGCTTCTTCATCTGCTCAATGGCGCCATCGGAGATGACGGAGAGGCCCACCTGCTGCTCAGCAATGGCGAGGTTCAACCACAACTTTCTCCAGGTGGAAAAGCGGTTTCTCAAGGAGAAAATCTGCGACATCTCCGCCAGTGCATAGCGGGAGGACAAGGGAGTAGCGTATTTGTCGTTGGCAGACATTGAGAGCGATATGGGGGAAATAGAAAGGAAATGGACGGTTTATATGGCCACGGTGCGAAATTACTTGACTCTGGCGAGATGAGGATCTGGGGCTGTATGCAGGTGTATGAAGAACCCTTAGTGCCGGCAAAAGGGGAGTATTGCAGTTAGCCGGGAAATGGGGATATGGGGGAATGGGGGGATGGGGAAATGGCATGGTAGTGGCCATCCATATTGGGGGCATGCCGTTGTTTGCGCCGTTTCCTGTTGTGGGTGGCCACGAGGGGTTCCCCTATTGAAGAAGTAAGCTCCGCAGAGAGCATATGGCCAAAGGGACGAAGTAGGACTCTTTTTGGGCCAATTTTCGACAGTAAACCGAACGTAGAAGAAGACTTGGAGGAGCTTGAGCCGTTATACTAGCAAAAATGGAGCTATTCGTGTTGTTTTCTCCATCAAAAATGCCGGATACGGGCCGCAGACGCTCTTCGCCGCGCAAAACCCTATCATTCGTCGGCGGAAACGTCCTCATGGTCGTCCTCTTCCTCCAAATCAACGTCCTGCTGGTTGTGGTCGCCTCGAGTGGCCATAAATAGAGAGTACACTGCTGCTTTGAAGAGGGTGTGAACTAGGCCTATTTTCATTTCCAAGTCGCGTAGGTTTTGCAGCAACGCGTCGGCGGCGCCTGCAGACGTGCTGGTTTTGCCTGCTTCGGCGGTTTCCGCCTTCGTATCGGTCAAAATCTGGATTTCCTGAGCGAGTGTTTTGAGACGCGTGGCGAGGCCCTGGTACTGGGTCAAAATGTCGCTTTCGAGCACGCTGAGCTGCGGATTCTTAGAGAAGTCGACCGTGAGAACGTTCGACATGGCTGCGGGTATTTCTAGGGCTAGCAGGGCGTTTTCTCCTGTCTTCAAAAACACCTACTTGTATGTTATGGCTAAAAAACCCACACACCAGAATTGGCGGTGCTCCTGCATGCGGTCCAATTTCAGGTCCCAGCAACCGACTATTATAATAGAGCATCCCGTCTTTCACCCCACTTGCTTTCACTCTTTATAGCCTAGGTATGTCTTCCGTTCCCAATGGCCCGGAAGCCAATGGCTCTACCATTGGCGCTAGTAGCGGCACAGATAGCGCGCAGAATGCCGGTCCCGTGACCAACCGGACGGTCTCCCCAGAACACCATAAAAGGAAGCTTATTCGCAAGCTGTCGGGCCCCAGTCCGCTCAAACACACGTTGTGGCTCGCAGGCCACGGCGCCAGTCTTGGTTTCGGATTGGTGACGGTGTTGTTTCTGGTGTTGCGGTTGCAAAACCGCTTCTACATTAGCACTATCGCCTATAGGTTGCTGTTGTTGGGGCTGGTGGTGGCGCTTACGGCCACCATGTCGCACAAGTTTGGGTTGCGGTTCTTGCCGCCCATGACGGCGCTTGTGGCGCACCAGAACTTCCAGTACCTCATTTTGGCGGTGATATGGTTGTTCTCGTTCAAGTCTGTGTTCAAGTTGATTCCGTACTTCTTGATTTCGCTCTTGCAGCTTGCGGCGCACAAGAAGGTGGATGTCATTTTAAAGCTGGCGCCGCTTTTGGCGTCTGTGATTGCTTTTGACGAGCTCTTTTTGATTGTGTACTTGGCGCTTCGCACCGTGCTCTTCAGAAGCACCGCAGGCTACCAGTTGACGGCGTTCTTGGTGTTCTACTGGTTGAGAATCTTGTACAACAAGGAGACCACCAATCTCTTTGGTGCGCTTGTGGAGCGCTTGGACGGAAAGGTCGGGGGTGTCAAGAACGAGCAGGTGCAGCACATCTGGAACAGAACCAAGATGTTTATCCGCGAGAAGCAGGAGAGCCATTAGGCACGACGGCGGTGAACGGCCTTTTGGTGGAAGAAGAGAAATTGTGCCTTCTGGACGCAATTGAGGCTATTTGCCAGGGAAAGCTGTGCAACTGCTCCTTTGGGTTAAAACGTGGAAATGGGCTGTTGGGCGAATTGGAACCAGCCATCACTGGGGTATTGTCTTATTCGATGTCTCCACGAAACTGGATTTTCTGACATACTGAGACAGGCCTAGCAGCAGTTGTCGACACGCTGACTACACAATTGAAGCTATCTGCAACGCCATTGACCCACGCGACTCTGAGGCCGCCGAGACCTTTCCCTTCAGTCGCCGTTTTCCCTCCCCACCCACATCTATATATCACTTTTGCAGCCATTTACTAAACGACACTTCAATAGCCTTAAACTGACCCACGTCCACGTGATTCCCCGTCCACGTGATCCCTTGCCCCCTAATCCATTGACCTCCACTGGCGTGTTCACCTCCTCCGTCGCCATAAAATCTACTATCCTGCATATAATACATGCCTCCTAATTCTCAACTCCTCAGACTGCCATTCTCTCCACCACCTCTTTTCACAGTAGAGTCGACTCCTGTGATTGCTAATCGCCATGTCTCCCACCGTCTTCCAATTGGGCCACGAGCCAATCAAGGACCACGTTTTCTCGCCCGGTCTCGACCTCCTTGCCATCACTAAAGGTAACACCGTGGAGCTCTACAAGACGGCGGCTGGAACGCTGGCCAAGCCGCAATTGGTCAGCGTTCTTCGTGGCCACGATAAGACCGTCACTTCCGTGGACATCTCGCCGGACGGGTCCAAAATCTTGACCTGTTCGCAGGACAGAAACGCCCTCGTGTGGCAGTACCTGGCGCAGGAGAAGGAGTACAAGCCCACATTGGTGTTGTTGCGCATCAGCAGGGCTGCTACGGTGTGCAAATGGTCGCCGTCTGGTGACAAGTTTGCCGTGGGTTCTTCCGACCGCATCATTGCCGTGTGCTACTACGAGGAGGAGAACGACTGGTGGGTCTCCAAACACCTTAAGAAGCCGCTCAAGTCCACCATCACCAGCTTGGCGTGGCACCCCAATAGCGTGTTGTTGGCCAGCGGCCTGACCGACGGCCACGTTCGTGTTTTCAGCACGTTCATTAAGGGCCTTGACCAGAAGCCGGAGCCCAGTCTCTGGGGAACAAAACTCCCGTTCCAGACGCTTGTGGGCGACTACACCAACGAGACGGGCGCGTGGATCCACGGCGTATCGTTCCAGCCCGACGGCGACGCGTTGGCCTACGTGGGACACGACTCGTCTGTGGGCGTGGTTTACCCCGGAGGAGAAGGCGCGCCGCCGCGGGCAATTGTCAGCTTGAAAACGAGCTACCTTCCGTTCAAGTCGGTGATTTTCGCCAACGAGCACCGCATCATCGTGGGCGGTCACAACTGCAACTTGATTGTGTTCAAGGGAGACGAGAGCGGCTGGCAGGAAGACTTCACGGTGGAGAAGCAGAAGGACTTGATCAAGGACGTGCCTGCGGTGGCGGACGAGGACGAGGAAATCTCGTCGCACGATGCGTTGAACATGTTCAAGCAGTTGGACTTGAAGGGCCGGGTCAACAAGCCCAATGCCGCCGGCTCCGGCAAAGTGTTGAGCACCATCCACCAGAACACCATTGCCAGCATCAAGCTCTACCAGGGCAACAAGGTCAGCACGTCTGGAATCGACGGAAAGGTTGTGATTTTTGACGTTTAAAAGTACCACGCTGCTGTTTAGAAACGAAAGTAAATGTCGTATTGCAAGAAGGGCCCCAGCTACCTGGAAGCCACCCTGTAGGTTCGTAGCTTGACCTATGGAACTGGGCACTTCGTCTAGTCCGACGTCTACGGTTCTACGGCTTGAGTTCGTGGTCGTTATTCATTGGCTATATGCTGTTGCGTTGTTAGTATAATCCTAGGAATCAAAAGGCGTTGGTCAGAAAAGAATGAATGAATGAATGGTAAGGGTTATCTTCATGGAATGTGGTTCAGAAGCAGAACTGAAAAAAAGGTTTTTCATCATAAAACGCCGGGAAAATCACATACCGTATAGCTATGGGTGTTGTCATGGTCGTTATGTCGTTTCTTATATTTTCGTGTTTCTTATTGTTGTATTTTCATCTTCTCTTTATCATTAATAGGTCATCTTCATGTTAGTACATCATCATAATATAAGATTATGGCCTGGTCAGATGGTGATGCATGTTTTATCCATGGCTCAGGAGTCACCGGACAGATGTTGTGAAAACGATCATCATAAAGGCCTTTTGTTAAGACATACTGTAAGTGGTTTGGAGTCGAAGAGTGCAAAATTTTCCGTCAAATACTAAAGGCCGGGTAACGAAAATGCGCTCCATATTAGGTCTTATGTATGGGCCGTAGACAGAAACGGCGTTTCGACAAAATGGCTGTAGCAGACAGGCTGAAATGGCGGGAGTAGCTTTGATGGGGAAACTGGGGGTATTTGGTGCAAAATGGGTTGGTTTCGGTATTTATTGGATTTTTGCTGAAACTTTGCATATTTGGGTATAAAGTGTGAAAGGGTTGAGAAACGGAGAAGTAAAGAGAGATAAAAAGGTTGGTCTATTAGAAAACCCCGGCTACAAGTGCCCTTTTCAAAAACCTGCTTTTCGACAAAGATCCTTCGATAGATTTTCCTCCTGAAGCGTTCTCTTAGGAAGTAGTGATCGACTGGTACTACAGTAAGAATACAGTATAATAGGGCACCAGAATTAGCATATGGCCCAAGGCTTTTCTTCAGGATGTTGCTTGAATAAAGTAGCCTCTTAAGCACGCAATGGGCCTATCATGCTGAATAACTTAACCGGCATCCAAATTGCAGTTGACCAGGGGTCCTTCTCTTATCTGTTGCAATTTTTCACCCTACTGGGGCCCTCCTAGAAAGTACCCTAAGCGATTCCGTCTTTGGCCCAGAGAAACGCCTGAACGCCAAAACTTGAAAATCCAAACGTAATCCACCTTTCAGACCTCACTCTTCACTTCTTTCGCAGAGCCGGCTTTCAATACTTCTCGTTTGCTATTATATCGCACAGCCTTCCTCTAAATTTCATTTTTCGCATCTATTTCATTGGAATATGCTTCTTTAGAATAGCCCTATTTCAACCACTCATTTCACTATAGCATACTCTTCTGGAAAAGGTTTCGTACCACCCATTCATTCTGGCCTGTGAAACCTCTCGATCTGGAACTTTGAAAGACTTATCTTTTCGATTTCTGTCCAATCGGACCCTTAAAGATTAACCGCCAATCAGGCCCATCGTCCCAATTCCTTTTTGAAATAGCACACTCTGCTAGAAATAACCTGATACTCCTACTAAACGCCCTTCGGACTCAAAATCAACCTTCTGATGTCCTCTGAGAACGACCCGCTTTTGCGCAATATAGCGGCGCCTATCCCTCGAGGAATCCCAAAACTGCCTTCTTCTCTGGCTATCCACCCCCAAGGCAACCCCCTATTTCGCAGAACTACCTTCGGTGAAGCAGACGTGGACCCGGAAAGCCACCGGAAGCACTCGATCTCAGCGGCGGACTTTCGCCATTATAGCCTGGTGAAGCCGCTATACCAGCGCTTGTTAGCCAACCCCGTGACGGTGGCCAATGCGTCTTCTCAATTTGAGTTTGGTGACACGGCCAGCATCCAATCAGAGGAGGAGCACCAGCGGCGGCTTTCGGTGCTCAACGTTCTTCGTCCCCAGCGCCTTATAGGCAGCTTCCACAAGCCCGATTGGGCCAACAGCTTCGTGGATACGTCCCAGATCAAGAACAAGAGTCTCAAAAAGTACTATGAGGACCAGAACCAGCTCATCCAGCGGTTTTCCGAGATCGACCGGTTTCTCGACTTTGGCCGCATCCACTTTAATATGCTTTCTACCTACGGCAACAATAACGTGGACGTGTTGCCTACGCACGAGGAGGAGCCGGCTTCTCCGGACTCGCAGAACGCCACCAAGTTGCCTTCCCGCCACAATCTCTTGCCAGGGAATATCAACGAGGGAGCGCAGTTTCTAGGCTACGACGAGCAGAAGGATTCGCAGGAGGTGGTGTTTGCCATTCTCATCAACTTCTTCATCAACTTCCTTTTGCTCGTGGGCAAAATCGTGGTGTCGTTGTTGACCAACTCCATTTCCGTGGTAGCGTCTTTGGTGGACCTGATTCTCGACTTTCTCTCCACCTTCATCATCTACACCGCCAACAAGTTGCTGTCGTCTAAGACCTGGAGAACACAACATGCCTACCCCATCGGAAGGTCCAGGCTCGAGCCTTTGGGAGTGCTCATTTTCTCCATCATTATTATCATCTCGTTCATTCAGGTGGGCCAGGAATCGTTTCGGCGTCTCTTTGTGGCAGAAGAGGAGCGCCATGCTGCGAGGATCGGGACTGACGCCATTGTTATCATGACCGTCACTATCGTTAGCAAAATCGCCTGCTGGGTGTGGTGCTCAAAGAGCAAATCCAGCTCTGTCCAGGCCCTAGCCCAGGATGCGGAAACAGATGTCGTTTTCAACACCGTGTCGTTGTTGATGCCCACCATCGGCTACATTTTCAATATCTGGTGGCTCGACCCGCTCGGTGCGTTGCTCTTGTCGATATACGTCATTGTTTCCTGGGCAAAAACAGCTTTTGAACATATTGACAATCTCACGGGTGCCGTGGCGGACCCGCTCGACTACAAGGTGGTGTTATACTTGGCGTACCGGTTTGCTGAGAGCATCAAGCAGATAACGGCCTTGAAGGTTTATCATGCTGGCGACAACTTGACGGTGGAGATAGACTTGGTGTTCAACGAGGCGGATTTGCATTTATCGTTGAAAGACTGTCATGACATCGCCGAGGCGTTGCAGTACGCCATCGAAACGCTCCCCATGGTGGAGAGAGCTTTCGTTCACATTGACTACATGGAGGGCAATTACAAGGGCCACTTGAAGTAGCCTCGGAAGAAAGTGCTCTCAGACATCGCTGAGAGATTCCATCTATGTGCTTGAGGTCCACAGAAACGTGTTTGTCAACTACGCTATCGGAAGAAGCACGAGAATCTCAACAAAAAGGGTAACTGTTCTTTATATGCTACCACCGGTGATGCGCAGGAAACGTCATTTGAGCACAAAGCGTACCACAGCGCTTTTCAAACCTACAGGTGCTTTCAGCAATATAAATATATTCTACCGCCATTTCAAGGAGCTAATACATATTCCACTATACTTACAACAAAACAACAGCAGCACCCAAAAGGACCGAGCCCAAAGGAGCAACAACATCAAGACCTCCGTTGGTCAGACTCTTCTGTCTAGTAGCGGTCAGGCTAGCATTCTTGTGGTCGTGATGTTCAGCAGAGCTGGCCTTGCTTTCAGCGGTAGAGCTGGCTTTGCTTTCAGCGGCAGAGCTGGCACCAGAAGCCTTTGCAACATCAGAGCTCTCGTGGTCGTGGTCATGGCCGGCGTGGGCCAAGACGACAGAGGAAAGCAAAAGGAGGGTGGAAACAGAGAAGCGCATCGTTGGGTTAAGAAGTGGCTACAGGGAGAAACTCTGGCCTTTATATGCTGCAAGCTATAAAAAGAACGCCACCTTAGCTATACCGATTCGGATCAGCAGCTGCCTGGTTCGGCATTTTTCAGTCACAGAAGCTCCCAAAATAGGAGATGGGGCAGCAAATGGATGCCAATGTTCTGCGAAGGCCCGGGAAGTGCCAATGTGGTGTCTTTAAAAATGGTCTTGCAATTCTTGGCAGCCGTATAATGAGCATTTTGCAACTTCCTAAACCTCTAGGATGGAAAAAAAATCCTGGGCATGTTCTATTATGGTAACAAACGAGATTAAAGGCCAATGGGGTGTTTTGAAAGGCCACGGTTAACAGGAGGATCCCATTGACTGTGGTGAAAATAAAGGGGTGTTTAAAACGGTCGGTGGAAGTCTAAAGGAATGGTTCAAATAACGATGCCATTGTTGGAGATCAAAAACGGCCGAGTACATAATTGGAACATCGGAGACACCGCTGGAATCGTGGCCCACCAATGGATCGGACCTTTGCACCGTACAGTTACGTTCTGTCCTTTCACACCCCGAAATTCTCTAAGAGACTGGCGCGAAGACCATCTCTATACTTAGTCACCACGTCGCCAGAATCACGCCCCACACGGTCAAACTTCTCCACCAAAGTGTGCAAATCGGCCACGACCTGGGCTTCTAGCCGATGGCCCTGGTCCTGCATGCTTTTGGCCAAGCGGATCAGCACCAAGCCGCCGTAGTAGAACATGAAGTGGATCTGGTCCGACAAATACGCAAAATAGGCGTCGTTCTCTATGCTGTTGACGAAAGCCACGAGAAGGGCCGCGTGGTGGGCCAATTTGGCGAGTGTTTCTTCGTCGGCATGGTCTGCCACGAACGCTATACTGTCGTTTTCAAACGCAGCGGCATCGTTCTTTTGAAGACCGCACCTATGGTGAACGTACGCTAGGCCAATCATCACTTTGCAGAAGTGGTAGCACAGCTCCACGAATTGCAACGCCGGCTGCGAAAAGAGGTACTCCCATTGGCCCTTCCAGGCCCTAGTGTCGTCCTGGACGGCGGAATAGTTGGCGTCACACTCGTCCACCGATAGCAGGGCCATTTGTATGTAGTTATAGGCGGTGAGAAGAATGCCGATTTCGCTGACCATTCTGCCATCGAAGTTGGTGGCGCTCAGAAGGCCCAATGCCGCGGTGCAGTAGTTCAAGCGGACCTCGTCCAAAACACACATACGACCGCTGAACACGCAGCTGACCAAATGCACGAGAATAAGGTGGTTGTACACCCTCACCACCGTGAGGGAACGGTCGTCTCCCGGATCAACGCTTAGGCCAGCATCAAGGGTTCCAAACGAGGTTTCTGAGACAAAAGTCCCAAGACCCACCGAGGAGAGAAACCACGGGTCTAGACTGAGAACGCCCTCGTCTTCCAGCGACAACGAAAGGGCGTAGATCGAGAGAAGGACAAGCGCCTGGAGAAACTCCAAAGTGTGTGGCCGTTCCACAAGAGACTGCTGTAGCTCCTCCACTAGCTGGCGCTTGAGCTGTTGGCGAAGCAGTCTTTCGCGATCGCTGTTTCTGTACCGAAGAGAGATGCAGCAGCAGGTTGTGAAGAGAAAAGTGCTTCTGGTCCTCATTCGGCCCACAAGCTCGTCCGTAGAAACGGAAGATGGGAACAGCACCCAGCGGCCGTAGTTTTGGCGGAAATCGTCCACTAGAGCCACCGCGCTCGCCAAAGAGAGGGTGCCTCGGAGAACGGCGTCGGAGTTCATTTCCAAAAGCGGCAACGGAACCAAGCCAAGAAGCTTCAAAACGGGCTGCGGCATATTGGAGCCAGCCTGGTTATGAGCAATGACAAAAGGAGACACCTGCACCGTTCGGGCCTGTCCGTTTTGGGAAAAAGGGCCCTCCAGCGCCGGGATATCAGAAAGACTAAGTCCACCGTTGAGCTCGCTGGGCCGGCCCCTATGGAAACTGGCGGGTTCTAGAAGAGCACGTGATGCCGCGTCGCCATTTCCGGGGCTTTTTCCTCGCAAAATCCGGAGGATCTCGTCCACGCCTTTGTGAATCAGACTGAGCTTCGTTTGGTCTGGCGAGCTGCCCAGTGCCAGTTCCGGCGGCTCTTCGGCAGTTTCGTTCTCAAAGCTGCACCGAGTGCGGAGAAAGGTGCATCTCAAACAGGTGGTGGCGGTACCGGTGGCTTTGAAACACCTGGTTTTTTGACGTCTGCAAAGATCGCACGCTTTTAGGGTTCTAGTGGCCTGTGCCAGCTTGCGGTTGTTGGAAAGGTCAACGGAGTGTTTCCTTTTGCGGCTGCTATCGGCATACTCGCTTTGGTCGGCCATTGGGTGTTTTTGAGGCAGCTATGGGAAGTTTTGTAGGTGGAAATGGCCCGCGGAACACCGCGGAGGGTGAAAAGTAGAACTGAGCCGCGCACGACTTGTGGTGATCTTATCTTATCGGATCGGGCCGGATTTGGAAAGGCGGGGAATGGGAGGGAAGAAGGTCGAGCTGCCCTTTTTCCACTATTTGTAGAAAACAGAGGTTCTGATGTAAATGGGGTTTATTTTGTGATGAAAGTGTGCTGCAAATTGTGTGGGTGCAAAAATGCAAAGATCTGCATGTGGGGACCAAATAGCGGAACCAATAGCGGCCAAATACCTTTGTATACACCAACCACGGGAATTCCGCTGGATGGTATGCAAAGGTCTGCTTCAAAGATGAATATTAGCTTGGTGGGCTTTCATGCTGATACTGATCTATGTCGCATTTGCCGGAAGCATCTCTTTTGCACCCGTCTCGGAGCAATCCTCCGTCTCTCTCATTCTAAAACCGGCTCCAACTACATTCTTTGCTTTGAGACGTTTCTCAAGAAGAACCAAAGATTCAAAACTACCCAAACCTACTTCTCAGACTTCAGCAGCATTTTCACGTTGCGAGAAGACACTTCTGGGCCCCGTTCCACTGCAGAAAGGTCCCAAAGATTGGAGAGCCACGTTTCAACCAACGGAAACTTGGAGATGTCGATTCCAAGGTCTTTGGCAAAAATAGCCCACGTAAAGAACGCCACGTCAACGAGGGAGACGTGGTTGTCCACAATGTACGGCCCATTATGGGCATTTCTCTCCAAGTACAGCTCCACCACACGCCAGCTTCGGATGGTCTCTTCCAAGGACTTTCTTTGCAGAGGGAACGTCCTCTTCAACAGTGAACAAGTAGTTGTTGGCTCTGGTTAGCCTGTCCGGAGATCTGAAGGGCTAGGGTTTCTAGCTGCATGTAGTACTCCTTAGTGCGTGCTTGTAAGAGAACTCACGATCTTGGTCGTACTTGTCAGCAAAGTACAACAAGATGACTGCCGTTTCAGAGACCGTGATGCCTCTAGACAAATCGTGGAGAACAGGAACTTTTCCATTGGGGTTTATCTTGATGAACCACGGCTCCATATGGATGTTTTTCAGAATGTCGATTTCGTGCTGGTCGTACTTCAAGCCTAAGAGTTCGAGAAAGATGGGAATTTTGCAGCAATTGGGTGTTGGAACCGAGTAGAGCTTTATGGAGTTGGGCATTGGGATAGAGAAATCGGAATAGAGGGAGTATTGAAAAAGAGAGCGATTTTTGAGAGCCTACCTCCTTTTATTGCTTTGCTGATTCTGGCATTTATAAGAGTATTACCCGATACGTCTCTATGGGATGCCTTTCCGTGCAGTCTTGCTGTCAATGCTGAGAGGATGAGATTCCTAAGCTGGGTGGTGTTTCACCAGTGGCAGATTTTGCTGCGAAAGCTACAATGTTGCTACTTGGGCGGATTCATCATGCCGAAGTCTTTGAAGGAAATTTATTACGCCCTGCCATGAAAAAACGGACTCTGGGTTTGAAAATACCGATTTCGGAA
This sequence comes from Wilhelminamyces savonicus, assembly GCA_030570115.1. Classification (NCBI taxonomy): domain Eukaryota; kingdom Fungi; phylum Ascomycota; class Pichiomycetes; order Serinales; family Metschnikowiaceae; genus Wilhelminamyces; species Wilhelminamyces savonicus. The sequence goes on along the minus strand of JAJLUW010000006.1, from coordinate 152,863 downwards.
AAGTTTCGAGTTTTCCGAAACAGCACACCCGGTATTTTCGTATGTCCTACTGCAAAGCATTTTCTACAAGTCTGCCCTGGTTCTGTTACCATGGGCTTTCCACTTCTTTCGTTTATTTACTCTAATTTTGCCCTATTTTGGCTGCAATTCCTACCCATCCGGCAATTGGAATGGCTGCAACTCCCAGTATCCATGTACTGCACTATGCTATTCCTTTCGCAGCCTTACAGTGTTCCCCTTCATATCCCATACCTTTCAATCCACCAAGTCCCTATATATAGTCTGCAACCACTACAACACCTTGTATGTAGCATCGCTGGCACATACGCTCATGCTGACCACTTTCACCCCCCTGTTGATCATCAAATGGTCGAAATCGATCACGCCCTGGTACTTCAAAACCCCAATGCTCTTTTCCGCCATATCTTTAACAAGGTACTCCCCCTCGAAAACCACGTCGTAGTCCTTGTCCCTGTTTAGCACCAAGGCCGGCTTCTTTTTGTCAGTTATTGGCACTTCGTGGATGCGGCCGCTGCTGCGCTCGTGGGTCTTTCTGTGGGCATTTGAAGTATCCAAAGAGTCCAATTTCAAACCCAACAGCACCAACGCGTCGTTGATTATGGAAACAACGCGTATCAGTTTGATGGCCCACCGCCAGTCGATTGTGGAGCCGTCTTTCGCCCGATTCACATCCACCTGAATTCCCGACACCGTCGGGTGTTTGCTTCTTATCCAGATTCTGAATTCGGACCCTTCTTTGGTGTCCACCGCAAGGGGAAGCCCAAAGAGACGCCGCACTTGCGCGTTCAGGGACAACTCCTCGAGCACCTTATACTTGATGTTTTCCTTCTGAAGCACCGCAAGAAACGCCTGCAAGTCTTTGTCGCTGGGGTAGTCGTTTCCCGACCCTGTTGTCTGCGCCATCTCCGCCACAAGGTAGCTGTAGTACTCATTATCGAAATAGCGTATTCCTCCAGGGTAGGTATAGGTGGACCGATAAAGCCAGTTGAAGTCGAGCCAGAGCGGCAAGAACACCCGTTTTGTATTTGGCCCGTCCGCCTCGTTGTGGTGTTGCACGAGCTGTACTGCCAAATAGAGCCCCATGGTGATGGAGCTAGACGCAGCAATCAATAGTAACACTGTTCTCAAGGAAAGCCCTCTTTTATCGTCAATTCCGTGGGTGTGAAGTAGACCGGGGTTACTATGAATCGCTGATCTAACATACTGCTCGCGGAGAAGCCGGTCGTACTTGTTCTTTTCGCTTTCTTTGCTGGTGTAGTAGTCTGTGGGGTGATAGAAGCATTTACGAAGAAGACAGAATGCGGGGAGGGAACGGCCGGTGTGCGCCAATTGGATAACACGTCTCGCAGGCAAGCTGGCACGGCCTCGTGGAATCATCTTGGACCATATACGCTAGGGAAAAGTGGCGTAATAGAGAATGCTGCCCTCCACGAGTATCATCACTATTGTAGTATGTGCAGTACCGGGATATCTCCGGCATGGTGTGGTATTCCGCAGAAAATAAAAATCAAAAATTGGAGGAATGGCCGAGTGGTCTAAGGCGGCAGACTCAAGTTCTGTTATCGTAAGATGCGCGAGTTCGAACCTCGTTTCCTTCACATTTTCTTTTTTTTGTTCTTCATCTCCTTGACTCCACCCTCCTCGTATAAGCTAACCGGCTCGCTAACGGAGTATCGATGTAACTAAAAACCCAGATTTCTCGTGGGCATATTCCACAAAGTGTGCCTCCACAAACCTTTGCAAGCCTCAAGCTCTACCAATAAAGACCTTCACCCTAACTTCTCACGGCCATGCCTGGAAGAACCTCCCCCTTCAAAGAGGGAATTGGTTTTTCTCAAGCGGTCTCAAAGAGGATCTGCACTATTCTTCGAAGCATCCTGCAAAGAATGTATTTTGAATACCACTTCCTTAAATCTTCATGCACACTCTACTGTGCACATCAAGGCTTGTTTCTACAACCAGACCTTCTTTCTGCATCCTTCGTCTCGACCGTGCACCCACCTCCACGACCCCCAATGATCTCAACTCCCATCTCATTCTGCATTTCAATGCTGAATATGTCCAGCCAATTCGGTCGCTGGTATATGGCCCAATCTGCACTATTCTCGTTTACCGTCTCGGTCCTTATACAGTGCGAATTGTTTTAGTTGTGCAAATTGCATCATTCGTACTTACTGTAAGTTTACTTTCAATTGCTCTATTATCTTAACGCCAATCTCCGGCCAAAGTTGTGTCTGCAGAAATGTCGTTAACGGTTTTCGTGCATTAACTGTGCAGCGCGCATTAACTGTGCAACGCGCATTGACTGTGCAGAGTGCATTCACTTTGTCTTATACCCAACATCCGGGGAAGTTGTTTCTGTATCTAGTTGCGCAGAGTTTGGCCGTAGTTGGTTCGAAGTTGATATTCGATCTCTTCATTCACGGCTTATTGAATTCAGACTTCTGTTAAAGCGTTAAAAGAGAAATAGTGAAGGTGAACTTCTGGTCGGGTTCTACCTGGGCATCGTTCATATGAAAGAGGAAAGTGACAATAAAGACAAGAATAGTTCTTGAATGCTTTATTATTTATCGTTTTGGCAGCCAAGTTTTAGGTTTTCGCGTTCAGGAATATTTCTACAATTCTCATAAAATGCACTAAAATCAGAAAACCTTAAAAATCAAGCTGAGGGCCCGCAAAAATCAGGAAATGGGAAAAGCGAGAAAAAGGAGTGAGATTCTTCTGTATTTAAGGCTCAAGAAGAGGTCAACTCAGTATAACAGGCTAGAAAATCGTTTTGCTTAAGTTATGGCTATAAAAAGCATTTTGGGTGATTCCACCAGATCTTTGAGGGCGCCATTTCTAAAAATTGTTACATTGAAGATAGGCATTAGCACTAGACCGCATGTAACAGTTTGCGGAATTCCTTGAGAGATACTACGTTTATTCTACAACGTCAAGTCATATCCTAATGTCGTTATTAGAAGGTGTACAGGTGAAAAAGCCACATGGAAAAAGCCCTGTGGTTTCAAAATGCCTTCTTTTTTGGCAAAAATTGCCTATTCAAAGTCGTCTTCAATATCGGCCCAGCTGGTGGTAGTATCTCCCATTTTATTGAACATTTCCTTGACCTCCTCCTTCAATTTGGCGTCTTTCTCTGCCTGGGCGGCCCTCAAACGCTTGTTCTCTTCCTCCCTTTTGGACTTCATGTTCTCTTCGCGTCTCTGTTTGGGTGTGAGATAGGCCTTTTTGGGTGTTTCCAGCTTCAGATGTAAGATTTCTGCGAGAGTCCTGGACTTGGGACCAGAATGTGCGGCGCGCTTCTCGTCGTCTGAAACTTCTTCCTCGGTGGATTCGAAATCAGACTCGTTATTTGAAGCACCCTTAGCCGGAACGGGGCCAATTCTATCGAGAAGAGACTTTCCAGCTGCAGTTAATGGCGCCCTTTCATCCGACTCCGGATCTCCACCGACCGAAGAAAGACGTCTGTTTCTGCCGCCTCTTTTTCCGCTTCTTTTCTTTTTGCCGTCGCTATGGGAAGACTCCTCTTTGGGAGATGCCCCTCTGATATCGTCTTTTGGAGATGCCCTTCTGCCGTCCTCTTTTGGAGATGCTTTCCTGCCGTCGTCTTTTGGAGACTCAGAGTTTGCGTGGTGGTCTGATCTGCGGTCACGAGTAGTTCTGTCGTTTCTAGAACCTTCTTTATGGCTTTTACCGCTGCTTGCTCCGTCTAAGTTTAACCTGGTCGCAAACTGTTTTGCAGCCTCGGACATTTCGCCCTTCGAGGTCTTCTCTGCTGTTCTGGGAGGTGTGGGAAGCACCGCCTCCTCTAGCAAGTCTTTTTTCGGGCTTCCTTTTCTGCCCTGTCTCCCTTTCCTTCTAGTAGATTCTTTAGGGTCCTTTTGGTCGTATTGGTCCGTAACTAGGTAGTCATCATTGGCCCATTTGCTGGGTAATGCCTTAGTCTTTTCGCTAACTGTGGGGGTAGCCCATTTGCTTTCAAGCGGCTTTTTGGCCCTGGCTTCCTGTTTTTTGGCTTCTTCAACAAGCGCTTCGTCTGTGGCCCACTTAGAGGCTAGTCCCGCCATTGTAGTGCAGCGTAAAGAATGAAGAGAAGGAGATATGTTGAGGTTTGCGAAGAGTCATGGTGTACGGATGTTTCAGCCAGCGTTGGCGGAGCGCAGGCCGCGCACGTGACCGTTAGTCACGTGACCAATTCCTTTTACGGCCCCATATATCGATGAAAGGTTGTCAATTAGGGGCAAACGGACGCTTGTTACACAGCGCGGATGTCTAAGAGCATCCTGTTTTATTTATGGGTTGTGAAAGTCCGAGGAAGATGGTTGTTTTGGCGTCGAAGTGCAAAAGTGAGAAAACGGCTGAACATGAACACCCATATCTCCACGAAAATTTTGAATTTGGCTGCAAAACGGTCTTCACTGTAAAGTTCAGGTCATTTTAATTACCTTCAAATCGCAAAACACGGTGATATCCCAAGTAGCACACTTTATTTCCGTGTTTGAAGCTCTAAAAACGGTCCAAACTAGCATTTTTACATGAAGCCTCGTGGACAACGCAGTTTTTGATGTTTCGCCACTTTTTCTTCACAAGTATGTACGGTATTCTCAGTGGCCCATAATGGAGTTATTGTGAAAACAAACAGGGATTGGGTTGCCTATTTATAAGGGGTTAAAGTTAGCAGAATTTACATACATGAGCCGCTATAAGTCGCCGAGTTTGGCCGACCTCACAGCGAAAAGTCCAGATATAGTATAATGGGACAATTCCCTAGCTCCAGTCAAGTTTTGAAAAAAACCAAAAAATGCCATTTTAACGCTTTTGCTGGCCATCTTTCGTCCAACTGACCTTGAGCCCAATATGGTGTACGGGTGTATATTAAGTCACGTGACGCGAATTCGAGGGACCGCACCCGAAAAAGCCGTTTTGGTGGGTTATTTCCGGTCGAAAAGTCATTGCTTACGTAACCTAGCCAAGGCCTCACGTAAGCGATATGCCGGCGGCGTTCCAGAGGAAGTTGGCGATGATGGAAGGTCAATGCGAATTTTGGAGTGTTTCGGAAAAAGGGAGCCTTCGGAACGAGCTGGATATGTAGAAGTTCTTCTTTCAGGAGCTCCGTTTTGGATATCCGTCACTAGGCGGTTTTGTAGGAAAGGAGAGGAACCTATCCAGATAGGGCCCTGCAGCAAATTGTCCATTAGTTCATACAATTACACCAAAAGAGTCCTTCCAAACGTACCTCCATTTGCATCCCTTGCTAATCACACTATCCATAGCAGCCAATTGCCGGAATGCCTCTTCCCGGACTTGCGCCTGCACAGGGGTCATGGCTCCGACAGGCTCAAAGAGAGGACACTATCCAATGCCCCGTCAGCAGCCCTTATTGGCTGAAAGAGACCATAAATGTACCTGGCAACGTGTGTGCAGCCTTGCTGCCGGTTTTTGCTTTTGCGGCCGTCCAAAAGGCCAATTTGTGTATGTAAGCAATCCCCCCACTAGTGCAGCACCATATAGCCGTACGAAACAGCATAAGCCGAAAAAGCGCTACTTCCGGCAAAACTGGGAGAGAAGTCCGTCAACAATCACGTGCGGCTACTCGCGATCTCCGGTCGTCCAGCCGGCCCTTTGGGGCGGTTTTTTGCTGCCGTTGCCGTCACCCCACCCTGAACCCGTGGTTTTCTGTGGTCCGACTATATAAAGCGCGAACATCCCCCAGAACCAACTTTTTCACCAACCCCCCGTTGTCAGTTTTTTAAGCTATGTCCGCCGATCTCGCCTCGCAATTGCCCTCTTGGGCTGCTCTTCAGAAGGCCTACGCCCAGAACAAGGATTTCGACGTCAAAAAGGCGTTTGCCGCCGACCCCTCTCGTTACGAGAAGCTCTCGCGCACTTTTGACAACTACGACGGGTCCAAGATCCTCTTTGACTTCTCCAAGAACCTTGTTGACGACGACGTGGTCTCCTCGTTGGTTTCTCTTGCCCGTGAGGCCAAAGTGGAGCAGCTCAGAGACGCCATGTTCGCTGGTGACAGAATTAACACCACCGAAGACAGAGCCGTTTTCCACGTGGGTTTGCGCAACAGAGCGTTGAAGAACATGCCCGTGGACGGCAAGGACACCGCCAAGGAGGTGGACGACGTGCTCCAGCACATCAAGGAGTTTTCCAACTCCATCCGCTCGGGAGAATGGACCGGTTACACCGGAAAGCCCATTGCCAACGTTGTGAACATCGGTATTGGTGGCTCGGACCTCGGACCGGTCATGGTGACCGAGGCGTTGAAGGCGTACGCTCAGCCTGGCTTGAACGTGCACTTCGTTTCCAACATTGACGGCACGCACCTTGCGGAGACCCTCAAGCCATTGGACCCCGAGACCACGCTCTTCTTGATTGCGTCCAAGACCTTCACCACGGCCGAGACCACCACCAACGCCAACTCCGCCAAAACCTGGTTCCTTGCGAAGGCCGGCGACAAGGCGCACATCGCCAAGCACTTTGCGGCGCTCTCCACCAACGCGTCGGAGGTGTCCAAGTTCGGTATCGACACCAAGAACATGTTCGGTTTTGAGAGCTGGGTCGGTGGCCGTTACTCGGTCTGGTCGGCCATTGGTCTTTCCGTGGCCATCTACATCGGCTTCGACAACTTCGACGCCTTCTTGAAGGGTGCTGAGGCCCTCGACAAGCACTTCACCGAGACTCCCTTGGAGAAGAACATCCCTGTGTTGGGCGGCTTGCTCTCTGTGTGGTACAACAACTTCCACGGTGCTCAGACGCACTTGGTGGCGCCGTTCGACCAGTACCTCCACCGTTTCCCGGCCTACCTCCAGCAGTTGTCCATGGAGTCCAACGGTAAGTCTGTCACCAGAGCCAACAAGTTCACTGACTACCAGACCGGTACCATCCTCTTTGGCGAGCCTGCTACCAACGCACAGCACTCGTTCTTCCAGTTGGTGCACCAGGGCACCAAGCTCATTCCCGCGGACTTCATCTTGGCTGCGCAGTCGCACAACCCCATCGAGGGCAACTTGCACCAGCGCATGCTTGCGTCCAACTTCTTTGCGCAGGCCGAGGCCCTTATGGTGGGCAAGGACGAGCAGCAGGTCCAGGCCGAGGGCGCCACGGGCGGCTTGGTGCCTCATAAGGTGTTCTCTGGAAACAGACCCACCACGTCGATCTTGGCGCAGAAGATCACCCCGGCTGCTTTGGGTGCTTTGATTGCCTACTACGAGCACGTGACGTTTGTCGAGGGCGCGGTGTGGAACATCAACTCGTTCGACCAGTGGGGTGTTGAGTTGGGCAAGCTGTTGGCCAAGGCCATTGGCAAGGAGTTGGACGACGGATCCAAGGTTTCGTCGCACGACCAGTCCACCAACGCTTTGATCAACCAGTTCAAGGCGTGGTCCACTTAGCAACTAGCGTCGGAGCCTAAGTTGTGAAGAGCTAGATTTACAAGACCCGGAGGCCGACAGGCAACAGTTATAAGAAATGAGACATTATCGAAGAAGAAGTGAGCCTCCATGTGCTGCTGTAGGCCAGGATGAAGAAAAGTGTAGTATGCCGTCAATAGGTTATCTTTTAGATCTATGGCCGAAGCCAGCATGTGTGCAGGATGGAGTATATGCAGGAAGGCAATGAGGAGGATTTTTTATAGACGCTGATTTACGGAGGACAAAGACATTATAGAAACGGCAGAAATCCCTTGAGAGATGTCGGACACAGAGGACGTTGTTCAGCACTTCGAGCAGCATGGCGAGGAGTTGGACCACCCTTTAAGGGCCATTATAGTGGTGAATGCACCCGGAGAAAAGGAAGGGGATATGGAGGAGCGTCTTTTGGATGGAATCCAGAGTTTTGACGAGATGAATGACTTCTTTGATAAGTTCGATGACACCATTGCGTTGCCGAACGAAGGCCACATCAAGTATGAGGTTGGAAGCGACGGTCTAGTGGTGATAGTTGTGGACAATAAGGAGTTGAGAGAGAAGGCATTGGAGTTCTTCGACGAGTACACTGTGAAGAAGGGGGACGACGAAGACGAAGAGGACGAGAAGGATTTGAAGAAGAAGAGGGTTTGAAAGGCGTAAAAGGGAGCACAGCGAGAAAAGGGTAAAACAGGAGAACGGCCGAAGGAAGAGCAAGGCTGAAGAAAGAAGACCCAAAAGAAGAGGAAGGCCAAAGGAAGAGGAAGGCCAAAGGAATAGAAAGACGTGGTGCTAATCAGAACGCAACAGCCGCTCAATGGCCATCGTTGTGTTTTTCACCGTATCAAGGAGCATTGGGACGAATCCGTGCTATAAATCACTGGGTTCATCGTGTATACTAGGAATAGACAGTAAGAGGGAGATCGCAGTATAAAGCCGAGAAAAGGGCTTCTTTCTGCAAGAACAGCATTTTCCACGTAATGGCCGCCCCCAGACGCCAAACCGCCGTTTCCAGCGGTACTCTCCCATTTTCCCCTTCTTTTTCAGGGTTCCGCCAGAACCAGCAGCGCCTATACTGGAGTTATCTGCAGGACGGGCACACCCGCACTCCTATCTCACATACAAATTCGACCACATATCCTTAGAAGTCAGCAAAATGGAAGACTGGAGAAGAATCGACATTGACGCGTTGGAGCCCGAAAACCACCTTTCCAAAGAAGACTTGGTTCCACAGTTGCCGGCCAGCTCGCACGAGCTGGTGGTCCAGGTGAGCCAGCAAGTCCGCCAGGCGCTTTCGCTGGGCCAGTTTGTGGAGGCGTTGCAGCTCGCATTGGACCAGCCGCCGTACGTGGCGGAAGAGAGAACGAAGCAGCTTCACACCGAAACGGTTTTCGAGGTGTTGATCTCCATCAAAAACAACCACTCGTTGAGCGATATCACGGGCTTTGTCAAGCAGTTGGACTCGGCCCAGCAGGATACTTTGGTCAAGTACCTTTACAAGAACATGGGAACGAGCTATGGGGCAAAGCAGGGGGCGTTGTTGTTGAGTTGGTTTGAGAAGACCGTGGAACTCACGGGATTGGGGCCCATTGTGCGCTTCATGACCGATAGAAGGACTGTGTAGGTTGACTGTATAGGTAGAAAGGAAGAGGTGAAAAGAGTGAAAGTGTAGGAGGAAGGGGAGGAAAGAAAGGGAGGAAAGAAAGAGGAGGAAAGAGAAGAGGAGGAAAGAAAGAGACGAGGAAGAGAAAGGGAGAAATTGGAGAAAAGATGGATTTTGGGAACAATTTCAGAGATAAGAGAAGATGAACAGCAGAAGGAAACCGAAAAGAAGACAAGTTTCAGGGGCCCTTTATGGAATCCAGGAGGTTTCACATTTTCACCCTTTGAGGGTCTATCAATAGCAGAGCTCAAACATGAGCACTTTTACGGAAGAGCATTTTCGGGCCTTCTGTACCTATAAATCCTCTTTATACTGTATCCACGTCCTTCTCGAAGCCTCTCCTCACATGCATTTTCTCACTTTCTTGCTGGAGAATAGCCCTACATAGACATACGTTCAAATTGGCAGTCTTTTTAGGGCATTCCCATACTTAGCGCTTTCCTTCCAATAAGCCAATGAAGCCTTTTGCATAAGCACGTTTTCACGAAGTACCCGTCCATTTCCGATTTTTCCCTCCAATTATATGTTTTCCCGTTTTTCTCGATTTCTGGCATTTCTATACTCATTACAGCTTTTCGCAGCAATTGGTCACCTATTAACAATCATCCACTCTTCTTCCACAGCCACCCTTTTCAGCTTAAACTAGTACTTTCAAACCTACTGAAATCAAGCTAATTAACATATCTTCAACAAAAATAATTAAGGTATCACGATTAAGCCAGATCCAAGGATCTGCTAATAAGAAATCAAATAGGGTATCACAAATGGCAAAAGCCAATAGTCAAAGGGGCAGAATCACCAAAAACTTAACTCAACAGCGCTATCATGTCCTTCATCACCAAAATTCAACTCAACAGCGCTATTCTGGTCTTCATCACCCTTTTGCGGTGCAGTCTTTTTCTCTCCTTCATGGAGCTGAGAACCTGGTTTCGGTAGCTGTCTATCTTCACCATATTGGCAGCACCCAAAACCCGTCTTTCCAAAGGCCTCGATTGCAAAGGCAGCATGGGAGACACCGGATAGGCGTTCTCCTTGTCTTCAAAGATATCAAACCTGCCATGAACAGGTTCTTTCACGTTTGAAGACGAAGCGGCCTGGTAAAGCTTTTCCTGAGTGCTATGGAGCTCCAATTGGAATTGCTCCCTGGTACGGGTTTCTGTCCGAAGCTGGAGGGTTTTTCTTTCCAAATCGGCGGTTATTTGGCTATTAGTTTGAGCAAGATCCTCATATTTCTTCGTCCAATGAGAAACCGTACCCTGAAGCTCAGATTGAAGCAGAAGAACCTCGGACGAAAGCGCCAGCTGGTGGTTTTGCATCTGGTCGCGGGCGGCGATGGCCTCTTCATACCGCTCGGCGAGAACTGCCTTCTGAGAACAGGTTTCTGCTGCTGAACGCATGGTATCCGAAAGCCTTTCTCTAAGAAGGTTGTTTTCCGTGGAAAGCTCGCTATTGGCTTCCCTAAGCTCGCTGTTGGTTTCCTCGAAGACGAGATTGGCCCTTCTGAGCTCATCGTTAGCGTTTCTCTCGGCTTCTCCTGCCGCAACAAGACGGCTGTTCTCTTCGTGGAGCGCAAAGTTGGCTTCACTGAGCTTTCCTCTTTCCTCCTCACAAACACCATACTGCTCGGCGAGAACTGCCATTTTGGAGGCCTCGTTTCTGGAAGAAGCCAATAAAGACTCAAACTGCTCGGTAAGCTGTCTCACAGCTCCAGAAAGATGGCCGTTCTCAGCTACAGCCGCCTCTGTTTCGGCCGCCAAAACTCCGTTTACACGTTTGACCTCAACGAGCTCTTGCTGGAGCCTTTCAGCAACCTCCGAGGTGTGGGAAGACTCCAAGTCCATCATGGCTGAGGCCAAATCGTGCTCGGTATCGATGAGTCCAATATGGAGCTCGTTATTGGCAGATTCAGCCGCTTTCAAAGCACTGCGGAGCTCTGCCAACTCCTCGTCCTTTTTGCTGACCAACTGGGCCATTTGGTAGTGGTCGTTACGAAGCTCATCACCAGAAACTTCCAAGTCAACCACTCTTTGCAGAAGAGCCATGTTCTCGCTGGACACAACGTGCAATTCCACCACCAAATGGTCGTTTTCTTTAGTCAAGCTGTCCACTACCTCCTTCTGGGCAGAAATGGTGGAGGTGTTGTCGCTGACTATCTTAGAAAGCTTCTCATTCTCGCTGAGAGCAGCCTGTTTTTCAGCTACAAGTTGCAGAAACACCCTATTCTGCTCGGCCAACTCGGCCGTGATCTGCCCCAACCGAACATCATTGGTTTTCTCCAAGTTCTGAATCTGTCGCTTGAACTCGGAGTTCTCCACCTCCACACGCTCAAACTCGCACTTGAACCACGAGCAGTTCATCTCCGCAAGCTCGTTTTGGTCCCGAGACATCTGGAGAGCGTCCGAAAGCTCCACGTTGGCGTTTCGGAGAGAAGTTCCCTCCCGGAGCAGCGATGAAAGAGTAGCACGGAGACTGGCAATGGCCCCATGCAACCCGCTATGGACTTCTCTCACGAGGCTCAAATCCTCCTTGAGCTCAGAGACTTCCGAGACAAACCTCCTCTCCATGGCGGTCTTCTCGTTCTGCCATTGGCACCTTTCTGCCTCAGACAGTGCTACGGCGGAAACCAAGCTGTTGTTCTCGATCTCCAAAACGCCGATGGTGGTTTTCAAGGTGCCGATTTCGTTCTCATAGAAAGCACTAGTGACCATCCGTGCTGTCTCTGAGGTTCTGGCTCTTTTCAACGAAACAGGCCTGGTGGGTTCGGCAACAGAAACCTGCACTGCAGGCTCGAGCCTTCTGGTCGGCGTGGCCAAAATCGGTCTGGAGGTTTTGGGTGCAAAAAAGTTCTTCTGGGCCAATTTGGGGGGCGAAATGGCTTTTAAAGGAGTGCGGAACCTCTCCGTTGAAGGACTGGCTCCTTTTCTAATTGGGCTAGAAGACGAAGCCGTTGGTCTGGCATAGCTGGGGGTCATTTTGGGGTCAAAAGTCGCCTCTGGCTTGGCTTTTGCAGGACTAAAGTCCTTGATCAAGTCAGCAATATTCCTGAGCGCCGATTTGGCCAAAGCAGCGTCCCCATATTGGTCCAAATGCAATACTATCTCGATATTGCTGGAGACGGAATGGCTGCGAAAAATCAAGTTGGCCACAAGATTGGCCGAACGTCCAGCGCTGTTTCCCGCCAACAACTGGGTGATTGCCAGCATGTTGCTGTTGGCAAATACGCTGCTGGAGGCATTTTTGCGGTCATACTTCTCGTTTCCCATCATATCGATGAATGTTGTTCTTTCGTTCTGGCGGTGAAATGTGAGAATCAAACACGACCGGCTGGAGACAGAGTTGAACGCAGTTCTAGTGGTAGACCTTCTGGAGAAGATCTGGTCGATTATCTCGGTGCTTCTTCCGCTGAGCTCGTGTTTCTTGAGGTTGTCTGGGCCCTTTCTTTTTCCGTCCAATAAGTCGGTGACATACCTCTGACCAGAGACTTCAAAGGCCGTCAAAAAGTCAACGTCGCCCTTGGTAATTGCAGCCTCTGCCACAGCCTTCAAAGAGGTGGTTTTCCCGCTTCCTGTGGGGCCCATGAAAATGGTACATGTGTCGGGGTTAACGTGAGAAAGCAAGTCATTTTGGGTGGTGAAGACCGAGGCGAAGTCGTATTTTTGGCAGCCTACTGCAACGGAATTTTCTGAAACGGTGAATACAGGCGTTCCCGTGGGGCGCTCCACCAGCTTAACTTTCAAATGAAGCGGTATAGACATGGATGCAAAAGACGATATGGGAGACGAAAGCACAAATTAGGTTGGCCCGAAGCCAAGCCATTATATGTGGATCTTCGCCATCGTGGGGCCCGTTAGACGAGCACCAGACGAAGAAAAGGACCAACAAAAGCCCATTAACGAGCCTATCTAGGAAAGTAAATGGATAATATTTACCTATTGCCGCATCTGGACGAATGCAGAAGTGTAATTATCTGCAGAACCGTATTCCCCGATCGGGTCCGGACTGTGTGCAGGAAACAAATTCTTCGCGCAATCCCGGAGAATGCGCTTATCTTTTTGATCTACTTGTAGGGAGATTGGCAGTGATACGATGGTGACGAACCCCAACTACTCAGCAAAGAACCTTGTTGCGTTCAACTTCGCGGGGTTTGCGTGCGTGGCTTTTGTGGTGTTTCTTACGTCCACACAGCCGTTTTTTCTCAGTGATGTCATAGGCGTTGACAGCGCCAGATTAGGAAGTGTAATTGGCACTTTGGGGGCTCTCGATGAGCTCACTTCTATTATCTCGGCTCCCTTCATTGGTACTTTGAGCGACAAATTGAGCGTTTGGGCTTCCACCAGGGAGACGTTACGAGCGCCCAGCGGACCGAGGGTCATTCTATTCTGCAGCTTCCTCATCCTCGGAGCCAGCTTGCTAGGCTATGGGATGTTTTCAGAGCATATTGGGGACTTGTACTTATGGAGGCCTCTTTTCGCCATTGGAGTAACTGGTTGCATGAGCATGGTGACAGTCTTGTTGAACGAGCTCAGCAACTCGGACTTCCGGTTCGAGAAACTCGCCTTTTGGAGAAAAGAGAGAAACCAGCTTCTCATAAGAGATAGTGAGACGCTGGAAACCGATTACTCTTCCAGGAGTGAGCTTGAGAGGAACGAGAGCAGCTACGAGTCCACCGAAAGAGGGTCCGTGGCCGTTGGAGAAGAAGTGCTTGCCACCGCCAGTAAGAAGAACGGAAAGTACGCTGCTCTTATAGGCGTCAGCACGGGCCTTGGGGCGGTTTTTGCAGTATCGGTTTTTCTTCCTCTTCCGTTGAGATTGACCAGCCTTTATCCCGACCTCAGTAGCGAGGAGGGCCTCCAAATGGCCTATGTTCTTCTAGGAATTTATTCTGTGGGAGTGGCCTTTGTGGTGTTCAGCTTTCTCTACGACTCTGTCAAAGAAAAGAAGATTCTCAGATCTCGAAATGACGCAGAGACCCAGCCAGGATATTTCCGTCTTCTTCGTCTCGGAATTAGCCTTTCCAAAAGTGACCATCGTGTGCAATTGGCCTATGTGGGAGCGTTTGTGGCGCGCTCCTCCACAGTGGCCAACGCTGTGTTTCTCCCGTTGTTAGCATACACTTTCTACAGACGGTCTGGAGAGTGTACTGGGCTGTCGAAGGCTACTTGCTCGGAAGCGTACATTTTTGCAGCCATTTTGACCGGAGTCGCACAGACGGTTGCGCTTATCTCGGCTCCAGCATGGGGATGGCTCATAGATAAGGGAAAATACAGAGCCCTTTTCATAAGCGGGCTTTTTGGCGCAACCGGCGCTTTTGGACTCAGCTCAGCAGGCTTGTTCTCCGACGTTTACGACCCTAGAAACTGGTGGTGTTTCACTATGGCCAGTTTCATGGGAATTGCCCAGGTGGGCTCGGTGATCTCCAGCATGAGTGTTCTCAGCGGCCTTATTTACATGCAAGAGACGCTGGTCATCGGCAGTTTGAGCGGATTGTACTCTTTGAGTGGAGGAGTGGGCATTTTGGTGTTGTCCAAGGTTGGCGGGAGTTGGGCGGATGACTGGATCATGGCGCCGTTCTGCTTATTGGGGGTGTTTCATGTGGTGTTGGCCTCGGCCGCCGTGAGATGTATGAGGAGGTGAAAGAGACAGCGGGAGAGGGCGGTAGGAGAAACGCTAAGGGAAAAATGGCAGGGCACGAGAGAAGCTGGTAAAGAGAGACTGGCCACGCTACCAGATACGTTTACTACGAAAGGTGCCTTTTAGAAGCATGGAATAGCCATAAGAAAGTGGGATAGCATGAAAAAGACAAGGTGCTTATGTAAAGCAGGGAGTACCTTTCTATGTCTTCAGGAAGAGTCTCTGTGTACTATGAGAGGGTAGCCATACTATGAGAGGGTAGCCATACTATGAGAGGATAGCCATACTATAAGATAAGACACCCATAGTATAAGATATGGCACCCATACTATGAGAGAAGACCCTCAAACAAAGCAACAGTCCCTCACAATAACAAAGTATATATCCCATGTTTCGAGCCACCCCATACATAACCCCAGAGATGGCTTATACTAGACACCCATACAGAACTCGAGCACTGCGAAAATACATACACCATACATTATCCCACGAGGCCGACCAGGCCAAAAAAGCTCAAGTTTTCCCCACCCCGGCCAAAATCACCGCCATTCTCTTCGCTCTTCGCTTGGGCTCGTATTCCGCTCGTAAAGTCGATATTTCCTGGCTTCAGCAAAAAAGCTCCTGTCAAAAAGGAGGGGTGCGGTGCCGCCAAATTCCAGGGTTTGCACGTGACCTTTGACGCATCTGAAAAATTCAACGCTGATTCCACTATTCTCCGTATGATTGAGCTCCTTCTCACGGTGGTGCCATCGGTATTCTGGCTTCTATACCGATGCTACCAGCTCTTGCATACGCCCGCCGAGCAGTTGGCGGACGATTTGCGCATCGAAGTGCCCCATAACCCCACGATATGCATAGATCTGGTGGGCAGAAACAACGTTGTCATCCACTGGGACGTGGAGGTCCGCGAGGACGAGTCCCTATACTACGTGCTTCTCATCAACAACAAGGAGGCCACCACCATCACCACAAACTCTTGCACCTTGAGCGCCCTAAAAACCAATAAGCTCTACCAGATCCAGGTGGTGGCCGTGAACATGCTCACCAGCTTCCGGTCGCAGCTGGCGCCGGTTTTCATCCAGACGTTGCCAGAGCTGAGCATCGAAAGGGGAACTGCTTTGGAGAGCCCGTTTGCGCTGAATGCGCCGGAGACTTTGGCCTTAAGTGCGGTGGACCTTACCGCCGAACAGGCCCGCCAAATCGACGATTTCGACGACCTCAAATCCCACCTCTTCTACTACCAAAATGAGCTCTGCAAGGCTACCACGGACTTGAGCGAGTTTCAGGACTCGGCCAAAGCGGAGTTCTCGAAGTTGTCGAGCCTTCAGGCGTTCCACCGACGCGAGTTCGCCGAGGAGACAGATAACAAGGCCAAAAAGGACAATAGCGTCAAAGACTTGGAGAAGAAGAAGGACGCGTTGACGTTCCAGAAGTCCAAGTTGAACGCCCAGATGAAGAATTTGGCAAACGCCCAGAACCTCTTTGCTTCCAACCTCTCTGAGTTCAGCAAAAAACTCGACAAGTTGGTGGAAAGACGGCACCAAATCGAGGCCAACTCCGAGTCCGAGCAGAAAAAACTCTCTGAACAAAGCAAAGCCATAAAAGCCGGGATCCGGAAATGGAAATCAGAGAATGACGATATCGAAATGCATTTGAGAGGTTTAGTCTCAGAAAAGAGAACCCTTACTTCTCAAATGGCTACCTTGCGCCTGCTAATTGACCTGTTTGGAGCAGTCACTCCCTCTCTGGTCAGCGGGTCGCCCAATACTTCGACCACGTCGTTGGCTCTTGACTCGTTCACCAAAGACGGAAGTTTGACCAAAAATGGCCAGGAAACCATTCTCAAAGTGCTTGAAATCCGGCCAGAATGGACTGCTGATGTCAAAAAAGAGCTCGAGCAGCTCAGTGCCGCGGAGAATAACTGGAGAAACGAGTACAGGGCGGAAATACGCCGGTTTTTGCTGATCCAGCACAGTTTAGAGATCGCAAAAACCAACTCCGATAAGGCCTACGAGCCCCTTAAATTGACAGAATACCAGGCCAGCGTGGAGTTTGGTGGCTATGCTTTGGCCCTCCCGAAAACTGGAAAAAACCGCAAGGTGTTGGTGGCAGAGGATGGAGATACCAGCCACCTGAGTATTGGTGCCTTGGACACCCAGTATTTGGAACGGGGCCTTAATACAGGCGAATACGAACAGGACTACGATTACAATAACGACTATGTTTTGAACAGCACTGGATTTCTTCCTCCTACTGCCACTTTCAACTCGGCTTCTAACTCGCCTTCTCCCGTTCAATACGCTAATAACGATTACTTGGGTATTCAGAGATTGGCCAATAGTATGGGAAACACCTCCTTGGGCATGAACCTAGGCTCTGGTCCGAGCAATATCGCAGCTCTCCAGGGCCCAGGAACCTCTTTAGGGTCAGTTCTCGAGAACAATACTTTGATGAACCCTGGTATGCGCAATTCCAGTCCTTTGGCCACAACTGCTTCGCTTTCTGGAATGGGCCATTTGGGAACAAACTTCAACAGCAGCTTGGACGGCATCAACACCAACTCTTTGGCAGGAATCAATTTTGGAGACACTAGCCACGGCAATGGTTTGGCTGCAAATGTGAACATGGCCAATTCTGTGCTGAATAACGTTGCTCTTTCGGGAGGTGCTCAGCAGCCTAACCTCGGTTCTTTTGGGGGAAATTTCAGCCCGGAACTGTTGAATTCCAATCTTGCCGGATTGGGACCTACTCTTTCTCTTTCTGGGTTTTCCGGTACTGTTCCAGGAAACTACGGCGTTGTCCAGCAGAACCAGAACGCCTACCCTCAGCAGAGCCAGAATAGTTACTCGCAGCAGAACCAGAATAGCTACCCTCAACCAAACCAGAAGAGCTATGGTGCTCAGCCTAGCGGTCAGAACTACTCTTCTCAGTCAAATACCCAAAACTGGTACCTGAACTTTGGCAGTCTTTATGGCGAGGACGCCAACCTCCCGGGACCCGTTCAGCAGATTTCAGAATTGCAAAGAACCCCGGAAGTTCCCTCATATGAGACGTTTCCAGACCAACTCCAAGCCACCTATTCTGAAAAGACGTTTCCTGACCCGGTCTACGACAGCACCTATTCTGGCATGCCCAACACTTATACCGATACGTTTGGAGACAGAAACACGTTTTCTGACGCCAGATATGTGGACAACAGCTATTCTGATAATGTGTACCCAGATCCAGCACCGATGGCCGAAACAGAGGGCTACAACTCCAGCAAAAAGGCGTTTCCGTTTGACGATCTGAGCTATTCTCTTCTCCGCACGCCTGTCCAAGAGCTGTTCATGCCGTATGCTCCAGCCTTGACCACCAGCGGACTATCGCATAGTGTATGGAGCGACGGAGCGCCCAACAGCTCTGCGCTGAGCTTGACCCCCGTTGACTCGGGCCGTTTGAATAGCGGGTTTTTGGTTCCGGCAGGAAGCTCGGGCAACAGGCTCTGGGACAGACCGGGCACTTATAACCAGCATACCCGGAACATCTCGGGGGCGAGTGGAAGCCATATATGGGGGGCCCAGGGAGGAGTGAGCCACGATTTCCAGCCGTTTTCCACAAGCAGAAACGTGAGTCTGGGAGAGGCCAAGGAGGAGATTAGGGAGGACTGAAGGCGCATGTGGAGGAGATTAGGGAGGACTAATGGCGCATGTGGAGGAAGACGCTAGACTGGCTGGGGCGGGGGAAAGGTTTTGGGGTATAGAGATGAAAATGAAGTTATGCAAAGGAGCTGAGATTCGTAGACGAAATGGTGGGCCTCATGGGGGAAGAGGAAAGGAGTAGGAAGCAGAAATTAGGCATAGAGGATAAGGTGTATGTTGATAGGCGGAGGGGCGGAAGGGAAGAGGACCTGGTGGAGAAAGGGAAGAAGATCTGGTGGAGAAAAGGAAGGAAGTGAGAAAGGGAAGGAAGTGAGAAGGGAAGGGAAAAGTAAAAGGTCGCTTTTGTCTCTTGGGAAGGTACCGAGAGGAAGAATTTAATATATAGCGGTTAAATGGAGAATCAGGCAGATTTGTGAGTGTTAGGCAGATGGCCGTCTTCAGACGGCTAAAAAAGTCTATACTAAGTACCAGAGTCGAGGAAATGTAAGAGTTACGGCCAGAATCGTATCCAATAAAGGCTCTCCAAAACAGCTATACGAGCGTATGTATTGGAACCTGGAAAATGGCCTACACGAATAGCCAACGGCGTCTCTTTCAGAAACACAACAGAAAAAGGAGGGCCTAGTCTCAGGAACGGGCCCATAATCGGAATTTAGTTTTTATTTCCGAGATTTGACGTAGAAAATAACGCCAGAGTCCCGATTTAGACTCTGGAGAGAGGGTAAAATAGCCGCACCAAACACAGCGGAACCAGGCTCTTCTGCACGACTGGAAGCCACCTTCACTCCGAAAGGGCCCTTTTTCGGTTAAAAAGGCCGCCTCTAGGCCAAGAGATGTGAGACATACTAAATTTAGCCAGGGAAGCACCCCTGCAAAGCCCTACCCCCAGAAATAGCCGTAGACCCCTTGGGGAGGGCCAGAAGTGCACAAGCAGCAAAACTGGCACAGCGCCAAGTCCCCACACGCCGCAACACTCCATTCCTCCAAAAGGGCATTTTAAGCGCACCATACCCCCACACCAAACACCGGCGTTAGTGCACAAACCAGTGTCCCGGAGTTTCCCGGCGCTCCCGACAGTCCCCGGACTTCCTGCGAGGGGATCTCGGTATTAAGCGCCCCGTCCCCACACACCGGTCGCAGCACGATTTCTGCCGGGTCGGAGTAGCGTTCCGTCTTAAACGGCATTTCGCACCCGCGCCCAAAACGGCAGGCGGCCTTCACACAGCGCCGTTGTGTGCATGATGCGTCATGCGCGCTGCACCAAGAAATGATTGTTTCCTGCATATGCCTTTCTTTTTCGCACCCTGAAGCCCGCCACTAGCCGAAATTGCCGCGCGGGCCAGACTTCCGGCGTGAAAATCCTGCACACGCCCAGTTCCGGGGGCGGCGATGCCTTTAGCACTTGGTAGGCATAAAACTCCGCCATTTTGCCGCCAGTTATGCTCGCCCATAAGACCCCCTACACATGACTGTTGAGCCGGAATACTACCCCTCTACCCACAACGAGTTCCGCAGCGACACCTTCACGGTGCCCACCCGCGAAATGATCGCATCTGTCACCCAAGACCCTTCCGTTTTGGGTGACTCGGTGTACAAGGAGGACGTGGCCACCTTGGAGCTAGAAGCTATGGTTGCTGACCTCACGGGGAAGCCCGCGGCGCTTTTCTGCGCTAGCGGAACCATGTCCAACCAGATTGGTTTGCGGGCCAATTTGGTGCAGCCGCCATACTCCATTCTTTGCGACCACCGCGCCCATGTGTTTTTGCACGAGGCCGGCGGTTTGGCGTCTTTGTCGCAGGCAATGGTTCATCCGGTGGCTCCTGCCAACGGCAACTACTTAACGTACGATGATGTGGTCGACAGCTTCACGCCCAACGATGGCGACATACACGCAGCCCCCACGGCGGTGATTTCTCTCGAAAACACTCTCCACGGCATAGTCATGCCCCTTGAGGAGATCAGAAAGATCAGCGGCTTCGCCAGAGAAAACAACATTCGCATGCACTTGGACGGCGCGCGGCTCTGGAACGCTTCCGCGGCCACCGGCGTCAGCATCAAGGAATACTGCTCGCACTTCGACTCGGTGTCGCTCTGCTTGTCGAAATCCTTGGGCGCACCCATGGGAAGCATTCTCGTTGGCGAGACGGCCTTCATAGAAAAGGCCAACCACTTCAAAAAGCAGGTCGGTGGCGGAATCCGCCAGGCGGGAATCATGACCAAAATGGCCCACATTGCCATCGAGCAGAACTTCGCCAAGTTGGCCCGCGCCCACGCGTTTGCCAAGCAGGTGGGCGACTTTTGCGTTGCCAACGGCATCAGGCTCGAGTCGCCGGTGGACTCCAACTTTGTGTTCATCGACTGTGCAGCCAACAAAATGGACGACCAGCTTTTGGTGCGGCTTGGCGAGCAGCACGGCGTTAGACTCATGGGAGGAAGACTCGCGTTCCACTTCCAGTTGTCGCAGAAGTCGGTGGACGCCCTCAAATCCGCGGTGTACGAGTGCTACCAGCAAGCATTGGCCAACCCATACACCCCCAGAAAAGGCAAAAAGAAGATGTACAACTTCGACGTGGTGAAGGACAGACAGGCGGGACGCGTCTGACGAGATACGATAGCATTAATACTACATGAGCATAGAGTCGCGTAAGGCTGGCCAGCAGGCTATTTGCAGCCATATTTTCTACATTGCCTCGGTTATATGAGGCCGAATCTGTAACTGCCTGACTACAGCCCAATCTGTCCAAACGGCTGAAACCTGTCTCTGGTCCTGCGGCTAAACGGATCTGCTAAATGTGCTTATACGAACCGCGTCGTATATTCGGCCGGCTATTCGGATCTGGCGCCCATCAGGTGGCTCCAAAGGGCAATCTTACGTAAGCCGGAACGGAAAAACCGATTATCCGAAAAGTTAATGTGCTGTTATTCCTGCATCGGACAGTAGCCGCGGCAGGTCACGTGATTGGGTGCAAGTAGCCGTTCCGTACGGGCGTATATAAGAGATTGGGATTCCGATGAGTTATCTGGAACCAATGAGCGATATACCGAAGTTTGACGTTCCTGAGGACGCTTCCATCAGCCTGGATTTTTCAAAGGACCGCTACGATGCCCCGGAAGCCTTCACAAGGGCCACCCGTACAGAGACAGCACGGTCTCTAGAGGACTTTGGAATCTCCCCAGAGACACCATATCCAGCCTTCAATGCTCCTCTGAACCCCAGTCCCGTTTTCCCGGAGGAATATACCCTTGAAACGCCTACCGGGCTTGTGCGGCTCGACACCTTGCAATCCATAGGAAGAAAACTGGCTTCCTTCCCTTCCGACACCGAGTTCATCACTTTCAAGGTGGGCGACCCGGAGAATCCCAGAAACTGGCCGTTGTGGAGAAAATGGCTCTACACGTTTGTGCTTTCGTGTGGTGTTATATCTGCGGCGTATGGCTCGTCGTCTTTGGCAGGTGGTCTTTTTACCATAAGCACCAAGTATGGCGTATCCACCGAGGTATCCACGCTTCTGGTATCTCTTATGGTTCTCGGGTTCAGCTTTGGACCTTTGATATGGGCGCCGCTCTCGGAAACAATGGGAAGAAGACCGGTGTATTTCGTCTCTTTCTTTCTCTATACGCTCTTTCATGTCCCGGTGGCCCTTTCTCCCACCATAGGAGGCGTGCTAGTGTGCCGGTTTCTCCTTGGGGTGTTTCTGTCAGCGACCCTCACCATAGTGGGCGCCAGTCTAGCGGACATGCACGCTGAAACACGGGGTCTAGCCATTGCTCTTTTTGCCTTTTGTCCTTACTCAGGGCCGGTATTGGGCGGAGTGGTCAATGGGTTTATCAGTGTCCATACCCAGCGGTTCGATCTTATGGTTTGGGTCAGCATGGCGTTTGCCGGTGTCACATGGGTGGCCATGGCTCTCATCCCAGAGACTTACGCCCCCGTCATTCTCAGAAGAAGAGCCAAAAGGCTCAGAAGGACCGATTCGCAAATCCACACCGAGGAGGAACACACCACTTTCGCAGAGCTCCTCAATAACGTCCTTCTCAGACCGCTCAAATTCGTGGTCCAAGAGCCCGTTCTAGTGTTGGTTTGCGGCTACGTGGCGTTGATCTACGCCCTCCTCTACGGCTTCTTCTTTGCCTATCCGGCCATCTTCGGCGAGCTCTATGGCTTCAAAGACGACAAGGTTGGATTGATGTACATCCCCATTCTCATAGGGGCGACCTTGGGTCTTGGTACAACGCCTTATTTGGAAAGAAGATACACCCTAAAGAGCAAGAATCGTGTTTTAAAACCGGAAGAAAGACTTATAGGCGCAATGGTGGGAGCGCCGTTTCCGTGCATAGCACTTTTTATCCTTGGAGCCACGTCCTACCGCCACATAATATGGGTGGGGCCCGCATCTTCAGGAATTGCATTTGGCTACGGCATGGTGTTGCTCTACTATGCTCTTAACAACTACATTTTGGACACCTATGCCAAATATGCTGCCAGTGCCATGGCCACCAAAGTCTTCTTGAGAAGCGCCGGCGGTGCAGCTTTTCCTTTGTTCACCACGCAGATGTACCACAAATTGGGGCTTCAGTGGGCCAGCTGGCTATTGGCTTTCATTGCGTTAGGAATGGCCGCCGTTCCGTTTTTGTTCTTCTGGTATGGCGAGAGCTTGAGACAGAAATGGTGTAGCGAGGATTATACTCAGAGTGGAAGTGAGGAGAAAGAGTGAATTTGAAGCAAGAGGTGCATATATATACAATTGGCGAAATAGAAATACTAGCAATGAATTATACTCAAAAATAGAAACTGGGGCAATTTGCAGCCATTATGTGCTAAAAAGTGTATTGCTGCAAAAAGGTAAACATTAGAAAGGCCGATTTTCAAATCGAAGGACGCAAAGAGAATGAAACCTCGATATATGGCACGATGAGTGCCACAAATTTACAGAAAAGAAGTCGAGAGTGACACATGAGATTTCCTCAATAACAGCCAAGTTTCCAATGCAAACTCATCAAGTTTTCGGTTTGCGAGATCAAGCAGTAACAAAATTGCAAAAGGCTCTAACATGGTTGCTTTTCCACGAAAAACAACCATTTCCGCAGAAGTAAAGACGGAAACTAAAGCTTTGGCTACTAAAAAGTGACTATAATGCAGCAGCTCCGAAACTTCTCATAGAGTGTTGCAAATGGTGGCTGCAAATGACAGTTTCCCAAATCGATGGTTGTCGCAGAATTTAAATAGGCTGCGAAAATGAAGCCCTTTGACAATTGGCCCTCGAGTATACGGCTCTTTTTGAACCCCGCCATTCCTATGTATGTCGATTTCCACATACAGGTACCATTACCATAGGATTCTATCTTCTATACACTTCACCATCTTCGTACTATACAAACCCAAACCTCATCGTATCCCTCCATATACACCTCTTTTCATGCCAACCACTCCCACAGAGCTAGTACTAACTCCCACCTTCTCATATCCAATATTCTCGTTACTTTCAATCCCCAAAACCACCTCTTGCCCTTCCTCCCCACCCCTACACTAACCCGATACTTCGGCATTCTCTATTCATCTCTATCTACCACTCAAGGTGAACCTTTACGATCTCGGAAGACTTCTCTCCCTCTCTGTGTCTCCTCACAAAGCGCCGTGCGGACCGTGGGTGCCGGGAACAACGTCTGCGTGCAAAAGCTCAACCGTGTCCTTCACAACAGCTCTGGGCCCATGCTCAGTGTCCTGGATCTGCTCCGTCACCTTCGACAAGTCCGCGCCGGTGATGGACTCCATAAACGCGCCAATTTCGATATTCTCGTGGTTGCCCAACAATCCATGGAAGGGTTTATGCGAGTACAACTGCTGGTTGATGCTCTTCGAGTTCGAGTAAGCGTAGATGTTGACGTCCACCGCCGAGTGGCCATGGGTGGTCCAGCCGGTTTCCGACCGCACGGAAATCATGTCGTTGACAACATAGACGACGTTTCCAGGGTTGGAAATGACCGCGTTCTTGATGGCCTGCACCTCGGCCTTGGTGTGCTCCTTGATGCCCAAGTCCTTCTCCACGGTCTCGACGATGAGCTGGTCGAACTTCTTGTCGTCCTCGGCCTCTCTGCGGAGCCCAACCAACTTTCTGGCCACGTACTCACCGGAGTGCTTGCTGTCAGCCAAAACCTGTGGGAACCACAAGTACTCGGGGTAATCGGGCAGAATCTGTCTGGCGGTGGCCAAGCCGCCCGTTTCGTGGTCCGAGGTCGAGATGGCCACGGTTTCCACGTCAGAGGCGTCGATGAACTCGATAACTTGCTCGAAAGCCGCGTCGTAGGCCAACACTTCTCTGACCTGAGCTGCCGGGTCGTTGTGGTGGCCCGCGTGGTCGATTCTGGAGCCCTCGATAAGCAAGAAAAAGCCCTTGTCCGAGTCCTTGGTGGCGTGCTCCAACGCTGTGAGCGCCACCTTGACCTGTTCTGCCAAAGACGGGTAAACCTTCTCGTCCCTGTCGATGTCGTAGGGAATATCGGTGTTGGCCAACAAGCTCAACAAAGGCAACGACACGTTGCGGCCCTCGTCCAAGAGGTCAAACGACGCCCTGTCGCCGGCATACGTCCAGTTGTTTCTCTGGGCCTCCTCCACCAAATTGCGGCTGTCTGACCGGCAGCCCCCAAGTGTCGCAGGCAAGAAATGGCACCTCCCGCCGCCTATGATGAGATCCACCACGCGGCCAAGCGGGTTTTCGCCCAACTGCTGCTCAGCAATCTGGTCCTCCTGCGACCTCATGTCCACGTGCGAAGAAAACGCCGCCGGAGTGGCATCGGTGATTCTAGTAGTCACCACCAAGCCCGTGAGGTAGCCCTGCAACTTGAGGGCCTCCAAAATGGTTCCGCACGGGGTCTTTTCCGGCGAAACGCCAATGGCACCGTTGTAGGACTTCAAGCCACACGAAAAAGCCGTGGCGCCAGCAGCAGAGTCCGTCACCAACGAGTCGTTGGACCGTGTTCTGGAAGACCCCACCAAGTGCTTGTCAAGAGTCAAAATGTCGTCAATGGAGAGCCCGTCTCTGTGCTGACGGAAAGACCTGGCGAGAGAAAGCGAAGCGGGCCCCATGCCGTCCGTCACCATGAAAATGACGTTCTTTTTCGTGCCGCTGTTGACGGGGACATGGTCGCCGTCTTTATGGCTGCGAAAGAGAGCCACCAGTAACAAGAGAACAAGAAGAAACCCAACAGCACGCTCAATGCTGAAGTGCTTTCTGACCCGGCCTTTCTGAGGCGTGTTATATGCCCCCAATAAGGCGCTGTTTTCTGACATTGGTGGCTTGTTAGTAGAGAGGAGGACGTTTTGGTTTTGGAAAGAGTTACACAAAGGCGCGGGCCATACCCCCACGGTGCCAGAAATGATACATGTTACGGGAATGGAAATCCTGTTGGCTGCAAATGGGCCGGTTGTGCTTTATGGAGGTTGTTCCAGATGTACCGTTTAGTTGTACCGTTTAATCGTTAAATATGCTATCGTGTTCTCCCATCCTTTTGCCGTATCTCTATCTTTCGTCACTTCATCTTATCCACCACGGCGAAAAACGCGTCCCAGTCCGCCACCTCCTCGGTCTTGACGCTGACCAAGTCCTTTTTGACTGTCCTGAGACTTTCGGAAATCGCCTCAACCTCCGTTTTCTGGTTCTCGCCTGCAAGAACCGCCAACCTGTCCAAAACACTCTCCATGCCATTGATCAAGAAATAGAACGTCTGCCGCGTCTCGGCAGAAACCTTCTTCACGTCCTCCGGAAGCTCATAGAGCTTGTTTTTGATGGAAAGCTTTTTCAACTCTGTGAGAAGCGCCGACCGTCCATCGTCCAGCTCTGCCAATTCTGTACTAACCACACTCTGGAACGCCGCAGACCCTACCAATCGCAAAAACACCTCTTGGAGCGGGTTCAAGCTTTTGTGCATGGAAAGTGCCTGCTTGGCAATCTCGCCATTATTTGCTTGCGACAGTTCCCAGATCAACATCGTGGACCGGAAGCTGCCGAGCTTCCGTATGTAGAACTCCTCAGGGTGCTCCTTTTGCAAGTATTCAAAGTAGAACTTCCACACTATGCGCTCGTAGAAAGAAGTGAGCTTTTGCGCTTCGATGAGCGGCAAGTACGACGTCACAAAGTGGTCCTTCAAGTTCTTGATGATGAGAAGCGGTTTCCGCATATCGTGGTACTTTTTCAAGAGAACCACGTTGAACTGGGCAAAGTGCACGTCCAGCCAGCCGTTTTGCGCCAACTGCGCCCTTTCCAAGCTCGCCACGTCAAAAGGAAGCTTCTTCAAATTGACCATGTTTCTGTTGAGCACCATTTCCACAAGCAACCCCACAGAGAGTCTGTTCTGGTAGAAGAAAAGTTTGGCTAGTTCCACGATTTTGTCCTCGTGGCAGAGGCCCCGTATGTGTTTTTTGAGTTCCTTTGGCAGACTCTTGAGTAGCTCGTACTGGCTCTTTCCATTAAACAGCGATACCAAGTTCAAGTCGGAAAGAAGATGATTTACCGAGGCCGAAAAGTCGGCTTTGGGCGGAGCTTGGAATTCCGTGAACTTATGGCTTTGTTCCGATACCGGGCCCTTGGTCAAACTGTCAAAAATCGATGGTTTATAGCTGGTGTGCGACTGGGCGGTTGCTGTAGGGGAAAGGAGGTTCAAAGCATCGGCCAAAAGCACGCTGTCGTTGTTTTTGGAGGAGTAGCATCTTCTGGCGGCCAACTTGAGCGATCTGGTGGATTTTAACGCCCTTCCCAGCATTTTGGCGGAGATTGGCGGCTATTTATTGAGAAAAGGAGATGGTGTGAGAAATGAGGTCATACAAAATGTCACTTTTGGCTGCAATGAAAAAAGGTGGAGGAAAAGAGGAGTTTGGAAACGCCTTTCGGAGGGCTTTTTGAGAGGTGTTCTTTGGATGTTCGAGAGTTTTCTAGAAGCTATGGTAGGGTTTGTTTAGTATGGCCTTTTTGATGACATCTTGATGACGTCTTGATATCTTTATGACATATTCTTAATGCGACATAAGTTGCGACATACCATCTTTCCTGGAAACCTTCCAATACACTTTACAACATCTCTATGTCGTCCTTCAATTCCCTCTTCTCTCCTCACTCACACCAACTACACCTTAATACCTCTTTTAATCCATAAACCCACAACCTTCTGCCAGCTCCACCACCTCGTAACTATACTGGCTGCAAGGAATCAGGTCAAAGACTCATGCTCATCTCCCCGGCATTTCTCTCGCAGAACCCGTTTCTACTTAGTTTCCCCCACCTTCTCAATCTTGCCCCAGATATCCACCGTCTTTGCAAAGTTCTTCGGCAACATAAGATAGTTGAACTTCATTTGATCAAAACTCCTCAATGCAATCACATCGCCCTTGAAAAACCTCACAAGCACTTGAACGCTGAATATCCTCTCACTATTGGGCTCAAACAACCGCCGGAAATTCCGAAAAATCTCCCCATAGCTGAGTGACTTGTTAGTCAACCTTAGGTAGTTAACATCGCCATCGCTGCTCAAGTACAGAAGAAGAACTCCTCCCTGCAACCTGCTGGAGTTCTTGAACTTAAGGAGAATCACAAACAAAGGAGTAAAGTTGATAAATGCAAGGGCCAGCTGGACAATATTGAACACATTGAGTATCATGAGGTTGACAATAGAGAACATGAGGTAGAATGCAAACGTCGTAGGAAGAAGGTACACAAGAATCATGAAAAGTACCGTCCCAAGAAGAAGCTGGTCCACCTCTAACGCCCCTTCGTTGTCGATGGAATCGATTCTGTCTCTCAAAGTGTTATACTTTCTTCCCCTGAAAAGCTGGAAAAGAGACTTCATCACTTCAATCTGGCGGAAGTAGATTTTGGACGACGTGTAGTAGAAGCAGTGGATGTGAAAGGTGATGATCTTGACATAGTCCACCAAGAAACTGAGCAAAAATGTGAATCCCAGATAACACAACACCTTTAGCAAAACCACAAGGAGATTGGGCATTCCGAAATTGGCAAAGCTGGTCATTTGCAATATGTAGCTATAGTTTGGCTCCAAAGGATGCACCAAACGCGACGGAAGCGTGATCATGAAGATATCTGCTATAAGGAACTTCCAGAACTTCAAGCTCCATAGAAAAAGGTCTCCCATGAACTGGCCAAGTTCGTTGTTGAGCTTGAAGCCTGCTGGGTGCTTGAAGGAGACCCAGTAAATGAGGCTATAGAGGTCCTCAAATAAAAGCTTCTGAATAATGTAGTCGTTCACGAACGTCTTGATGGTGTCAAAATGGCCAGACATCACGCTATGGATGGTCACACCAATGAGAACGTCGTTAAAGATCAACCAGAGCAGATTGTAGAGATTGATATAGTTCAGGTTATTGACATTCAAATCCGCATTGAAAATGGGGAGCTGGAGCTCTTTCAAAAAGCTGGAGTTGGTGTTGAAGAGAATGCGTTTGTCGTAGTAGCAAAGAAATTGGATCGGAAAGTAGTTGATTTGCCGTAGTCTCAAGTCAGCCTGTTTTGCGGTTTCGAAAAGGCCCACTAAGGAATGGTTCTGCACCTCATAATTGAGCACCTGGATGAGTGAAATGCTGGTCGCCTGGAGAATGTAAGCTAGCCACAGAAGAAGCGTGAAAATGTGCTTTTTGAGCGTATTAAGACCAGCAGAAAGAAAAACCGGTCCTCTCGCAGCCCTTCTCTTACTGATGTTCCTTCTTGTCACCAGACACCGGTTAATTTTGTCCAAAACGGCCACATCGGATATTGTAAGGCCCTTTGGGGCGATTTCTAGCGGCGAGAGCTCGTAAAACTTGTTCAGAAGGTCCCTATCCAAGGTTTTGAGAGTCCTTTTGCCTGTCAGCTGGAGAGAAATGGGGTCCACAGACAAGTACTCCAAATTGAGGAAATTGGGAGGGTTGAAAAGAACAAACGAAGAGGGCCCCATATCGCTTATAAGCCGTGGAAGCTTGTCGTTATAGCCGTATTCCAAATGAACCAATTTTGGTGGAGTTTCAAAGGGGCTATTCGAATTGTTGGAAGCAGAAGAGTCTCTTGGAAAGCCACCGTTCTTCCGCAAATTCGAGTACTCCTCTTCAGGCACCTTTCTATTAAACCCGCCCACCAAGTAAGGCGTGTCAGTATGGGCAGATTCGGCCATCTTGGTTATCTCCTCTAGTTCACTCACCAATTGCACTATAATGTAGACGTTTTCAAGACAAAAGCCCACCATATAGAAGCTGCCATTTTTGAATCTTCTTCTGGTCAAATCATTAGGAAAGTAGATCTGGCAGCTCATTGCGTGAAGCTGTCTCTTCTCAAGTACTGCTGGCTATTATTCAAGCTCTGGTAGAACTGCTGGTGGTTGAGATAGATGCTGTCGTTGAAGTCCGATTCAGAATCGTCACTAAAGCCGTTTTCGTCACTCAAAGCTTCCTCGGTAAAAATATCAGGGACCTTCTGCTCTTCTGAAATGTCCAAAAGCGTGTACCTGTTCACCGCTAGGTAGTTGACAGCTATATAGAGGAAAAGGAAGATTAATGCCAGGGCCAAAAGCACGGAAAAGAGGCGGAAAACGACGCCGAAAAGTGGGGTTGCTATAGCGAGCCCGAATATCTCACTTTCAATGCCAGAACCGCCAATTTCGACCTCCATATGGCTCTAGACGGACTAGTCGAATATGTTGAGCGGTCTATAGATCTAAATGTACTGCACATTGACAATACGTCAATCCTGCAGATGGTCCTCCACTACTTCTGCTATAATACTGTAACTATCATATTATGTTAATTAAGAACTGAAGGTGGGATCGGGTATCAGCTGAAAGGGACAGATGCCCTGGTTATAGCGTAGTCTTTATAGGAAGCCAATCGCTGGGCCAATGCGGCCTTGAGCAGTGCCAATCAATGCGGCTTCATGACTGTTGCACCTCATAGCCAGCGCCCAGCGCTTGTACCAAAACAATCCACAATTCAAAGGCGCTACCTCTGTCTCTGCTGGTAGACAAAACTGTTGCTTCGGTGCAACTCCGAATAGCTGAGGTCTCTTATCTGCTCCGCGTCTTGCGGCTTCTTCTCGTCCGCGTAGCCTCCAATCCACAACATCACCGCAACACAGATGGCCATAATTCCGGCAAGAACGTAGATCACCAACGTTGGGAAGTCCCAGAGGGTGATGGACTTTTTGTATGTCGTCAAGAACACAAACGGTCCAATCAAGTTGATGGTGTTCTTCAAAACCGCCGTGGCACCAAAAACCTCTCCGATCATCAGCTCAGGGTAGTACTTGATGACGGCAGAGTTCAACGACGGGCCAATAAGACTGCTGAACGCCGTCAACGCGGCCGCGCCAACGAACGCCGTAGATGTGGTGCATGCGGCCAAAAAAACCAACCCGATAACCTCCATCACCATACCGAGAAGAGCCATGCTGTGTTCCACCCTGTCCATGCGGTCGGTGAGGGTCTTCATCCCAAAAACCTTCTGGAGGACTCTGTGATTGATGATAGGCAGCAACACAAGAAGCACCGTTGCCCGCGCCATACAAGAAATCCCAATCAAGACACTGAGATCATGTGCCTCCCATTGGAACATGTACACTCCGTAAAGGATGAGTACCGGCAGAGTGGACATGGCCATGCCGGTAATGAGACACTCCAATGCCACCAAAGTCATGACTACGCGTCTGTCCTTCTTAGCATGGGCCTTTCTAGAAGGCAAAACCACATCGTCTGGCAACGTCAAGATGCGAAGGGGACTGAGCGAGTTGAGACAGCTGGCTAACCAACTTGCAACAGAAGGTTTTTCGATCTGAACTCTCGCCAGAGAGATCGACAGCGACCGAGAAAGCGAGCTAGACTTGCGACGTGCCTGGGCCAGACGCAGTTCTGGGAGAACAAAGATGGCGAACAAGACGAAAGCCGCAAGAATAATGATTTCTGCCCGGAGAGGAATCAAGTCCTTGCTTGTGATAAGGACTTTAGGGGCAATAGAACTGTCGGCAGCAACTTCAGAGGCGACAGTAGCCGCCTTTTCGCCAGCACCGTCGCCCAAAATGACCTTGAATATGTGCTCCACCATGGTCAACACCAGGTTCACGATATAAGCGACCAATTGGAGCACTTTGTCGGGAATGTTGGGCG
Source organism: Wilhelminamyces savonicus (assembly GCA_030570115.1). Lineage (NCBI taxonomy): Eukaryota > Fungi > Ascomycota > Pichiomycetes > Serinales > Metschnikowiaceae > Wilhelminamyces > Wilhelminamyces savonicus. The sequence goes on along the minus strand of JAJLUW010000006.1, from coordinate 121,361 downwards.
AATCTCCGGCTTCTAAGGTACGAGGAATGTCGTTAAACTTGTCGCTGAAGCTCAGGAGAAAGTTGCCGACAAATGGACCAGAGGACAGCCCCAAGAAGAAGGCGGCTATTCCAAAGCCCAAGTAAAAGATCCGCTCGTGCGCCTCCACCACGTCGGAAACGTAGCAGTTAGCAAGAGTCATGATGATGATGGGACCGCCGAACACCATCGCGGATGTTTCCACCACAATCATCAACCAGTAGCGAAGGACAGGGACCTTAAGCACGTATGCGTAACGCACAAACCGAGCAACAAGCATACTGCAAGCGTTAAGCACAATAAACGGCTTGCGGCCGTACTTATCGGCAAGCAGACCGATTTGCGTGGCGGCAGCCATCGTCACAACTGCACCAGCGGTGGTAAGGCCCAATTCAAGGTTAGAAACAAGAACCTGGTTCTGAACCGGGTCACAAGTCTGTGTGGGCGAATATTGCGCCAAATAGTTGCACGCAAGCTTGAAGTAAAGTATCTGTTTGGACCCCTCCGCGATTGTAGCAGAAAACGAGAAGACAAAGATGCTGAAAACAACCATTCCCACCGAAGGCCTCTTGAACCAGTGAAGGCTCTTGTTGAGGGTTCTCTGCTCACGGAGCCACATGGCGTCCTCGTCGTGGTTCTGCTCATTCTCGTAGTCGCTATCGTCAAGAAGAGCCTCGTAGACGTCGTTGGCAGCGGTCTCAAGCACAGCATCGGGATCGCTGTTGAAAACAAGTCTCAGCGAAGAGCTTCTCACCGGAGAAGCCGATCCCGCGGAAATCGTCACATCTGGCTTGGTGAACGGGTCCGCGGATATGTCAGGCCGGCCGCTAGGGGCCGAGTTCCCCAAAAGGGGATCGTTTTCGGAGACCATGAGCCGAAGAATGAGAAAGCCTGAACCGCAATCAAGCTAAAAGACGTTGAAATAACGGAACAAAACCGCTAAAAAAACCTTTGGAAACGCCTGAATAACAGTAAGTTTCCGTTTAGAACTCAAAAAAACACCAGGTGTGCTTTCAAAACAACCACCAGTATCTGTCGCCTCTGTTGTGGAATCCACCTAATGTGAAGGCGCCAGTTATCGATTTGCGGCGGTGAAAACGTCCAGAAAACCCGCTTTTAGTCAAAAAGAGCCTTCCGCTGGATTCAGCACCGTCAACAACCAGGAATAATTAGCCGTGCCAGCCAGACTTACCTGCAAAAGTGGAATTGCTTAGTCTTTATCAGCGACTGGAGCCGCACGCCTCATTGGGGATGCACTGTATGCAGGACCTAATCTCCGATGGAGGAGTTCCATGCGGTGGAATAGCGCCTGTGGTGGCTAAAATCTGACCTTTTCTGCCGGTTAGTGTGGCGGCAATTTCGGTGCATGTCGACCCCTGCGGCGGAATAGAAATTCTTGGTTTGGTGGTGTGTTTCGGATTTAGCGTTTTTGACAGGTTCGGAATCCGGCCTCCGACAAAGCAATTCTGAGGGAGGCTTATCTCAGTCTTGTTTGAGAGGCAGAAAGATACGGTATTGGGTGCAGGGAGGTGTCGGATATTCGCCCACACTTCCGGATATGGCACGGCTCGGTTACTTGTGTTGTTTTTTGGTTCGGGCCCGGACTTCCTGTGGTGCCGTGCCTTCCTAATGCGGTAAGAGGTCTCGTATACTGTCGTAAACCTGATTGTTGCTGATTTGGAAGCTGGTTACAACTGGGTCGCCAAGACGCTGTAACTGCCACGGTTCAAGAGCCGCTGTGCCATAAAAAGTGCAGCTGCGCCCATGCCGTTGCCGGTGGCTGCGATAATGTATGGGAGGCCCGGAAAACTCGCGGAAACTCCGACCTTATAGAGGCTGATCATCACAACGGGAACAATAATGCTGAGAACGCCCAGCACCAAGGAAACAGCACCAAGGAACTCACCGAGATGCGATTCCGGATAGTACTTTAATAATACAGAGTCGAAAGTGGGCAGTGAAATGGCTCCTATGCTGGCTATGCCCAAGACCAAGATCACCATATTTGTAGACCCCACAAATGGAAGCGCTAGCATTCCTGCCGTCTGGCAAAGGAGACCGACGCTAAGCATACCCATATCCACGTTGTCGAGGTTTTTATCCTTTGTTTCGTACTTTAACACTCTCTGGAAGAGCCCTTTGGATAGAAGGGGACTTAGTCCCACCAAAACCACTGTTTGAATGACCGAGGTCGACACCATCAATTTCGCAATATCTGCAGCGCCCCAAGAGAACTTAAGAACCCCAAAGGGCATGAGAATGGATCCCAAGGACCCGCTGACGGCTCCATGGATGCAGGTGACAGAGATAAGAGTCACCACAACGAGACGTATGTTATTTCCGGACCTAGAGCTAACAGTCTCGGGATAAGTGAGTAGTCCTAAAGGGCGGAATAATGCCTTAGTCTTTTCTGAAAACGTCGATGTTGGGATTTCTGCTGCTGCTCTTCTGGACTCCTCCATCGCCGATCTCGATCGAGACTCTGGGAATACGAAGATGGAGTAAAGTACCACCAAAACATCAGCCCAGAAATCGATCTTTAAAGGGAGAAAGTAGCCTTTTTCAAGCTCCTTGTATTCTATTGGGGCACCAAGTAGCTGCGTTCCAAATAGTTTAGAAAGAAGACCCAAAACAGCGGGCCCCAAACCTCCTCCCACGGTCATAAAGGCTATTCCAATGCCAAACAAGTAGCTTCGATCCTGGGGCAGGGAAACGTCGCTGATATAGCATTTGATCATCGCCATTGCTGTTCCCATGCCGCCGCCCAAAGTGACCACGAAATCAGCACCAATGAGGAGCCAGAACTGGAACGTATCATACTCCGTGACTGCAAATAGCGTTATAGCTTTGCTTAAGGTGAACATCACCAAGACGGCCACGAGAAACGGCTTTCTTCCGTAACGGTCGGAAAGCTGTCCCACTTTGAAGACGACGCCCATCAGGAGAACGCTGGTGAATATCTGCGAGTATAAGTTATAGTCAGAAATGAGCATTTGAACCTTTATCGGGTCACATGTAGCCTTGTTAGAGACAGAATTGCACGCCAACTGGAAGAGAATGGCCTGTTTCGCTGGCTCGCTAAGAGTACCTGCAGCAGTGGAAACAAACACTATCACGCCTATACTCAAGAGAGGGCCGAATCTGGACCGTCTAGAAGCCGCAATAGGATGGGAAGCAGCCGCGTCTTCTAATTCGAAGGAGCTCTGTTCGTCGCTGGTAAAGTGCCCATCATCGTCATCGTTGAAACTTTCAAGAGGTACGGACTCTGGTGGATTGTTTGGTGGAGATTTGTTCATTGAGGTTCTTGGCCGCTATTCCGGAACAGTTCGAGAGAACCGGAGACGAGAAGGTTCTAGAAGCAGCCGATGTGCAGTTATAGGGTATACAGATCGATGTGGCTGATCCGAAAGTGTATAGAATTAAGGTTATAGGGGCAGATGTAACGAATCTGTATTGTTAGATACGAGAGTCATATTTGAGCTGCAAATCGGATCTTTCCTTTTTCGGCTATAAATAGTGCTCGGAAAGAGGGAGAGAGGGCCCTTAAAACAGTACTAATGCATAGCCTTTCTTAAGGTTGTCTCTCTGGCCCTGTAAATAGGACTGTCTTACATGGGCCACTGCCAGATGGGGGAAAGTCGCTGGTGACTGGCATTTGTAGCGTACGTCGCCCTGTGAGGCTTAGTGTGCGAACATCGAATTGCTGCAAATTGGTGGTGGGACCACACTTGCAGCCAAAAGTGCAGCTCAGTAGACTAAGCATAGAGAAACCACCCATCTCAACGCTGCCCAACGTCGTCTGGAGATTTCGGAGCGCCAGACCCTCAAGCAAACGCGTTACCCAAAGAAAAGGTCCCACGTCATAACTGGCCATTTTCAGCAAGACTCCCACGGAAGCAACCAGGCAATTCCCTCACAAGCCCATAGCCCATCTCCTAGCGAACGCCCTCATCTCCCTCGGGGACTGCTGGCAGTGGGATCCCAGTATAAGTCTCCTGCACATGCCGGGAACATTAGGGCTGGTGCCCTAGTCACGTGGCGCGGGTCGGGGTGATCGGCCTGTGTGCACTCCGTTTTCATATGCACACCGCGGATTCTCTCCAGTACGCAAAATTTTTCAGAAAAAACCTATATCTCAAATAGCGGTCTTCCTTTCACCACACAAACAACCACCCGAGACTAACATGTCCCTTCCTGCTTCGTTTGACTTAACTGCTGAAGACGCTAAGTTGTTGTTGGCCGCCAACGTCCACTTGGGCTCCAAGAACGTTCAGGTATGTACGAATCCGCCACACTGAACCACGAGAGACGTCCCCAGAATAGCCGCCCACGAAGGCCCTTGCGACCAAAAGGGGCTGATTCACCAATCCCATAGCTGCGACCACAGAGCAAACCAATGTAATTGTTCGCCCATGCTCCTCTCCGGTTCTGCCAAACTTTTCCGGCGCCCTTACTAACATATCTAGGTCCACAACAAGCCTTACGTCTACAAGACCAGACCCGACGGTGTCAACGTTATCAACGTCGGCAAGACCTGGGAGAAGATTGTTCTTGCTGCCAGAATCATCGCCGCCATCCCTAACGCCGCCGATGTCGCTGTCTGCTCTTCCAGAACCTTTGGCCAGAGAGCCGTGTTGAAGTTCGCCGCCCACACCGGTGCCACCCCCATTGCCGGCAGATTCACCCCCGGTAACTTCACCAACTACATCACCCGTTCTTTCAAGGAGCCCCGTTTGGTGATTGTCACCGACCCCAGAACTGACGCCCAGGCCATCAAGGAGTCCTCTTACGTCAACATCCCCGTCATCGCTTTGACCGACGTGGACTCTCCTTCTGAGTACGTCGATGTTGCCATCCCCTGTAATAACAAAGGTAAGCACTCCATCGGTCTCATCTGGTGGTTGTTGGCCAGAGAGGTGTTGAGATTGAGAGGTGTCATCCCCGACAGAACCACCGAGTGGTCGGTCATGCCCGACTTGTACTTCTACAGAGACCCTGAAGAGATTGAGCAGAACGCCACCACTGAGGAGGGCAAGCCTACTGAGGAGACCGAGGAGGCTGCTGCCACCGAGGCCGAGGCTGAGTGGAACGCTGAGACCAACGTTGACGACTGGGCCGACTCTGGTGTTACCCCCGCCGGTGAGGAGGCTGCTGCTTCCAGCTGGTAAGTTTGTACTTTGGTAATTAATAAACTTCATGTATTGAGAGGAACAAGATGCGAGAGTGGCGGAAGTGGTAGTTAGAGAATATGAAAACACATGAGAAAATCATGAGACCTGGTGCTTGCAATGTAGAGAGGAGTATGGGACGCTTATTGGGGAGAAAGAGTGACAATATTTGCCTCGCTTTTCTCTCTTGCAGCCGATTAGTGAGAGACTACAGACCGAAATTTTGACCATGAGTCTTAGAAGACCAAATACAAAAACCCCACAGTCAGCCCCCCAGATTCTGCTCTTGCGTAAACCGTTACCTACTGGCCCAAAACACTGGGATTGAATATTCTTCGTTTGGAGCAAATTTCCCTACGCCCCAGGCCCTTCAGAATCGCAGTGTTGGAAGTTACCCGGCCGCCAGTATATAAGCCAAAATTTTTCACGCCAATTCAGCTCCTCAATTTGTTTACCACGGAAAATGCCCTAAACCAAACAGCTAGTCAAAACGGCCGCTTGGCTTGCCAGTTGGAGTCTTCGGCACTCGTTCTGAGTGCTTACGGCTCCGATAGGCCGTTTTCGGTGCCCCCAGGACCAGCGTGGCAGCGTTTGTAATGACTCGCTGAATTACAGGCTGGTGAACTTTTGTTTAGGCGTTTGTTCGGGGCTTCCCAGATTAACGACCGGTTTATCGTGCACTTGCTTTTCAGTAGTGTTTGCACTTCATGCCCGGTCTACATTGTAGTGTTAGTGGGGGATGTATGGTTGTGACCGGATCTGAGTTCTGGAGTAGTTGACACAAATATCGGTATTTGAGCATGGGTGACTGTTTAGGCTACATTTGGTTGAGAGGAGGCATCTCACAGTATTGGTTACGATGCCTTCTTTATTGCCTATGATGTTTTCTTATTGGTTACGATGCCTTCTAATCGGTTATGACGTCTTCTAGTTGGTTATGATGGCTCCTAATTGGTTTTGATGTCGTCTTTTTTGGCCCATGACATCATATGGAAATGGCCAGGAGAAGCTGCGAAAATCGCTGATGAGCGGACATTATCCAGTGAATGCCCACTGTAGGGGCGTCTGAGATGCGACAGTATACTGCCAGCCTCCTAGGCCCATGTCTCCCCTCTTCTGCGTTACAGACGGCCGCTGTTGCCGATAGAATTGTTCCGCTACAGCGTTTCGGTAGCCTCCACTATAACGCCCATTCCATATACAGCACCAGCACTACCACTACCAAACCCCACAAACACGCCACAACGGCTTCTAGAAGCGTATGCCGCCGTCTAGAACCATATGTCCTCTTCTAGAAGCCCGTTTGCCCCAAGCTGTCTTCTCGTCACGTGCCGGTTTTCGTCTCATTTTCGCAACAATAACGTTTTGTATTTCCCCAACCGTCTGTTTTTGTATACGCGTCTCACTAGACCCTCGTCTACTCCACTAAAAACACCCCTATATGAACTGCACCCATTTATAGCAGCATGAAGATCCCCAGGCTGTTCCAGGAGTTTGTGTATGCTCTTCTGACCCGCGACAAATACGCGGAATTCGACTCCTCCAAGTCCTTCAACAGGCTCTACAAATCGTCTGAAACCGAGCTTCTCTACTCCCACCACGGCGCCCAAAATGGCGTTTCCAGCGACTCCAGAGACGCCCACGAGGGCGTCCATGAAGTGAGACTCGCGTGGCGCCATATCAAGCGCTGGCTAAATACGCATTCACCCGACTTGAATGCGTCACTAGCGTCTCCGTGCACCGACAGCGATTTGGCGGACTTCCAGAAAGACGTGGGGTTCATTTTGCCCGCTTGCGTGGCGGAATTCTACCGTTTGACCGATGGCCAGCTGGGCCTCAACTTGAATAGCAGCGGCGGCTTGGTCTTTGGCCTAAAACTTATGTCTATTGACGAGGTGGCCGTGATGACCGAGCACTGGAGACGTGTTTCGCAAACTCTCAACGCAGAAATGAGCGCCAGGAAGCAGTCCTCCAGTCTCTCGGAATTACTGCGGTTACAGGAGTCCCACAACAGCTCCTCTGTGCGCAAATTGATCGAATCGGATGCGTCGCATTTTGAACGCGATCTCGGGTCTGGCTCCCGCTCGCTGTCGGCTTCATCCAGTGCTTCTCTTTCCACGGTTTCTTCTACCAGTCTGGCACTGTCGTCCGCTTCTTTTCTGCACCCTTCGATGCCTCTTCAAAGGGCCATTCCTCCGGGTACAATCCACTCCACCTTTGCGCACCCCATGTGGATTCCGCTTATAACCGATGAGGTCGGTAACTGTATCGGAATTGACCTCTCGCCACCGCCCGAGGGCCCGGGGAAATGGGGCCAGGTCATCTTGTTTGGACGTGAGTTCGATACCAAGTTCCTTGTGGCTGATAACTTTGGCGATTTCTTATTGATCTTTGCCAACGACTTGGAGCGCGGAAACTGGGATATCAAAAACGACAACCACAACAGCGACCATGACGACTTGCTCGTCGGCAGTGAAGGCGAATTGGTGTTCATCGATAAGGAAAACGCGAATGACGAGGTGGCTTATTTGGAGGTCTTGACTAGACGGAGCATCAAGAAGTGGATAACCTCTCTCACCAACAACACCGACGAAAATGCCGAGCTCATTCGCGACTTGAAGAAGAAATCCGTCGATTACAGCGCCATCAAGTTGAACTCCATAGACACGTTCATCAACGAGAACTTGACCAACATCGACGTGCTCAATTTGCCTGTGGATACACCGGCTAGGGCTCCTTTGCAGCCGTTGCCCAGCACAAACTCGGCTAGGCCTCCAAGACAGAAGGTCAAACCTCTTGCAGATATTGCCGAGGTCGAAAATGACGATACCGTCATTATAGAAGACCAGGAGAACTCCCTCAAAAACATTCCGTTATGATGATTGTGTGTTTGTATATTAGCGTGAGACATTAATGTATATTAGACCTTGGACCGTGGCTTGTAGGGCTACCATATAATCCTTTGAATGGCGTTTCCCTCGCTCTCCCACTTGAATTCGTAGCCAAAGAAAACGGCGAATGTGGCCACATTGACGGCCATGTTCCAGATGAACTCCACCGCATGGCGCCATTGGCGACTGAAGGGCTCGTTTTCTGGCTGAACATATAAGCGGAATATCACCAATGGCATGATATAATACCGGGGCTCGAATAAGGGCAGGGGTATAACGGTGATGACGATTGCCGCGAAGAACGTTATTATGGAGACAGAAGATAACGCCAAAGGTCTGTTGTTCTTCTGTAAAGTGCTTGCAACAACCCAGATAGAGAAGTGGTAGAACGGCACCGTGATTAGTTGGCTATACCTGTGACTGAGAATCCTTCTGTATATGTAGAAGGTGTAGTGTCTGTTGTCTGCGAGCAAGAACGGATGTACCACCGTGAAGTTGTCAATAATGTAATGGATGACAAGGAACGAAAGGGCTGTCATAGCGGCATTGGCCCCGTAGTTGCTGGTAATTGTAAAGCGGATGTACGACCTGATTCTCTGGGGCAGAAGCCACACGGGCCACGTGATAATGGCGATGAATGCCAAACAGTAGAACACCTGCACAAGATGGAGGTTTAGCTGGTGGTTCTCCTTGTCTCCGAATGTTATCCCACCGTTGACTTTGATGAATACCACGAAAATAACAGCGTTGAGAGCGAACGGAACAACGATAGTCCAGTCCTTGAGAAGCTGGAAAGCGAAGGAAACCACCTCGTTGACGAATACCGCGATACTTTGGCCGTCAGATCTCTTCCTAATGGCAGAATTGGGGCTGTTCTGCACCTCTCTTCTTCTCTCGACTAGCGCCACCAAAACGAAGCCCACCCACACAATGTTGGTTTGTCTTAACCAGAGGCTCAAGAATCCCACTATTCCCGCCGCATAGGCGCTTCCGGTGGCCCCAAACGGCAAAGTCTCAGCAAACACCAAGGCGATAAGAACCAAAACAGTAGACCACACGTCAGTATAGAATAGGAAGTAATAAGTGTAAAGCAAAGGCACGGACGCCAAATTGGCCGCACAAAAGCTTCCCTTTAGCTTTCGGGCAATCAAAGGAATTGCTACAAGGCCTCCCACGAGGTTAAAAGACCGTAATAGCGTGTAGTTGCATGGCGTTATATCCATTCCCACGACCCCGGCTGTCCACTCCACCGTTTTGGCGTAAGCAAACGCTAGCAAGTACAATCCTGGAGGAGTTGTGATCTTGTTATCCCATGAAAAGAAGTCATAATGGCAGTATTTTTGGCATTGGCGGAGATGGAAGAACTCATCTATGAAGGGCTCGGTGACCCGCTCAGCCACTAGCTTGGCGATAGCGGCTGAAACCACAACAAGAGCCAGGAACAGGGTATACTGCCACTTCTTCATTGAGAGGATTGGGGAGAAAAAAAACTGGCATTCACTGGCCTTTTATAGACACGACAAATGTTGGCAGCGTGTTTTTGGGCGGCTATTAGAAACTCAGTTTTCGTGCTGCGAAAACGATCTGTGGAGATTCCGGCGGCTAACATTATTTGGCGCCTGACTACTTTGTAACATAAGTCCTGGCTGCAAAAGAGGGCCCAAGGATAGATTTCAGGTCTATAAACAGCATTTTGGCTGCAAAAGGTACATTTCCTTTTTTTCGGATTTTCTACAATTCTGCAACTTCCAGACCAATTGCCGCAAAATGGCCGCTAGAGGAGACCTCAGTTACGCCAGGCTAATTCCCGTCTCATCTTCGTCGCTGGCTTACAAAAGCACCACAAGCCGCCATCTGGGAACAGGCAGCAACGCCAGTATTTCCCTAAGAGAAGATGCAGTTTTTGTGGGTGCTAACTCGGACAGTGAAGAAAGCACCCCTACTAAGAGAGAACGCAGTTCGTCTCCTTCTGGCGCTTATCAGGAAGCCATTGCCGAGATTCTCGGATTTGACAATGGCGCCAAGGTGCTCTCATATGCCCCCAGAAGCCACGAAAACGGCAATTCTCCCAAAGACGCCGTCAAAAGACTCAACGATACGGCTCTTGCAGTGCTGCCACCTACAACCCCAGAAGCCGCCAAAAGGCCGTCCATTCTCATGGCGTCGCACATCTTGCAGGCTCCTGGCCTCAGAAACGACTTCTACCTGAACTTGGTCACGTGGGTTCCCTCTACAGGAAGGGTGGCAGTTGGCCTAGGGTCCTATGCCTATTCGTGGGGTGTGGATAGCACAGTTGATTCCGTGCTGTATAGGGATCCTGATGCCATCGTGTGTCTTAAAGGATCTCAGGGTAAGTATCTGGTTCTCACCACCAGTGCAGGCAACTTGTATCTTATCCGTCTGGCGGACAACAGGGTTGTGTCCAAAACACCTCATGGAAGGTGTGTTTTCTGCGTTGAGTGGATTGATGACGGTCGACTTTTCACAGGCGACGAGGTGGGAAGCGTGTCTTACTATGAGATTTTGGACGCCCGCTTGGTCAAAATCCACCTGTTCAGTTGTCACAGGCAACAAATATGCGGTAAGAAGACCCCTGCCAAACAGGACCATATAACTTGCCATACTAACTAGTTCCAGGCATCTCCTTTTCGTGTGGCCAGCTTGCTGTGGGCGGAAATGACAACCTGTGCACGCTCTGGGACGTCTCAGATACGCTCCATCCGCAGAAACAGTTCGTTCTTCCCCACCAGGCAGCAGTAAAAGCCCTAGCTTTTTGTCCCTGGACACCATCTCTTTTGGCAACGGGCGGAGGCAGCAGAGACAGAAACATCCGCTTTTGGCACGCCGGAACAGGAACCTTGCTCAGCCGCCATACCACAGGTAGTCAGGTGACCCAGCTCCTCTGGCTGCGGTACCGCAAAGAGCTAGTGGCCACCTTTGGCTTCGGAGACACCGTGGACGGAAAGAGGCCACATTTGCTTGCAGTATACGGCTATCCCAGCATGAGTGTTCTTTCTGCGGTTCCCGGAGGCGCCCATTTGCGCATTGTGGGTGCTGATGCCAGCCCCGATGGCCGCAGCGTGTGTGTGGCTGCAAACGACTCCACCATCCGAATCTACAACATGTGGCTCGAGCTGGCCCAATCCTTAGTACAGTCGCAGCTGAACCACACCAACGGCATCTACGGCTCCCGTCTCATCGAACTCCGTGAAGGAGTAGATCTGGCCATGGGAGGTGTTCGGTAAACCGGCGGAGGAGTCCGAAAGTCGTGCCTGAGCCTTCTTTATCTGCAGGTCGTCATCCTCATAGCCCCAAAAATAGACGGGTCTGGAAGCCGGTACTGCCCCTTTCGTCACCTGTTACCACCACATTTGAGGCATTTGCACTTCTGCTTGAGCTATTAACAGGATAATCTGATTCTGGTGAACCCTGCTATTTGTTTGCCGTTCTAGAGTCATCTACGAGAGTCTCTACTGCTGTTTTAGCATAGGTTCTGAAATCTATCTGTCATTTATCTGGCTGATTTACAACTTCAGTGCTATTTAAAGTAGGATCTTTGACAGGGTCTGGTCTTTTCAAAAGTCTCGTCTCCTGGACTCATTTTCAACCCACCCTTTCTTCTTTACTATGTCTACTGCCCTCATCAACAGGTCTCTTACGACCATCCGCACAGAGTTGGAGTTCCTTCTAGACTCAGAGGTTATCTCCCAGGGCCTTTACGATAAACTCGTCAATGCCATTCCCGCCAAACACCTGAAAGATTCGCAGACTTGGGACACCGACAAATTGGGGCTTGGATCGTCCAATGCTGCTCCCAAGACCGCGGTTGATTCAATCACGTCTTCTCTTGCTGACACCAAAATTGCCGCTCCCCCGGGCCCTCCTCCGGGTCCTCCTCTGGCTCCCACCCCATCTCTGCGTCCCGTTGGTTTCTGCAGAGCCGACTACGACTATTCTTCGCTGGAGGCTGGCGACTTGGCCCTTTCTAAAGACGACAAAATCGCCGTTGTCGAGCATTTGTCTGAGGACTGGTGGAAGGGCTACAAGAAGGGCGATGGACCTTCCAAGGTCGGTGTTTTCCCGTCCAATTACGTCAAGATGATCTCGGAGCAGGAGTTCGAGAATGACGTGAGGCACGCTGCTCCCCCTCCTCCTACTAATGAGAAGGCCTCCTATGAACCAGAAAAGGCCACTCACGCCTATGGCAGTGGCTCCTACGACCAGCAGCACCAGCAGCCACCCCAGTACAACTCGCCACAGTACCAACCGCAGCAATTGCAGCAACAGCCTTCTTACGGTGGGTATGCGCAGTATCCTCCTCCTTCCACCAACTACTATCCGCCTCAGCAGCAGCAGCAGCAGCAGCCCCAGCAGGAGGTACAGGTCGCTGGGCAGCCCCACGAACAGTCTGCTTTCAGGAAGTTTGGCGGAAAGCTCGGTAATGCTGCCATTTTCGGTGCTGGTGCCACCTTGGGTGGAGACCTCGTCAACTCCATCTTCTAGAAAAGTGCAATGATAATGGAAGTCAATATAGTCGCTAGTTTTCAATAGTGTTTTTGAACAGCTGGTTGGGTGTTGAGTCTCATCCCAAGCCGCAACAGTTATAATATATGATGTAGCAAGAAACTGATTCATGTGGTGCTGAGAAGTAGCGAGAGGTCTTCTATGAGGGCCAATTAGCGAGGCTAATATGGTCAATTGAAAGGTAAGAAACGAGTTTCCGCAAGAGTCACCGTAAGGTCAATTTTGCTACTACAGCTCCATAAAACCACCATAGTCTACTTCGTCCCGCCTGCTCTTGCAGCCTACTCGCACTCTTCCCGCTGTCATTACTATGTACATTACTTTCTGCTATCCGTCACCGTGTTCAACAACAAAGTGTCGTTATCCAACAAGATCCTGTTGGGCGAGTTGGCCAAGATCTGGGCAATCTCCCTGGCGGTGTCCAATCTCTTCAACTCCACGTAATCCCTGGACTTCTTGATGGCCTCACCGACCAACTCGGCAGATTTGGCCTCACCGGCGGCCTTGACCACCAACTGCTGCTTCTCCTGGATGGCCTTGTCGACGATGAACGCCGCTCTCTGCGCGTCCTGCTGGGCGATCTGCTTGGCCTCCACCGCGGCACTGAACTCGGGCGAAAACGTCATGTACGTCAAAGAGACGTCGTCCAACTGGATGTTGAACTTGGAGGCGCGTCTGACGAGGTTCTCCTTGACCAAGCGCGACACCTTCTCACGCTGGGTGATCAACTGCGATGCGTTGAACTGGGCAATCACCAGCTTGAGCACCTCGTTCACAATGGAGGGCAACACCTTCTCGTCGTAGTCTTTTCCCAAGGTTCTGTAAATTTCCGCCAACTGCAGAAGCTCTGGCTTGAACAACACCCTGCAGGTGATATTGACCATCTGCAAGTCCTTGGTACCTGTCAAAGACGACACGTTTCTGGGCTTTGCCCTCACGTCGTACACGATGGGCCTTTGGAACCACGGCAAAATGAGATGGGTTCCTTCGGGGTAGATGTGCGGCTGAACACCGTGGAGTCTGGAGTAAACAATTGCACGCTGGCCACCGTCCACGTTGAAAAGCGCATTCTGGCCCACCACTGCAAGGCCCGTAAGCGCTATGAGGCCGCCAAAGCCCGCGAAAAAACGGAGCGGCAGTCTGGGGTTTCCGCCAGCAGAGCCACGGGCCTGGGCAGCACGTCTTCTTAACTCGTTGGAGAGGTTTTTCCAGTTCTGGTCGCTCATTGGGGGAAGGGTTATTTGGTGAGGAGAAGTTGGGGGGCGAAAATGAAAAACGAGACTGCGAAAGGAGGAGGAAGTGGAAATGCGAAATGTCAAGTGTGGAAATGCGACATAAAATGCGACAAAGAGAAGACCGGGTGCGAAAGAATACGAAGAAGTCAGTAGGGAAGTACAGAATGAGACTGCTAAGGACTCGAATAGAATGAGGATGGCGTAACACGGATTCTACGTACTTATTGGATAATAGGATAGACTTTAGTATATGATAGATAGGATGCAATATAACCAGTATATGATACATGATGCAATGAAATTAGTATGTAATAAATAGGGTGCAATGTAATGCACTTTTCTCTGGTTCTCTCACAGCAGCGCTCCAGACTGCTATTAAAATGCAATCCCGCCATTGGAAAAACACTCGGCAGATCCCTCTGCCTCCCCGTTTCGAATAACCTCACTCCGAATCACGCCGGAACACCCTCGTAGTCGTTCTTGTAGTACTCCTGGAGCACCTTTTTCCACTGCCGCTTCCGGTTCGTATGGATCGGCGTCGTTCTCATAAACCGCTCCAAGAACAACAACACTAGCACCGCCACCGCCACCAAAAAACTCGGTGCAATTAGCCGCACCAACGCCAGTCTGGTCACGGTCTTCTGGTATGGGCATGGCGCATAAGGTCCCCCGGAAACGAAGCAGTTGGGGACAGTGATGTCGTTCATGTCGATCCAGACAGGATAGCTGATATTCAGCGCCTGGACAGTGTTGACTAGGGCCAACATTTCTATACTCAGGGTAGGGATTCCGAAAATGTACCCGTTGGGACACCCGTCAGTATCGCCCGAGGCGTCAAAATACAGCTTATACGAGTCGTTTCTGACCACCCACTCCACCGGAGAGGACATGCTTTTGCATGCAAAATGGTACAGCGCATAGCAGTTGGCCACGTTCCAGCCCTCGCCATCCAAAGCAGCGCACTTGAATGCCTGCTGAATTGACGTTTGGTCGTCCTGGCCGGGCGGAGAACCTCTTTTGATGATCTCCCGTACCATGTCAGTCTTATCGAAGGGGTCTTTTCTACCTCTTTTCCGATTCGAGTCCTTGAGAGAATCATCGTGTGAGTCTCCGGTTGAAGTCTTTGTAGCGTTGAAGACCCCCTCAAGACTTCCGGGCTGGCCGGGGGCCCACGACCAGAACGATAAGGGCACGAAGGTATTGATAATGCCTCCCAAATCCAGCGAGTTGTCGCTCGGCAACTTGTTATAGGTGGAGTTGAGGATAGGCGAGTAGCCACACCGCACATAATTCAGAAACGACTCGTTCGTGAACGGCTCCTTCTCGTTATCGACAATGAATCGAAACGAAGACAGCGAAAGGCCCGCATAGACATCGGCATTTGTGCTGTTAATGGAAGAGGCGCAGAGGTCTGCTGTTTCGGTGCTGGAGGTGGATTCATACGAGACCTTGAAGTTGTTGGAGAAAACGGTGTTGTTATCCAGCGAGGAGAGGTTATATGCCAGCAGAGGGACGTCGTTGGAGACCACCATGGCCACAACACGTTTATTGTCGGTCAAAAGCAACGTCTGACCAGACGGAAAGATCGACTCGTTGTAGTACAGAGAAGCGTGCGATCTTGTGCTCTGGAAGGTGGTCAAATCGCGGGGCGTGAAGAGAAATTGACCCAAGTTTCCGAGGGTATCAGCCAAGGACGAGTTTCCCACGCCGGCATTTCCCTTGATTTCTGCTGTGGATATCAGTTCGTTCTTTCTGGCCACTATGGGGCGCAAATTGAACAAAAGCTGCACCAAGTTGACCTCGGTATTGAAGTTGCTCAGGATGATATACAGCGAGATCTGCTGCATTAGCAAAGCCGGTGAGGCTGTTGTCGAGCAGTTGTAGGATTCTCCGTTCCACAGGGTGTTGATTCCCGTATCTGAGCCCACGGTAGCATTTGCAGGAAATGGAGCCGGACAGAGCTGCCAGCGGTCTATGAAGGAGTTATAGTATAAGTCCACCAAAAGCGTCTGGACGTTGACGTTCAATAGGCCCAGGACCGTCAGAAAAGCGCTGGTGACGTAGCCCTGCTGGTCGAAAACAAGGGTTTTGACGGAAACCCCGAGCGTTTGCGCCTGGTCTAGAGGAACCTGCATCAGCACATCCCGCTGCGATCGTATAGCGTAGACGGAGCTCGACAGGAGAGAGGGCCAGTTGAACAGCGACAGGTTAAGGGAAAGTGCTAGGAGCGGGAATAGAAGGAGGAGGACCGGCCATCGTAGCTGCATTTTGCCTGGTATTTAGGTAGTGGCGCTTGCTTGCTAGGTAAGCAGGGTAGCTGCTATAGGAAGGGGAGGCGTATGGTGACTGGTGCTGTTTGGCTATGGCGCTGTTGTGTGGCGCTGTTATGTGGCGCTGTGGTGGTTTGGTATTATTTATGGTGCTTTTAGTTATAGCTTTTGGTGTTGTTAGAGCTCTGATTAATATGTTTGAGATTCAGGTTTTGTTAAGAGAGTGCGAAATTAGAAGTGGAGAGTAGCGTTTTTACGGACTTTCTGCCAAATATGGAAAAACCCTGAAAATTCGAATATTGCCTACAAGAAGAAAATAACTGGTCCTTCCATCGAGCCAACGAAGCTGAAACGGGAAACTGAACCGGCTGCTTATTTTTCCCTGTGTAAAGTGAACGATGCCGTTTCTTCCAATAGGGCCAACTGCATGGAAAAACTACACCCAGTGAATGCCACCATAATTGGAAGTCACCAAAAGCTGAGTAGATTTGGCCCCCTATACCAAGCATTCTACCTCATCCTCTTTTCCCCCATTTTCTCCATCTCGCCTCCTCCTTTCCTCCACATTTCTTCTGAACTACTACTTTTTTCCACTTGCAGCCAAAACAGCGCGTCTGAAAAACACCCTCTAAACACCCTCTTCTTATCCGCCCCACACTCTTTACACTTAAATGGCACCAAATGACGTCCCCACACTAACGGATCCGAACCACATCTTCTCTGGCTTAAATGACCGCCAGAAACAGGCGGTGGGCGCCCCCAGGTCTGGCCGTCTCCAAATTGTAGCGGGACCCGGCACTGGCAAAACCACCGTTCTCGTGTCTCGCGTGGCGTACCTCCTTTTGGTGGAAAAAGTACGCCCCGAAAGACTCATGGTGACCACCTTCACCAAAAAAGCCGCAGCGGAGATGACTGCGCGTTTGCAGGTGAAACTCGCTGGCTCGGGAATCGATCCCGAGAAGGTGCTAATGGGAACCTTCCACAGTCTCTGCTACCGCATCATAAAACGGTACGGCCACAAAGTGGGCATAGGCGACTACACCATAGCCGACGAAAGGGACAGTCTGCAACTTATCCAGGAGGCAGTCGGCGCGGTAGAAGGGGCCTACGACTTTCTGGAGGACGACACTAAAACCTTCAAAAACAACAAGGACGCCTACGACTGCGCCAAAATCAAAAAGACCATCTCCTCTTTGAAGTCGCGCGCCATGCGTCCCGAATCATACACAGCCCGGAAGAGCGGCCACAACAGGTTCATCTCCGCCGTATACGCAGAGTACCAGACCAGACTCTCTGCCCACCGCTTTTTGGACTTCGACGACTGTCTTGTGGAGTGCTATCTGCTCATACAAAAGCTCCCTGTGTTGAACTTCGTGGAGCATGTGTTGGTGGACGAGTTCCAGGACACCAACGAGATCCAGCTCCAGTTGATGTACGCTTTTGCCAGAGGACATCCGTCGGAAGAGTCACTTCAGAACAACGTAACCGTGGTGGGAGACCCCGACCAGAGCATATACGCGTTTCGAGACGCCCAGGCGGTCAATTTCGAGAAAATGAGAAGCAGGTATCCTGATTGTGCTGTGATTGCCTTGGACCAGAACTACCGGTCCACACTGGATATTTTGGACTTCTCGGAGTCCATGATGGGCCAGCAGCCACAAAGACAGAAGAAGAGGCTCATATCTCAAATACCAGCCCTGATACCGCCCGTATACAGGGCCCTCAGCTCTGGACTGGAGGAGGCTGCATGGACAGCCTATGAGATACAGCATCTAATGGCCCTTCCTGGCTTATTCAAGTATAGCGACATTGCCATTTTGGTACGTGCCGCCTACCAGACCCGCAACATAGAAAATGAGTTGGTCCGCAGACACATCCCTTACCAGGTTGTGCGAGGAAAGGCTTTCTGGGAGAGGAAGGAGGTGGTTTCCATAGTGGATTACCTCAGGGTGGTTTCTAACGACTTCGACAGAATCGCCTACTTGCGGACCATTAACTACCCGAAAAGAGGGATGGGCGAGAAGACTATTCAGGACTTGGACAGTCTCATACGAACCAGCAGCTTGCTGGCTTTCGACACGTTATTGTCGGTGGCTCAATCACGGACCACTTCACTGCTTACACAGAAGATGAAGAGTGCTTTAAATGGATATCTAGGAGGCATTTCCAAAGCCAAAGAGTCATTGGCGTCATTAGAGGTGTCAACGGGCTCCTGTATCGACAGTGAATCTGCGGCAGCGCTTTTTGACCTCATATACGTGGAATCAGGACTAAGGGCCGAGTTTCTGAAAGATGAGAACCAGCAACTCAACATTTCCGAAGTCAAACGCCAGTTCTGTGAGTACCAGGAACCTCAAGAAGAGCTCGCAGTGTTCATTGGCGGGGACGAATCGGATGCCAGAGAAGACACGAAGAACATTCTTGCAAAGTTCGTTCTGTCAATTGGCCTATACGAAACCGACACCGAGCAGAAAGACGAAGAAGAAGAGAAATTGGGAAAGGTTTCAATATCTACTATCCATGCGGCCAAGGGATTAGAATGGCCCGTGGTGTTCATTCCAGGTCTTTCTGAGGGCCTACTTCCGGCCAGATTCGCAATGAAGACCGAAGATGAGGAGTCTATAAATGAAGAACGGCGCTGTTTTTATGTGGCAACAACCAGGGCCAAGCACTTGCTCTATATGTCGTCATACATTGACAGCTTCGGATGGGGAGCTGCTATTGAGGAAGAATCAAGGTTCATTGCAAAACTTCCGAATAGCATGAGACCACAGGATCTACAAGGAGCTTTCAAAGCTTGGAGTAGCGTTCAAAACTTGTATAAAGTCAGAAGAATAGCTCCGCCCAAAGAAGATGAGTTTAACTTGGAGCGCTTTTACAAGTGGTACAATATGCGACGTGACGCCTACTTGAAAGGTGAAAGTATCGATGTTAAGACGCAGTGTTTTAAATCCTTTGAAGCCGATGGTGGCAGCATCCAACAAGGAATCTTTCTGACTGCCAGAAAGCTACACGACTTGGAGGGAACAAAAAGGAGCTTCTCAGCGAAGTTGGCTCCTAGAAAAGCAGCCAAAAGAGAGGTGTTTTACGGAAGAGAAAAAGCTGAAGCTGGCATTGTGTCACTGAAAGATGCTGTGAGCAAAGAGCCTGAAATGGCTAAAAATTTGCCGACTAGGCAAGGCCAAGCACTGATAGGATCATTTTTTGGACACAGGGAGCCCAAGAAAGACACGGCAAAGGTTAAGCCGGGTTCGACTATGAAAAAGGAAGCTAAAATCGCCAGTGCTTTCAGTGGCCCTAACAAGGCTCCGCCGTACATCCCGGTACGCAAACGGGAAGTCTATGTTCCCAAAGCGAGACGATAGACAATGTCAAGCAACGGGGCGATTTTTGAAGCTGGAAAAGCATTGAGTGAAGGCAGGGGACTCATTAGCTGGTCTATTCGCAGAAATAGCGGCCGGTGCGGTTTTTCTGCGGAAATATTTGCAGCCAACTGCGAAATTTCTCAGTTGAACGGAAAAGTCATGAAAAAGCTGTCAGAGCTGCGGAGTTTAGCGAGAATATGGGGGTGGATTTCTCGGTAACGTGGTGGCAGTTGACGGATTTTCAGAGCGTTTTGTGGATGAAATGGAAGGATTTGGTGGGCTGGCCAAGGGATTTCGCGGGAAAAATGGCAAAAATTAGCGAGGAAAAGGCTAAATAGGGAGGAAAAAAAAAGGCACACAGGGAAAAGCTCGGCTGCGAAAAACGGTAAAATGACGAGCCCTCAAGAGAAGTAATGGATTACAATACATTACGACCCCTGAGGTGTTTGGAGGTAACTTTCAACAAAAAGAGCCCTTCGGCCCGTCAGTAACTCCTATGATAGCTCCGCTATACTGGAAGATCGGAATCCGGGCGATGTAGGCGGATATCATGTTATACGCGCTAGCTTTTCCTCGTATCATCAGACCACGGCTATCCTTAGTTGCCACTGCCATCGTCTCTCGTAAGGCCATATATGCCGTTCTTTGTTTGTCCAAATTCCATGTAGACCACTTTGCCAGGAAAAACGGATCTGTGATCCAGGGACATATAGCTTGTATTGACCATGAGGAGGCGAGTAAAGAGACCAGCCCAAGATCGCAAGCAGCCAAGAACTGTACCAGCCCATGGTGATTTTGAGAAAGAATCCGGCAACGCCAACGTCTCCTCACCAACGTAGGTACCGGAATATATGGGCACCAGAGAGTTCAAATGGCGATGGTACCACACTGACGAGAACTGCCAATTGACGCTTCGGTACTAAAAATGGCCATCGGTGCAAAAGAAGGCGTTTTGTACACAATAGCTCGCAATAGGCCCATTTCAGCAGTCCAGAATGACTCGAGATACTTCCATTCTCTGGTGGCATGTAGAGCGAGCTTCTCAATTAAAGTATAGTGACCGGGTCGCGGTTTTCTTGAAGGCCCCAGTCGTCCTCGGAATAGACTTTTAAGCCACCGGCAGCAGTTGTTGGAAACCTTTTCAATGGAAGTTTCATCCGAAACAAGAAATATGGTAGACGAGTGGAAACGCTGTAGTAGCGCTGGAAGAACTGGATGGTGCAAACGGTACAGCCTTTTGGGAGCGACTATGCCTCTACACTATAGCCTTCTCCATGAAGAGATGTTGGCGCCGCTTTTCTACAGATGGTATTCTACCCCCCATTCTATCTGAAGCGCAATAGAAGCCACAAGCATAAAAGAGGCCCACACGAGCAGAATAGAAACCGTTGAATTCCTCTCACATATTGTAGTCTCCCTAGTTAGAACGTGTATTAGCATTATTCCGGTCCCGGTCACTCAGAAAGCCCCGGCGCACCGGTTTCACGTCCCTATACACCGTGGTAGCCATTTGGCACTCACAACGCGTCCACGCCGCCAAACAACCCGGCGTTCAGAACACGAGCCCCAGGACCTCAACCGGCCGGCTACTTGGTGATCTGGAACGCCCACGGGAACTCCAAGTGCACGGTCTTGTCGTCGTCCACGAACTTGGTCACGGCGCTGTAGCTTCCACGCGCCAACATGCCGCCCGGCGCCTCCACCTCGCTGAAGGTCTTCTCGTAGTACGGCTTCTCCTTGGTGTTGGGAGCATACGAGCCCAACGGCTCCTCCACCTTCTCCACGCGGATACCCGTCTTCTTCACGCTGTGGAGGTACTTCAACCCCGTGATGATCTCGTGCTGCACCCGGAACTTGATGACAAACTGGTACACGACGCGTTCCTTGATGTTGAACTTGATCTCGCGGCCCGCAATGGTGTTTCCGGCCGCGTCCTCCAAGTCGATGACGATGGGCTTCAAGTCCGGATGGTCCGGGAAGTAGAGCGCCATCTCCACGATGACCACCTTGCGCTTGTCGCCGTTTTTGACGGGGTAAGCCGCCTCGTCTGTGAGGCCTAGCGACGCCTTCCATTTGGCAAGCGACTCATCCTCGGCATCCAACTTGGTGTACTCTGCAATGGTCTTCTTCTCGGTGACGGTGTAGCCGTCGGCGGATTCGGGAATAAGGTCGTCTTCGGCGGACATTGTTGGGTTGTTGAAGAGGAAGAGGTGGTTTAAAGAGACGTGTTTTCGCGAATTTTATCCTACAGGGCTTTTGGAGGCGGAGGGTCGCGGCGTGCATTGGGCGAATTGACGGGTTTTGAGAGACTGGTGGGGCGCGCGATGGATCACGGCGGCCATTTCGGACCCGCGGGCCAAGTTTGGGGCCGTTTAGGCCGATTTTGGTGGTTTTGAAAGGACCCTTGAGAGGGGGCTGAAATATGGCTTGGGAGGATCAGAAACCAACAAAACGCGGCTCGGAGCCCGTTCAGAAGGCAATGCACTGGGCCAAATGATGCGTGGGGATGTTTCCCATAATATGTGAAGATTTGGAGGTATAGGCTGAAGATTTGGGCGTTTTCGGGGGACTCATGGGTGCGTTTGGGGGACTTTTCCGGGTGCAAATGCTCCTTTAATCACTTTTGAGACGTTTTCCAGTGCCAGTATCTGACTTGATGCTTTTTGGTACTTTCGCGAACCTTAAAGGGTCTTTAGATGACGGCGGCGAGATTGCCACCACTCTTTGGTGTTTTCTGGCCAATTTCTGACATAGAAATGCCATTTAGTTACCTGCTTGGGTCCTCCGATGTATCGGCAGGCTAAAAGCCACGAGACAGTCTTTTACGGGTGCCCTTGTGTTGCGGATTGCCCCATTTCGAGACAACATCCGTTTTCTCGGCACCTTCAACACTGCCAATGCTATTTGTAAGACTCGTCTCCTATTTCCATGCTGGTCTTTTGTTTATGCTAGTCTGGACCAGATCCGTCCTCTTGGGGTGTTCTTCTTGCAGACATGCCCCGTGAACCAGAGGTTTCTCTTCCGTCGTCAGAAGACAGGCGCATTCCTTGTGGCAAAGAAATGTCATTGGTTTGTCCATAAATGTTACCAGGGGGCAGAATAACCCCACCCGGTATTACAAAACCACCGTATTGCACATGAGCCTGAGCCGCGGGCCCTAGCTGAGCTGAATATGGCACATTTTGAGAGATTTCGGAGTAAACAGGATACCCAGAGTAGCCGTATGGGAACGGGTACGTGTTGTAAGCATTCTCTTGCTGTCTTCTGCGTCGGCGGCCCCTACTAGCGTCCTGAGGCATTATGATATAGGGATTATTGAGCAATTTGCGTTCTGTTTCTGGATCCATGGGATACGCATTAGGAGGCGCATAAAAGGGCTGGTATGCGTAGGGATAATACCCCTGGTTCTCCGCCGAGGAAATGCGTGGCTGTAGAGGCCAATTGGGCTGATTTGGAGCGTAATGGCTGGACCGTTCACCGGAATCACTTTTCAGAAGGATCTCGTCTCTTTTCTGGCGGTAAAGCGCTTCTTTGGCGGTTCTTCCGGCCCTCAGAGCGTCCAACAGCGGTGATGGCCCCGCATTACCCCCAGAAGATGGGTCAATGGCAGATTCTGCTCGTTTTAGAATGGTCGGCGGCTTTATAGTGGCGCCGCTTACCAGGGCCACTTTTCCATTATCGACGTCGCTTTTCACGCTGTGATAGTCCACCCAATCTGAGCCCGATACCACAATGCCGTTCTGAGGGTTGTTCCAATGCTGTAGGCTATAATGCTGGCACAATTGGTGCCCCAAAAGTCGGTAGTAGGAGTTGCGGAGCACCAGGGCTGGGATTATATGCAGCGCCTGCTTATCGGAACAGAGCCGATTTATAAGCAGGAGAAGCTGCTCTTCAAGAAGGCAAAGAAAAGCCCGTTCGTGGGGCTTGGAAACGGCGCCCCTGACCGAATTGGGAAGGTCCATAGGCTGATGGGTTGTGCCGCAAACTGAGGAAATTTGCGACAAAGGATTAGTGTTTTTCGGTACATGCGACACAGGAAAGAAGCTTACCTACTTCTTCTCCAGAGACGGCGCCAACACGCCTTTTTTGCTGCGATTCCCACCAGAAGTTTCCTGGCGAATAAGAACAGTGCAAGAACCCCACGGGCTTTTTTTTTGGCGATTTTACCATGAGTTCTGACGATGTACGTATTGGTATGTGAAATGTTCTATACGGTGGCAACTAACCATAGATTCGTGCTAAGAGACTTGCCAGATTGGCGGCAAATAGCGGTGGCTCGCTGCCTTCCGCTAACGTAGCGGCTGCAGCCCCTTCCGGCGTCTCAAATACCGCTTCTTCTGCCGAAACGACTCGTTCAAGTGTTTCTAGCTCTGTTGATAACGGTGATCTGACGGCCAAATCTGCTCCAAAACCAGCAATTTCTCCTCTGAATGCCGAAAAACCCCAATTAGCGGAATCTGGCTTGAAAAAGGCCAAAAAAACAGTGCACTCGCCCCAGACAGAAGCTTCTCCTAAAGAATCCATGCCACGGCCAGAACGCCTTTCAAGCTGGCTAGCGGCCGAAATAGAGCATCTTTTTGGGGCATCTGTTTCCAAAAAACCCAAACTCACGTTTCTCGAGTCGTTGGCGGCCGAAGAGGGCCTTCTTACCGCCTCGTCTCTCGAATCCGTCTATATGGAGATCTTGACCGAACTTGGGCTCCGAGACCTGCAAAAAACTCCTATCGAGTTCCTCTATTCCGTTTACACGAAGGCTTTCCAGGGAAAACGCACTTTGCCCCGCAAGGATCTGCTTTACGACGATAAACTCGTGGTGTACACCACTGCAATCGACCTTGCGTGCTCTTACGGCCTTATCTGCTTCCAGGTGCCCGATATGTTTCTCAACAACGATGTGAGAGCTGCGGTAGCTGCTTTTGCTGGAAACCAGGGTGATATGGGCGGCTTTCTTGCTGATATAATTACACTGGCTGTTCAGCAGGAGGCGCTTCTCGATATCCTCAATACCTTTCTTCCTCTTTTGAGCGCCCAGCTCCATAAAAGCAACCTCAATGACCCTGTTTACTCACAGTATCTTTCAGTCTACGAGGTCTTGGTGTCGCAGAAGGCAGTTGCTGCAGTTTTCTCTCAAGTGAATGGCTTCTTTCCCCCTGACGAGACTCAGGGTTTGGACTTCGAACACCGTTCATTGCTTGGCCCATTATTGCGCTTATCCCCTCTCGTTGACTCCGTCAGTGTCTACTATTTCGGCGAGAACGTGAAGGAGGCAGGAACAGCCCAGATCAACTCCACTTACGAGTCACTCCAAAACGAATATAACGTCGTAATCGGCCGTCTTTTCAACATCGTCGACCGTCTTATTCGCGGCTCCGCAACTACAAGAACCGATTTGCTTGTTTGGTTCTCCAAGCTTGTCAATGTGAGTCACCTCAGAAGAGGAAGCCATGCCGACTACTCCAAATTGGCATCACATGGGCTCATGTTTAACATATCTGCCATTCTAGTGCGGCTCAGCTTGCCGTTTTTGCAGGCACCTCTTTACAGCAAGATCAACAAGATCGACCTCGATTACTTTGGCAAAAGCAAATTGCTTGATGTGGCCGAGGAATCTCGTGTTAACGCCTCTCCTAAAGACGCGGATACATACTACGGCGAACAGGGACCATATGAGGCTAACTTCATGACAGACTGCTTCTTCGTGGCGTTGACATACTTTCACTACGGTATGGGAGGAATTTTCATCCACTACGATCGCTTGAAGAGCCAGATCAAGCAAACAGAGGAGCGTGTTGCCCAGTTCGAAGCTAGAGGGTCCGAGGGTAACCCTATGGTTTCCCACATGATGCGTTCACGATTGCTGGGAGTAATGAAGTCGTTGAACAGCTTCAGAAGCACAAAGCATGCAATCCAGGCTATTTTCAGCTTTAAGGCCATGCACCTCGACTTCTTCGATTTCGTGGTAGGTGCCACCACCGTGGTAACGAGGGTAATAGACCCCCTGCACACTTATCCAGCACAGAAACTTTCCATTCCTCTTTTCCAGATCAGCAGCGTTTCTCAGTTAGATGACCAGGAGTTCTTGCGCACCAAGACGCCAGAACCATGGAGATTTTACCCAGAATATTTAATTGAGGGAGTCATCAACTACTGCAAGTTCGTGACCAACTTCAGAAACAATCCGTTACTTTTTAATGAGGAGAAATTGTCCCGTTTCATTGAGTTTTCCATCATTATGTTGCGCTGCCCTGAGTTGCTCGGAAACCCCCACATGAAGGCCAGTTTGATCGAGGTTTTATTCTTCGGCTCGATGCCTATGATGGATGGGAGTCCAGGATTCATGTCGCAGATCTTCAACACCAACGATTTGGTGCGCAGAAACATATTATACTCGTTGTTAGATTTCTACGTTATGGTGGAGAAGACAGGCGCACTGTCTCAATTCTATGACAAGTTCAACAGTCGTTACCACATTTCGGTCATTTTGGAAGAGTTATGGAAGAACGACTTCTACAAGCATCAGTTAAGTGACTATTGTCGCAATAATGTTGACTTCTTCATTCGTTTCATTGCGCGTATGCTCAACGACACCACATACTTGCTTGATGAGACATTCAAAGAGTTGAATTCCATTCACAAGTACCAGCAGGAAACCAAGCGCAGACAGCTGGGTCAGGAGGCAAATGCCGAGCTTGGAACAGATGAGGAGCTTGCCGAAAACCTTTCACGGTCTGAGAGAACGGCCAAACTGTATATGGGGTTGTCCAACAAGACGATGGAGTTGTTCAAGCTATTCACCAAGGAAGTTCCTCTGGGATTTGTCTTGCCGGAGATCGTGGACAGACTTGCAAGTATGTTGAACTACAACTTGCTGATTATGGTTGGTCCTAAGTGTCTGAATTTGAAGGTGGAAAGCCCGGAGAAGTATGATTTTGAGCCCAAGAAGACGCTCGGCGACTTGTGCATGGTCTATAACAACTTGTCTAACGAGCCCAAGTTTGTTGTGGCGGTGGCAAGGGATGGACGTTCGTTCAAGTTAAGTTACTTTGAAAGGGCGCATTCCATTTTGCTTACTCGGACGCAATTGGACTCGAAGGTGGTCAATAACTTGCTTGAATTCGGCCGTTTGGCGGAACAGCAGCGCCAAAATGACGATGACGAGGAGATGGAGTTGGGTGAGGTTCCCGACGAGTTCTTGGATCCTTTGATGTTCACAATTATGGAAGACCCTGTGATTTTGCCTAGTTCCAAGGTCAGCATTGACCGGTCAACCATCAAGTCGCATTTGTTGAGTGACGGAACTGATCCGTTCAACCGAGTGCCGTTGAAATTGGAGGATGTTGTGGATGATGTCGAGTTGAAGGAGAAGCTTCAGGCGTTCAAAGCGCTGAAGCGGAATAAGGACGTGGAAATGGCGGAGTAGGGAACGAGAAGATGCAAATGAAATGGGGAAGGAAAGAGGAAGGAATGGAGTGAAATGGAAGAAAAGAGACTGGGTACGGGGAGTGGAGAAAAGCTACCTTAGAAGAAAGGGAAAAGGGAGAGAGACAGGAAAAGAGTCTAATTCTCCACAATCTTTATTAGAAGCACCACACCATTTTGGAGCCACATATATGAGGCTTTCCTTCCCAGCATTATATATTGTCTCCGCTCGAGTGCCACGGCGAAAAGACGCAAATGCTAGATTCTACTCCTGCCTTTCAATATGATACACATATAGGCAACACAACAGACACTGCAAGTACTGTAAACCCGGTTATTCCGACCCTCAGCTCTTACAACACGCCATTTCAGAAAGAACAAGGCAGCAAAGAGAAGGTAATCCTAAAAACTCAGAGCAAGACTCTCAAATCAGGCCGCCTATTTGGCAGCCATGGCCGCATAGTATAGGCGTAGTGCATACTGACCGGCGCCTCCAAAACCACCCTACGTATATGCAGTCACAACAGCTCGATTAACACCTGTATTACATGTACAAAGATATATGCATCAGACCGTTTAGGCCTTGATGGCGTACTTTCTCTGAGGGAAAGCGGCTCTCTGCTTTCTGGTCTTCTCGGTGACTCTGGCAGCGTCCTCAGCAGACAAGGCTCTTCTGAGAGCACGGGTCTTCTTGGCTCTCAAGTCCTTGGGCTGGTACTTCTTGTCGGCGTAGAAGGCTCTGACAGACTCTCTCTGGTTGGCGGTGATGACGGTCAAGACTCTGGCGATGTTCTTTCTGACGAGGTGAATCTTGGGCAAAGAAGGTCTCTGCAACTTCTGCACCTTCAAGTTGGCGAGCTCCTGCTTCAACTCCACCAACTGGGACTCCAACTGCTCCTTAGACTTAGTTCTGAGTTCGTAAGCTTTGACGGCGGCCTGGGGGTTAGTACGGTTCTGGGCGGCATTTCAGCGGGCTCTGTGACGTTTCCACGGCTTTTCCTTTGCAAATGGACAGCACTTGTGGTGGGCAATGGACGGTGGCTGGTGGCCAATATGGGGCGTCGTTCAACGGGCCTTTTTGGCCATGGTGGATTTCACGTCACTGGTAGTGGTCTTATGGCGTCTCGGAGTCTGTGCTGGCTGCATGGGGTTCAAACATACCATTTCGTATACTATGTGATGGAAACAAGTGAGAGAAATGGTTTTTTCTTTACATAGTCAAATTTTTCACCGCGGGTGCAGTCGCACAGCAGGGTGTGTGCAGGAGCGCGGGATGCGGGAACACACGTGTCACGTGCGAAAGGCGCGCCTAGGGCTGCAGCCCTAAGGGCCCGATCCGATAAGGCCCGATCTTGCCCCCTCTAGCGATAGCATGGTCTGGCGGAGGAGTTTAAGCGGCCCACTGTAGGCTGTTGTAAGCGGGTGTAGGCGGGTGTAGACGAGACAGGGAAACTGACGCAGCAGAGTGAGCGTCATCCTGCGCTTCTTGTAGGCGATTACGTGCCCCTTACACCCTACGGATTCTTAGGCGCGTCGCATTGGCTAATTACGGTCCCACTCTAACGGATACGTATATTATGATACCCCCGTCTAGGCGGCGTTCTTCAAGTTGGTAGACAACCACTCGAGGCCCTCGTACAAGCCGTCACCGGTGGTGGCGCACGTGGACTGGATGTACCACGGTCTCTGTCTGATGGAATGCAAGCCCAACTTCTCGGTTATCTCGGCCGCGTTCATGGCGTTAGGCAAGTCCTGCTTGTTGGCAAACACCAACAAGAGCGCGTCGCGCAACTCGTCCTCGTTCAACATCTGCTGGAGCTCCTCGCGGGCCTCGGCAATACGGTCTCTGTCGTTGGAGTCCACCACGAAGATGATACCCTGGGTGTTCTGGAAGTAGTATCTCCACAAAGGTCTGATTTTGTCCTGTCCACCCACATCCCACACCGTGAACGAGATGTTCTTGTACTCGACGGTCTCCACGTTGAAGCCGATGGTGGGAATGGTGGTGACAATCTCTCCGAGCTTAAGCTTGTACAAGATGGTGGTCTTACCGGCGGCGTCCAATCCAACCATCAAGATACGCATCTCGCGGTTGCCGAAGAGACTCTGGAAGAGCCTGGAAAAGGAAAGACCCATAGTGACGTGGCGTGTTGTTGTTGTGTGGCAAATGCGCGGGGCCTGCGAATTGGCGGATTCTTTCGGGCTGGGAAGGTCCGGGCTGCGGAGCTAAACGGCCAATGGGGGTTTTGCGGACACTCGGCGGAAAACGAGTGCTGGTGCAGAAGGTGACTGTAGAAAGAACAAGTCACTCGTAAGTTGGTGGACGAAAAACAAGCGGAAAATTTCAAATCAGCGATTGCGGAGTGCATATAGCGTCCGGTTACGCGGGGCTGCGCCGCGACCGCGTTCTCCCGGTAAGAGGGGTGTATAGACGGAGGTGCTTACAATAGGCGGGACGCGGCGGGTTTGGCGGCTCGGCGGGTTTGGCGCCATTTGGTGGCCATGGAGCGCTATGAGGAAAGCTCGGGCGATTCTGAGTCTACATTGGGGTCTTTTTCCCGGGCTTTTTCGGTGCCTGGGTGACGAGATCGGTCTCGCGACAAGGCTGATTTTCGCCAATTTTGCCAAAAATAGGCTTCTTTTCTGATTTGCAACCATCTGGATCGAAACCTTTAGGCTTCCGAAAATGGAAGGCCGGGATCAGCTTTCCTACGCTAGCTTATACTTTTCTATTGAGACCTAAATAGGCCTGGACCAAAAGGTGATTATGGACCCTGAAAACCTTGTGTTAAGAGCGTTTCTGAGATGGAGGAATACGCTGAGATTGGGGAGCGGTAAGGGCGTATTACGAGTTTGGTATGGTGACGAAGTGGCGTGAATAGTGGCTGCAAAAAATGGAATGGATAAGACGATTTGGATGGGTGGAATGACACCTGATGAGTTAGTAGAATGAGTGAATTAAAGAAATAATCGGGTGTCTCAAAGCAATGGTATTAACTATAGAGAATAGTCAAGTCGGAGGTGGATATGACTACCGCGTTGATTGGAACTCCGTATCATGAAAAAGACCGAAACGAGGCTTTTAGAGCCGAATCTCCGTATTCTGAGGAGATATCCGCCATATATCACTGTTAACATAGATAGAGATCTCTCCTCAAAAGCGACTTCCCCGTAGAAAAGAGACGCTATGCACACAAATACGCCGTTTTGAAAGAACACTAGAAAAAGCCTGGACTCTCTATCAACGCGTGTCCTTTTCCCAATCAGCGGCTTCCAATTGCAAATAAAGCCCCAGATTGTTATGACTGAGGTTCAGCTTCAGGAGGCACATTTTGTCTATTAAGTATAACAGACTTGACACCTTATAAGCCTTTCCAAAAACGGAAGATCATCAACGAACCAATACCAAATGCCAATGCCTCTGCAAATCGTATCAGGAATCTCAACATTAACGCCTGTCCACCCCTTTTCATCCACCCTTCTCATGCACGATATGATATTAGCAAAGCTCTAGACGAGCGTAATTAGCAATGAATAAATACGGCCTCACAGCCGGCACTTCCCTCACTTTCCCACGTTCACCTTGCAATTGGAGAACTTCTGCAACGCACGAATGAAAACGGCGTAGTTGACATTCATGTTATCGGGCTCCCAGTAGATTTCCGAGAGCCGAATGTGCCACGGTGGGTAATCTTGCAAGTCCAACGCAGGGCCAAAGCTCACCAACAAGTCGGGCTCACAGCCCACCAACTCCACCAACTCCTCGTCAATGAGGTCGACCGAGATATCGTTGATGTTAAGCTCCTTGTTGACTGCGAGCTCGCTCATGGTCTTGGTGAGCTCCAAAATGGTGGGTTTTCCGTCCACCTGCGAAAGAAGCGTGATTTCAAGGTCCACGCGCTCCGGCAGCTGCAGCGGTCCCGAAAACTCGATCTTGTTGGAGTGCGGCACCCTGATTGAGTACACGGGCACAGAGTCCGTGCCGAAGTACGTGCTGAGGTGCTTGTCAATGTAGCGTCTGAGCTCGGTCAAGTGCGGAACAACGGCACCATTATACTCGTAAACCGTGAGGGATGGGATTCCCGTGCTGAGTGACCACGCCACCAACTCGCTGATGTCGCTGATGAGGCCGTCAATGCCGCCGTTTTCGGCGTCCTGGTCGCGAAGATCGAGGATGGTGGCAAGTCTTTTGGGGATTTTTGCAAGCTTGTTCACATCAGCCCGGATCAACTGCGGCGTGTTATTCGGATAGTAAGCAAGCGTAAGAAGCTTGAGAGCTATGCGGCGGTACAAAAACTGCACGTTTTTGTAGATGGAGATGATGAAGAAAATGGCAAGGAGAATGGCGTGGTTGAAGTAAAACGAAAATAGCGACACCACAGTATTGGGAAACGGAACACTGACTCCCGTCAATTTGGACACGAAGATCAAAGACGACGCCAAAATGGAAGGCGTCCGCACCGATGTCGGAGGACTGGCTTTGGTGGCTCTGGTGACCTTAGAAGGGGCCCTTCTGACACTTCCGGGGCCGGGCTTGCCCCTTTGGTAATCTCCGGACGCGTCATTCACTTCGACGCCAGACAAAGTCTCATTTAAGTTGTTGTGGGTGTCAGTAGCCGCCAGCTTCTCGTTTGCAGCCGCCAGGGGACTAGCAGAGCGACTTTGGGGGGTGTAAAACGGCCCGGCGTTGGGTCTTTCGGAACCGCGGTTTTCCAGGGCTCCGGATCCGTCCCTCTCACCGTCGGGAACACCAGCTCGCTTCCGTAAAACGCTGTCAGTTGCCATTGGAGGAGGAAGTCGATAAGTGGCAGGCATTTTCGGCAGCACAGCTGACATAAGATAGAGGCCGCGGTACGCCTTACGTAAGAAACGACACCGTCTTACATAAGCAGGGGTAGGGGCGAATTTGTACCGGAGTCGTTTTCGGACCGTTTGTCCCTGGCATGGCTGTGCTGCTCGGAACGGCCTCCTATTGGCCAGATACCATTACCGGGCACAGCGAATCTGCCGATTTTGAGGCTGGAGCCGCAGATCGTCCCCGCATAAAATGTCGCGTGTCGCGTTCCGCATGTCGCGCTAATTAAGAACAAAATCTTCTACGCCTTCTTACACATACTTGGTCCCTGTCTGAAAACGACACCTTTCTGAGCCCGGGCCTTCTTTTTTGCCACCACAGGCACTTGGTGACTTCTGCCAGCGTTAGTCCGTGCACGATCTCGAAAGCCGGCTTTAAAAGCGTGTTAGCAGCCTTCCACAGGCTTCTGGAACATCACCTCTCCCCCATAGCCAAATAAGGCTCTTTCTGCTGGTGCACGGGTGCACGAACAACAGCATAGATTGCTTATAGGAGGGATCACTCTTCAGGACCTTCTTCGGCGATTTCCGGGATTTAGGGTTTATTTTACTCGAGAAAGATACGAGATACGAAACCACCAAAAGACCTTTCAAGGGCCACCCACGAACAGTTATCGGGGATAATACCACTTTTTCGAAAAGGGATCCATTACGAAAACTAGGTTTTTTGTCACAATAAGTTCTGGCTGCTTTTCAGATCTAACCGAACATATTTCGTGGACATTTACGAGTGTACCGAACATTTACGACTTGTGACCAAACCGGAGCTTTTACACCAACAAACGTTCCTTTTTCACCACCATCACCACCACCACTATCCTACCATGTTCTGGCTTCTATCACGTCTAGGAAAGCTCCTTGAGGGTCTTCTTTACGATAACACCGTCGAGGAGGAGTACTATAGGAAAATACGGCAGAAGTCGTCCTCTTCCTCGGCCATCATTGTGGGCCTAGTGGCTGCTGTTGGAGGCTTCCTTTATGGCTACGACACGGGCCTCATTAACGACATTCTCGAGATGAACTATGTTCTGAGACACTTACCTGCCAACAAGATGGGATTTAATGTGCACGAGAGGGCACTTCTAACGGCAGTTTTGTCGCTTGGAACGTTTGTGGGCGCCTTGGTGGCGCCCCTTATCTCCGATACTTACGGCCGGAAGTTTGCAATCATTCTTTCGTCCAGTCTCATATTCAATGTGGGGAACATTTTGCAAGTTGCGTCTACAGATGTGCAGCTCATGTGCATAGGCCGAGCGTTCTCGGGAATGTCTGTGGGCATTCTTTCTGCTAGTGTACCGCTTTATCAAGCAGAGGCATCCCCCAAATGGGTCAGAGGCTCGATCGTTTACACTTACCAATGGGCCATCACATGGGGTCTTCTTATTGCCAGTGCCGTATGTCAAGGCACGCGCAAAATCAACAATAGTGCATCGTACCGCATTCCTATCGGTCTCCAGTTCATATGGGCTCTCGCACTTTGTGTGGGAATGCTCTTTTTGCCAGAGAGTCCGCGTTATTACGTGCAAAAGAACGACATCCAAAAGGCCCTCGCCAGTCTTCTGCGTCTCCGAAAACTCCCAGATAACGACCCTGATCTTATTGAAGAACTTGTGGAGATCAAGGCCAACTATGACTACGAGTTGCTGTTTGGCAAAACCTCCGTTTTGGACGTGTTCAGGAACGGAGGAGGAAGACACAAGCAGGTGCTCCGAATCGCCACCGGCATGGGCGTGCACGCGTTCCAGCAACTGTCAGGAATTAACTTCATTTTCTACTATGGCGTCAACTTCTTTGCCAGCACAGGCGTCAAGAACTTTTACCTCATGCTGTTTGTCACGTATTTGGTGAACATGATCTTCACTATTCCTGGCTTGATTATGGTGGACGTTATAGGCCGGCGCAAGCTTCTTTTGGGCGGTGGCGTGGGAATGAGCGTTTCCAATTTCATCATTGCCATTGTCGGTGTTACTGTGAGCAATCTGGAAATTCGAGCCATCATCAGCATCTCGTTTTCGTGTTTGTTCATTGCATTTTTCGCCTCTTCTTGGGGCGGTGCCGTGTGGGCCATTGCTTCAGACATTTATGGTATCAGTATCCGTCAAAAGGCCATCGCTATTACCGTGGCAACCAACTGGTTGGTGAACTTCGTGTTTGCCTACATCACACCGTATTTGATCGATACGGGCGCCCACACCGCGGCTCTCAGCAATAAGATCTTCTTCGTATGGGGAGGGATGAATGCGTTGGGCGTGGTTTTCGTGTACTTTATGGTTTACGAGACCAAGGGCTTGAAGTTAGAGGAGGTGGACTTCATGTACAAGAACTGCCGCAACTCGCGTGAGCTGATGAAGTTCCGGTCAGGAAAACTCGTGGATTACACCAATATGAATGACATCGGCGAAAACGGCTACATTGCCCCATACCTGCCGTCATATCTCCAAGAAAAGCACGTGACTGCACTGGAAGACAGCGCGCCCGCTGGCGACCTTGCCATCAGCGAGGATTCGCCAGATAGCCCCAGTCCGCCTCCCAGACAACTGTTACGGGGCCACAACCTCACGATCATACCCTATAACAACATGCTTTCGCCGCTGGCGTCGCATTCGCTGCTGCTGGCGTCCTCAACGGACTCTCAGCCTTTGAACGACTACCAGCGGTACCTCCATCTGCTCCGGAAGCAAAGCGTGGACAGCCAGATGCAGGATACGCTGCAAACGCTGGCGTCCATGATGCGGGACTTGAAGGCGTACAATGGGCTGACCAACATCATATCCACCGATAAGGAGCTCCAGAAGTTGAACGATGACTATAATGCCATGGTTGCGCGGGGAAACGTGTCTGCGGCGCCCAACAGCAAGAGCAACTCCAACATGACGATAATAGCGGCGCCGTTCTTCAATAACCCCCCTTCCGATAGCGATAGTGATGAGGAGGGGGACGAGGAGAGTGCGTGAACGGCGGAATAGTGAGAGAATTGGAAGAAAAAATGGAAGGGAACGCGTGACACGAATGGGAAGGGGTTCCAAAGACGTCTTTAATGGAAAGAGAACCCAAATACTTCCAAAAGCATGAAAATCGGGACGGGCCCTCCGAATTGAGGTCAGAAGCTAACACGTCTGGAACCTTACTGGAGCACCGCATAACCACCCCTCCACCAAAATTCATGCAAACGATGCAATGAAAAAAAAAACTCAGCTCAAAACGTCCGCACGGTGGATTTCCACGAAGCAGGCTGTGCCGGCAGGGCCTTTATTTCTCGTACTGGATTAATACACTATTGGGCGATAAGCTGTAGAAGTCGACGGCGCCATGCTATGTACAGGATCAGTAGATGTACGGGTGTTTGTAATGGTGTACGGGTTTACAACCTCCGATAAGCCAGCTACTCCACAAGACCATGTCTGGATCCACGTCCGCCAATCAGGAGACGTTTCTATCGCGGGTATTCGGACTCCATTCCGTGTACAACCAGCTTGAAGAAAATTACCAATATTACGATAGCGAGGATGCGCTTGGGGACTTTGGTAGAAGCACTCATAATAGCACCACAGATGACCCCAAAGTGACAGAAGAAGGGCCCAACACGGGCCAAAAAGTGGCCAGAAACAGCGATAGCTTCTCCAGTGAGAGGCCTGCCAATTTGCTAGATTCAGAACTGGATCTGGACCTTTCGCTGGACGAAGAACAAGCGCCTATGGCAGAGACTGTTAGCTGGGCCACCAGGAAGCCAAAGTACGGCAGCGAGGAGTTGGAGAAGCTGGATGAGTTTCTGAAGGGTCTATTGAGCTCATTGGCTGGCCCAAAGCTCAAGTTCGATCTTGGAGTGCGAGAAAGACCCAAGAGTGGCCCCAAAGGGCCGCAAAAATTGGCCATGGAAACCGCCGATGAGCTCACGGCAGGCCCCAGCACCGCCAGAATGACGGCGAGTGGCAAAGGGCCGTTGGAGGGCCAAGATCCGGCCGGTGGAGCGTCAAATTCCCCACCGAGGCGTCTTTCCGGACGAATGGTCCCTCCTAAGGAACGCGCCCTTTATCTTTGGGCCAACGTCACCAATATGGACGCGTTCTTGTCGGACGTGTACTACTACTATACTGGAAAGGGGATGTACAATATTGTGCTTTCTCGGGCCGTGGAGCTCGCTATTCTTGTGTTTTCCCTCTTTTTTGCAGTATTCCTCGTTTGGGGGGTGGATTACGACGCCTTTGCAACCGTTGCTTCGGGAAAACACGCCACCCTCAGCGACTTGATTCGGCCCGGTTTCGTTTGGCGCGTTCCAGCTCCAGGAAAGCTACTTTTAGTGGGATTTGGGGGATACGTGGTTCTTAGAACAGCACAACTCGCGGTGGACTGCCGCTACAGGCTTCGAGAGCTTGGAAACTTTTACCGACAGCTTGTGGGAGCTCTGGACGATGAGTTAGCCACTATTTCGTGGGCTGCCATAGTGGAAAAGCTCATGCAACTTCCTCCCAAACCCCAGGTTCTGAGACTCAACGCCCATGATATCGCCAACAGAATCATGCGCAAGGAGAACTATATGGTGGCACTTGTAAATCGTGAGGTTTTGGCCCTAGGTCTTCCTAAAGTGCTCGGAATAGATGTTTTTTCCGCAGAGGCTTCCTTGACTAGAACTCTTGATTGGAATCTCCGTCTTTGCATTTACAACTTCATTTTCACGCCCCAGGGCCAACTTCAGCCGCGTGTTCTTCGTCCAGGAGAACGAAACCATCTAGCCAAGGAGCTCGCAGGGCGTTTCCGAATGGCCGCGCTCGTCAACGTGTTGCTTTGTCCCTTCCTCGCGGTCTACTATGTTCTCGTGTACTTTTTTCGCTATTTCAGCGAATACCGGTCAAACCCAGCTTCGATAGTGGGACTTCGTCAGTATACCCCTTGGGCAGAATGGCGGCTTCGAGAGTATAACGAGCTCCCGCACTTGTTTGTCAGAAGATTGAGGTTATCTCAGGGTCCTGCAAATACATATGTGGCGCAATTTCCTGGTGGAGTTGTTATACGAAACGCTATGCATTTGGTGCATTTTGTTCTGGGTGCCATTACAGCTGTTTTGGTGCTTATGGGGCTTTGGCTCGATGACGAAAGCCGTCGCTTTTGGCTGTTTGAGCTTACCGAGGGCCGCAGTGCGGTGTTCTACATCTCTGTTTTGGGAACTGTTTGGGCTGTGACTACTCCAGGACCTGAGGAAAGCAGCTCTAGCCCCGCCGGAGGAGCTCCGGGCGGCTCAAGTGGGTCTTTCATTTACGACCCGGAAGCTGCACTTCGCTATGTTTCGCAATTCACTCATTACCTCCCGCGGGCCTGGCACGGACGTCTTCATACTGCAGGGGTAAAGAACGAGTTTTGTGGACTCTACAGCTTGAAAATCGTGCTTATACTTCGGGAAATCGTCAGTGTGGTGGTTACTCCTTTTATTCTATGGTTCTGTGTTCTGCGCAGCAGCGGCGCGGTAATCGACTTCTTCCGCGACCATTCTGTGCATGTGGATGGGCTTGGGCATGTTTGCTACTTTGCAGTGTTCAATTTTGAGGAGAAAGACAAGAATATGGGCGTGAAACGGCGCAAAAAACGGTCCAAACCACCTGTTCAGCAGGATATTGAGCTCAGTAGGCTCGGCCTGGACGACAGCGGATCGGACGACTTCGATAGACCCGACGACAAGATGATCAAGTCATACATGTACTTCTTGGAGAGTTATGGGGGCCAGGGAAGGCGTCCTGAACGGCCCAATGACCGGCTGCAAAGAAGACAAGAAGGGCCATCTGCGTCGCTTTTTGCCAAAGACGATGCCATGACAGAAAGTGCCTACGATGTTCAGTACAAGTTCGAAGACGACGACGACGAAAACGGCAAGAAAGCCGGCGTTTTGGGCTTGCTTAACCAGTTCTACAAACAGGAGGTGTTGCGTTAAGTGCAGGATTATGATCTTTATGCGGGAGCCGGAAGCATTTTGGTATCTGCAGGATAGTCCATCTGCAGGACCATTTCCTGAGTTTTTTCGAGATGAGCATTGCGTCCCTATAGAAAACCACCATAATGGCCGGATCTCAGCTCAAGCAGCTTAAGGCGGCACTTCAGGCAAATGGGTTGGTTGGCCAGACCAATATCAAGCGCAAAAACAAGAAGTCGAAAACTCCTCTGGAGACTCGGAGGGTCAACGATGAGAACAAGAACATATTGGCAGGAATAAGATCCCAATTTAACCAGTTTGACACCAAGATCAACCGCACCAAACACGATGTCACAGTAATTAAAGGCGGCAAGTTCGTGAAGGTCGGCTCGGAGCAGCACAACAAGGCTTCCAGAACAAACAGCAATGCTGAGAAGCAAATGCGTGTTCACTATGCTGCTAGTAAGGGTCTGAAGGGCCGTACTGGCGGTATTGTGGACAAGAGATTTGGTGAGAATAACCGTAATATGACTGCTGAGGAGAAGATGTTGGAGAGATTCACTCGTGAAAGACAGGGCGGTGGAAAGAAGCAGGCTTTTGCTTTGGGAAGTGACGACGAGAACGACAACGACGATGACGACGGGTTTGTTCTCACGCATTCCGGCCGTGCTCTTGAATTAGAGGAAGAGCAGGGTTTAGGCGGCTCTTCCAATTATGTGGACGAAGACCTGTTGATGCCAGAGGCAGCTCCAGCACGCAGAAAGACCAAAGCGGAGGTGATGAAGGAGGTGATCGCAAAAGCCAAATTCCACAGGCATCAAAGACAGACGGAGTTCAACAAGGCACAAGACGACATAATGGACCTTGACGAGGAGTTTGGCGACGTCATGAGCGAAATCAGTGCTGCCAATAAGAACATCAAGCCCGCGTTCAGTTCCAAAACTCAGGAAGATATTGACTACGATAACAGAGTCCGCGAGTTGACATACGACAGAAGATCTGTTCCTGCTGACAGAACCAAAACAGAGGAGGAGATTTCCCAGGAACACGCGGAGAAGAAGCGTCTGTTGGAAGAAGCTCGTTTGAAGAGAATGAGTGGATTGGACGAGGACAGAGAAGCCGCTGGCGATGATTTGGACGGATTCTGGAATGGCAGCGAGGACGAGGACGAGGCCGCGGGCTTCACCATCAAAGATGATGATGAAGTTGAAGAGGATGAAGAAGGAGATGACGACGACGAAGATGATGATGATGAAGAGGTAGAGGATGAAGACATCGACGGAGAAACTGCTCTGAATGGCCGTGAAAAAACCCCTGCTTTTGGAAGAACACTTCCCAGAGCTGCCACTGTCGCCATGCCTTCCACTCAAGAGGAGTTCTCTTCTGCTCTTTCAAACATAGAGGCCCCTAAGAGAGTCTCGTACATCAAGAAGATCGTGGAAACGTTCCAGCCTAAGCTAGCGGAAGGAAACAAGGCCAAAATGGATACTTTCGTGGCGGTTCTTTTCGACCACATATTGGTGGTTTCCAACGATGCTTCTGAACAGGCGTTTGTGGAGGATATGATGCGTCTTTTGAAGAAACTAGCAGAGTCTTTCAACCAGGCTTTGGTTGAGAGGACCAGGGAAGAGCTCAACGCCATTCACGAGCGTGTTCTCAGCCAGCTGGTCCAGCAACAGGACCTT
Organism: Wilhelminamyces savonicus; assembly: GCA_030570115.1. NCBI lineage: Eukaryota > Fungi > Ascomycota > Pichiomycetes > Serinales > Metschnikowiaceae > Wilhelminamyces > Wilhelminamyces savonicus. The sequence continues at coordinate 82,033 of JAJLUW010000006.1, read as the reverse complement.
GTTTTCTTCATGTTGGTGGGCTTCTTGTTTTCCACCTCCGACCACTATCATTTGATAGTGACACCGGCCCTCATTGTTATGAACGAGTTTTTGCTGCAGAGTGTGATTTACAGACCGGAGTTTCTGCTGGTGGAAGAGCTTGGAAAGGGCCTTTTCGTGGCAGATATGTTATTGAACTACCAGGGTTTTGCCAAACGGTACGATCCTGAGGTGGCGTGCTTTTTGGAGAAAGCGCTTCTTGTGTTGGTTCCGGAACCTGCTAATATTGATGCTGGGGCATTATTGAGCACCAACCAGGCCATTGAAACACAGGTGACGATGAAAAAGTCGCAGAAAACTGCAGTTTACAAGGAAGATGTGACGCTCAGTTTGAGCGAGATCTTCGGTGCTCCCACCAAAGACCTCCGTTTCAGACTCTTTGTGCGGACTGTATATCTTGTGGAGAAGGCCGTGGGTCTCTGGAAGGATCTTCTGGCTTCGTTGGAGGTGATGAACGGCTACGCTGGAGTGTTGAAGCATGCGGTCAAGTACTATGCTGGATCGATACCACACAGTGTCGTTGTGTTGAACAAGGTGTCCAAGATGGCTGCAAACGCAAGCAGAAAGCCCTTGAGATTGCAGCAGCACAAGGCCATTGCCATCGCTACGTACGCGCCCAAGTTCGAGGAGAACTTCAACCCCGACAAGAAGTCCTATGATGCCAACCGTGAAAGACAGGAGGTCAACAAGATGAAGAACCAGCTCAAGAAGGAGAAGAAGTCCATTACCAAGGATATCCGGAAACAGACTCGTTTCGCTGCCCGTGAGCAGATCAAGGAGAAGACCCAGATGTACGCAGACTACCATAAGAAGATGGCCAACATTGTCAACAGCATTTCGACGGTGGAGGGCGCAGAAAGCAACCAGTACGAAAGGGAGAAAAAGGCCAGGAAGAACAGGAAGTGAGAGAAGAGACAGAAGGATGGAGAGGAGGCGGAACCGCCTTTAGCATAGCTAGGTATACACGAGACCAAGATATAGTGTAGACATATGAGGTGTATGGACCCGACTATTTGTGACAGGGCTGCAAAATCGTTGTGGGCCAGCCAAAACAGGGTTCAAAACTCAAGGGTCTTTACCAAAACGGGAAGCAAGAGAAGGAGGGATAAGGGTTTTTTTGGACGATTGGGCCCATTGGAAGGGGTTATCATTTTTCGCAGTTTCGGTAATTTATACCGTATTTTACATATATTGAGGGAATACTTCGAAGAAGGTCCAGAAGTGCTGAATGGTCTAGGCCCTTTAGTTGCTGCTTAGTTGCTAATTGCAGGTTTCTGCTAATTACAGTTTAACGTGCTTTCTGCGAACAGGCCATTTAGAGGCTGGGCTGATGAGTAGGGGTCACTAAGAGACTATGTGGATGAATGGAATCTATATAGGAAATTTGGTAGGATGAGCAGGGGATATTTGAAGCGCTATTCCCGAGCTTACAGAAGCTTTTCTGGTTTGGATTAGAAGCGGGGCGGCCCAGATTTAAGTTGGATATGTGTTTCAGGCTAATGCCTGTATCTCAGATGTAGGCAGGAGTCTAAGCTAGATGCGGAAGCTACTACGAATACTAGGAAGAAAGTTTAGCTGCCAATACTGAAAATGCCCTTACGGAGTTAAGGGCGAGACCTGCAACACGCACGGCTGGCATGTAGAAGAATCCACGGTTGCAGAAGTCGTACTTTGGATTGCAGTTTTGGAGGCTGGGGCCCGGCATTTACGGAAGCCGGAAAAACATCTTTGGCTAAACCCGGAAGTTCCGGCCAAGAGGCCCAAAGCGATAAATCCGGAGCCGCGAAATGCGTAAATGGGCCGATCCCGGTTTTGGTGGAATGGACAATGCAAAAATGGAGGGAAAGGACGGTGCTGGTGACGGGGGGAGTTTTACAAAGGGAATTGTAAGGGGAATTGTAAGGGGAATTGTAGGGTAATTGTAAGGGGAATTGTAAGGGGAATTGTAAGGGTAATTGTAAGGGGAATAGTAAGGGGAATAGTAAGGGGAATAGTAAGGGGAATAGTAAGGGGAATAGTAAGGGGAATAGTAAGGGGAATAGTAAGGGGAATAGTAAAGTGGGGCCATGACGTACGGGACTTAAAGAAAAGAAAAAGAGATGGAAGGGCGCCGAAGAAGCCGAAAAAGCCAGGACACACGGCGGGTGCACCCATTGGAAAATGGTGGGTCGCCAATTTTGAACGACACAAATGTGTAGGTTTGGCTGGTGAGGAGGTTCAGGCGGAAAGTACGAAGAGGCAGCTGGAGCAAACGTCAGGGATTGCCCATATTCAAAGAGCTTTACAGAAGCTCAGTCTGGCATAGTAAGACGCACCAGCTCTTTATCCAATTGGTTTGATGATTCGGTGCTTTGCTATGGTCTCATTCTCTCTGTCGGTATATATGTGGCCCTACTGAACGCATTTGGTGAGGAAGGAGAATTCTCAAAAATGCCCTTGATAGGCTCCAGAACTCCCTAACACCCAATTGGGCTCAATAGCAGCCCTTTAAACCCCAATTAGGCCCAACCAAATCCCTAAACCCCCATGTGGTCAAGGGCCCAATTCGCTCTACCGTTTCTCCCTACTGCTTGCCTCAAACAATTATAATTAATACATATACGAACTTCATCTAGCAGGGTATCTCAACGTCCAGTCGCTTAAACCTGCGCCACGGAAGGAACGCCCACTCTGGGAGCAGATCTGGAGCCACTGCCACCGAACAATCCGCCCTTGGCCACAGCAACCACCGAGAAAATTCCGGAGGCAAGGAAAATGAAGAACGACAAGAAGAGGAACGCCACGGAAGCCTGGGCCTTTCTGCATCTTCCAGAGCTACCCTGGGTAATGTTGTTGCTGTTCACGTAGTCGTGGTTGGAGCACGAGTGCACACGGATGCCGGCGGCAATGGCGGCAGCCGCGGCAAAAGTGAAGATGATGTTCAAGAAGTCGAACACCGCCAAAATGAAGGGCCACGCAAACGCAGCAATGAAGTACGCAAGCACGCCGTACAAAGACGAGGTGAGGAGCGCAAACGCAGCGGCGAAAACTCCGAAGTTGACCTGGGGGTTGGACTGGTCTTTGGTGGTGGCAGCAAGAGAAGCCGTCAACCCGAGGGCAATGACAAGAAGAACAAAGTTCACAATGCGTAAGACGCTGTCGCCGATAGCCAACATGGTAGTAGTTGTGTGGGGATGAAAAATCGAAGGGCGTGTAGACAAATAGTGCGCCTCGCGGGCTTATATAGCAACCATTTCAGGGATGGGTTCGTCTATATTTTGTGTGGTCCGTTTTAGGCAAGGGTCATGTCTGTGCGTCACAGCAAGGATGTTTATTGATAATCTGGCCGCATTGGGCGGTCTCCACTGACGCAGACGCATGCACACGCACGGAGCTGCATACAATTAGCCGCATTGGGACATCCCGGTCACGTGCGCCCCCCCTCCGGTTGCCCCTGGTGTATCCTGGTCCGAGTACGGGGGTGCGGTTGCCGCTTGTGTTGCCCCTTGCGTTGCGCCATAGAACCTGGAGCTCGGGTTCTGGCCGGTTGGGCCCGTGACCGCGTTAGGGGCCCGGGAAGGGCTCTTTACGGGGCTCGCCCGCACGTTGCGGTTCGTATCTTCTTAAACTACGTCATCCTGTCAATGTGGGAGGCGCCCTGGCGTCCTACCGGATCTGTCGGCTCCGAATTCTCGGTTTGCTATATCTGGCTGCGAAAGAAAGCCGCCACCTTGCTGTCCACCGCCACCTTTTCGGCGGTGTTGCCGTCACTATCTACTGCCGTGGTATCCGCTCCTAACTTCACCAATAACACCGCCACGTCGCCGTGCCCTTCTGCAAGTGCGTGATGCAAGGGTGTCCAGCCGTCCTTGTCAGCCACGTTGATTCGCGCCTTTCCCTCCTGAACAAGTGCCTTAACTATGGGCTGGCTCCCCACGGAAGCTGCCCTGTGAAGCGCACTCTGGCCCCTCTTATCCTGTACGTTAACCTTTGCTTTTGCAGCCACAAGCTGCTTCACAACTCCGTAGTGGTTCTTGCTGGTGGCTAAGTGTAAACTGGTGGTGCCTTGTAATGTAGCCAAACTAACGTCCGGAACAGGTTGATGGGTCAAGAAAATCCCAAGGAGCTCCTCGTTACCAAGAGCGGCTGCTATGTGCACGGGAGTCCAGCCGCTGGCATCCGTGAGGTCATCCAAATCGACGTTCTGGGCAAATTGCATCATTTGCCGGACCATCAGGGTGTTGTTGCTGGTGCAGGCCCAATGCAAGGGCGTTCTCTCGTCTTCGTCCTTTTCAACGAGAAGCTTGGGCTCCTTGGCTAGACTGGCCACTACCGCCTCAATCTTGCCATCACGTGCAAGCCCATGAACGTAGTATTCCTCAGTCATGGTGCTGAAGAGTAGTCTGGTGGCAATTCTGACTTCCGAGGGTGATCCGCGTCGTGCCCCAACCGCCAATCACGCTTACATAAGCAACAGCTTGTCGTGGCCGTTTCTGTAGCGGATTCGGCCGTTCTGGCGAAACGGTCCCTCTGATACTTCACGGCCCTGCTTGGGGACAGGGCTGGACCGCTTCTCTTGCAGCCGTTGGAATTCCGATTTGGGCCTGGTGCAGCCTATGGCCCGTTTGGGATGGAAATAGGCCCAGAACGGACGTACATCATGCAGGTGCCCCTTCCGTTTTGGGACATCGTGCGACATTTCTTTCGTCCGCATGCAGCCGCGCATATAATGCGGCACGGTTCCGGGTTGCCGAGTCCGGCCAAACCATTAGAATTGGCTGTTTGTATGCTAGCTGTCGAGCGGTTATTCAATGTTTTATTGATGACGTAAGTCCGTTGCCAATGTAAAGGTCAATCCGCGCGTAAGCTTTCACTGGTATTGTATGTCCGAGATATCACGTGATACAAACTGCATGTAACTCGGTGAGACTCGTTATCGAGCGACGGCAGAAACCCCGAGAGAGCGCCAAATGCGAGCCACCGCTCAGAATCCATCTATCTGGTGATATGCTGTTTTGTTTTGAGCTGAACGAGGACCGCTCGTTTGGGCCGTTTCAACTGCCAGATGAAACAAGATGGTCCCAAAAAGGAAATTGCCTATAACCTGCACAGAACCTGTTTATTGCGAATAATAGCGAATTTGAATGGCGTAGCAGAAGGTGGACCCTGTTGTTCAGGCCGGACGAAATGAGACATGTCGGCAGCCGCAAAGTCGCCTGTAATGCTGGAATTCTAAAAGCACCCGGCAGCTTTCAGAAGTGGTATGCTGAGAAGCGCACATAAATACCGACACTATTTACGGTGGTCCCAATTGGACGGTTATGTAAGCGGCAGTGTGCATATAAAGTTTGAGTGCAGGAGAAATCGCACAGTCTGTGTGCAGGGCCAGCGATGGATATAGCTATTTATGCAGGATACTAGTCACCCCATTTAATGGCCGAGTTAACAAATGTGGGATCACCCAAATATGTCTATGAGATTGGCTATAGCGAAAGAGAGTGGCATCTTGTGCTCACATCCAAAAACAGGCATTTCTACTTCAACTCGCGGCTCGGCAAATCGTACTGGCAAATCCAAGATATAGAAGAGGTTGAAGATAAGGAGGAATTCGCCAAATGCATTGATTATGACCATATAGGGTTGCTCACGGCTAAAGTGAACGGTCTTAGAGGTTTAGAAGATGGGTATTACTTCAAAAAAGGCGAAGAAAACGAGGTTTTAGATCAGCATTCGGACATTGAGAATGAAGGATATGACGAGGAAGAGCAGGAGAGGGCAAGCGGCGATTCTGACGCCAACGAACAGCTTGTGAAGGAGTTTCTAGAAGATGAAGGGTTTCTAGCAACAGAAGAGAAAGATCCAGAGCAAAAAGAAGCCCAATTGGGCCTACAACTAGGGTATTCTTCCAGTGAGGAAGAGGATGAGGAGGAACAAGAAGAAGGTCTCAAAGGCGCAGTTTCCCAGGTAACAGAAGCTGCGAATAACGAAGATGAAGAATCTGTTGTTTACAGAGGTTCCGGAGATCCCACCAAAGAAAGCGATTCTGAAAACATCAACGAAGGCCTCGATCTAGCACTTTCGGAAGATGAAGTAAACGAGGGCTTAGATCTCGAAGTGGAGGAGGTGGAAAAGACTCTGGAAAACACGAAAAAAGAGTTCAAAGGTCTTCTAGACGCATATAAAGACCAAATCTCGATCTACGACCCGTGGTTTCTCGTGGAAGAAGAGCTTATGAAGCAGTTTGTTCAGAGAAGCGAATACTACGCCATAAGTGACTCTGGAGAGAAGGAGCGCATTTTTGACGAGTGGGTGGCGCTGCAAAAGGAAGAAAAGGTGGAAGATGATGGAGAAGAAACAGCACCACTGGACGAGGGGCCGTTTCCGTCAGATATCCAGTTATACTACCAGTTTCTCCAGCTCCACAAGAGCGACATCAAGAAAATGTTCTATAAGGAGTTTCTTGTGGTGAAGGGCCTTGAAATGGAGGATTATTTGGCAGAACATTCGCTCGACGAAGGCGTTTTTCAGTCTCCTAAAGCCAGAGAACATCATTATCGCATCTTCAAGATTACCCTTGATGACTTCGCCGTATACGAAAGAGGCGCGAGGAAGGCCAAAAGCGTTCCTGCTGGGGTTAACCTCAAAAGAAGGAAAATTGACGAGTATCTTGCTCTTCAAACAGCACCAGGTGAAGTTGACGAGGAGAGTATGCTGAAAATAGCGTCTCTGGAAGAGGATTTCTTTACGAAGTGGACAAGGCTTTGCAATAAGGCAGAAGTCTCTTCAGCAATAGCCGAAAGCCCGGTGAATTACATTGTGGGCGATGAGAAACGGTTTGAGGCGTATTTGGAGTGGGTGAAGAAGAGGTGATGAGAATGGTATGGAAGAGAGAAGAGGAAGGCAGTGAGAAAATGAAGGACGGGGAGATAAAGTGAAAGTTGTGGGAAAAGAGAGAAAATGAAGGTTTGGAATAGAGATGATTTGCCAGGCAAAAGACTTCTCAGGATATTGCTTATAGATTTTGGGGCATTTACCATACAAAGAGGCCTAGGAAATGATATATGGGAAATGAGGTGGAGAACAGCCAAGGAAATGGAATTGGCTGCAACATCCAATTGGCGGCTTTCTTTATCTTTTCAAACCAGGAGATGCTGTGAAAAGTGCATTCTTGTGTTTGATAGCATGGAAGAGGGCTGTGCGGCTCCTACAACCGGCTCTTCTTGATTGGTCCCATTCTTCTCACGAATTTGCGGATGCCAATAGAGTAGTACACTTTCTTAGAGTCAGACGGCCTCTTCTGCATTAGTATTTTTGAACAACTTCCTATAAACAGAAGCGTTTACTTACTCTGATGCCATTTCTTCAGAAAGCCTTTGCAACTCTAAACGGTAGTCTGGTCATATCACTTTACAACTCTAAACGGTAGTCTGGTCATATCACTTTAAACTCTTTAAAGTGGTTGCATTCCTTACAGTAACCCTTCAAAGTGCACCTTTACAGTAACCCTTCAAAGTGCACCTTTACAGTAACCCTTCAAAGTGCACCTTACAGTAACCTCACTACACCGCCATCTTTTAGACCGTCGTCATTGAGAACTGGCCGAACGTCTACCAACTCCTCTAGTAAGCTTTTAATAGCACCTTCTAATAGCTTCTATTGGCAACTTCTCCTTATAGACCGTCTCCTGGAATAGCCTAAGACCTCACGCCTTTAAGGCCCCCTCCTCACTGTGAGAATTCTTCCTTACATTACCGGTTGGCAACCCTGGCCAAAGTACACGAAAATCAACCCTATGGACCTGCGCTTCTAACACCCGAAACGGGCTGTGCGAACACTGAGCCTGTACTAAGGCGCAGTCAAGAACCTTTTTTGTCATTACGATTGCGACCGTGTCGCATTTAGAGCTCCGACCCACGGTTATGCGATGGTCAGATCCTGGGTTATTCGTAGACGGCCTCAGGCTCGAGCGGGAGGCGACCTATAGTGTTCTGCCATATGCCTGGTTATTCTGTACTTTCCCCGGTTGCTATCTGGCCGCCTTATCGCCGAGCTTGGCTAGATTTGCTTCATATTATTAACACCCAAACAAACACGGTTTTCTGCCCAGCACCAAGTTACGGAGCTATTTATACGGTCGCACAATAAGCGGATTTCAGCCTGCGACAGGCACGCAGAACGGCCTATTCGAGCAGAAACCCCAAGGGCGGAATCCTACAGTGCACAGAATGACCGCAGGCATCGCCCCCCGCCGGCGTCCACGACTTAAGCATATTATTTCCGAAGCCCCTGTAAGGCCGATCTTAGTGGTCAAGCGAAGGAGCGGTGACGCATAAAACGCGTCTCTAAAGCTTGTTGGCGGTATTTCCTGCACACGGCCTTTGACGTGCAGATATTTTTCCATGCATCCTGCACAGGCGCCGGGAAAAATTTGTAGTTTTTGCGGCATGTACCGAATTTTTTCTCCCACCTCCTGCCACATAAACGTCACAACTTTCTTCCTGCGAGGTTTCTGACGGGTTTCCAGATAAACGCACAGGCGGAACATTGAGCAGGCCAAATCTGAGCTTGACCGAACCGCTCAATTCCGAGCTGTGGCCCCTTTACTGAAGCCGTTTTTTGACACATACCCACCGTCTATTTCCTCTCCAGACGCCAATGTCCCAGCGAGACCTTACTCTTAACACGCCCGTTCCCGAGGGCCCGGAGAACCCTTTCGTGTCCCCTCACGAGGAGGAGCTGTCGTCGTTCGAATCGCACCACAGATCGGGATCTCCTTCCGATGACGACCACTATGGCAGGCCGTTCAACGCCTACAACGGCTACTACCTGCAAAACGGGTCGTCGCACTTGTTATCGCAGGATCTGCTGACGGACCTGATCCAGAACCGGGGCTTGGACGGCGCGGTGTCGCCCAGCAACGTGCACATTCCCCTGGAGTACGACAGATACCCTTCCATGGCCGGATCCAGGGTGGTTTCGTCCACGTCGCTTTCGTCGCAGTTGTACAACAACGAGGCCGGGTCGCGTGCCAGCACTGCGTCGTCGACCAGGCTGGGAAACCCCTTTGTGCACAATGCCGACTTCCTGCCCTTTGGCGGGTACCCAGCGTCGTCGTTTCCGCTCCACATTGACGACAAAGAGGCGGACGACTACCTCCATAACCCCGACCCCATTGCCGACGCGGAGTACGACAAGAACAGGTTCATTCACGACTTGAGGAACATCGACAAGCGGTCTTTGGGCGGGCTCTTGGGCATGATTGTGCTTCTTCTCGGAGCGTTGGCGGTGTTCGTGGTGTTCCCGGTGTTGACGTACTCTGGCATCACCAATGGGCCGTACCGCGCGCCATCGTACGAGGTTTTGACCAACTACCAGTATCCGCTCTTGAGCGCCATCAGAACCAGTCTCGTTGACCCCGACACGCCGCTGGACGCCCTCACCAAGAAGAGCAGTACGGGCGACGTGTGGAAGCTCGTCTTCTCCGACGAGTTCGACGTGGAGGGGCGCACCTTCTACGACGGCGACGACCAGTTCTTCCAGGCGCCGGACATCCACTACGACGCCACCAAGGACTTGGAGTGGTACGACCCTGATGCCGTCACCACCGCCAACGGAACCCTCAACCTTAGAATGGACGCCTACAAGAACCACGACCTCTTCTACCGGTCAGGAATGGTGCAGTCGTGGAACAGAATGTGCTTCACCCAGGGCATGATCTTGATCTCCGCCCGCTTGCCCAACTACGGCAATGTTTCTGGGTTGTGGCCTGGTCTCTGGACCATGGGAAACCTCGGAAGACCGGGGTACTTGGCCACGTCGGAGGGCGTGTGGCCCTACACCTACGACTCGTGCGACGCGGGTATCACAGCTAACCAGTCGTCTCCCGACGGAATTTCCTACTTGCCGGGCCAGAGATTGAACTCGTGCACATGTAAGGGCGAAGACCACCCCAACCCGGGGAGAGGCCGTGGAGCGCCGGAAATCGACATCATCGAGGGCGAAACAGACTCCAACATCAAGTTGGGCGTGGCGTCGCAGTCGTACCAGATTGCTCCCTACGACATCTGGTACATTCCCGACTACAACTTCATCGAGATCCACGACGACTCCATCACTACCATGAACACCTACACTGGAGGGCCGTTCCAGCAGGCTGTTTCTGGTACTACCACGTTGAACACGTCGTGGTACGAGAAGGGCGTGGGCGAACGCAACTTCCAGGTGTACGGCTACGAGTACATGAACGACGACGAGACCGGCTACCTTACGTGGTACGTGGGCGAGCCCACGTTGACTGTTCACGCGTACGCCATGGCGCCCAACGGTAACGTCGGCTGGAGAAGGTTGTCCAAGGAGCCCATGAGCATCATCATGAACTTCGGTGTCTCCAACAGTTGGGCGTACATCGACTGGCCCAGTATCGTGTTTCCCGCCACCATGAGCATCGACTACGTCCGTCTCTACCAGCCGGAGGACGAGATCAACGTCACGTGCGACCCCGATGACTATCCCACGTATGACTACATCCAGGCGCATTTGAATGCGTACATGAATGTGAATTATACGACGTGGAAGGAGGCCGGCTACACGTTTCCAAAGAACACGTTGGCCAACGGGTGTTCCCAGTGAGAAGGCGGCAGAGGGCGGTGATGCATAACACTCTTCATTGCAGTCTCTCATACTACCATTCATGTCCAGCCCCTACTCTTCAAACTCCTACTATTCAAACTCCTACCATTCAAACTCCTACCTTTCAAACTCCTACCATTCAAACTCCTACCATTTAAACTCCAACGGCTCACACCGCCCGCTCTTCGCTACTCCTTCCGTAGCCGTCCTGCACATACGCATTCTCTGGCGGCGCGCTCCTGCACACGGCCGTCGGCGCCCGCTTTCGGCCACTTTAGCCCGCGCACGCCCGGGCCACCTTTCTTTTATGTCGCACGCTTTTGTGCCATGTCGTGCTGCACAATGCGCTAACCGCGCCTTTGGCCGCTGCACTGCCCCAACACCGCGACATTTCATTGGTGCACCGCATAGCCTTTGCTATTGTTAGTACCGCAACATCAGTGCTGCTACGCATCGGAATCGCAACACTACAGAAAACACTGGCGTTTGGCGTTTCAGAAACCTTCTTCTGCTCTTCATCGCCTGACTACGTTCGCTTCTGGCCCGGGAAAGCCTTGATCCACTACTCTACTGAGCCAGCTTAAGGAGAAACAGGGCCGTCACCACCGTTGAAACAACAACTCAAATAGCCTTTTTACTACCTCCTATAGCCCTTTGGGATTCAATAGCCTTCGGGATTCAATACTCTTTGGGATCAATACTCCTGGGAATTCAATATTCTAGGCATACCATAGCCTTTGGCAATACTCCTTTGCTGTACCGCTCTCTTCGTCTGCTACCGTCAGCGAGGGCTTTGGCACCACCATTTTGGCCACCTCCAAGCTCCTTGAAACTGTGTTTTTGAACTGCCCGTTTTGATCCACTGTTCCGACAACGACCTGCAAAACACAGCCTTTTCGACATCGGCTTTCAATACCGCCTTCCCAACACGACCTCTACACTCTTAAGATGGCGCATCGTGATTTGACCTCAAACACACCCCAGGACTTTGTCAACCCGTTCGTTGCCGAAGAGGACTCGTCTTCGTTCGAGTCTCATCGCCAGCTGCTGCCTTCTGAAGAAGAACAGTATGCCGACGGCTACGGCCGCCCTTTCAACGCCTACAATGGCTACTACCAACACGATACCGCCAACTTGTTGCTGAACGAGTCTTCTTCTGATGACGTGCGCAGGGGCCGCGGCTACGCCAATAGCCCGCCCGCAAACAACAACATACACGTTCCTACGGAGTTTGACCGGTACCCGTCCATGGCGGGATCTAGGGTGGTATCCTCCACGTCGCTTTCTTCTCAGTTCAACAACGGCCAGCCCTTCAAGCAGGAAAATGATGACCTGTCGTCCAACAGGCTGCTGAACCCGTTTTTGAGCGCCAACGACTTCTCGCCCTTTGGTGGCTACCCCGCTACATCGTTTCCTCTTCATATCGACGACAAGGAGCCGGACGATTACCTCCATAATCCCGACCCCATCGCCGATGCTGAGTACGACAAGAACAGATTCATGCACGATTTGAAGAACATTGACAAGCGTTCCTTGGGCGGGCTTATGGGCATCATTTTCATGTTCGTGGCTGCTGTGGTGGTTTTCATCGTCTTGCCTGTTTTGACCTACTCCGGTATTACCAGTGGTCCTTACAAGCCGCCATCCTATGAGATCTTGTCCAATTACCAGTACCCGTTGATGGGATCTATTAGAACCAGTCTTGTTGACCCCGACACGCCCGACGACGCGTTGACTGCCAAAAACCACAACGGTGACGTTTGGAAGTTGGTGTTCTCCGATGAGTTCAACGTGGAGGGTAGAACTTTCTACGATGGCGACGACCAGTTCTTCCAGGCGCCTGATATCCACTACGACGCCACCAAGGACTTGGAGTGGTACGACCCTGACGCCGTCACCACCGCCAACGGAACCGTCAACCTCAGAATGGATGCCTACAAGAACCACGATCTTTTCTACCGGTCAGGAATGTTGCAATCGTGGAACAAGTTCTGTTTCACTGAGGGCATGATCTTCATTTCGGCCAAGATGCCCAACTACGGTAATGTTTCTGGGTTGTGGCCTGGTCTCTGGACCATGGGAAATCTCGGAAGACCGGGGTTCTTGGCTTCTACTGAAGGTGTCTGGCCCTACACCTACGACTCGTGTGATGCCGGTATTACCGCCAACCAGTCCTCTCCGGACGGTATTTCATATTTGCCTGGCCAGAGATTGAACTCGTGCACCTGCAAGGGCCAGGACCATCCCAATGCTGGTACAGGAAGAGGCGCGCCTGAGATTGATATTATTGAGGTGGAGACTAGCACGGACCTCAAGCTTGGTGTGGCTTCGCAATCTTACCAGATTGCTCCCTTTGACATTTGGTACATTCCGGACTACAGTTTTGTTGAAATCTACGATGACTCCATCACAACCATGAACACATATGCCGGTGGACCTTTCCAGCAGGCTGTTTCGGGAACAACTACGTTGAACACTTCTTGGTACGAGAGGGGTGTTGGACAGAGAAACTTCCAGGTGTACGGTTACGAGTATATGAACGACGACGAGACCGGCTACCTCACGTGGTACGTGGGCGAGCCCACGTTGACTGTTCACGCCAATGCTCTTGCGCCCAACGGAAACGTCGGCTGGAGAAGAATGTCCAAGGAGCCCATGAGCATCATCATGAACTTTGGCATTTCCAACAACTGGGCGTACATCGACTGGCTCAGTATCGTGTTTCCCGCCACCATGAGCATCGACTACGTCCGTCTCTACCAGCCTGAAGATGGCATCAACCTCACGTGTGATCCTGATGACTACCCAACGTATGACTACATCCAGGCGCATTTCAATGCGTACCAGAATGTCAACTTGACGTCGTGGAAGGATGCGGGGTATTCGTTCCCGCAGAATACGTTGGTGAATGGGTGTTCGAAGTAAGGGGGTTTGAAGTATCTCTTGGGGAAGAGATTCAGACCAAGAGGAGGATTCATTCCATTCGGAGATTCTATGGGATTTCCGAAATTAGTGGCATTTCATCATGAGATTTCACATACGGGGTTCTTTTTGTTTTCTCATCGAGATTTCATAAAGAATTCCCGTCATTCTGTGCTTAGCACAGCTGTTCCATACATTGCTTTTAGACGTCAAGATACACGTGCGAATACTTGAGGTGTAGAAAAGGAAAGGAGAAATATAGAGGAAGAGGTTTGGAGAGAAATGCTTATATATGGCATTCTGAAAAAGGTGTGCGGTGATGTGAGCTCTTCCTTCTTCCTTCTTCCTTCATGCTCTTCCTTCTTCCATATATTCTCTTCCTTCCTTCTTCCATCAATTCTCATCCTTCTTCCACCAATTCTCTCCCTTCCTCAAGTCTTTCCCTCTTTATACCTTCCAAACAAAATCGAACTGTTAACTCCACCAAAGCCAAAGGAATTGCACATGGCATACTTTATCCCTTTCTCCCTTGATTCCGTCACGAAATCAAACCTGTGGGGGTTAGGAACGTCCAACTCCTCCAAATTGATAGTAGGCGGAAGTTTGCCCTCTTTAAGGGCCTTTAACGTCACAACGGACTCCACGGCTCCAGCAGCACCAAGCAAATGGCCCATTTGCGACTTTGTCGACGATATGGAAAGACCCCTGTTGTCGCCAAAAAGCCCATTCATAGCCGTTGTTTCGGCCCTATCGCCTAGTATGGTGGACGTAGCGTGGGCGTTAATGTAATCCACGTTCTCCGGGGCGATTTTGGCCCTTTGAAGGGCCTGTTTCATAGCGCGATAAGCTCCGTCTCCGTCCTCTCGGGGTGCTGTTATGTGGAATGCGTCGCCAGATAAACCGTAGCCTAGAACCTCGCCATAAATGTCTTTTTCAGTTAACCCTCTGGCCAAAGCATGTTCTAGACGCTCCAAAACCACGATTCCAGCGCCCTCGGAAAGAACGAAGCCACTTCGGGATTTTTCAAAGGGCCTGGACGCTTTTGCGGGCGTTTCGTTGAATGCGGTAGCCACAGAACGGGCCCTGCTGAAGCCCGCGAGCGCCAAAGGCGTCACCAGCGCTTCAGACCCGCCTGCCACCATGACGTCGGCATAATCGTTGCAAATGAAGTTATAAGCGTCTCCTAAAGCATGAACCCCGGTAGCGCAGGCTGTAGAAACAGAGTGAAGGGGCCCTTTGAACCCGTAATGTATGGAGATGTTTCCCGCCGCCATATTAGTGAGGATTCTAGGGATGAAAAGCGGCTTGACCTTGCGGTATCCGCTGCTTTTCAAGTCAACGGCATTCTCCAAAGTGTCCTGGAAAGACCCTATTCCCAGGCCAACGCAAACCCCGGTTCGGTCGAGATTTAGGTCCCCTAGCGCCATTTTTGAATCTCCTAACGCTTCCTTGGTGGCGGCCATTGCGTACTGAACGAAAAGTGGATACCTTCTGGCATCCTGGAAATGATCTTCGGTATTCCAGCCGCCAGTTTCAGCGCTCCCAGAGGGTACTTTACCGACCACTTTAGACGGTATGTCTCGCCAGAGCGCATCATCTAGTGTATTGGTGGAAATGATACCGCATTGGCCAGAAAGAACGCCTTTCCACGAATGAGAAACGCCCACGCCTAGCGGCGTGATGGCCCCAAGACCCGTAATCACCACCCTGGTCATATTTGGCTGGAAATGGGTGGTTGTGGGAGTAATGGCAACGTACCAGAATTTACGCTGTGCGTAACGGGATATTGAGTGGTTCCGAATATACGCCGTGCGAAAATGAAAATCAGGGCGTACCAGAACCTACGCCGTGCGTAAATCTGCGACCGGCGCTCTACCGGGTCGCCGAGTCGCACCCTATTTCTGGCTACGTCATTGGGCATTCTCCGCTTACTGGCGCAAGCGACTATTGTCCGTGGTTCTACGCTTTGTTCTCGCTATTTTCGCATGCGTTCGTGGTCGTTCGTTCGTTACTCATTATACAGGGCGCAGGCAGCCCAATAAAACATAATTTCCCGCTAGCTGACCAACATGTTGACCAGCATCTTCAAGCGCTTCTTCTCGGGCGTATCGTAATCTGCGTAGGCAGGCGCCGGCGCCGGCGGCTCGGTTCGCGGAATATGGGCCACCGCCTCGGCCTCAGTCTCGGCAGTCTCGGAGTCATCGGAAGCGGGTTCGTGGCCCAACGACGAAGAGTCTTCTTCATGGATCTCAACCTCGTCATCTTCGTCGGCTCCGTCTTTGGCGGACGTTCGTGCGTACAGTTTGCGTATGCGGCTGACCGCGGCCTCCAGGCCCTTGTGGAGGTTCTTGGCGTGTCTCAATAGCAAGTCTCTGCGCAGAAACGGTCTCAGGCATATTCCACATACAAACGGCTTGAGTTTGTTGTGGGTGGAGAGGGTGTGTCTTGTGAGATGCTCTTCTCGGGTGAATGCGCGGTTGCATTGCTTGCAATTGAAGATTCGGGCGTTTCCAGACGCTGTTTTTGTGCCGTAGTGGCGAGCAGCGGCCGTCGCATCGTCAATAGGCGATGACATGGAGCCAAACGGGTTAGGGGGGTCAATTGTAGGGTTGAGTGCAGGCGTGTGGGAGTCGAGCGTGGGTTCGAGTGTGGGGGTTGAGTGAACGTAGCTGCGGATGGGACCAGTATGCGAAGGTGTGGTTCGGGATTTCTCTCAGTACTGGGAGGTGGATGTGGCTAGGCACGGCGCTTCGATCGGCGTTGGGGTGAACAGTGTATTGGCCAAACAACGGTAGGTTGTGTTACTATGCCATGTAGCGCGGACTGCAGTGGGCAAAACGGGAGTTAAAGGGACTTGTACTCTTTCGGCTAACTAAGAGCCCTTGAGTCCTCGGGCCAGGGCCCGGCGCGAGCGGTATCTTCGCTGTTATATACCCCAGGAGAGGGGGGAGAATGCGGAGGTGGGGAGAGGCTGTCTGCAGGAATATGGTGGGGAAGCCGGGGCCGTGTGTCACCCCGCAAAAGAAGATTGGAGGAGGGGAGATGACGTAAGCGGGGAGGCCTAAGGACCGGAAAACCGAGTAGGCGATGGCCGGTGGTAGCCGGGGGTAACCAACCGGGGGTGATAACCGGGATAACGGTCGGGGTGGACCCGGAATAACGGTCGTGGAGCCCCGGAATGGCGGTGATGTTCTCCTCGGAACGACGGCACTCATTCCCCGGAATAACAGCTGGCCGGCGAAACTACCGGGCTAGCTGGCCGACCGGTCCCCCGGTCCCGGACCTTTGTAACCGGCTAACCTGTAAGCCACCAAACCTTCAAGACAGTCACCCGATCGGTCGGAATTGGCGGTTCTCCACCCACTGAAGCCCCCTCAGCGTAACGTACGGTTTTCTTTAGTCGCCTCGCAGCGCGGCTGAGTCCGCTCAGTTCGCCGTCTCGATAAGTCCGCGTGGTGTAAGGGTTTTCGGCAAAGAGGAGTGGGAGGGGTGGGGGCTTTGCTGAGAGAAACCGCAAGAGGGGAGAAAGTACGAGCGAAAAGTAATGATAGGACGTTGCAAGGAGGGGCTATGGGGGGTAGAAAAACCTGTTGCGGGAGATCTACTCTAATGCTTACTTATGTATGGGGAATACCTAAATACCCCTCAAAGCTCTTGAGGGAGATGGGCCGTTATATACCCCAAGGATGGCCAATGATCGATAACCCATATGTCGATAGAGCCATATAGTCTGAGCCAACATAGGCGTTGCGCCGGAGTTTGCGGCTAATTCCGTGCCAGATACTCCCCTCTTTTAGACCCTGTTCACGTGAAATGGGGCGTTATTTCCATGTGCCGTGAGAATGCGACAGAACAGGTGGAATAGCAGGAGCTTGAAAGCGCTGGCGGTAGTATAAGGCCATAGAGTGCCGTATGGAACGTTCCAGAGGCTGCTCGGGGTTAAAGAGCGTTTTTCAGTTCATGGCCATCAAATCAACGATCACTGTTAACTAAAATTTCCCACTTCTGGTGATCCATAGAGAAATTGCTGGATCCCATCCTAGCCCTTCATGGTGTTTCTCTCACCCCCAAGTACTGGTGGAAATTGAGACAACACCCTGGTAAATGCTCCTTATAGAACATCCCCTATAATTCGCTGAGACACTTGGCCCTACCGATAACCCTGGAAACCCAAGGGTATACAGCAAAACCACGTTCCTCTCTCGTAGACCACCATAGTCAATTGAGCCTCGTTTACCTCATATACGGCCCGTACATGTTCCAGATCCTCTCCACTGCCCTCTGTTTCTCCCCGACCTTTCCAGCGTCTCCCAAAACACTCACATCCGCCGCCCACTCACTGTTCAACTCCTTCGGAACAACATACTGGCCCACAAGCGTAAGCTCCACCACTGCCACCAAAAGCTCGCCTGCTTGCCCGTCGTTCTCTCCTCCTCCATCCACCAATTGACTGACTCTGTTGAGAGCCTTCAAACACACGGTCTTGGCTTCCTGGCCGTCGATTTTCACCCGCAGACCGCCGTTTCTGGCCCACCGCCAGCCCTGGTACAACACCAAGAGCGAAGGCGCCACGGACACCATGCCGAATACCAACTGTTGCAGTTTAAGAAGCTTGTCGATCCCGCTGACTGCTACGCCTCCGTCAACCTTGGCCTTTTGCACTTGGATAAGAAGAGACCGCACTAGGGAGCCCTTCACTAGAGCTTTCACGGGCGTGCGCAAGTCCTCCTCGTATCTCAGCATGAGAGCCGTCATATTGCCGTTTTTGACGGCTTCATGAATGGCCCTTTCAATCTCTGGACCCAGCTCTTTCTCGTAGTCTTTAACATAGTCCACCACCATTCTCTCTAAAGAGTCAAGATCCAGCGCAAGCAGCTCTTTGGAGGTTATGGAAAGCTCGGCTTGCTCATCGTGGCGAAGAATGGCCACCATATTTCCGAGAGGCTCCAAAACCCAGTTTTTCCAGAACCCTACTACCGTGTCAACGAGATTGAGTCGGACCCATGCCACAATGTCGTCCCAACGGTGATAAACAGTAGTGGAAGCTCCAGGAATTGTATGAAGAAGAATGAGTGCCAAGGGCCAGTATCTGACATAAACGGAGGGGGCGGCTGTTTCGGGTGCAAAAACCGCATCTTCATGTTCAACAAGCTTTCCCAAAAGTCCATTTACACGCAAAGAAGGGTTTCCAGAGCCCTTCTGAATGCCCAAAATCTCCTCCAAAGCGCCCAAGTTGAGCGTTTTGCTATCATTCAAAAACCCGTCTGCCCGAAGTTCCGGTTCAGGTAGGTTGTTGATGAGAAAACCGAGCCGGGCGTAGTTCTGGTCCAATTGCCGCTGGATGGCCGCGACTTTCGCCGAAACCTCTCCTGTTACGACGCTGGAAGGTGTCTTATAGACCACCAGAAGAAGCTTCTTGAAATGGCCCAATACTGACCGTCTTTTATCCTTGATACTCACAAATGCTGCCGTAGGATCCACAGATCGCAAAAGTCGGGCACTCGTCCTGTAAAACGCCCTGTAGAACAACACCACGTTCTTCTTAGCCTTCTCGTAAGTATGGTAGAGCCAATGGTCCTCTTCCACGGAAAAGTGGCGTATTTCCTCGTGTTCGTCAGAATTGAACAACTTGATGAAATCGTCAAAAACCACCTCCAAAAGCCCGTAAAACTTCAACGGCAGCACCTGGATGAAGTACACAAGCTTCCGGGAATAGCCGCCGTTCTGAATGCGTTGCCAGTACCGCAATTGTGTCTTCAATAAAATGTTGCGAAATAACAAGAGATCCGCCGTTTTCTGGTTCACAACAAGAAGGGTGTAGTAATTGACAAAATTACGTAATGAGGTCACCAATCCGTCTTCGCTGGAGCCCTCCAAACCTCCAAGATTGTGAATTAGCTTCAATCTTTCCACGCTTATGGAAGGCAACTGTTTGACCTTCAAGTCGCCAACGGAAAACTCATAGTACAACTCCTTGAAAGCCTCCTGTACATTGACCAATTCCTGCAGAGCAGTTCCAGAGTGTTGTTGCACCAAAATTGCCAGCTCATTAGCAAGAAAGTTGTTGGTAAAGGAGTTGAGCTCAGAATAGTGGTCGAAGATGTGTCTAGTAATCGAGTTCTGGTTCGTAGCACGTACAAATAGCCGGTATCCGTTCGAACGGCCCCGAAAGCCGTGGAGCGAGTGAATTCCGGGCCCTATCAAGTCCATCCTTGGGGATCTTACGGACTTTTGGAGATTTGGGGTTTACGTTGCCAAAAGTCGTGCGTGGATCAAATGTATCGAAGAGCAAGGTAATTGCAGATATTGCTCGTTTCGGCAGTCTACGACCTACGCAGCCTGGGTACGTCCGTTATGTTTCGTTGTATTCTATGTGACGCCGGCGACGTGCCTGCGCTCCTGGAAGTTCCTAGAGAAAAGGGAGTTGGAAAATAGTAGACCATCTCGGAAGATCTTCTTGGACAGAAGTGCGGCCGATAGGTGAGGCGTTTTAATGATGGACGATCAGATTGAGACTGTCGTTGAAGAAACACGTTCTAGCCAGCCACGTCCCATCTCTTTCTCCTCAAATCATCTCCTCAAATCATCTCCTCAAATCATCTCTTCTCATCTCCTCTCTTCTCCCTTCCTCTCTTCTCACCTCCTCTCTTCTCGCTTCCTCTCCCTACTCATCGTCTCCGGACTTGTCGTCCAAAACGCCCGTCTCCTTGATCAACAGGTCAATCTCTCCGTCGCTCCAGATCTTGTGCACCACGTTTCCGCTAGTCTTCAGCAAGCTCAAAGTCGCAAACTCCAACTTATCCGCGTTCAAGTTCAGACTGTCCATAGTCTTACTCAAAACCTTCACCGCCAAGTCACACGCCTCCTTCAACGTCAACTCCGGCTTGTAGTCCTTTTTCAACAATGTCTGCGCCGCCAGGTTGTTGGCGCCAATGCTGGTGGCCTTCCAGCCCGAGTAGTTTCCACTGGGGTTGGACGTAAACAACTGAAACTGGTACCTGTCGTCGTAGCCCGCGTACAAAAACGACACGCCAAAAGGACGCAATCCGCCGTGTTGCGTGTAGCCCTGCTTGATGTCGCACACCTGCTTAATCAACATCTCACAGGGAATGGGCTCATTGTACGTCTTCAAATGCTGCTGGGCACGCACTCGGGCGGTATTGACCAAAATGGACGCGTCTGCGTTCATGCCCGCCACCGCTGCTATCATGTGATCGTCCAAAACATAGAGTTTCTCCGCCAGCCCGTCGTTGTCTAGTAATTTGGAGGTGAACTTCTTTTCACACGCAAGAACAACACCCTCATCTGAAAGGATGCCAATGGCGGTTCCCGCATTTGCAATGGCCTCCTGTGCGTACTCTACCTGGTAAAGACGGCCCTCGGGCGAGAAAATGGTTGTTCTGGAATCGTACCGGCGGGACATGTTGGTGGAGAGTTCGTATAGAGGTCGGGGGGCGAAATAAGTGGCAAGAAGGTCACGTGATGGTGGTCACGTGACTCAAACACGTGACCTAAGCATTCATACTCTGGTAAGCTTCTGGGCGGGCTGTTCCTGGCTTTACTTATTAGGCTTCTTCCCAGACGTATCACTAGCAGCGTTTCTCCTTGGGCCCCTCGCTATTTAGCAATTTTGTGCGCTGTTACTGCATTTCTGACTGACATATAGTAAATGTTTGTTAGCGTGCGGTAGTACTACAAATCATATACTCCTATCAGTGACTACTAAAGAGAAGTCTTTCGCTGATACACCCTGGAAGAGCTATCGTGCAACTTCCTTGTTTCTGGAAGGCTCTGTTCTGAAAGACTGCTTCGACTAAAGCTATTAAACTTACGCCTTTCTACAACAAGGCTATTGGGCTGAGGTACTCCTACTGGTTGAGCATATCTTCAAATACTCCTACCACTGATAATTTTCCCACCTCTTCCTACCCTCAAAACCTTTTTTTAGAGACCTAAAGCCCGCCTGGCTATTCTGCAACACGCTATCGACTTAGCCCTTTCCTTCGGCTGTCCCTATACCCTCCTTCCGCAACGACCACTTTGCATTATTCCTCCCTCCATATAATGGCACACCATTCCTAAGATCTTCTCCCCTGCCAGATTAAAACAACCTACAGCTTCAACTCGACGATTCATAAGCTCATATCCTTACTTACATGCGCATCTTCGTCTCCTCCCTCAACGTCCCTATAGGGTACACTACCCCCAAATTTCCATCTCTCTACTGGCCCGTGGGTGCGGGCGCCCACGGCTACCAGCGGCTGTTTCTCTATTACTCGTTTGACGTGTGGAAATTCACCGTTTATTGGCTGGTGATCTTCTTCGGGACGTTCTATTTGCTCGCCGGGCTTCTAGCGTCGTTCAATATGCGCCTAGGCGAGCCGCCTAATTGTCCGGTGTTGCCGCAGAAACGCCATACCGCACTGTCATTTCTGGCCAGAATCGCCGTGATTGCGTTTTATCTCTTCGCAGGCGTGATGCAGGGCTTTATAGTGGGTGCTGTTGTGGGCATCTTGCTACTGGCCATTTACAAGGCCGGCCTGCTAAGTATGAGTGTGTGGATTCCTCTATGTTGGGCGGTGGCGCTGATTTTCTTTAATATTTGCACCGCCTATCTGACCAGCTCTTTGCTACTATAGCGTGGAGTTCAGAACAGTTGGCTGCTAGCAGCTGGTAATTTCCTGGGTCAAACACACGCCACTTTTACAGTCAATGTCTGCCAAACCTTGTTCACTATGGAATATTTGCCTGATCCGAAGTACTGCTGAAAACAAGCCCAGACTCGCCTTCAATAGCCAGAAATCTATAATACAGACCCTGACCCACGCTATCCAGAAGAGCCTATACTGCGATCCTCTTTCACGCCGTTTTGCACCCAAATCCTAAATGACGCCACTAAACACCACCCCGCTAACTGGTTCATCTTCAGCTCCACCATCACCGTACTTTCCTCAACTTAACACTAAGGCTGCAAAAGTGGTGGCCATAGGCACAGTATTGGTATCCTGCATATAGTCCACCCAGTCCTGCATCTGGCCGTAGCCCTCCACTTTCACTGCAACACCAAACGAAACCACAAGGCCCTTTTCGGCCCTTTTCCGTCTCCTTGTATCCTATAAAGAGCCGTGATGACGTCCAAAGCGGCAGAAAACGCGTCGTCGCTTTCGTGGCTAAAAATCGCCCGTCTAGTCCACACAATCTCCACCACAGTCTTAAGCCCGGAGAGACTCATTTCTCTCTCTAAAGAGACCCTAGCGCTTATGGACACATATAAGGCGCTCCATCCCTACCACACGAATCTCATACGAACTCTAGACACACACAACGTCCCTCACACTTACGATGTGGACTGGATCGTCGCCATCACCAGAAGCTCAGAAACCCTCACGGAGGACTTCAAAAACAACCTAAAAGAACTCGAGGCCAACGAGTACGAACCCGTCAAACCCAGCACCACGTTTTCGCAGGTCAAAAATGTGTTCATTTCGCTTTTCGTCAAGGGTGATTACCAGGGATGCGTCTACTTTCTTGAATATTACTCCTCGGTGGTGCAATTCCTGCTGCAGCCCAACGATAAGGCCCAATTGGCCCAGAACCACTATTTGGAGTTTCTCTTTTTCCAATATGTGCTTAAGGTCTACGACACGCTTTGGTTTCCGCCCAAAAGCCCTGCTACGCCCTCCAACGACGATAAAGACGAGCTCCGGCTGTTTCAAAGGAAGGTGGATCTCGGAGGCGCTCAGCCGCAGCAGCAGAACGACGGCTCAAAGGTGTTCAGAGGCTTTGATGGCATCTTTAAAAAGGCAACCTTCTACTATACGAAAAACGAGACCCTTTTCAACATAGCAGAGAGCGAGGACCCGTATTTTGCCGAGCTGCGATACTACGGGCTTTTGAAGTGGATGAAAACCCTTCTTCTCGTCAAGCAAAACAAGCTCAGCGACTTTCTAGCTGATTTCTCTGCCCTTGTTGTCTCAGATATGTCGTCAGAAACACCGGGAGAAAAGCTCAAGTTATTGGTCGAAGATTTCGATTTCAAGTCGGAAACCCTCCTTTTGGTGGCAATTGCCTCTATATTGTACCGGCCCTTCAGGGAATTGTCGTTTATCAACAACCACAAGCAAAAGAACGAGGCCCAAAAGGAGCAAATTAACAATATCTTGGTTGACTTCTTTTTGGGGTATCCAGAAGGAAGTGTCGAAAGCGCTGTGTACGAGCTTTTGCTTGGGCTCTCTACGCTGAAGTTCCACGCCTCCAAAAAGCTCTTATCAAACGATGAGTTTATTTTGGGTCTCCGGGGCCTTGTGGGTTATCTCATTCCCACGCTGAATAACCCAAACTCTCAAGAAAACGAGTTTTTCAAGTTTCTTCTGCTTACCGTCGACCTCAAGAATTTTCTCCTTATCTTATCGATCACAAGACGAATTTCCAGACAGAAAGTACTTCATAAGTTGGGATATGACGAAGACACTGATGCGAGAGACCTGGCCTCTATATCCTGCAAACTCATTCTGTTGATTTCAGTGCTCAAGTTAGGAGAGTTGAATATTGGCTATAATGTGAAGGAAGACTTCTTCTACAATTATGGCCCTGACGAGCGTGCAAAGGAAGGCCGTTTGAATATGGAGATAGAGGCTGTTAAGCGAAATTTGGAGTCGGAGGCCGTTGCTAATTTGATGAAGGGCGTTTTGGTGGAAAGGCTTTTCATGTAAAGGAAACCCTTTCAAAAGGGGAGGTGGTCTAAGGTGAAGAAGAGTGAAAGTGGCTGACCAGTCACTTATGGGGTTCTCATAACGTGCCCCATAAGCTACTTCGCTGGCTATTTTATAAGCTACTGTATGGCATGGCTTATAGCTATATTAGCTATTTGGGTAATTTACAAATTTGGTGTGTGTTTCTGAAAGGGTCTTCTAGCCATAAATCAGGTCTAAGTCTTTTTATGCGTATGTATGCTTGTTAAGATCCTTTCTCGAGCCCAAATGAACACTGGGGCCCCAAATTCCTGTTTTCTAGAGTCAGCATGTCTAAGTGTGCAGTGTTCCTTTCTTATTTGAGCT
The DNA here is from genome assembly GCA_030570115.1 of Wilhelminamyces savonicus. Taxonomy (NCBI): domain Eukaryota; kingdom Fungi; phylum Ascomycota; class Pichiomycetes; order Serinales; family Metschnikowiaceae; genus Wilhelminamyces; species Wilhelminamyces savonicus. The sequence continues at coordinate 57,407 of JAJLUW010000006.1, read as the reverse complement.
TTCCGCCTCAGTATATCGTGCTTTTTTGATTTTTAGTTTGGACGGCCACCAACGAAATAGTGCAGTCTTGAGACGTCTGTTTTGTTCAAAATGCACAAACCAATGAGAAGTATCTGAAGATTCCAAGATCTTTCCAGAAATATCATTGATCGCTTTTCAGAGTTTCAGACCGCTTTTCCACGATTTATCTCGACTGACCGATCTCCTTCGTTATCTTCACAGTCCCCCCTCTCTTTTCTCTTCATTATTCGCCCTTCTTCCCCAGATTTGCAGCCAACCTAAACACCATCTCCATCATAAGACGACGGCCCTCCAAAGCATTGAACCGAACTTTGGAGATATCAAGATTGACCCTATAATCCACATCTTCATCCCCAAGAAGAACTCTCATCAAATAACACGTAATCATCACCACGTATACGCCGCAGTCGTCAAAGTTGTCCTGCTGGGCGCACTTCATGTTAACAATGTCGATTCTGGAGTTTTTGCGGAACAAACTGGGGCACAGTTGTAGTCTTTTTACGAGTTCCTGGACCAACTTATCATCGTCCGCTTCCATGGAATCATACACCAAGAGCTTGTTTTCAAGCAAATTGAGCACGCAGAGAGCCCAATGGTCGCCATTGTTGTCGGACTCAAGGTCCACGTCCTCGTAATCGTCCATGAAATTGATGGGAATGAACACAAACTTCAGCTTTTTGAGTTCGGAAACAGGCAAAAGACCCTCTACCTCTGAAGCGTTGGGATAATGAAGAAGTAGCTGTACCAAAGCTGGCGATAGAAGCTTTATTTGCTGGTTTCGGAGGCCGTTGTCCTTCAAAAAACGCTGTTCAATAACCTCATATACCAACAGTATGTTGTTATCGTTGAGCCACTCCTCTGGCAACAAGTGCTCAAGGTCAGACTTATACAAGGCCACCAGATGGTACTGCAACACCTTGTGGTCGCGAGAAGCCTCCTGGGCCTTATTCAATTGGCATGCTTTCGCATACATATCTCTGATAGCCTTTCGACACAAAAACGGGTTGAAATCAGCGTCTTCCGCATTTGGAAAGTCCTGCTGGCGTTTTAGTGCCCTTTTGCGGCTGGCTGCGATTTTTTTCTGCTCCCTGGCCTCTTTTTTCTGCTGCTTAAGACCCTTTTTGGTGTCAGGTAAAGGCGCCGTATCCTCGTCCAAGGCGGGCTCTGGAAGCGCCCAGTCGAGCCTTTCTAGACCGCTGCTGTGAACAATGGCCAGGCGAGCCAGCCGCGGCTCCACAGCTAGACCCTCTTCCGCTACAAACCCCCGTTTGGCATCAAACAGTAGTATCATAGTAGACATCACGAAAAAGCGTGCGCGGATCAACTACATACAAGTGTACCGCTTTTCAGATCCCGTCAAAAGGGATATAAAAAGCCATGAAATTGGCCAGAATCCCTTTCACATATAGCCCGAGGCGGTGGCTTTCTTTGGCCACTCGGCCCGCCTCGAGAGTGCCCTATGAAACGGGCCAGCCAACCCATGAGACTAGACCCCACTATCTACCCATCGCAGGACAATTGACGCCGGGAATATCCGCTTTGGAGTACTACGAAAGACGGCTAGCTTTGGCGGACCAGCTTCCGGAGAACCTGGTGGCCATTTTGGTGGGCCAGACCACCCGATTTGCCTCGGGAAGTGTCTTCTACGATTTTCAGCAGGATAACGATGTCTTCTACTTGAGTGGATGGCTTGAGCCTAATTCGGTTTTGGCCATTGAAAAACGGAAAGGCTCAGGAAACCCCGAAGATGTGGTCTTTCACATGCTAGTTCCCAAACGCAATCCGCAGGTAGAGCTTTGGGAGGGTCATCGTTCAGGTCTAGAAGGCGCTATGGACTATTTTAACGCTGACGAGGTTGAGGATGTGGAAAGATCTCGTGCTTATATCACCCTGCTTATTCAGAATCGTGACCATGTGTTCTTTGATGAGGCCCGCTTCAGACGTCAGACGGCATTTCTGCTGTTTTTCCAGAGGGCTGAGAATATCTCTATTCTCGATACCATAAAGGCGGCCAGGAAGCCGGTCCAGCCATTAGCACCTCTTGTGGCCCGCCAGCGTGCCATCAAGCTGCCTGCTGAAATTCTGGTGATGCAAAAAGCTGGCCAAATCTCCGCTCGCGCCATCAATAGGGTTATTGCCACTGTTGGGCTGGACCAGCCGTTCAAGACGGAGAAAACCCTAGCCAAAGGCCTTGAATACGAGTTTGTTCGCGGTGGTTGTGACAAGCAGGCCTATATCCCCGTGGTCGCCAGCGGAAAGAACGCTTTAACCATCCATTATACTCGAAACGACGACCTTTTATACGAGGACGAGATGGTTTTCGTGGATGCTGGAGGAAAACTCGGTGGCTACTGCGCTGACATCAGCAGAACATGGCCCAATTCCGCCAAGGGCTTCAGTGACCCTCAAAAAGACATCTACAATGCGGTTTTGGCTACCAATAAGGCCTGTATCGACCAGTGTTTTGAGGAAAACGGCGTTTCTCTCCATGAGATCCACGAGCTTAGTGTTTCCACGTTGGCAAGGGAACTAAAGAATCTTCCAGGCTTCCTAGCAGCTACGCAAAACGAGCTCAGTCGCAGCTTGTACCCCCATTACGTGGGCCATCATTTGGGACTCGATTTGCACGATGTTCCACATACCAGTCGGCTCCAGCACTTGGTGGCGGGAAACGTTATCACCATTGAGCCGGGACTTTACGTGCCTTTTGATGATTCCAAATGGCCCAAGCATTACCAGGGAATTGGTGTGCGGGTAGAGGACGACGTGGTGGTGGGTAAGGGGCCAGGCGACGTGGTGAATTTGACCAGTTTGTGCGTGAAAGAGGTGGAAGACATCGAGAGCCTTATAAGACTGGGGCATGTGACCACGCCGGGTGCTTATGAAGAGGCTGTGGAGGTGATGGTGGAGTAATTGAGAATGAGAGAAGTAATTGGGCAAGTGAAACAAACGAGAGAAGTGAGATATGGAAATAGTTGAGTGCTTTTGGAAAGCGTATGATGTGGGAGTATGTATATAAAGGCAATTTTGGTGTATATAGTGTGGTAAGCAGTTAAGATGTGATCAATAGTAATGTAGATGACAGAATAAGAGTACACAATTAGGGCATATAGTTCGAGAATAGAGCGTAGGTATATAATACAATTATAGAATGAATATAGAATGATAATTGATTCTCAGGAAATATACAATAATGGCTGAATATACAATAATGGCTGAATACACAGATATTGAGAACTTTAAGAATTTAGAAGTGGTTATGGCAGAGATGTATAGATTTAGAGGTGAGGAAACTCAAATCTTGCGAAACTTTAGGAAATTTTTGAATTCCTTTCGCAACTTTGAGAAAAGTTTTGAGGAAAAGAGAGAAATAGCGAAAAAGAAAACTGCAAAAAATCGGATTTTGAAAATTAGCGGCAACTTTGCGGTAGATTAGAAAAACTTAGCGGGACGAGAAAAACGCAGAAAGTCGGTATTTGAAAATCAGTGTTAATTTATACGAAGTTTACGAATTTTTAGATGTAGAGAAGCTTGTGGAATTACATAATCTCACGGAACCATCAAACCCACGGAAAGGAAGGAAACTTGAGCGTTTTAGAGAAAATCTCCGTAAACAATTTACTGGGGTATGACAGCTAGTACAGTACAATCGCAGCGGCGTTCTCAACGGAAAATGGTAATTCTACTGTGAAAGTGAGAGAGAAATGATAGTCAAAACACAGAAATGGCTCTATAAAGATTATTATCCTGTGAAGTGGACGCTTAAACCAGCGTTCCTGCAATGAGCTTTGTAGGCATTCTACAGTAGTCACTAGATCTTCAAGAAGATAGCCAATGCCATCTTTTCCAGGAGGTACCGACCATTTCTTCATGAACAGACAAGCAACCACTTTCTCATTCTCTCCGCCACTTTCCCTACGAACGGTCTTATTTTCTCCATCACTCATTCATTATGTACATCTCCTAACGTCCCACATTCAACAACAAGTTCGCACTGTCCAGACCGTTTCCTCCACTAGGCAAATACGAAACGTTGGGGCTTGACGCCAACGTGGCCGCAATGTCCTTGGACGCCTCCAAACGTCTAATCATCAATAAACCGTCACCAGCTTTTGCCAAAGCCCTCGAAACGGTCTCTGCCAGCTCGGCCTCTCCCTCGGCGCGTATGACATTCGCCTTTCTCTCCTGCTCAGCACGCTCCACCAAGAACTTGGCACGCTCGGCGTCCTGCTGAGCAATCTGCTTCTGCTCCACGGCCTTGGTGAACTCCTTTCCAAACGTCATGTGCGTGATAGACACGTCCTCGAGTCTAATGTTAAACTCGTTGGACCGCTTGCTGAGTTCCTGTCTGATTCTTGCAGAAACGACCTCTCTCTGAGTAATGAGCTCAGCGGCGTCAAACTGCGCCACAATCAGCTTCAACACCTCGTTTCCAATGGCGGGGAGCACTCTTTCGTCGTAATCAAGGCCCAAAGTCTGGTAAATGACCGGCAATTTCAAAACCTCCGGACGGTGCAACACGCGCAACGTCAACGAAACGTTCTGCAAGTCCTTGGAGCCGGTAGTGGTTGCAATGGTCTTCGGCTTGGTCCGCACATCGTAAATGATGGGTTTCTGCAACCAGGGAATAATGAAGTGAGTACCCTCACCAATAACCGACGATTGAACACCGTTCAAACGGTCGAAAATCACCGCTCTTTTTCCTCCCTCAACATCGTACATGGCGCTCTGCGCAAGCGTGATGGCTATACCTGCGGGTACCGCAAGTCTTGCAATGGTTTCTGTTATACGGGACATGATTGAGGAGAAGTGAGTGAGTGGGATTTTTATTGCCACTGAGAAGTGCGCACTAAAAAAGACTTTTTGGAAAGGCGCAGGTCCACCTTTTATAGGGTCTTCTGAAAGAAAGGGAATGGATGTGAAGATATCTTGGCTTCTGCCGCTGCTGGGTATTGCTTCTCTTTATATGGTCTTTATTTCAGCACAGTTTAATAAACTATGACTAAGAAAACTCAACAAAGTCCGATATGGTGTAACGGCTAGCACAGGACGCTCTCACCGTCCAGACCGGGGTTCGACTCCCCGTATCGGAGTTCTTTTTTTGCTGCTGGAAGGGCAACTTGAACAGACGGTTTTGCCTAAGAATAAGTGCCTGATCAATACTGAAGGTATCCCCTTTTAACCTTTTTTTGCAGCTTATATTCAATGTAACGACCACTTTGTCTCCTCTATATACATTTGCGAGGAAGATGCCATTTAACGATCAGACTATAAAGAACGGCTTTTCTGACTATCCGAACTCTCCTACGATAAGAAGCTCTCTTGAAGCCACAAACAGTTCATATTCCGAAAATTCTCGATATGAGACACTCTTTTTAAGACACTTTAATTGTCCCACACTTCATACCAGCCTTTAAAATGACCATAATGACTACCATTTCTCCACCGAAACACTTTGGACTGAATTTAATACTCTTCTTCTGACTCAGACTTTCCGCTTCTCTCTTCCCTTAGACGACTCATAAAACTACACTTCTCAACCATGATGGTGTTCTATTATACATGCAGCCGCTCTATATTGCAGCTCGCGAGCCACGACGGACCAGAATCCAACTAATTGTGCCAATAGTCGAGTGTTCAGTTTACCATGTCAAAAACACGGCCTCTCAAGTGCCATCACGCCAGTGGCTTTGTAGATGCATTGCGCGCATTTCTCATACGCTAGTTATCGATGAAGTAAACCAAGGTCCAGGCCGCACCCGCGGCCACAGAGCCAATGGCCACCATCTGGAACCCTTCTATGACCTTCTTTTGCAACCCACAGTCTTCGCCAAGAGAGATGGATGTTTTCACAAACCCAAAAATGAACAATGTGACCATCATCACAATGACGGATATAATCAAGCCAGTCTTCACAACGTCGCAGAAGAAGTACGGCACAAGAGGCACGAACCCGCCCAAGAAGTAACCCGAACCAATGGTAATGGCAGAAGTGAATTCTCTGCCCTCGGCGGGCTCCTCAAGGCCCTTTCCGAAGCGAATGACAAAGTCAATCAAGTTTTTGGGCTGGGAGTCCAAGTCGCGCAAAAACGAGATTATGGTGGCCTCAGAGGCACCCAATTCAAACATGATTTCCGCCGCGTCCTGGTTGATGAGCTCGGGTTTCTTAAAAAACTGCAACTTCTCCTTCTTGACCTCGGACTTGTAGTAATCGAGCTCGGACTTGGCAGCCAAGTAGCCTCCAAGGCCCATCGAAATGGCTCCCGATACCAACTCGGCCATTCCACCGGTGATGACCAATTTAGAAGAGCCGAGCGAAGAAAGGCCCGCCGTCAATGCAAACGGTACCGTCAATCCATCGGAAAGACCAATAATTATGTCAGACATCACTCTGGGGTCGAATTTGTTGAAAAAGCCGGTTTTCTCGTCGTCATCGCTAGAGGAAGACCGCAAAGAGTTGGATTTAACGGCGTGTAAAATCGCCTCTTCGTTGGCAATCTGCTGATTGCGGTCGTCGTTTTGATTGGTGGCCCCGTATGGCGACTGGTTGTTTTCAAGAAGCGAGTCGGCACGTGCCAACTCCTCGTCGCTCTTGGTTCTTTTCAAAAGGCCTGCAACGGCGTTTTTCAATGCTACAATAGACATTTGTGTGTTGATGTGGTGGATGACTTCTCCCTCAAAATTCGTTGCTGGGGGCAGCGAAAGGTGTACGGGTGTGGTGTACGGGTGTAGTAGAGACCGGTGGCGACGGTTGGGGGCGAAATATCTGAACGCTAAGAAGCCAGGCGAAGAACAGAAACGCAAAGGAGCCCTTGGGAAATGGTAACGATAGTGGGCTTTTATAAAGAGCCGCAACACCTTCTGATTATATAAGCGAGGTCGGGGAAGATGGGGCTGCTTACAATTGAACGGTCTGTGATTGGTCACAAAAATATGGTATTCTGCACACTGCGGTCGGTTACGCGTTTGACGTGGACTATGTGCAGGTGCAAAGTTTAGTTTGTAAGCGTTGCAGCCAGGCCCTGAGGCGCTTTGTCCTGCAGATGGTATAATATGTTGCAGCAGCGGTGTTCGGTGCGTTGAGTTGCAGGCCTGTGAGTTGCCAGGCGGTGGTGGGAAGGAGTGTGGCGTTTCAGCACGTGCTAGTTCGCTTGTGTGGTGGTGGAATAGGCGTGGGGATGTGTCGCAAAACTGTTATAGTGCGACTTGGAGGGAGATGCGCAAATTCCAAATTGGGAAGGAGTCTACGGCAAGCTTAAGGTAGGAGACAAGCGGTGATTTTGCAGCCACTTGCAGACTATCTGGCTATTAAACCTTTGAGTTTTTGACAAGGGCACTTTACCCACCGAAGTGAAAGTTTGACGTTTTAGGGTTATGTAGGTTAGTAGTAGTCAATGTGAGAAGGACAGGTAAAAGTCATGCAGCCATTCCTCACGGTCTCTACCAACTGAGCTTGAACTTAGATGCCTGGTAAAATATTCGTTGCACCTGAGTAATATGGATTCTTTGGTGGCAGTATACGCCGTCATTTGGCCGTACGTTCTGCCTGTTTGATGGGTATTTGATGGGTATGGCTCTTTACCAAAGTGGAATACAAACTTCCTTTGGAAGCAAACAAACACGTCATTCCCTCCTTACAATATTCTTGGATCCATGAATAGTCAGCTGGAATTTCAGCCGTTCCGCCTTGCAGTCTCTGAAAGTCAGAAGGCCATATAAGGCTGACCTGCAGATCTACACTTTGTGGGGAAGGTCCTGCATATTGACATTGATATTCAAACCTCTTACTTTAATAAAAGAATAGAGAGAACGAAGGCTTCTCCTGCAGTTTCCGAGAACGTCCCACAAGAGGCCTTCTAGATTGTCTCTTTTACGTGCCCAGCGAGAAACTTTGTTGCACTCGTTCAGCTGCAACATCACTAAAGTTGCATTCATACCCACCATATAATGCCCTATCCTGCCCTTTCTCTCATATATATAACATATCCAAGAAATCACCAGGATTCATTTCATCAATCGTAAACCTTCCATGAACCCAATTCTTTGCATATCAGACCCTTGTAGTCGTGGTTTGCCACATGCGACATTACCGCGACATTTTTCCTACATAAAACGTCTTGGTTTCCTTCTTTCACCCCACACTTTTCCACATGTCTGCAGCCACTGAGGGCCTACGCCACAAAAAAGCGCCTCTGCAGCCACATCCGCATGTTTTTGTTCTGAATACGGGCCCCAAAGTCCCAGATCAGGGCCGGATCCGGTCGAAAACCGGCTGTTTGTGCTGTCGAAAACGGAAGAAGAAGTGCGACGAAAAACACCCCACATGCGGTCTGTGTCGTTCCAGAAACGAGGACTGTATCTGGACGGTTCACGTGTTCAATCCCCAACGCGGATCTTTTGACGAACACAGGATTAATAAGAAGAATGTGTCAAGAACGAAATCCGTCGTTCTGCTGCTGGATTTGTCGCTGGAGGCCCAAAAGAGGGCCATAATGACATCTGAAAATCAGCAAATCACCTTCCAAGTTCCAGAAAAAGTCCCTGCTCCTGGATTACTGCATATGCCCCTTGTTCCGCAGATTCATCTGCCTTTGATGTCTTCATTAGCGCCCGCTACAACAGAGCTTAAGACGTTTGCCACGGAAGGCGAAGATAGAACTGGGCGTATTGCATATTCAGAGAATGGAGCTAACGGTATTTTGCCAGATCAGGCTCCTGAAGCCCTAGAAATCAAGGATACAAAGGGCGTTTCCACTCCAGAGCAAATTGACGGTGCTTTGGCGGCTGGACCGGCAATGGAAACGTCTCTTTCTCCCTTTCTTCAGCTACGGCCATTTTCTCCGTTCTTGGATTTTATGAACAACCATAATGACGCCGAAGACCCTGAAAACCAGGATTTTGAGCTTCCCCTTTTCACTGAGCCCACTGCTCCCCTTAATATCTACTTGGATACGGCTGGTCTTCGTCTTCTCGAGTTTTACGAGCTGAATGTGACGCGGATCCTTTGTATAAGTCCCGATTCGTCCAACTACTTCTTAAAGACGTTCTTCAATCTCGCTAACTACGAGGAGTCCATTCTGCATGCGTTAGCAGCATGGGGAGGAGTCTTTTTGGAAAATCTGGCAGACCAGGTGCGCTATCATAAGGACCGCGCCAGTATGCTTATTCACCAGCATTACATCAGCAAGAAACATCTCGACAAATACGACTACTTTGTTATTCTCTGCTACTATCTCATCGCCATAGGGTCCGAAATCTGCGCTGGTGACACCCAAAACTGGTATAGTTTATTTGTCAACGCTCTGAACTTGCTCCGTCGATATGGGCTGGTGCGGAAGTTTCTCCAGGACTTTGACCACTCCAACGACGTCAAATGGCTTATATCCAGCTTCCAGTTCCACGATATCATGTCTCTGGTGACCCTCCGGCAGGGCACAACCTGCGACATTTCGCTGTACATTGACCTTTTTGCTGGTGACAGCGTGAACTACGGAATAGACCCCTACCAGGGATGTATGCAGCCGCTCTATCTTCTTTTAGGAGAGATCATGAATGCTAGCGTGGAGTTCAAAAGTGACAGAGAAGCCCTTCAGAGGCAAATGGATAAGTTGCACCACCAGTTACTTGCCCAAGACGAGACAATTCTACAGCTACGGGCACTGAGAACGGCCCATTACCGAAAAGTGGTGACTAAAGCCTCGGAATTGGAGACACGAATCAGCCTTTGCCAGCCTAACGCCCAGCAGCTCGCCATGCTTCCTCAGGACCAGGTGCAAGACCACCTCACGCTTTTCAAGCTCTATAGAAACACCTGTCGGTTATACTTGAAGCTCTATATCCAGCAGACCCAACCGCAGCTGAGTGAGGTACAACATGTGCTTGTGGAGAGCTTTGCGCTCATTGATGAGATTGCAGAGCTGCCACTCAAAGGCTCTCTTCCTATGGCATTGCTCATTTGCGGCATTTCGTGCTGCTCGGAGCTCGACAGGGTGGAAATGAAAAACAAGTTCAATAGGCTCTTTTCGGTCTACAGAGTTGGCAATGTTCGCCGTGTGTGGGATGTCATTGAGGAAACATGGCGTTTGAACCCGAAGGGCTCGGTTTGCGTTGACTGGGTGGCAGTCTGTGAGGACTTTGGCTGGAAGTTGTCGGTTTGTTGAAGGGGTGATTTGGATAGTTTGGAGTGAACATTGGGCTGTTCTACGGATTTAAGGCCGGGCCACAGTTATTGTGAGCACCCTTACAAGACCCTGTGTATTGAAACAACCCTGTGTATTGCAACAACCCTGTGTATTGTAACAAATTGATTGGAGCTGTCTAGCAAGGCTTTTTCTCTTTAGGCTTATTCATAAGATAACACACACTGGGCAAACGGATTTAAATCAAACCCTTGCCGAGTACTTACGCACTCAAAAGGGTGCATTTAGAATAACTGTGGGGATCGCTATCGTTTTCATGCGCAATTACTTTCCCAATCGGGCAACCCGCTAAGATCTAATCATATATAGAGCGGCCACGGCCGCTCGCTTATCACAGCATCTCTATCGATAAGCACATAGGTCCTTAGGCAGAATTCTCCACTGGCTAAATATACCACTGGCTCTATAAGACAAGGGCTCAAAGACAGTTTTTGCACCCATATTATGAGCGTCACTATTCGGCCCATTGAGGCGCGTGACAAGAACGACTGGCTCCGTCTATGGGCCGGGCCGGAAGGCTACTTGGTGTTTTACAAGTCTTCACTTCCTGCCGAGGTATCCGAAATCACATTCGGGCGTTTCTTGGACGAAAAAGAGCCCGTCTACGCCATAGTGGCGGTAGACGACTCCACGGGCCAAATCATAGGCTTTGCCAACTACGTGGTCCACAGAAATACCTGGAGCATCGATGACTCTCTTTATTTGAACGACCTCTTTGTGGACGAGTCGTCTCGGTTGAAGGGAACCGGAAGAAAGCTCATTGAATACGTCTATAAGGTTTCGGACGAGAAGAAGTACAGTAAGTGCTACTGGAACACGCAATTTGAGAACCATAGGGCGCAATTGTTGTATACCAAGGTTGGGGTGAAAAGCGGCTTTTTGCTGTATAGGAAGCCGTAGGGGCAGAGAAGAGACCAGAGAAATGAGACAAGATAAATGATATAAGAGAAATGAGACTGGATATGGTTCAATATATGGCGTGAAAGGGTGTTGAGAGTGTAGCGGGGAAATAGTTATTAGAGTACGTGTTAGTAGAGAATTATGAAGCTACTTGACGTGAAATGGCGGTGATTTATGAATCTGTAAGTTTTCCAGGTTTCTTTGTTCACCAGCTTAATGAGCCGTTTGTCGCCAGTTATGTGATCTTCAAAGAGCTTAGCTGGCTTTCCACGCATTTTGATCCAAACTGGCCAAATTCTTAAAATGCTGCGAAAACGAAATGGAGGTAAAAGAAGTTGCTCCCGATATAACGCTCATGTTGTTAAAAACCTTGCTGACCACCTTATAGAAAACCTCTAACATCATAGCAGATGAACACACGCCTGATAAACTCATTTTTTTCAAAGAGCTATACTACATCGTAAAGCATGCCATTTACAGTACAAGAACAATATATATATATATATATATATATATATATATCCTCTCACCCACTCATCTTTACGATACTCAATATGGCTACCTCAGAGTATAGCAATATTTCCTATTGACACCTAACACCCAACCAATCTTCAAAACATTATCATACATTAACACCTACCTATTGAACATCCTAGACGAGTGCTGCGAGGAGCGAGAGGCCAAGCACCAAAATGCTGGCTTTTTGAGCAGAACCTCCGGCCTCAGAAACCAGAGCCAGTCTCACGACGGAAGGAGCCTGAGACGAGGAGATTGTGGTAGCAGCCGGTGCTAGCGTAGTAGCAGCAGACGAGGTGGAAAGTGCCTTAGGGGTCACCGTAGAGACAAGAGAGGCAATACCGGCCTCCTTCACAAGGCCAGCCGCGGATTTTGCAGCCGAAGGAGCTGCAGACGAGCTGGCTGCAAAAGAGACACTAGAAGGGGCCTCGCACTGTGCTGTAGCAGTCACTGTTACCAGGACAATTTGGCTAGCGGTCACAGTGGCCGTCACGCTGGCTGTTACTGTCACATTGGCGGTCACAGTGACAGTCTCGGACTGTGTCACATTAGCGGTCACAGTGGCAGTTTCGGACTGTGTCACAGTAACGGTCTGTGGAGCAGCAGCGCTAGCAAGAGCCACGATAGGCGAGTAAGGGCCCTGCAAAAGCGCGCTGGGCTGAACGGTGGTGGCAGCAGCAGCAAGAGTGGTGGCCTGAGTGGACGAGGAGCTCTCCAGTAAGGTGACGGTGGTCTTGAGAAGAATGGTGGAGGTAGTGGTGGAGTAGTCGTTTTCGATAACAGAGGGAGAGGCCAAGACGGTGGTAACAACAGGGGCAGCGGAAACGGGAGCAGCAGAAGTAGGAGAAACTAGAGCATTAGGAGTAGCAGCATTGGGTACTTCAGCGGGGGCAGAAGTTTCCCAGGAAGCAGTCTCCTCTGCAGCCTCCGCTGTCAAAGGACAATAAGTCACATAGGAGGTGGTCTCGTCCTGAACAGTAGTAACGCCCGTCTGGATGGTGGCTTGCGAACAGGCGTTATCAGAGCAGCTGGTAATGGTCAAAATGGTGGTTTGAACATCGGTGACAGTGGAGGTGCCTCCATAAACGCTATAAGCAGGAGCGAGCGTAGTATAAGCTCCAACCGCAGAAGAAGAGGTCGGGGTCTCGGAGGCAGAGATTGGGTCTTGAGAAGAGGCAGCTGGAGTATTGGCGGCAGAAGCAGAGCCAGAATTGGCCAAAATGCCCTTCAATTGCTGCAAAAAGCCACTTCCATCCGCAGAAGAGACGTCCCATACGGAAAAGCCGCCAAAATTGGGACTGCTGGAGAAGCTGGCGTATTGCTGCTGAACAGTGCTGGCATCAACATAGCCGGAGCCAGCAGAGGCTGAGCTTCCGGGAAGACCGACGTAAAGCTTGATGTTCTTATTGGGGGAGCTTGACTGGGCAAACTTCTCCCAGGTATCAAAGTTGAAGCTCTTATCGAGCGAACAGTAGTTATTGTAGAACTGGATGAAGGCAAAGTCCACCTGGGTCTGCAGTAAGAGGTCTCCAACAGACTCGTCGGGGTAAACGCACTGAGGAGCAGCAGAAATGTAGTACTGCTTCGACAGGTCTTGCAGGAAGTGGCTTCTCAACGCATTGGCAAGAGCAGGGTAGCCGGTCTGGTCCTTGTTCTCGATATCGAAGTCAAAACCATCGACAACGGCGTCATCAAAGGGTCTCTGCGAATCCTGGCCACCGCCGAACTTGTTCCAGAGAGTAGTGGCAAACTGTTGGGCATCGGAGTCCGACTGGAAGCCGTAACTACCGGTGGCACCTCCAAGAGAAAGAAGGATCTTCTTTCCGTTCTGTTGGCAGGTCTTGATGTCCTGGGAAATCTGCGTGCAATGCAAGAGGCCACTGGAGAACTGGCCCAGGCACATGTTGGAGAAGTCGAGGGAAACCTGCGGGAAGTTGTTCATGAAAGAAAGGACTAGAATATCCACGGAGTCGTCATTGCAGTAGGACAGAAGCTGTTGTTGAGAACCACCAGCGTTTTGGCCCCAGTACGCGACCACGTTTCCGGCGGAAACAACCGATATGAGGTAAAGGAGAGAAAAGAGCTGCATTGTGGAGTGTTGAAGGAGTGTGGTTTTTAGGTCGTGGTTAAAGGAGTGTGGGGGCTAAGTCGAAGGAATGAGACTAGCCAGGGACTGTCAAAGGAGTGGGACAGTTATAGAGGAGCTTTCAAAGGGAATTATACCAGCTCAATTGGATATCAATGGAGTCCACTTAACGAGAACAGTCTTCTGCGGCTATAAAGGAAGGAAGCAAGCAGAGTCAGGTATAAGGAGTGTGGTAGACCGTAATCTCGATGAGCGGAACTGGCCTCGAAACTGTGCCGGCGGCGTTCCTTTCTTATATATCATTTACCAGGCACCGTGCAGCCCACAATGGATCTCCTGCCGCCGCACCATGCAACTGAGGGATGTTTCAGGGTTGCAGCATTTTTTTCGCAACCCTCACAAAAACGCCAAACGCGCCCCAAAAGGGGGAAAAACGCCGGATCAGGGGTGTTTTGCAATAAGACGCCTACCCCAATACAGAGGTTGTTGTCAGGGACCGTTGCGAGGGCGCGCTGGCCAGGGCGATGGTCTGCTGCGGGGCTTCGTCTTACAGTTTTTTGACGATTTGGTCTTAGCTCCATTTTCCAGGCTACGTCCGCCATTCTTGCTGTGTGCTGGTGGAAGAAGCCCCGTTACGGATGGACACTGGCTAATACCGTATTGGGACCCTTATGTCAGATCTGTGCTGCTGACGGCTATTGTAGGCTCATCGGCTACGTCATCAGCCCCTCCGCCAGCCGTTTGGTGATGGCTGGCTATGCAGGGCTGATAACCACAGGGCTGCCTGTATATAATACAGGACCACAGCTTTACTGAAGGGCCCAGCAGAATAGGCAAATGGCGACGGTGCTTGATTTACGCGACTTGGTAGGTTGAGGTGGTGCTATGCTATTGGCACAACTACATTTTCCTGGATTCGGACGTCGCGTCGCCGTTTGAAACTAATCCAGGTCTCGGGTCCTATACAAGAAACCCTAAACTCGCTTATGGGACGCACATCGCCCAATGCGGCGAAATGCTGGTGTCAGGCCCCTATGCACAACAATGGAATTGCGATGCTGAGCTTCGGCTGCGAAACGCGTTAAAGTCATCGAAAAACGGTCGAATGCTGAAAGGGGAATGCATTGGGATGACCGTTGCAGTGACAATTGGTAGAAGGAGTACGTTTCGGATTTATCTGGAAGAGTTGACAAGGGGAATTTCAAGGTTTTACAAACTCCGTATTGCTTTCAATTTGGTATGATATCATCGTACGTTTCTTGATGGAGAAAGGCGTCTACGTCGGCCTGGTGAAGTTCTTCCCCATGAAACTTCATTAGAACATTCTCACAGTACTTCCCCCAATGACCTGGTTCAGGCATCATTCTGTCCCTACTGAACATTCACGAACATTCCCTTGGCCTCACTATAATACTTGTACATTTCTTGACGACCGGAACCAATCGAGTTGGCCAATCACTTTCTTTTCCATCGGCTTTTGCAGTCAAACCGAGGCCCTGGTCAATTGTACGAATACGGTTACGCGACTCTTTTACTTCCTCTTTTCAGTAAAAAGGGCCCCTCCTTTCCTATCCAAGCTCCTGTCTTGTTGCCTGTTTTTCCGCATGAAAATTCCCTCCTTATACTCTATAGTAGTCTGGACCGTATGCCAAACCTTCTGTAGCGGGCGTTTCATCCAAGAATCACGGTTTGATGGCCCTGTCCTATATTTATTCCCGAAACACGCTAATTTTCCCTTCTGACAAACTTCCCCAAGCTTAATATCGTGAAGTCCACGTCTCACCATTAGCCACGCGAAAGGTCTATAACCCGTCCCAGAGAATTCCAAAAAGTACCTCGGCACAAGCAAAATGGGCCCCCAAGTCAACTGGGACGGTTGAATATCTGGAAAACGGATTTCAATGACACTGCTCTAAAATGGTCTTCACCTACTGAAAACACGGGTCCAAACGGGAATGAAAACTGAGAATCGAAGCTAACTTGTCCTTCAACCACCTATGAAAGCAGCAACTGGTCTCTTCTGGAGCTCTCGGACTTCCCTATTTGTGGCTACGTTATATCCCGTGTAACTTTACTCGCCTTTTTGCACCCATGAATACGGGTTTCTGGCCGTCATCGGGCCTAAGTGGCATAATTAGGACGTCAAACGAAGCCCAGGGTTACTCACTTAAACAGCCCTGAAGTTTTCCTCTTCACACAAACCCTTACTGGCCCCAGATCTCATGCAATGCACTGGCTATTGTTCTGCGACTCGCTTATCTAAAGAGTCCAGAAGTAGGTGTGGAATTAGAACCGTTACAATGCAGGAACTAATAGACTGTATCGTGACAGAACAGCGGCTCCCGGCTCCTTTCCACATTTCTGCAGCATTGCTACAGAAAACATGTACCTATTGGGAGCCAGGCACTGATAAGTGTTTCTAGTTTGCAGCCCCGGCCGCCGAAACCGGTGCTATATCGTGCGAAGCGGAGTTAGGCTGGAATTGAAACGAGATCGGTAGAGAAAGAAAATATAGCGTTATCTATTATCTAGTGAGCCCGATGAGATCATTTGAATATTGCATTCCTACGGCATTCTCAGGCAGCTGGAATGTTCCTCTTGCAACCTGGACACGGCTCCACATAACTGTAATATGGTGACTCCATAGCCTGCAGCTACCCGCTGTTGTCTGCGGTCATCTGCAAGAGCCGTCTTTCTGACAGCTGCAAGGACATGCGCTTTTGGCCTGGTCCAAGTAGGTCTATGTAAGGGAACTCGGGATTGCAAAAAACGGCTAGGACGCAGAAGCGACCGAAGCATTCGGCGAAGAGAGATGGTTCAGCCCAAAAACCTTCTTCCAGCCCAAGCTGCCTAGAACAGCTCACTACGGTAGTTTCGTATCTACATAAGTCTGCCGCCAATAGGCGTCATCACAGTAAAATAGCGGGGCTGCTGCAGTAAAACCGACAATAGCCCTCGGCCGGTACCGGAGATTTGCCGACAGTCACATAACCCGAAAATATAGCGAAGAAAGTGCGGCAGCAAACGGAACGGGTCCCCGTCTGCGGCAACAGACGGGGAGCCGTTCTACAGACGGTTTCCAGGCTTTGTAGGCGGTCTGGCGGGGCCCTACGTGAGATAAGCGCTGCAGTAGGGCCATCCGGCGCCTTTTAAGCCGCTACAATCGGGCAGCGTCTGGGCGTGCATCAACGCGCTTATCGGCAATTATTGCCTTTTCCAGGCGTTTCCCTTTTTTTAGTCACGGTGCGAATGCCGCACATCACCAACAGCCCGGTTCCCCGCCAGAAACTCCGCCCTTGGCCGGCCAATTTTGGAGCCCAAACGGGTCTGTCAGGCCAGGCGGGGCATTCCTGTCGTCGCCGCCCGATCGGGAAAGCCGCTAGGGGCAGTGTTGCTTATCTGGGGTCGTTATTATTACAAGCCTGCACCTGCACCCAGGTTATCTTCGCGTCTAGCCCAATTAGGCAGGTGTTGCAGAGATAGATTGGGGCTCTCCGCCGCCATATATATAACGGCAGTTGCTGCGTATCGGATCGGAAAACCCCGCCGTATTCCTTCTGTTATTTCCCCCAGCTTCTCGCGAGTCTGGCTACTGTTTTCCCGTGCTGTCAAAATAACAGGCGCATACCATCTCAGTCTCTTGAAGCAGAAACAGCTTCTGCCTTTTCTGTCCAAGCAGGTGTTTGTCCAGCTATCTCCCTATTGCGACTGAACATCTCACGAAAACTCCAAAATGTCTTCTCCCAAACCGATGCTGCCCGTCTTATCGCGGGTGGCCGTGGACGACCTTCGGGTCCAGCTGATTCTCTCTAACCAGGGCATCACGCTTAATATCGACCACGTCGTGGACGATGACGAAGCCTTGATTCTTGCTCTTGGCTACAAGCAGGAGTTGCACCGTGGCTTCGACCTGTTGTGGTCCATTTTCAGTGTTTCGTTCGCTGTGTTGGGCCTTCTTCCCTCCATCGCCGCTACTTTCGGGTACCAGCAGCTTGTGGTGGGTATTACGCCGCTTCCGTGGCTCTTGGCGATGATTTTCATCACCTGTGTGGCCTTGTCGCTTGCCGAGATCTCCTCCAAGTTTCCCACCGCTTCGGGAACCCCATATGCCGTTTACCAGTTGGCGCCGCCCAGATTCAAGGCTGTTTTCACCTGGCTCACGTGCTTCTCCAACTGGATGTGCCAGATCACGTCTGCTCCTTCCGTCAACTATGCCGGCGCCCTGATGATGCTTGCGCTCTATTCGTTGAACTCGCTGTCCTATACTCCCACCAACGGCCAGCTTTACGGGCTTACCACGGGAATCCAGGTGTCGCACGCCATCATCTCGTCTCTCCCGAGTCGCTGGCTTAGTCACTTTCTGTCGGTTGGTAACATCGCCAACTGCGCCTTCTTATTCGTGGTTTTTATCATGTTGTTGACCGGTAACAGACACGAGCAGTTCGACGTGTCCAAGTTCAACTCCAACAGCGTCGCCTGGTCCTTCAACAACCAGACTGACTTCCCCACGGGAGTCGCCACTCTTTGCTCCTTCCTCGGTGCCATTTGGCTGATGTCCGGTTACGACTCGCCCTTCCATCTTTCTGAGGAATGTTCCCACCCCAGCGTGATTGTGCCCAAAGCCATTGTGTTGACTTCTGCTGTAGGCGGTCTTGTAGGCTGGTTCTTCATGATCGCCATCGCATACACCATCGTGGATTTGGACACCATTGCCGCTGACCCGCAGGGTCTTGGCCAGCCGTTTGTGATCTACCTCACCCAGGTTCTTCCCAAAGCGTCTGTTAACGCTGCCGCCGCTCTCACAATCATTTCTTCGTGGTTTATGGGCTCTTCTTGTATGCTTGCGGCATCTCGTGTGACGTACGCATACTCCAGAGACGACATGTTCCCGCTTTCGAGATTGTGGAAGCAGGTGAACCCGCTCACCAGTACTCCTATCAACGCCGTGATCATTAACTTCATTATTGGCCAGCTTCTCCTCTTGTTGATGTTGGCGGGCGACACGGCCATTGCAGCTATTTTCTCCGTGGGCGGCATTGCAGGCTTTGTCTCGTTCACGGCACCCACGCTTTTGAAGATCACGTATGCTAGAAACACCTTCGAGCCAGGCCCCTGGCACTTGGGCAAGTTTTCGCAGCCTATCGGATGGGTTTCTGTCGCGTTTGTCACTGTCATGATTCCCATCTTGTGTTTCCCCACGCTGTCGGGATCAGACTTGACGCCTGACGGAATGAACTGGACCGTGGTGGTGTTCTTTGGTCCCTTGGTCATGGCCTTGGTGTGGTACATGGTGGACGCTCACAAATGGTACAAGGGCCCCAAGACCAACCTCGACCCCAGCGTTATTTCTTACGACCCAGTCGACGAGGACGGAAGCGAAGACACTGGCTATGTCAAGGTTATTGATGGAGTGGACCTGGGAGATGCCCATCCCGGGAATGAGAAGGACTTCTGAACGCAAAATGTTTGCAGTGATTTAATGACATGTTTTAGTAAAGTGATGTAGAGTTGGTGAAGGCCTTCGGTATTTATGTGTCTTATGACTGTAAAGGGGGCGCTCATAGAGGCTGAGATGGGGTTAGAGTTATCATTTTGCTTAGTGGGGTTCAGTTATGGGTAAATTAGACTGCGAATACCGGGTTTTCCGGATAAGTGAAGGAAGCAAATGGGCTAATAGGGGACAGATTATTGAATTCGGGGAAAAGCAGTTCAGGTAAATGTCAGTGTTGCGTAAGGCAAATTATGGCTTGGTTGAATAAAACAGGAATCATCCATGTAAATCGGGCCATAGAGCCTTTTTGTTATTCGCCAGGGAGAATCTCCGCGGATTTTGAGATTTCCTCGCTAAAAGTCAGGGTTTTTTCTGATAGTTCACTAATTTGGTCGCTAAATCTGGTTTCTTCTCCATTTTCCCCCTAATTTCCTCGCAAAGTATCATTTTCCGGCCACTTTCTCCCTAATTTCCCTGCCCCTGGCCGCAAGTTGAAAGCGCCAATAATGCAAAATTAGAGATGCTGCACGTTATAGTGCAACCAAACTTTCATTTTGAGACTACTTTTCAAGTCCCCCTGAGTTTCTACATGCATTGCCAAACCCATTTTGTCTTATTCTAGGTACACACTTCGTATCCTCTCTTTTCTGGTCTTTTCTCTAAAAGCAGCAATTTCACGAATTTCGCAGTTTCAAGTAAATTTCTCGGCCATTTAGATCTCAAATTCTAGCGGTTACAATCTCTTGATTTTTCATTAGTCATACTACTCTTCGGAGAACACTCTTTTCAGCTATTGACAAAATGACAGCAGATCTCCAGGCCAATCTGAGCCCTCAGCATATTCGCTTTTTTATAGTACGACACGGACAAACGGACCAGAACAAGGAGAAGATCCTCCAGGGCCAAAACGACACCCTTCTCAACGAAACAGGCATTCATCAGGCCCAGCTAGTGGGAAATTACTTGAAGAGAATCAACTTCGATAAGCTCATAAGCTCAGATCTCACGAGATGTGTGGCCACAATGAAGGAAATCGCCGTTCATCAACCGCACATTACGGATATTAGGTATACGCCCAGTTTACGGGAGAGAAACATGGGAAAAGTCCAGGGGATGAAGCTACAGGAAGCACGTGATACTTACGGGGCCCACTACCGCAGTTTTGGCGAAACAGGGCCGGAGTTGGTGGCGCGCGTGGGCCACGAATGGGACGTTTTGGTGGAAAACTGTGGGAAAGACGCCAACTATCTCTTGTGCACGCACGGGGGTGTTATACGTGGCCTTATTGGCCATCTTCACCGCGAAAGAGGTTACGGCTTGGTGCTGCTGTTGACAGAAGACGATTTGAAGGTGCCATTTAACACTTCGGTGAGCGTTATAGATGTGGAAAAGAAGACGGGGGAGGGAACCATTCAAAGCTTTGGGTTCACGGGCCATTTGGGCGGCCATTTCGAGGTGCAGGACCAGGCCTTGCGGTGAGAAAGGGCGTGATGACGGAAAGGAACGGGCGATTCTAGGCAGACAAATCGATACACCATACAGTTGAATGGAAGCCTCACTATAGAGACATTGCAGCTGGCTGGAAACCCTCCTTTTAAACTGACTGTGCTGGAAATTATCAAAGACTGTGACCGACGAGATCGGTTTGCCGGTATTGAACCGCTTATTCCATCACAAGTTTCCTCGATCTATGTTTCCGACCCGCCATTCCAGCTTCTGAAGTGCATTCTGAATCACCGTGTCATATCCCTCGCCACAACCTACGCCAACACCGTTTTTTATCTGAACATATAATAAATCAATCTGGGTATAAAAGACCGTCTAAGTGAACAGTATAGAAACGTCACACAGAGAGCAGTTACCATGCAGCATGCAAGTTAAACTCGAAAATACAAAATGCCACTCTAGAAGCACCAAAGAACGTCAGGCCACTCTAAAAGCACCAAAGAACGTCAGGCCATCTCCCTGCAAATGAAACAATAGGTTTCCCTTTCGCAGCCACTTCCCTAAGCGGTGTTAATGCCATAGGGGTCCTTTTCCTCCACATCGGCCTCCTTTCTTCTGTACCACACGCGTTTGGCGTACTTCCACGCTTCGGAGCCCAACAAGAACGCAATGCTGGTTCCGACCACCACGCCCCACTCCCAGCCGATCGAAAGGTGCAAAAACACCTTGTTGTTGATCACGGGAATGTACACCACGGGAAACACGCTCACAAAGCCAAACACAACGGAGTAAAGAAGAACCTTGTTGTCCCAAATGTCGCGGGCCAAGTTGCGCCACCACGAGCCTTCTGGGCGCATTCTGAAGAAGGAGTTGCGAGAGTGGACGCATTCGTAAGCAAGAACAAGCGCACACCATGTCATGGTTGCAAAACTGGTACTTCTTCCGCGGCCCACGGCGTCGCAAACATGCCTCGTCATGTGTCTGTTGCATTCGACTCCAAGATCGCCCTTGCCACTACCGTAGACAACGGATACAAAAGAGGCGCCACAGCAGGCGGCCATCAAAACACCGTATACGGCCATGTCGGTGAGCATCTCTCTTGTGAAAATCGATCTCTGAGGAGGCTTTTCAAGAATGTCAGGGGCGGCCTTCTCCTGTCCCAATCCCATAGCAGGGAAGCAAGAGGTAACCACCAAGACCCACAAAACCTCGACGGGACTCAAGGGAAAGACCGACTGTCCGTCGGCATCCACAAGAGCCAACCCCACCATAAGGTATAGGGCCTGGGCGACGTTTTCGGCCAAAAGCTGGAGAACAAACTTCTGGATGTTCAGAGCCATTCTTCTTCCTTCCTCCACAGCATGAACGATAGAGGCGAAGTTGTCGTCCGCAAGAACGATGTCAGCGGCGTCTCTGGCCACATCAGAGCCTCCTTGTCCCATGGCAATTCCAACATCGGCGTGCCTGAGAGCAGGGGCATCGTTAACACCGTCTCCGGTCATGGCCACGGATCTGCCTCTTCTGTGGAGAGCGGCCACGAGTCTCACTTTGGTGTGGGGCGCACATCTTGCGATCACCAAGGGGAGGAACGGAAGCTCGTCAATCTGGTCGTCCAGAAGCGCGTCAAAGTCATGTGCCGCAACACACATGGAGGCAATAGCATCGGTGCTGTAGCGAGAAGTGTCCTTGGGCAAGATTCCCACCTCCTTGGCAATGGCCCTTGCGGTGCTGGGATGGTCTCCTGTAACCATACGAACAGAAATGCCAGCACTAAGACACTGCGAAACAGCGCCGGCGGTTTCTGTTCTGGGCGGGTCATAGATTCCCACAAGACCCTGGAAGAACATGTCGCATTCGACCTCGGCTCTGGGGGTGTTGGTTGCGAAATCGTCGGGGAGCAATTTGGCAGCAAATGCCAAAACACGAAGGCCCTGTGCTGCAAGCGAATCGGCCTGTGCCATGATAGTGTCGCAGACCTCCTGGGTAAGACTTCCTTTCTCCCAATCCTTGCAAGAGGCGAGGAGTCTTTCCACAGCCCCCTTTGTGTGGGCCCATTTCTCGCCGTCCCTCTCGTAAACGGCAGTCATGCGCTTCACGGTGGAGTCGAACTGGTACTCCACCAAATGGGTGCATTTATTGGAAGAGCCGCTCAATTCGGACCCAAACCGAACAGAAAGAACACGAAGAGCCACTTCGGTGGGGTCTCCGTGGGCAATCCACTCGGTCTCGTTATGTCTGAGAGTGGCCACGTTAGCAAGAGACGCGGTCACTAGCCAGTTCTTGGTGGGAACAGGAATGCTGGCCAAGTCAATAACACGAGGAGATGCCCCGTGTTTTTTCACCCATTCCTTTTCGTACTGGGCCGAGATGGCTCCCTCGCACGGGTTGAGAGGATCGTTGACTCCCTCAACGCTGTAGGTTCCCACAGACGGGATCCAGATTTTTTTCGCAGCCATTTTTCCCTGGGTCAAGGTACCTGTTTTATCAGAACAAATATCGGTGACTCCTCCAAGGGCCTCGAGAGCGTCCAATTTGCGAACGATGACATTTCTATCAGCCATGACCTTGGCGCCCACCGCCATCGTAATAGTAAGAACAACAATCAAAGCCAGGGGAATCATCAGAAGCGCCACACACACAGCGTAGATGGCCACCTCTCTGTCCACTTGCATCTTCTGCGAGCCCATCACCACAAGAGCAAAAACCACCGCCACGCAGAAAAGGTAGATGGCGAGCCACGCAAGTCTCTTCTGGAGGGCCGTGCCTTTGTTGGTTCCAAGGAGACTGCCCACAAAGTACTTGGTGGAAGACCATACCTTGCTAAAGAAGCCCATATCTTCGTCAGTATTTCTTCTGGAGCTCTTAAGCTGACGAGCCACCGCTCCGATCTCGGTGTTGAGGCCAGTGGCCACCACCACGCCCGTGCCTCTTCCTTTAGTGACCACAGCCAGGCAAAACGCCATGTTGGCGCGGTCGCCAACGGGAACTTCGGCCTTGTAAAGCTTTTTCGAGTCCTTGGTCACTGGGACGGATTCTCCTGTAAGAAGAGCCTCGTCCGCCTCCAAGTTGGAAGCCTCAAAGAGACGAATGTCCGCGGGAATGGTGTCTCCATTGGTTATTTTCACAATGTCCCCAGGAACCACATCCTCGGCGGGAATTGTATGGGCATGACCATCTCTGATGACAACAGCAGTGGGAGAACTGAGACTTCTCAATGAGCCCATCGTTATCTCAGCCTTGGCTTCTTGGTAAAAGCCCACTCCCACATTGAGCATCACCACGAAGGCAATGACGCCTCCGGAAATCCAGTCTCTGATTCCGAAAGCTATGCACATGGAAATCACGAGAACAAGCACCATGGCGTTGAAGACCTGGTGGGCGGCGATTTTGGTGTAGGAGACCTTTTCACCGTCCCCAAGGGTGTTGGCGCCGTGAAATTCCTTTCTTTGGCCCGCATTGGATGCTGTAATTCCAATGTCGGTGTCGGTGTTAAAGGCTTTCGTGATATAGTCGATCTCCAACTGGTACGCCTCGATGTCTGCCGTGGAGACAGACGTCTCTGTCGGATACTTCTCCATTGATGTGTGTACTGAATCTTTTTGCAGTTGCGGATCTTTATGTGTCGCAGCCAATTGCGAAGGAAGTGTTGTCAGCTTTTACTGAGAATGTGGCAATTGGACCAAGTGCGGAGACCAACCTTATATACTTTGCTATCTTGAGGGCCCAGAAATCGCCTAGGGTTGGCCAAGAGAGGAGTGGGAAAAGCTGGGCGCAGTTGCAGCCATAAAAAAACGGCGTGTTCCGCCGCGCGTGATTCTGCTGATCATATAACGAATTTGGCGCTATTTTTACGGCACCAACTATGACGCTAGGCGGCAAGGGTGATCAAGGGCCCAATTACGCCTCCTTATGCGTCGCTGGGACATGATGCGATCCGGAGAATGATGTAACCTCACAGCTTATCTTGGCGCCTCACGCGCCCTTGGCGTTGGTACAGCCATTTCCCCCGAAAGAGTGCATAATACGTCTCTTTTGCATGACGAAAAATGTTCTCTTGCATGAAGCGTGCCAAGACTTGGCCGTTTGGGAAGACCCACGGGGGATATCGGTGGGTTATGTGCAGGAGGATCTATGTTCCATGCGTAATTATTAGTGATTGCGACCTTCTATTAATTGGAATGCGTGATAACCGAGGCTGCTCAACAAGGTCTAACCGGCCCGCTGACGGCGCAAGGTCACGTGGATGTAGGTACGAAACCGACATGTCGCGAACGGTTATGGTGTTGACAGCCAGCTCCGGAATCTGTAGCCGGTATCTTCCCACTGTTACGTGGAGACTCTACCGAGGTCCACCGTATTATTTTCCAAGGCCGTGATTGGCGTGCCAATTCAGCGAAACCTTAAAATGAACACGCCGACTTGGGCCGCGGCCTATAATTAACGGTTCGTCGCTTTCAATACGCTCATATTAATGTATATAACTCCTGCTATGAAAACTGTCCTACCATTCCTGGGCCTTCACTCCGTAGGCTGATTTTTTGGATCCTCTGGCGGGACGGGCCAACTTCAGCCCTCCTTCCAAAAACGAAAACTGCACTCTTCTTCTGGCCTCGAATTTCTGGATGTGCTCCTCCTTCTGCAACGTCAAGCCGATATCGTCTAAGCCGTTCAACAAGCAATGCTTTCTGAAGGGCTCCACATCGAAATTCTCCACCAAAACCTCGCCAGAAGAGGCGTTCAAAATCTGCTGCTTCGCGAGGTCAACCGTAAGCAGCTGCCCGGCCTTGGCCACGGGATACAACTTGGCCAAAATCTCCTCCTGTGGCAATCTGATTGGAAGAAGAAAGTTCTTGAAAGAGTTGTTGTAGAAGATGTCTCCAAAGGAGGGCGCGATAATGCACTTGATACCGAAGTCTTTCAAAGCCCAGGGAGCGTGTTCTCTGGACGAGCCACAGCCAAAGTTGTCACCAGTCACCACCAAAACCTCCGCCTTTCTGTAGGGCTCCACGTTTAAGGCAAAGTCTGTCTCCACGTCCTTTCCAGTCTTGGTGTCTTTGGTGAAACGCAACTCGTAGAAAAGACCGTTCTTGAGGCCCGTTCTCTTGATGGTCTTCAAGAACTGCTTGGGGATAATGGCATCAGTGTCAACATTGGCCTTATCGAGAGGAGCAGCTATTCCTGTGAGAACAGTGAAGCTGTCAGCAGGACCAGCCGTTTTGACCTTCTTTTGCTCCGGCTCTTTCGCATCCACGCTAAGAGTCTCCTCCTTGTCCTCGGGAATGTCGTTGATTCTTTCGCTTTCTTCGCCAACAGGCTCCTTTTCGTGCTCGTAGACAGCCTTTTGTAAAGCAATATCCTCGTCCAGGCCAACCAGAATAGCAGCCTCATCGGAGGTGTCAAAGTCAAACTCACGAATGTCGGTGAAATGGCCCTTGATGGCAGCAGCAGCGGCCATGGCCGGTGACATAAGATGAGTTCTCAGCTTAGCACCTTGTCTTCCCTCGAAGTTTCTGTTGGAGGTGGAAGCACATCTCTCTTCAGGCGCCAAAATGTCCGGGTTCATTCCGAGACACATGGAACAGCCAGCCTCTCTCCAAGAGAAACCGGCCTTTTCGAAGATCTTATCAAGACCCTCTTTCTCGGCCTGGCGTTTGATAAGGCCCGAGCCAGGAACAATCAATACCTCCTTCACGTTGGCAGCCTTATGGTGGCCCTTGGCCACACGAGCGGCGGCTCTAAGATCCTCGATTCTGGCGTTGGTGCACGAGCCAATGAAGGCCTTGTCAATTTTGATCTCGTTCAAAGGAGTTCCAGGAACAAGGCCCTGGTACTCCAAAGAACGCTGCATGCCAGCCTTTCTTATAGGGTCAGAAGCGCCATTTGGATCGGGAACAGCGGCCGTGATGGGCAAAGCGTCCTGCGGCAGTGTTCCCCAAGTGACGGTTGGCGCAATTTCGGAGGCCGGGATGACGATATCGGCGTCAAAAGATGCCCCTTCGTCGGTTTTGAGGGTCTTCCAGTAAGCCAAAGCTTTCTCCAATTCAGCGCCTTTCGGGGCCAAAGGACGGCCCTTGATGTACTCGAAGGTGATCTCATCCGGCTGGATCATTCCAGCTCTGGCTCCTGCCTCAATGGACATGTTACAGATAGACATGCGGGCCTCCATACTTAAGGAGCGGATGGCCAGGCCAGCAAACTCGATAACTGCTCCGGTTCCGCCGGCCGTGCCAATAACACCGATGACGTGAAGAACAAGGTCCTTGGACGTGATTCCGGGCGCCAAGTCGCCGTCCACGGTGATTCTCATGTTCTTCGATTTGGTCTGGATGATGGTCTGTGTAGCAAGAACATGCTCCACCTCCGAGGTGCCAATACCGAAAGCAAGCGCTCCAAAAGCGCCATGAGTGGAGGTGTGCGAGTCGCCACAAACAACAGTGGTTCCAGGAAGAGTGAAACCCTGCTCGGGGCCCACAATATGGACAATGCCCTGGCGGTCGTCGGTCATTCCAAAAAAGGGAACTCCGAAGTTCTTCACGTTATCCTCCAATGTCTGCACTTGGAGCCGCGAGTCCTCCTGCTCAATGAACGAGGCGGTGTCTTTGAAGTTGGCACGTGATACTGTGGGGATGTTGTGGTCGACGGTGGCCAAAGTACAGTCTATTCTTCTGACA
This sequence comes from Wilhelminamyces savonicus, assembly GCA_030570115.1. Classification (NCBI taxonomy): domain Eukaryota; kingdom Fungi; phylum Ascomycota; class Pichiomycetes; order Serinales; family Metschnikowiaceae; genus Wilhelminamyces; species Wilhelminamyces savonicus. The sequence continues at coordinate 30,077 of JAJLUW010000006.1, read as the reverse complement.
GTTCTTCCGGCATTCCGAAGTCCCTCGAACGCCTGTGGCGAAGTCACCTCGTGCACCAAGTGCCGGTCAATGTAGAGGAGATATGACCCGGAAGGGTCCTTGTGAACGATGTGGTCGTCAAAGACCTTGTCGTAGAGAGTGGAGGGGGACATGGTCTCTTCAGCACGATGTGGGGTACAGGTATAGTGGTGGAAGGCCAAATAAGCTTAGATGGCACGTATAGTGGAAACGCCGTAGCAGGGGTGCTGCGAGAGTGATAGATGCTAATGCGGGGTGGTTGCTGGCAATGGGACGTCAGCGGCTTTTATAGTTTTTCACTCCGGCCCCCAGCCGCCGGTTCCGGCGAAAAAATGCCGGTACCGGCGCCGTTGCCGGCCAATCAGCGGGCCCATTTTGCTAAGCGGCATGACTGTGTGTCTGTGTGCAGGAAATAGTCCATCTCCGTCTCCCCAACGGCAGAAAGAGAAAGGCCATAGTGAGTCATGGCGGGGTGGGTACCCAGAACGTCTGAAATTGTGTTTGCGGTAAGCTGGCTGATACTGGCCCCTGGTGAGCCGAAATTGCCTTTTTGGGAACGTTTTCGTACAAAACTCGCTGCTCTGTAGCATACTTCCACGGCTGCTACTATGGTTCCCTGTGCAGGATATGACGTTCTAAAGCGGCTACTACTGTGGCCCCTGTGCAGGAGTGTACCCTACGGAACGGGTGCAAAATGCCATGGGAAATGATGCACCAGTGAGCATAACTGGTTATATGCGTCCTATTGCAACTGTGGCAGTTTGGTAGTCTCCTCCTTCCACTCTGTCGCATAACAGGTTCCCGTGATCTTTCTTCCGTGTATTGGAAGTGCAACCTGCCCAGGATTCCCCTTTACTCAAACTAATTCCTTTTGCAGCCATGTATCCACCAATGCGCAAACCCTCGTCCACGGCAACATTCCTCCACTATATCCCTACACCTTCGTTTCCCCTCTTTGCCTCCGTCGTTTTCACTACTAGTATTCAACCACTGAAAGCAGTCCAGCATTCCCCTTAAAAGCAGCCCCGCCCCCAAAAGTACAAATCAACAGTGCAATTCCCATTCTCATCCTCCACATACCGCCCTCGGCGCCCTCTTTCTGTCCCCACATCGCCCCACCGCCAAATAGAAAAGTCACCATCTTCACGATTGGCTGCTTATGTAAGCTTCCAAAAAACACTCCTCGCCATACATAAGAAAGAGCTCCAAAGTGTACCTGCCCGGAAACAGTTTTGGCCAATGCTACCCCCCGGAAGCAGAAGGTCTAAGATAAGGCCGCCACGCAAGCTGCTTGTGGGCCAGGCGGACGACGTGGATTTTGATAAGACATGGACTGTCTTGGCAGGAGCCATTGACCAGATCCAGCAGAAGAACGTGTCCAACCTTTCATACGAGCAGTTATATCGAAAGGCGTATTTGCTAGTATTGCGGAAACACGGCGCACGTCTCTATGACAGCGTTTCAAAAACTGTTGCCAAACATCTTCTAAATAGACGCCAGCAACTTGTACAGGACTATGCCGACAACAGGCTCAACGCGTCGCAGAACGAGGACTTCATGCGGGCGGTTTTGGTGGAGTGGGACGGCCACTTGCAGGCCATGAAGTTTGTTTCGGATGTGTTGATGTACTTGAACAGGGTATATGTGAAGGAGGCCAAGAGGTTGCTAGTGTACGACTTAGGCATCCAGCTTTTTAAGGAGAATGTGGTCAAATACAACGGCAACGAGGTGGGCGACCGTTTGGTCAGAATCGTCATTGAGGAAATCACCCGTTCCAGACAAGGCCAGGTGATCACGTCCAAAATGCATATTACGCGGCTTGTGGCCATGATGGAGCTTCTTGCCGAATCGGGCACCTCGGATGGCGAGAACTACTACCAGCGGTACTTTGAGGATGCGTTTCTCGGGGCGTCGGACCAGTTTTTCCGGGCGGTTTCTGCAGAACAGCTTGCTGCTGCCAATGGTGCTCAGTACCTCCACGAAATCAGCCAGTTCATCCGCGACGAGGAGTCCAGGACGCGGTTTTATCTTCCGGAGGCAACGTATCCGAAGTTGGTCAATTTGATGAATATGGTTCTCGTCAGAGACAAGATTGACCAGATCGTATCTCTCCCGTTCGAGCAACATGGCCTCTCATACCTCCTTGATCCGGTGCTAAGTAACACCTTTGGACCCCATAAACCGCACCATGTTCAGGAACTCAAGATTCTCTACGAGTTGATTGGCCGAATCGACCCTGATCGCAACCTTTTGAAGCTCCGTCTCAAAGAGGCCGTAGTGAGCCAGGGCCAGAAAATCGCTGTTCTTGTGCGTGAATCTATTGATGCTGGAAAGAAGCCAGTGACGTCCACCTCGACTCCATTTGCTCTCAAATGGATAGTCAGTGTATTGGAGTACCAGAAACAATTAAGTCAGGTGGTTCTGGAGGCGTTCTCCCACGACTTCTCCATTGAACAGGCCGTTACTTTATCGATGAGAGACTTCATCAACACTGGAAAGTTGCGGAAAGGCGTCGATTTCATCAATGCGCCCGAAGTGCTCTCTGTTTATATCGACCACTTCATTCGCCAGCTATCGAAATCCAGCGTTGGCACAAAAAGAGTCGAGACTGGCGAGACATCCGTCTTCTCTGTCGACCAGACAGACGATCTTATTACCAAGTCCGTTCAGTTTCTACGTTTTATCAAGGACAAAGATGCATTTGAAGCACACTACGCAAACCACTTCGCCAAACGCTTTTTAAACCTGAAGGTTGGAGCCGGTGGTGATATTGAGGAGCTCGTCATTTCAAAGTTGGGCGAGGAGTTGGGTGCCACTTCCCTTGATAAGGTCATCAAAATGAATAAGGATATCAAACTGTCTCAGGATCTCACCGTTGATTGGAAACAACATGTTCCCAAGCAAGAGGGTATGACAATGGACCTAGAACTCAAAGTGTGCTCCGTTTCGGATTGGCCCAAGAGCATGACGAAGGATTACAAGAGTTTTGCTCGTGACTCCGAATCAATGGTTGAAGGTCTGCACTTTATATGGCCTTCGCAGCTCAGGGCCGTAATAAAGGACTTCGAGGAGTTCTGGATCAACACCAAGAAGAACGACAATAAGCTGCTTTTCTGGTGCCCGAAGTTCGGGTCTATGGATCTCAAAATCACCTATCCAAGCAGAACGTACGATATCAACCTACTGACGTATGCTGGTGTTATCATGCTTCTTTTTGCGCCGCAGCTGGTCGACAGCACCGGAGATGCTGTTTCGGCATTTGCTGAGCCTCGCCGAGAACTTCTTTACACGGAAATTGCTGAACTTTCAGGAATTCCAGAATCGGACCTCAAGCGCCAATTGCAGTCCATTGCCGTTGCGCCACGGCTGAGATTACTTGTGAAAACACCGATGTCCAAGGAAGTAAACGCCTCGGATTCTTTCCGACTCAATGAAAACTTCAAATCGCCATCGGCAAAGGTCAAGGTTCTCACGGTTTCCGCTTCTTCCTCTGCTGGACGTGACAAGACCCTGGGCAAAACAGAACAAGAGGAAGAATCACAGGAGGTCCAGGCCAACATTACCGAGGGAAGGAAAATCGAGGTCAACGCTGCCATTGTGAGGATTATGAAATCGCGGCAGACCATCACACATAATGACTTGCTCGCTGAACTCATCAAACAGTTGAGGAACAGGTTCCAGCCTCTGACGTTATTGATCAAGCAGAGAATTGAGGATTTGATCGAAAAAGAGTACTTGAAAAGAGACGACGACGACAGAGCGTTATACCACTACGTTGCATAGTTACATAAGGAGAAAAGGAGTCATCAATCGCAAATACGCGATATGGCCCTAAAACGACATTATGGCCCTATACTTCATGTAAGCTGTAAATTTTTCCGCGATTTTTTGCAGGTTGGCACCCGCGACCTCCACCACCAACAACAAATAGAACCTTACAAAACCCTTTTAGAACACCCATTAATACCTGCAAAAAATGTCCGCCAACGACATTTTGGACGTTCTCAATGTCCAGCGTGACGATTCTGGACAACCAGCCAAAAAGAAGCAGAAAGGAACCCCTGAAAATGCCCCTCCAAGGCAAACAGGAATGGCCAGAGAACTCTACAACCTCATTGGTCCCAATACGCCTCCGGTAAGTCTACAAACAACCAGTTCCAGTAGTATCAAAGACAGAATGCACATCAAGGCGCTGCCGTGGTCAAAAATGCCGTTTCGACCTAAGCTGAGGTCCGGGGTTGAGAGAGCGCTGTTTTCTCACTGGGTCAAAGGGCTGAAGGAGCTTTTGGAGCAGGAATCGGCTTCCAAACCGTACTTTTTCGATAAGTTCAACATCGAGGTGAGTATTCCTGAAATGGTGGATGAAAACACCCACAAAATGTACATATTGGAGTTACAAGAGGAGGAGAGAATCAACTACGAAAAACGCAAGGCGGATGAAAAAGAAGCCGCGGAGGCAGAGGTCAAAGAGGACCCCAAAAAATCGCAAAATAGCAGCTCAGAAAAGGTGCCTCTCAAAAAAGAAGCTGGAGAAAAGGAGAAAACGGCGGACCTGACAGATAAAAACGACGAGAAGGACACCCCGGACTTCAGCCACTATCTCCTGTTCTCAGAGACCGTGCAGCTTTTCGAGCTATGCCAGACCTATGAGCTCAAATGGAACATCATCCACGATCGGTTCATTCCCAAGACTGGGGATCCCACCCTCGAGGATCTCAAACACAACTTCTACCTGGTATGTCGCAAGATTCTTCTTTCACAGGAGAACAGCAACCCGGCGTTGATAGAAGCACTTCTGGGCTTTTCCAGAACCAGAGAAACAGAACGGAAGAAGTACCTCGAGAGTCTTCTCAAGAGAACCCCGGCGGAAATCGCCGAGGAGGAAAGCTTAGTTATTGAGGCCCGGCGGTTCGAGTTGGCCGCTAAGAAAATGCTCGTGGAAAGACTGCAATTGCTCACGCTCCTTGACTCGCCCCAGTCCTCGCAAAATGTTCTGCAATATCAGTCGTCTCAGGGTTTGACCAATTTGTACAATAACCTCATGATTCTTGACAAGCACCAGAAGAAGCGCCAGCTTCAACAGAGGAACCCAGTTGCTGGTGAGCCAGTTCCGCCCCCAATCCCAGTGGCCGCGTCTTCGTCTTTCAAAAAAGACCGCGGCTTTCAAACCCACTTGCAGCAGTACTTGCTGGGTGTGGTGAAATCGCAGCCGAAAGAGCCCAATGCCATTCAGCAGATGCTTGCAAAGAGACTCACCGTCAAAGAAGAAGAAGCCTATGGTCTTCACTACCATTCTACCGAGAAGTTAACCGCAGGCGTCATTCTCAGGTCCTCCCAACGGTTGCCGGGCTTACAGCAAAGACAGTCAGTTTTGAAGCTGGTAACATCCATGATGCAAGATTTGGATATACCAACGGGAGGTGAGACTTCGTGGAAACCTGTTATGCCAACGCGTAAAACAATGGCAAAATACGACGAGCTCCTCAAACTGGTCGTGGCGTTGTTGGATGTCAAAAAGGGTAAGGACAAGTTGGAGGCCGAGATCAGCTTGATGAAGAGTCAGCAGGAGCTATAGTGGGGGGAGCGGCGATGGTTTTGTATTATATAATGACAGGTTCGAGCTAGTATCTACAAGTGCGATGTCTCTGGAGATTCTAAAAGAATAGTGTACAATGCTAAATATGCTAATGAGATTATCTTGTTCGTGGGCCTGCAAGAGACAATTCAAGTGTGGTAATTCAAAAGTCCCATCATTGGTCAATTTCCTTACCAACCCTCCTTATAGTTCAAATTCCATGCAGCCTGTTTCGTTCTTCGTAAGTGTGCACTCTTTCAAAGAGGCCAATGCAGCTCCAATATCTTCTCGTCCGGTATTTTCATCTTTTGGGACATATCTCACGTTTTTGCTCAGTTGAATGTCAAAAAGGATCAAACCACAGGTATTCATTGGTTCGCTTGTTGTCGTATCCCCGTCAAAAGGCTGCAAAAATGCTTCTATTGTCTGAAGGACGAAGTCTCTGTCCCGATATCCATCCAATGTGAGTACTGACCGATTCAATAACATTGCCGTTGTGGCCACGGTCTTAGTTTTATGGCTTTTGTAGGTCCCCTTTTCTTGAATGCAAAATAATGAGCCGATATTTGGTAGCATTCGCAATAGCCTTCTGAAGCCAAAATCAGCAATGTTGATGCTAAACTGGGACATTTTTGTCCAGATGAAGGTAATCAAGCAGGCCAAGAGAGCCCATTTATCGCTTTGCTCACTTGCAATAGCCCGGAGATAAATGTTGGTCAAATCATAGGCCAAAGTCATAGAGTCAACGTCGATATAAGCGTCCAAGATACACAAGTAATCCTTCTCGAAGTGCAATGCTGAAAGTAACTCATCATGAAGTACTGAAAGTTTTTCCTTTAAGTTGAGGTTGTGGAAGTTGACTCTATTTGCCCTTTTGACGACGCCGAGCTTGCCGCAAAAAGTCCAAAAAGTGTCGCTATTCTTGACGGATTCATAGCAATATTTTTGAATAGCCTCAGTCAGTTGCTTGCAAAAGTCAACAAGTTCACTATTGGAGTAGTTGGATGTGTACAGTGCATCTAAGGATGCTGTGAGCTCCTCAATATAGAGAGTTCTGGCGGCTAGTGACGTGAAAGTGTCTTGAGCAATGCTATAGATAGCATTTAATACTATCTGTCTGTGGAAGAACTCCAACTGGGAAGCAAGAATATTCTCAGGGACAAACGTCTTATTGACGTTGAATGCAATGGCCTTCTTCCGTAATTGGGAATATAGCCCAGCGGTGTAAACAGAAGGCGTAGGTTTTGCTAATTCACGGAGAATTGCAACAATGATGCTATCCTTGTGTTCAGACCAACCATCGTAATTTAACAACTCGGTGTATAAGAGAAGAAGGTATCTTCCTCTCAGGTAAGAATTTCCCAGGTAAGGATATTGTTGCAAAAGTATCCGGTTCCAGTTGTTCTCCACGAGCGACGTGCAGCCTAGCCAACTCGCGATTTGCTCTTCAATCAACAAGTCTAGTGTAGGCGCCAGCTGTTGATATTGAACTCTCCCCATTTGAGTGTTTAAAGAAGCCGCTAGTTTGTCATTGAGAGCACTTAATGTAGCTGCTTGTTTAGAAGTCAATCTTAGCTCGCTCTTGCAAAAGTAGCGAATACTGCGTGTGAGAGACCTCGACACTCTCAAACCTATCTCATCTGGCATCAGCTTCAAGTCTAGTTCCATGAAGATTTCCACAAATGACATCATGTATTCCACACTGGCATTTTGTAAGAAGATGTTCTCCGTTAGTCCTAAAAGAGATTTCGATAATCTTTGGATCCCCGGGAGAGTCACGTAAAGTCGAGAAACGACATCAATCATTAACAGAAATATTTCCACCGGTGGTGTTTTCAGCCTAGATGTACAGATATCAGAAAATGTGCGTAAGAAAGACACGACAGTTTCGTAGATTCTGACATCCCTTGATGTCTCAACCAGTTTCACAAGACTTAGGACATGTCCTGATACCTCAGCCTGAGAAACTTGCGCCAAAAGTAACAAGAAGTTCACCCGGTTAACAAACATGGCGTAATGGCTGTTGCCGTTTTCATAATGGTATTGACTTGATGAAATGAGCTTGGATATGAGGCGTTTCTTTTGAGGTCCAACGGGCAATCCTGAAATGAAGCCATAGAGCAAACGCATGAATCGTTCGATGAAAAGAGAGCTTCCAAATTCATTACCACTGTGGATTATTCCAAGTAATTGAGGGGGCCCTTTTTCGTCAACGAAGTTGGCAAACCGCCTTTTGACAATAGTCAGGTAAATTTCTGTGATCACGCGTTCCTCCAATGACCAGTGATGACGTTTATGGAGGTACAATATCGCTCCTAAAAACTGATTATGGGGCTCGGACTCCTTCGATTTGCTGCAGCCATATACTTCCAAAAACGGGTGCCAGAACGCCGTTCCAGATGAGAAAGTGGCTGCGAAAAGAGTCAATATTTCGAAACTGACGTTCTCGCACTCTTTTACTGCATAATTGACCAGGGGCCAAAAACCATGCGGCTCTTCTTTCGTAGATTGAAGAATTACGGCAAGGTGTACTGATTCAAACAAGGATGATCTCAGTTGAATGGCATTTGCAAGCGTACTTGCATTTGTGTTGGGAAAGAAGAGCTTCCAGAACCTTCTGGAACTGTCATCGAAAGTCTTTTGCAGTGAATTTGGCCTGGACCGGGATTCAAGCTTATCAAAGATAAGTTGCAATACGATCAATGGTGAAAAGAGGGTTATTGCTTCATAAGACGTAATTTCTTGCAAAATGGCAGCCAAATACCTCAAGGTGGAGTCTCCTGGTTTTTCCTGTAAGATGAGAAACCACTCGATAATATGCCGAATTGCTTTATAGATCTCGTCCAAGATCTTCGGAAGACTTTCATCTCGCATGATTTTTCTCAAATGGATGAAAAAACGATCGCTTGTCTTAGCAGACTCGACTTTGTCAACTAAGACAAATGCGTATCGCTTTCCGACCATGGTGAAAACAACTGAGTCACGGTTAGGAAAGAAGCTGTGAAACCCCTCATCAAGGGCATGTATCTTTTTAATGTCAATATCAAAAAAGTCTGCTTTTGCCTTGATAGTTGAAGCTATGCGGGAGCTGACATTGAAAGAAACAGGGCCAATTAGAGATAAATATTTGCTCTCCAATTCAAAATCCGTAGAGATTTTTGCAGGCTCTCTTTTGAAGTGATACTCGTGCCCTAGAAGCTCTCTGATAGATAGCTGGTGTCGATCTGCTGGTTGAACCTTTTCAGGCTGATTTTCCTTATCTTCAGTCGTGGAAGGGCTAGATGGAATGTTCAAAGGACGCTTAGTCGGATTTTTGCTTGCAAAGGAAAACTTCCGCCGCTTGATATTGCCAGTACCAGTGTGTGAGGGCTTCAATGGCCGTTTTTTGTGACTATTATAGGCTTTTTTGTTTCGGTGAACCTTAGAGCCACTAGAGTGGGAATACTCACGTGAGTAGTTTCTTGTTGACAGATTGGCCAGAGTTCTAGTCAGCCCGCTATGATTGTTATGCGTTCTGCTTCGAGGTGTACCATTGAGATTCCAATTCCCGCGTCCAGAGGAGTTAGCAAATATAGGATCTATGAAATCCTCCTCTACCACGGTGTCCGAATCTGAATGGTAGCCAACTTTTTGGAATCCCAATTCTTCTAACGAGGAGTCTGAATCATTGGTCAAAAACGGCAGAGGCGACCTGAAGGACGAAACGCGCTCTATCCTCTGTATATCATGGTCAACGACTGAAGGTGGTTCCAACTCATTTGCTTCAAACACCTTATCGAGTCCCCAGTACTGAGTAGGGTCATCAGGATCGCCGCTCCCTTCTCGATAGTATACTTCATCGTCCACAAAGTTCAATAAATCGAGGTTCGCGTGTTTTGTCGATGAACCGTGCTTCTTCACGGCTAGGCCCTTTCGCATTTCAACTAGCTTGGGCTCATTCTTTTTCAAATTGGGCCTCGGTTTGAAATTGGCCATTCTTCGGAAAGATTCCGGCAACGCTCCTTTCAAAATAGACTTTTCCTTCCGCATCTTTCCGCCCACTGAAACAAACTCTGAGGGAGATAAATCGGATTCAGACTGCAGCACTTGAGAGTCGGACGGCGAGTTTTCGTCGTCGTCAAAATTTTGAGTTTCAGGGCTCTGTATGGAAAGATGGGAGTCATGCGGGTTTTCATTGGCACTTTCCTCATCACTGGGGCCTAGCAAAGAGGTATTTTTCCTGCTGATGGAAGGGTGAAAAATGTCGTCATCGGAATCGCTATACCCCTCAGGATAGAAGTTCTGTGTCTCTGGGTTGGACTCTTGCTCGTTGGCATTCTTTTCGACGCTCTGTTGGCTGCTTCCTTGCTTTTTCCCGATGTATGCATAGAAATTCTTGCTTTTATATTTCTCATCTTTGGGATACTTCTTCCGCCTTTGCATATACCTTTGGTTCAAGACCTTTACGACTAGTTCCATGTCCTGGCTTTCGTCGAAGATCTCGTTCAATTGATTGGCACTCATTAGCCCCAACCAGTGGGCCTGGTCTGCAAGATAGGGGTGGGTGCTAGAGAACTTCCGTTTGCGTAGGCCGCGTCTGAAATAGCCCTCGTTAGCCGTCATGAAGTTTCGGAGATCAATGTCGTCCTGTTGTGGCCGATGCGTGGATGTGTTTGTTTCTGTGGTTTTAGTATGTACATGAATTGTGTTCTGGGGCAACGCAGACGGAGATTTTGGGGGATTTGCGCCTTCTCGTAGTTCGTTATGTGAAGTGCTGTTTCCCTCAATGGTGGTATTTGGGGGTTGCATATCTGGTTGTTCTTCCTCCATAATTGGGAGTCGGCGACTATTTCGCAGGACGGTTCCGTCGGGATTGAAAGTTATTAGGCCAAAGTCATCATCCTCGTCCAATTGCGAATCCTCGATTTCGTCCTGGATCGTCTGCAAGATATCGTCTCTGTGATTAGATAAGAGGCCATTGGAAAAGGTTCTTCTCGGTAAATTGCCGGATTCGTCGAATTTGCGAGCTTCTAGAATGATATTCTGCTGCTCGTTTAATGGAAGGTCTTTTATGAGGCCGTTTAGTCGTTGGAAATCGACCACTAGGCCGAGGCTATTGCCTTCGTCTTCGGAATCGACTATGCGATCCTCCATAAGACGCGTTTCAGTGGAGAAAAAAAACCAGCTCTCTCATGCGAGTTGCTGTTTCTCGTGTAGTGATTCTTCCTGGCCTATTAAACGGCCTTTCGTCTTTGCCGGTACGTATACCTCTAGTTTGACGGACTGTAATTAGGTAAATATACGGAACACACTATAGACGCGCTATCCTGCAGATAATTCCATGGATGAGACCTGCATATGCGTTTTCGATTATCGCACGCTTTTTGAAAATGTAGAATTTCCATCATCTTCCAACCACGGCATTCTAAAATACCAGCCAAAATGGACAATAGGCGAGTCTTCAAGCTGTACCGCGAGAAGGTGCGAGCCAGTGCGGTCCCATATGCGAAAAAAGGGCTTTTTTCCAAGATGAAACAGTACTTTACGCCTGCATCTATCTTTTCTAACGCCGAGGCCTCCGAGCCAGAGGAGACGGAAGCGCTAAAAACACCGTTCAAGCCCTCGCAGAGCCATCCTGAAGGAACTCCAAACCAGGTTTTGCTGAGCTTCTTTCTCGAAAAGGGCGATAAGCCTTTGACTGATATAGAATACGAGGGGGTAGTACTGTTGCTTAGCAGGGCCAAGTCCCAGGCCAACACTCCCAATAGCAGCGTGGTGTATCGTGGGGAGGCCATAAATAAGCCTTTTGACGATACCACTTCCATCAGCCAAACAGATAATACGTTTGCCACACCATACAACCAGCGAGTGTTGAAAAGCGGAAGCAATACCGCTTCTCGCGAGAACCGAAGCACGGTGTTCTCCACTCCCGACTACAAGCCCGTATATCACTCTGTGAATAACAGCTTTCTGCATAATGTTCCCTCGGTCAAGAGAGTGTACCAGTTTTCTGGGTTGCCGTCGCCTTACAGAACACGCATTAAGGCGCCGGGAACAAAACCAAGAAGAATCAAGTCGCCCGAGCATAAGGCGGTGGAGAAGCCTGTTTCTGAGCCCGCAAAGCCGCTCAGCCTGACGGCAAATACTCTATTATCGATATTGGACGGAAATAGCGCCGAGGTTGACAACAAGAGGTTCTTCAATCCATACTCCAGACCTCAACTGAACAAAAGAGGAAGAGCCGACGACTCCAACATAAGTAGTGCGAGCGTGAGCTTTACGCCCACGAAGAAAAAGGTCATTCTGGCCGATGATATTAGCAAGACTATATCGTTCAGCACGTCTGAGGAGATGCCAAAGGAAAAGACAGAAGATATGGAAATCGACCAAAATCATACCGACTCGGCCAAAGGCTCTGCCGGGGTACCGGAACAAGCAGTGAAAAAGGCCGAAGAGACTTCTTTCATTTCCGACGTTTCCACGACCAAAAACGGCCCTATTACGGGTGCTGCTACCAAGGCTTTTGCGCCAGACTTTGGCAAAACCGGCCCCTTGGAACCATCTCAGCCAAAAACCTCCAATCCCGTTAATACAAATTGCTTTAAGTTCGGTGCCACTGCCAATATTGATGCACCCAAGTTCAACTTCCAGGCGCCAGTGGGTGTAAACACGGAGAGTGTCAAAAAAAGCGTCTTTTCCGCTCCTTCTCCGGTCAATAAGCAAGAGGCGGGGCCTGTGGCCGCGGCAAACGGGACAGTGGAGAACTTCGTTTTTCCCGAAGTGCATGCTGTTTCTGTGGTGCTAGACTCGGTGAAGGTGGACGGATTCAAGGCGTTATTTGAGTTCTGAGCGTGAAGCTCAACAGCACTATAAGATTAAATCTATAATACGTATATCAGCCGCTCAATACCTGTAAATGGCCAAAATGGCCTCCTAAGCGCATTTTCAAGTTCTTTCTCTAATCTGGCCCAGCCTTATAATTTTCCGCTACTTCTCGCGACTTTTCGCTGTACGACTATACGAGAACACACACATAATATAATGGCACAGCTCCGTTCCGTTCTTCTTGTTGGCGGGTCTGGTTTCCTTGGGCTTCATCTTGTTCAGAGATTCCACGATAAATGTCCGGACGTCAAAATCCACGTTTTCGACGTACGTCCGTTGCCTGAAAAACTCTCCAGGTATTTCACTTTTGATAGGGAGCAGATCATCTTCCACCAGGGAGACTTGACTAGCGAGTCCGACATCCTCAAGGCTATCGATTCGTCCAAGTGTGATGTTATCGTGCACTCGGCCTCGCCAATGCACGGCTTGAGTCAGGAAATCTACGAGAAGGTCAACGTGGTGGGAACGAAGACTCTCATTAGGGTGGCCAAGAAGGCCGGTGTTAGAGCTTTGGTGTACACGTCTTCTGCAGGCGTGATTTTCAATGGCCAGGATATTGTGAATGCCGACGAAAACTGGCCCTATCCCGAAGTGCACATGGACGGCTATAATGAAACTAAGGCTATTGCTGAGACCGCCGTTATGGAAAGCAACAGCGCGGACTTCTTGACTGTGTGTTTGCGTCCGGCGGGAATTTTTGGCCCCGGTGACCGCCAGCTCGTTCCTGGCCTTCGTCAGGTGGCGCGTGCGGGGCAGTCCAAGTTCCAGTTGGGAGACAACGCCAATCTCTTCGATTGGACTTATGTTGGGAACGTGGCCGATGCACACGTTTTGGCGGCACAGAAGATCTTGCAGAAGGAGGAGGCTGCTAAGCTTGGCGGGGAAACCTTCTTCGTGACCAATGATGCCCCCATGTATTTCTGGACTCTCGCTAGAACTGTGTGGAAGGCCGACGGACACATCCAGAAAAACGTCGTTGTCTTGAGCAAGCCGGTGGCCGTCATTGCGGGCTACTTGTCGCAAACTGTGGCCAAGCTTTTGAATAAGGAGGCGGGCTTGACTGCTTTCAGGGCAAAAGTCACCTGTGCTGTGAGGTACCACGATATCAGCAAAGCGAAGGAGGTGTTGGGCTACGTTCCTGAGGTCGGCATCGAGGACGGCATCAAACATACGTTGGACTGGATGAACGAGACCCAGAATGCTTGAAAGCGTTTCAACGGTGATCTTCTGTTGTTGTTTTCATGTTACTGACAGTTCCGGCGCTTGGAGCCATGCTCTCACAAAGCGGTGCATATCCGATATAGATTTCTTGATTTATTATTACTGAACAACCGCAGTAGCCAGGATTAAGAACCAGGAACATTAAGAACCAGGTACATTAAGAACCAGGAACACTAAGAACCAGGAACAGTGGTAACACAGTTCCGTTTATTGCGAGGAACGGTCCAACTCAGCAATTAGCCCCGCTAAAGCGTGGCAAGGGCCACAGCAGCAAGAGTGGCCCAAATAATGGGCCAGCGGCCAATGGCAATCAAATTGCCGGTTCCAGAGCACTGCTGGGCTGCAAATGTTAGTATTCCTTATTAATGCGCGAAAGCTGCACAATTGCAAAAAAGGTGTAAACATACCGGTAGCGTTAAGCGAGTGGTTTTTGGAGGCATTCGACACGTTGACGTGACGAATGAAAGAAGCGACGTTCTCCTCCACGTAGCCCTCCTCGCCTTCTCTCAGAAGCTTGCTGGCAACAGTCAAAGTGGGGTTCTCCTGTGCGGTTTTGTGGCCGGTGTTGTCGTGGCTGGCGCCGGCGGCTATTGCTGCCCCCACGCCAATGGGCTTGGATGAAATAGCCCCGGGTGTGCTCATAGGCAAGTCAAAAGCAGCTTTCGAAGATGTAGGAATCAAGGTGCTGGTCTTGCTTCCGGTGTTCCCCTTCTTTCTCTCTGCGTTCTCCTCACAGGCGTCCTTCACTCCAGCACATTCGGCGATCAACCTCAGCAAGAAGTTCTCAGGATGGCCGGCACACATAGTGAAGCACTCCTTCTGCATCTTCTGTAAGGCACAGCACTCGCAGATGGTATCGCCAGGCTGGCAGTCCTCGATGTTGAAGAGAACGTGGTTTCCACAGGCGGCTAACTTCTCCATGTCTTCAACACTGCACTGGCCCCTGGAAGTGGGGCTGTAGATATCGGCGTTGGAAAGCGCCCCAAAGAGTGCGATAGTAACGACGATAGGAATTCCGAACATTGTTGCGGACTTCTTCTAAACGTTGGTGGTGGAACAAGTGGGGGTTTCACTTGTGGATCCTACTTAAATAGAGGCTTTTGCGTTTGTGGCGGCTGCGAAATATCATAAACCACTAACTCTAATAAATCTCTTATAAGTCCTCAGACGCCTATAAACCACGATACTGCTCCAGGAAAGCTCGACTGCAAGGATTTTGCACCCACCACTATTGGACGTCACGTGCGTTGCATTTCTGGTCCTTGTGTCTTGAGGTACGTCGCGACATTCGAATGTGACGTAAGATTATATAATCGCTCCTACGGAGCGCCAGTGGCTCTGGTCCCAAAATAGCCAAACACGGGTCCTCCACACGAGAAAGCGGCCCGTTCGTCTGCCAGTTATCTAAATAATAGATACGCGGTCGGCAATGGAATTCCCAGATAGGGATTATTGCACTGCCCACTTCAATCGGGCCGGGTCTACGCCTAACCTGCATTCAGCCCGTCACTGCCTCACAGCAACACCAACTCGTTTTGTGCGAAAAGGGTTTGGGTCCAAAACCGACAATAGCCGAGGCTCAAAAGCTCCAGGCTATGCTGTCGGCCAGAAGAGCCTCGACATCCTGGACCGAGTGAAATACGGGAGCGTCATCGAGTTACGTGGCAGTCGCAGCATTTGCACCTAAGCCGTGCTGCAGCTTTGGTGTCTTTACCTTCCGCTACAGATCTTCTTTGCGTGGGCTGCAGAAAAATGCCCCCAAAACGCGAAAAAATAGAACCAGAATCGCTCAGCCTCCTGCGGTACCTGCAGGCATAGTGATATTTTATACACTATACATGTGTTGCGAACACTGGAAAATTTGCAACCCTGGGTGCTAGTGCCACTCCTATTGGCCGTGCAATGCCTCGAAACGCGCTGGCGTGTTTCGTGTTGTTGCCAGTTCCATTTAAATAGCTGATCCGCTCCCCGATAGCGTTGGTTCGTTAAGCATGCTCAAGTTCATCCTCACACTCGTTACATTGCTCACGTGCGCCCTTGCTGACTCCCTCCCAGAGATCGAGGTTGTTGGCAACAAGTTCTTCTTCAAGAACAATGGGCTGCAGTTCTTGATGCGTGGTATTGCTTACCAGGAGAACACCGCCAACCTGACTGCTGGCGGCGACACCCTCACTTTCAAAGACCCCCTTGCTGATGGCGACGCTTGTAAGAGAGACGTCAAGTACCTCCAGGCTGTTGACACTAACGTTTTGAGAGTTTACGCTCTCAACGAGACCCAGAGCCACGATGAATGCATGCAGACGTTCGCTGATGCTGGTATCTACATCATCGCTGACTTGTCTGAGCCTTCCTTGTCCATCAACAGAAACTCTCCTGAGTGGAACTTGGACCTCTACAAGCGTTACACCGGTATTGTTGACCAGTTTGCCAACTACTCAAATGTTCTCGGATTCTTCGCTGGTAATGAGGTGACTAACAACAAGTCCAACACCGATGCCTCTGCCTTCGTCAAGGCTGCCATCAGAGACACCAAGCAGTACATTTCTGACAAGAAGTACAGACAGATCCCCGTCGGATACTCTTCCAACGACGACGAAGACACCCGTGTTGCCATTGCCGACTACTTTTCTTGCGGTGACGAAAGCGAGAAGGCTGACTTCTTCGGTATCAACATGTACGAGTGGTGTGGAGACGCTACCTTCCAGTCGTCTGGTTATGAGGCTAGAACCGAGGAGTACAAGAACTTGACCATTCCCGTATTCTTCTCCGAATATGGCTGCAACGCTGACCCACCACGTAAGTTCACTGAAGTTGGCACTCTCTTCAGCGACAAGATGACCGACGTCTGGTCCGGTGGTATTGTCTACATGTACTTCGAGGAGGAAAACCACTACGGTTTGGTTTCCGTCTCTGGTGACTCCGTCAAGACCCTTGATGACTACAGCTACTACCTGAAGCAGATCAACAGCATCTCGCCCTCCCTCGCTAGCAGTGGAGATGCGAGCCTGAAGGCTGCCTCCACTTTGCTGTGTCCCGCCAGCGCGAACACCTGGAAGGCTTCGCCGACTCTTCCTCCTACTCCGGATGGAGACGTCTGTGACTGTATCTCTTCATCCTTGTCTTGTGTGATTGCTGACAGCGTCGACAAGAGCGACTACGGTGACTTGTACGGCTACATCTGCAACAAGATTGACTGCAGCGACATCACTGCCGACGGCTCCAAGGGTAAGTACGGCTCCGTTTCCTACTGTTCAGAGAAGGACAAGTTGTCGTACATCTTGAACTCTTACTACGAGAAAAACGGTAAGGAGAAGCTGGCGTGTGACTTCTCTGGTTCTGCTTCTTTGAACAAGAGCGCTAAGACTGATCTGAGCTGCTCCCTGAAGATTGCAAAGGCTTCCAGTGGCGGTGGTTCTTCTGGCGGCGGCTCTAGTGG
Source organism: Wilhelminamyces savonicus (assembly GCA_030570115.1). NCBI lineage: Eukaryota > Fungi > Ascomycota > Pichiomycetes > Serinales > Metschnikowiaceae > Wilhelminamyces > Wilhelminamyces savonicus. Next base: position 12,963 of record JAJLUW010000006.1, on the reverse strand, counting down.
TTCCGGTGGCTCCAGTTCCAGCTCCAGTGCCGGTTCCGGTGGCTCTGGCTCCAGCTCATCTAAGAAGTCTTCTGCCGGCCTCTCCGTGAAGAGAATTTCCAAGGGTGAGTTGTTCGCCATCGCAGGTGTTGCAACTGCCTTTGTTGGTGGTGTTTCTTTCCTCTTTGTATAAGATTTCACTGCCACGCTTTACTGGTACTAAATAGAAGAAGTACATCAAATTTATAACCTGTGTAGCAACTTTATGGTGGCCCTTGCGCCTACATGTGTTCTTATTTCGCTTGTCTATTGTACATCTCTATAACTAGTCACCGACTAGCCTATGCATTAGTTTGTCACCATGAAGATCTCGTTGAGGGCCTTGGCATCCATTACCGATGCTCTCTTCTGCTTGATCCACTTCGCTCTGGCAGATAAACGAGTGGCTATTTCCCTTTGGCTCTGAAGATTGGGTTTTAGCATCGTCTCGCGGGTCACTTTGTCGCCGTCTTTCTTGTCTTTCTTATCCTTCTTGTCCTTTTTCTCCTTTTTCTCCTTCTTCTCCTTCTTCTCCTTCTTCTCCTTCTTCTCCTTCTTGTCCTTCGTCACCTTCTTGTCCTTCTTCTCTTTCTTCTCCTTCTTTTCTTTCTTTTCCTTCTTCTCCTTCTTTTCCTTCTTCTCCTTCTTCTCCTTCTTCTCCTTCCCAAGTCTCGACTTCTTGGTACTGTCTTTTTCCGCATCGCCCGAAACCTCAAGCTTTCTCTTCTTATCGTTCTTCTCAGTGAGACTTTTGTTCTCCACATCCCATGTGCTCCTCAACACTTCTCCTCTAACGAAGTGCATTCCCCACTTTCCCTCCATGATCTTCTCCTTTCTTTGTCTCTCCAACTCGCTATTAATCTCGTCCTCTTTTCCATTAAGTCTCCCCAAAATACGCTGAAAAACGTCCAAACCAGCACACTCCCCACTGTCGAATTCGTCCTTCTTCTGTTTCTTAGCAAGTTTCAGCCCTAATCCGACGTTATCTTCCTTTATGGTCACTTTCACGTGGGTAGTAGTAGCATGGTCTACCAAGCCTAGGCCCTTTCCGGGGGTCCACCCCATTTTTTCGAGGTACTGATGGCCAAACCTGTCGGTGTCATTTGACCAGTTGGTGTTTCTGGGATCTAAGCCGAAGCGCTGCTTAACCTTGGTGCCGGCCAAGCCCATTATATGAAGATTTACCTTTTGGTGGTCTGCTAGAAAAATTTATTTAGAGATGCGATAAAAGAAATGCGCCTGCATATAAGGTTGGCAGCTGCGAAAAGTATGGACCTGCTCGGGAATCTGTGAAACTCATTGGTTTTGTATCTGAGTCAGATATATGGCGATCCAGTGGGACGGGAAGCTTCTGAAACATACAGTTGTTCATTAAAACTAGTTATAGCTTATCACATATATCGTACAACGTGGTGCCATCGATGTACTTCACGTACCTATTATCTGATACCAGCTGTCACGTGCCCAGTACCCGTCATAAGGTCCTTTTGCTACACACTGGCTCCTCACAAGCCAATCCATAACAGCGGCGAAATCAGCAGCACCCAAAACCACCTGCAATTTCTGGTGGATCACCCAGCCCGGGATTCCTGGTCTGAACACGACGTAATGCAAAACCGTCAATATTATACGGGTCCACATTTGAGTGTTGATATTACCGTTCAAATCAAGCCAGATATGCGAACATGCTTGCCCTAAAGGTACGGGTACTTTGACGATCATGTTCTTCTCGACGTATGGATCAACCGTCGCAACAATATCACAAGATAAGATATCCTTATCTATCAATCGAGACTCGTATCCCTGGAAAGTGTAAGGCTTCTCTAGCCGAACTATCAGCAAAGAAAGCTGCGAGAAAAGCTGTAGAAAGCTGGCCATTTCACCATTTTGAATGCCTTGGGACAAGATAAGACCCCTTTTACCTTCACTTAAAGCGGTGAATGATTCTCTAAAACTCGCTGCCGACTTGAAGAACTCATGGCTGAAAAGCTTCGTGACAAAAGCATTGTTAAATTTATCAGAGAGTTGGAAGCGTTTTTCATGATCCTCAAGAGAAAAGAACGAGATTTCCCTCTCTTTGATTAACGCATTGAGTACTTCATGTACCGTTTTCTCGTCATACTTACCCAAGATGTCCTTGGCCCTGGCACCCAGAAAGTTATCTTGATTCGTGGCAATTACAGCCTTGACGACGCTTCTGATCTCATCATGATCTTGAGGTTTCGGCGCAATGGTGTTGTAGGAAAAGACCATTGACGACAAAATATGTTCCTTTTGTTTCATAGAGTTATCTTCCAATTGTTCATAGAGATCAAATTCGCCATCATTAGAGGCATGGAACTGATATTCTTTGCGGTTATCCTCATAGCTGTCAAACAACGGCGTATTGTCAATATTCAGTAACACTGAGTTATCGGCATCCTTCCAAAGGTCGAGGAAAAAGCGCAAATTGCCACTGTCTAGTTCTTCCTCTGAAACCAAATCTTCATCAATGCCCTTTAAAACAATATGCTCAAAAGCACTCATACCTTTTGAAACAGCATCCAATCCACCAATTATCTTGCGAACGGCAACCCACTTTTGACGAACTTCTTTCGGAGACATATTTTTGAAAAGTGACGCAATTTCAGGGAAGCTGAGTATGCCCCTATTGAAAGTTTTGCGTATAACGATAGCTCTGAATAAGGTAGTGGCGTCTGTCTGGTCGAATTTTGCATTTGAGCGATACCGATTGATCGTCCGGAATGCAGGATTTGTAGACGTTTGCTTTTGCTTTTTCTTTCTGCTTCTTCTAGTAAGTGTCGTGAGTGGGTTTGAATCTGGGGTGGTATTAGGCCCATCAGCAGGCACCTTTTTGGATTTTCGCAGCTCCTTGGCTTCAGGAGGCGGTGTGGCCTCGAAATACTCAACGCCGTCCTCCTGTTTAACGGAAGTGTTTTCCAGGCGCTTCTTTTTGCTATTGAGAGACTTCAATCTTCTCCTTGGAAGATCGTTATACAAGGTTACCTCGGTTTTGATTGTCCTTCTCTCCGGGAGTTGGTAGCTTGGTCTGTGGTACCCCATGCATTTGTCCTTCATTTCCTGAATCTTTTCGTCTGTTGGTCGAGCACTTCCTTTGAGAATAAGTAGTTTTCGTGTAACCGGAACTTGGTTTCTTTCAATTGAAATAGTCTCCACATCAATAGAGTCATTTTTGATAAGGGAAAGAACGTCACGTGCAAGCGTTTTTGCATCCGTAACACTATTTTCCAAGCCCAACTTAGTGTCAATTTTTCTGCATAGCGCTATGGTGGTAAAAGTGACACCACCATCCTCTTTGATTAGCTCTAGTAGGGCTTCTTGTCTTCGAAGTGCCTTAAGAGAGACGGCAGCCAGTTTGGGCGCCAGCTGCAAGCTCTCCTTTTTGCGCTTTGATTCAACCCTTGGAGAATTGATTTTAGGAGCAGCTTTGAACGCGGGTAAATCTTGGGCCCTTAGAGGAACGCTTGGCTCCTCAATTTCAGTCACATCTGTTTTTAATTCATCAGGGGCGTCATTTTCAATAACTTCATCATCCACCTTAGCATCTTTTCTTGGGCGTCCTCTTCCACGTCTAGGTATTGATTCGACTGTCTTAGGCTTTTTTGCTTTTCCTTCTAACTCCAACTCATTTTTCCTTTTGAATGAGTGAAGTAAACTTCCGGAGATTGCCTTTCCTGTAGACAGGTATAGTTTCTTGTTCAATGCAATAAGAGTACCTGAGGTCGCTTTTGCTTTCTTCGACAGCGGCGGTGCTTGAGTTGGCTTCTCTAGGCCACAGTTTTTGACTGAGAAGTAGCGATAAAATTTGAATTTTCCTTCGTAATCGTATGACCGTACAACACTCCAGTCAGGATACGGGTCGGTATAATTTCTGAGGGCCTTTAGTTTCTTTCCATCCGAATTGAAGGAAGTTAATGGCTCACAAAGTCTGCTGTACGGACGGTAGTCTGAGAGGCCCGTCATGATGCGGTTTGTTGCCATAGATGTAGTCCCGTCAGCTGCACTACTAACGATGGATGAATATATCTGGTTGGTGAGAGGGAATACTCGGTTCAAGGTGGGAATTTGATCTTGTAAGATATCCTCGTCATTTGCATTGACATCATCGATAGTTGTTAATATATCGACATAGTCTGATATCTCATCCGCGTCTTTTGGAATATCTTTCACGAATTTAACGCAGTAGATTTGCTTGGGCAATTTTTTCTTATCTTCAACTTCCTGTTCCACTATCACGCGCTCGACGTAGCCACGTTTCTCCAAACTATCCAAAATGCTTGTGAAAAACTTACTGGAAGACTTATCCTTGTCAAGCTTTAAGTCGTGCTTTATGTCCTGCAATCCCCGCAATTGGTTTGGAGCCGCTTTGAGAACCATCATCACATGCTGCTTGAGTTTTCCGATATTTCTCAGCAGCTGGAAGTCATCTTTGAAATCCGAGTTAGCAGTGCGTGCGTCATTCGAAGCAAATTTGACATGGACCGATAAGCTGGTGTGGATCTTTGCTTCTTCGTTGTAGATATTGGTCCGCTTAATGAGCCCAAATTCTTCTAGTTTCTTGAGCCTGGGTGTCAATGAACGAGGATCTTGTTTGGTTTCACGGCACAATTCGGGTGTCTGGATGCCTATTGTACCATACTTCGCAATAACACAGAGTAATTGAAAGGGAAATTCTCCTAGCGACTGCTTTATCTGTTTGAAGTTCTCTGTTCCTGTAAGGTGGTGCCATTGCGTATCCTCTGAGGGAAGCACCGTAAACTTAGTATCAGTAGAAGGGGCTTCGAGAAGCGACTGATAAGACGTAGGAGGCAGAATTATTTCCAGACCAGACGGTATGCTGCTCTTCAAGAGAATCTTCGATCGGTTCTCCTCTGAGCAGAAGAGCCACTGCCAAATGATGCCTTTCTGGAAGTCATCCAAGGGTCCCAGCTCCAATTTTTGGGCGGCTATATTCCATAACTCGTCTAAATTGACGCCATCTTGTCCGGAAAAAGAAAGAACAGACAAAATATGGGTATTTAACTCCGTCGGTGGACACCCGAACAGCATTGCTTATCGAAGTACTCCACAAAAATGATCTGTGATATGGGGTGTTGTTTAGCAGAAGTCCGGCTTGGAATAGGTGCGAAAGTTTATATGCAGGATAGATATCAAGGTCTGATTTATAGATGGCCACCCGGACGACATGATGGGATTGAATGAGCTTTCGGTGTTTGTGAGGAGTCTCTATTGATCAATATTGAGTTTGGTCCTATGGGGTGACGGGAGTTGGGATACTGTTCTTATTTGAGATCTTCCGAGCTGATTTGGGGTGAGATCATGGACGCTACGAATGGAGTACTAAGGGAGCCCTCCCGTTTATCTAGTTCAAATTAGCAATTTCCTTTCATGATTAACGGCCTATAGCTCGTCTGCCAGGTCCTGGAAGCCCGAATTGTCCCCTTGGTCTCCCAGATGTCGCTCTGGAGAAGACTTGCAATCGCTGTGGTGATGTTATGTGCAGGTGTGATGGATCGCATATAGAGACGAGCCACTTGGTTCTGGCGGAGGGACTTTTGCGCCGGATATGGAGTTGGCGGCACCAATTCGTGTAGCCGTCGTCATTGAAGTGCCTCGAGCTCACACGAGCATTTTGTTGCCGAAACAAGCGACCGTTCGCTACTTATGACAGTCCGTATCATTTTCCGGGTAACCCCACGTGACGAACGGTGAGTGTAAAACGTGGTACGACACACCCAAATAAAGCCATGCGCAGCGTAAATCACCACACGCTAGCCCTAATCAGAGCTGCCGCGATCCTGAAAATTTTTCATATATATAACCCTTCTTCCACGCATTATCAGCACTGACCACTGCAAAATGTCCTTCTCCGATTTCTCTAAGGTTGAGACCGTCAAGTCCTTGAACCAGTTCTTGGCTGACAAGTCCTACATTGAGGGGTATGTTCAATTGATCTAAAACAGACGCCTAGCCCAATATGATGATCTTAATCTTTGGTCCGTGTTTATGAGGTGGCCTCAAGACCCACCGTATGAGTGACAAAGAAGATTCAAATCTATTCTCTGACAATTGGAAGTTCCTTTACTCTAGCTGCTTTTTCAGGACTTGATCGGCCCTCAGGCCAGGTCAGTCCGAAGCTCTCGTCTGTTCGAACGAAATTCAAGAATCTTTACTAACAAAGTAGCACTTCTGCCACCCAGGCTGATGTCTCTGTGTACCAGGCTTTCCAGAAGCAGTACCCACAGTTCACCAGATGGTTGAACCACATCTCTTCTTTCACTGAGGAGTTCTCTGACCTCCCGGCTGGCAAGGCCCCTGCTGCTCAGGAGGCTGCCCCTGCTGACGACGACGACGAGGTTGACTTGTTCGGCTCCGACGACGATGAGGTCGACGAGGAGGCTGAGAAGGTCAAGCAGCAGAGATTGGCCGAGTACGCCGCTAAGAAGGCTGCCAAGGGCGCTAAGCCTGCTGCTAAGTCTATCGTCACCTTGGACGTTAAGCCTTGGGATGACGAGACTGACTTGGAGGAGTTGCTCGCCAATGTCAAGGCTGTCGAGATGGACGGTTTGACTTGGGGTGCTCACCAGTTCATCCCTGTCGGCTTCGGTATCAAGAAGTTGCAGATCAACTTGGTCATCGAGGATGCCAAGGTCTCTTTGGATGAGTTGCAGCAGAACATCGAGGAGGACGAGGACCACGTCCAGTCCACTGATGTTGCTGCCATGCAGAAGTTGTAAGTATAGCAGGTATAGGAATGCAGTAATACGACAATCAAGGGGATACTACAAGCACGCTCGATTCGCTTGAGTGTCTTCTTTAATGAATGATATCGATACAGATGTGTAGATTGTTGGGGTGAAGCCTTTCATCTAAGTGTGTAGTGAGGGTTATCAAGAACGAGTGCTATGGAAAACTCAAAAACTTTGCAAATTTAAGAACTAAGAGAATGAATGTTACATGAGTCACTTTCAAATGGAAGGTTACATTTGCTGATATAACCAGCAATGAAATAACTGCGATTTGGGAGCCCTATAGAGACTCCCGTTTACAGTTGTATAGAGTTTAGTTACCATTGCAAAATATAATATTTGCTACCGAGTCATTTATCATCATTCATTAGTAGAAGCTGAAGTTCAATCGTTTCAATACCTTCACAAGCAGAGGAGGTCAAGAGGACTCATCTATAGTGGGAGATAGTCAACTCCAGGCTCCAACCAATCTGTTAAGACCTCTTCCTGAGTTTTTCCTGTGCTCCAAACTTTTTCCACAACATTCTTCAATGAGAACAATGTTCCCATCTGTGCGTTTTTGTATAAGGTGTCCATGAAGATAGTTAAGTGACCCCTATCATCAGGGGTGTTGCATTCGCAGCCAACAGCGTAGACTGGCCATACCATTTGAGTAACGATGGGCGAGGTAGATTCCATAGAGCCATACACACTGATGAACTCCAGTACTGCAGCTTGAATCACGCCTTCGTATCCAGAAGGTCTTACAGTACGCATCAAAGTGATATAAACTGCCAACAGCCAGCATTGGGCTCCCTTGAGGCGTAAAGCGTAGTCGCTGCTATTGCCCTCAAAAGGAACGTAATCACGATAATCCAATAATTCTCTTTTGATCAGCAATACTTCTTTGTTCAACCTTGCGTCGGCCTCTTGTGGCCGCAACTTCAAATCATGACGCATAAAACATACTTTCAGCATCGCCTTGAAAATTTCACCTGGGCATCCCATCATTTTGGAAGTTGATACAACATCTCTGTTTGTTCCATAACAATCAGGAGCGGAGTAAGGTAATCGGCAGTCGGGAGAGACGATGGCGCTGACTGTATCATACCATGACAAAACAACAACAAGGGACCGCTTCTTTTCGTTTTCCATCAAGCTCTTGTAGAATTTCGTGTCATTACAGACTAGACCGAACACCTTGAAGAAAAACCGGGTCAATGTACTTTTTCCGTTATCCAACACAGCGAACAATATGTGCACGTTTATCAAGACCAAGATGACGAAAGAGTTAGCTTGTTTCGATTTTGTCTCTTCCTCGTCGATTATTCTATTATTTGTAAGAATATCTCCTTTTGTATTGTTATCGTTCTCAGCGAGCTCGCTGCTGTTCTTAGTGATGTACTGAATCAAATAATCCATGGTACTGTTGACATGTGCCATACCCTTGACATAATATTCACTGCCTCCCCCACGACTTTCATTTATATGAATACAGGCGAGAGATATAAAGCAACTTCGAGCGATGTCAAAGTCACAATATTTCAACGCTAAATCTGGCCATGGGGAATTGGGATGTGCATCAAGTAACGGTAAAAGCGTTTTGAAAAAATGCTTCAACATCATATTCTCTTCTTGGTATGTGAGAGAAAATAAAGAGGTATTATTTATGTGAACATTTTCAATGCTGTGATAGTTCCTTGTCTTCTCGATGAGTTGTATGATCTCATTGTCTAGGGCAGATAGGCGGGAAGCAGAAATGACAGAATTGTCATTCGGGCTGTACCCCTCTAGCTGTGGGCCGAAATTGGGGCTATTCACCGTATCTAGTCCCAAGCGAATAGGTTGGTGTTCTCCAACGGAGTTTTTCAGGAAGTTCAAGATATGCTCAAGATCCTCGAAAAGTTGATGACTGACATCTTTCATCGAGTCAGCAGGAATAATTTCATCATTCATATCATGGGTATCTTTGGGTGTATGATCTGATGTTGAAGCTGTCAGTAAATATGGTTGCCGATCTTTGGAAAGTATCATAGACAGTTGTAAGGGGAGCTCGGCATCCGGATTCTTCTTCGGCTTCTTTCGATTCTCATATTTGCTCTCCACTATTCTGAGCTCTTTCCCCGGCTTTTTGTCCGGGTCAAAGGTAAGTCGTATTTCATAGCCTTCGCATTCCCGATTACTTCGTATACAGTTGTTGCAATGCGGTTTGGCTTCGTCGCATTTACGATGTCTTGCGTTAGTATATGCCATACGTTTTGGCCCGCCCTTCACTCAATTATCATACCTCTTTTTGCATGTCCAGCATCCTGTCCTGACACGCGTTATTTTACTCGTGCCTAAGGCATTCATCCTGTGTATGTATCGAGTTTGTTCGGTGTTATGATTAGACCATTTATTTTGGAATAAAATAAGTTTTGATATGCTGCGAAATTACATCTCAGGCCTAAGTACATTTCCGAGAATAAAATACTGGCAATGGCCCCAACCATTCCCAAAGTTCTTCTTGTCACGATGAGTAAAAAATTTCATTTATAGTGATAATATAAGGAATTGGAAGCTCCGAAGAAAGAAATTGCCCCGTTCTTTCCAGTAGGGTCAGACCGAACGAATAGAACATTAAACTAATCACTAAAAGGCTCCACAAGTGTTTCTGATGAACTATTGTCAGAGCAATCGATATCAATGTTGTTCAAATAAGGATCAAGGCTGGCATCGAAGTCCTCTATGGGTCTTCCTAAGACGTAATTCATGGCGGCCGTAGTAGAGCTAAAAGCACACGAAATGGCAAGGACGGTATTTTGAAAGTGTGGGTCGTCGAATCCCTCATTGATAAACATATCTTCATAGTTGATAATGGGATCTGGATTCACCCCGACTCCTTGGAGATACTGCAATGTATCTTCGACGGAGTGAAACATCCAGTATTCGACCCCTTTGGTGGTGAAATCACAGAGAAGCAATTTTTTGGACTCACCGAATAAGGTTGTGACTCCCACTAAATCTAGGTGAGGTACTTGGGTTTCTTTAAACTCTCCAGTCAACAAAATATACGCGGCTAAGTTGCGAATAGTCCAGCTGCTGTAGTCACCCTGAGCTTCCGACCTGCGATTCAACCCAAAAGTACTTTCACTGGGAGCTAAGACCTCTTCAATTACCATCCTAGACCACTCTTCTATCTCAGTGTATGGTCTCTCATTCGCGTCGTTATTCTCTTCGATCACGGACATATTGTGTTTTCTAGTGTACTAATAAGAACGAGCTCAGAGTCCGCCCAATGTGAGACAGCTTTATCAAAATCACCAAGATATGCTCCGCTAGAATTTATTATGCTAACTCTACCATGCTTTGGTGCTGACAATCTCTGCCGTCATAATAAACTGTACCTACCTTTTCGAGCAGAGCATTCAACTCCAGCACGATAACATCTCCTATGCTGCGAAAATTCCTGTTCCTACAAAAAATTAAGGCACGTACCCCACATGGCTTCGATAACGCCACCAAGTCTGAGTGGCCCAAAGTCTGGTCTCCTTCGAAAGGAACGATTCCGGCCACGAAATATACAAAAATTGCTATCACGTTGACATGACTTGAAGAAATTTTTGAGGAGTTAGTATGCGGCGCAGCAGTAGTCTACATGACATCGCATATGGCTAACTCCGGACTCGAATGACGTAGTGAATTAGCCAGCCGTGTAATATGGATAAACATGATAATCGGCTTTATTTTTGGTTCAAGGTAGCATCCTAAAATTAAGTAAACGGGTGCAACACGCTACAAACCCCACAGACCACTTAACTGCCGTATGCAGGCGAATCTGTTCCGAAAATAGCAACATTTACGCGGCAACATGTGCGGTCATCACCGTAACACTACAAGATCTCCTAGCGCTTTCAACGAAGTAGTATGCTCAATTTTCAAGGGATATACAGCGATAATAACCAGATTATCTCCTCAAGTGATATTGCGAAGAGTATCTTTAAGTATGGAAACCAAAGATCCGCACAGTCACCGTAAACGGGTAGGTTTGCGTCTTGTACAATAATAGAAGCTTCTACAAGCCATATGCAGTGCCAATTGTCAATGGAACGGCTGTGTTTATAATTGCAGCAATTCTTTAGAGTATTTCTTGGTATATTACACATGAATCACAAAAATGCACCATTCTGGAAAGGTATATAAACAGGTGGTTTCCCTCGATATCATGTCTGTTCTCTACTCAATTCAATCAACCACACTCCTTTATGGCATTCGAGAATAAACAATCAGGCGCTGCCGCCTCGGTCTTTTTGGCCCTTTACTTCTTATACTGTATTATATCTGGTTATGTGGTATTCAAAAAGGGCTGGAAAACGGCCTACACTATCCTCTTTTTGTTCGGAGTTATCCGCTGCGGTGCACAGGTTTGTGGGGTGGCCTTGGCAGTATTAGGGTTCGACCACTGGCAATGGCTCATCGGTTATCTTGTCCTCGGAGCTGAGGGATACTTCATGCTTAACTTGGCGGCATTTTTGTTCATATGCAAGGCGCAAAAGGCAGAAAAAGGCTCCTCGTGGATTCTTCAATCTCGTCCGAAATGGTTCCCAGCTAGCAAATGGTGGTTGGGCATGTTCGACTCTTACGCTTCTTTTTACCACTATATGCTCATCCCTGCTAATGTACTCGTCATTAATGGCGGCTGCTTGTTAACTGGGCTCGATGCTGATGAATACTCCACCAACAAGGGCAGGATAACTGCGTCGAAGGCAATGCGTACAGCCGGTCAAGCTGTCTTTCTTCTCTTGACATTAATTTGCGCTGTTACTGCGACTTATGTATACAAGTTTGAAAGGGTCAGAAGATATACAACAGTCTCTGTCTTGTTAGCTGCCCCATTTTTGATTGTCAGAGGAATCTTCGGTGTTTTGTCCATTTACATCAGCGACATGAATTACTTTCAGTTGTCCAATTATGCCACCGGGACATTTTCACTGAAATTGGTCATTTATGAATATGTGTTGTCGACGACAATGGAATTTATCGCGTCGGGAGCTTTGGTTCTGAATTTCTTCTTGGATGATAATAACAGTGCCCGGACCCTCTCAGAAATTCATGACTGTGAAAAGCAGTTGGTAGTTTCTGAAACGGATTAGAGTTCTAACTCATAAACCACATTTTGCTCTTAGTTAGTTAAACACATTCGTTACGTTTTCGACGATGTATGAGATCATCCCGTATCAAGGTCTAATATTTGCATCTTCAGCCAAAACCCTCGCATCGATTTCCTATATTTGTCTCGGCTCCTTTCTATTTCCCCTCGTCCTCTCCTTACAATCCTTAACTACTCCCTACCCCATGACCGCAAGCCCTAAGTAGCTCACTCCTGACAATATATTCTCTCAAACCCGCGCAGTAGCTTCCTTTTTGGTAGTCGTTTCAACATTTTAGGTTTCGCAGGGTCCTCGTAGATTACAGATCCGAACAATAATAAGAGGCTTAAATGCAGGTTTTTGCAACCACAATCGCAGCCACTATTTGGGGCATTTGTGACCGCCCACTTTTGTAAAAGGTTTCTTCTCTTTTTCTTTATCATTACCAACCTTTCCCCTGGCGCTACGACCATCCTACGTACCGTACCGCCCCTTAGTGTTGTTCACTATCGACCCCAAGCCGCAATGACCGTTTCTTGGATTTCTTCGAAGTCCAGAGCCGCTGTTGCCGCTCCCCAGCACTCGAGCGGTTCTGTTCACAGAACCCGCTCCACCATTTCCAACCTCTTTCACCATTCCTCCGGCACTCCTTCCAGTTTGTTCACGAGACGCCTGCAGTCTTCCAAAGCCACCACTGGTGGCTTTGGTGGCCGCAAGACGCCTTTTGCAGACGAGTTGTCGGCGGTGGAAGTTGTCCCCAAAAATCACCCACTTTCCCGGTTGAGAGGAAAGTGCCACCGTGCCAAAGCACATTTGAAGAGACTCATCCAGGGATCTCGCAAGAACCGGGCCGTCGTTGGAGTTGAGGAAGAAGCCGCCAAGGTCAAGGCGGCTGCTCCAAGCGTTGCGGCCGGTCGGAATCCTTATTCCGGCCAATTTGTGGAAGTCTGCCACAAACCCTCGGTCAAGGGTTATGAAGCAGACAATGAGGAGGAGAACGATGAAGATGATGAGGAGAATGATGAAGAAGATGAGGAGAATGATGAAGAAGATGAGGAGAATGATGA